>CM070033.1:93280122-93331255 GCA_036250615.1 Ptychadena robeensis
CTCCCTCCAGGGAATGATAGACCAGCTCCATTGTACAGCCCCCATCCCACGGGAAAGCGTAAGCTATCCCCCCGCCCCACAAACCGCCCTCCCTGCCACCTCAAGTCCTGCACCCGCCATTAAGGAAAATGGCATGACCCGAGTCCTGCCCATCTTCCCCTATGACGCACCATGCACCACCCCAGGTTCACACACGGCATAGCCTGTATGCAGGGCGGAGGGGAATAAACCTCCAGTTCACCTCCAGTCTGCTCGCATATGCACGCACAGCCAGACTGGCCAGAGGGAGGCAGGTGCCAGCCGGGGAGGCTGGAGGAGAGTGCAGGGGCAAACCTAGGACAGAGCTGCAGGGTCACTGTTCACCCAACATGTGGTGAAAACTGCAATCCACCGCCTTCAGCAGGGCGAGCAGACAGCAGTGCGCCCGCATCCCCAGTCATAGGCAACATTCCCTCCCAGCATTACCTAGTCCTACCTATCCACAACATACAGGACACAGTATATAGAACGTATCATTGTAAACAAATAGTAAAAAAATAAAGCATCCTGGATAATAATTAAATGAATATCAAGTAAGTAACTAGTGTAAAGATAAGTGAAATAAGGATGCAAAGAATATAAAGGTGCATTCTCTACATAACGACTATGCATAATTATACATGTAGTAAATATTACATGCTATGTATTGTCATTGGTAGCATTGACCGGCACCCAAGTATCCTGTACAGTGAGATCAATGACAAAAAACAATATATGGTAAAAGACATGGTACATAAATAACGAGGCAAGGAAGGACTAAAAAGAAAAAGACAAATTAAAGGTATAAATAAAAAACATTTGTAGTTGAGTGCCTCGTTGAGGCCTGGAAATGTATTGGCTTGTAGTTTATAAATCCATCGCATTTATATTTTTAAAAGTAGATTATTCAGATTGCCAACCCTAACGGACTCATGTTCTCGATCTAAGATTACAAACTATAGATCAATCTGGTAATATGCATGGTGTTGGGCTATATGGCGACCATTGGGTTTACGGAGATTGCCTATCTCGGCTGCTTGTAGTTGCTGCTTAAAGCCCCCCATACACCTTCAGATTCCTCCATACAACTTTCATGAGACCTACCAACAACTATGTAGTATAGTGACCTCCCTGATAGAATACATAGTGTTTGGAAGGTGTAGAAAGGTCCTCCTATTACATGGTTTTGGTAGAAGAAAAGTTGGTTGTACAGAAGTTGCATGGTAATTGTATGTGGTGTATGGGGGGCTTAAGGCGTTGCCAAAAGGGTCGTTTCGTCTTGCCTACATAGTAGGCGCCATAGGTGTACCTGTATATGTAGACTTCTATGGTTTGGCATGTTCCATAATGGCGAGGATTTGAAATTTCTCCATTAGGTAGGTGTATAGTTGGACTGGTGTCTAGATATGGACAGTATTTGCACTTACACATTTAAAAGTGCCAAATTTGTAGCACTTGTCCTTTCTGTTAGCCCCCTGTAGAGTGATATATATTTCTTTTTAATTGAGTAGGTTTTAGGTAGCAATCACATTAAAAGGATGTTTTCGGGAAACACAAGCATTTTATGGTATTTCTCAAATAATATATGAGGACATCATGTGTCCATCAACTTGTGGCAATGACCATGATCGTAGAATTAGTAAATACTTCCAATGGCAATAAATGAACATTCTAATAGTATAATGTAAATTACTGCAGCAAATAAAACCAGTAGCCTCAATAAGAGTTATTTTGTGTGTTTCGCATTGCCTTCTGCTCCTTCAATTAACCTACCAATCCACTGCAAGCACCTCTGTGGACCATTAGTGTGATGCCATAAAAATAGAGAAATAGTCAGGGAGCCAAGGTGTGCTCTGCAGGGTAAATGTCCTTGCCAGTCTTCTTGACAACAGAAGGGTGTAGTAAAAAAAAACAACAGTCAGATATATTAAAACATATAGGAGTTTATGGAAAATGCCAAAATCACATCACGTCCAGACCTTTGGGACTTTATGACAGTTACCAAATACAAGGTAGATAACTCCAAGTAATTTAAACAATACATTTCAACCAGAGAGGATTATTAATGGCCATCTGTTGTACGCAGGTTTAAACTGCATTTACAATGCAATAAAAAAGCAACAAATACAGGTCTAGATAAGAGGGCTTGTCAGAATGGTATTATGTATTGTATGTTATTATTAACTTGCAAATTAATATCAGTCCATATACATTTGCATTTGTATTATCTTTATCAGTTTATACACAGCCAGAGGAAATTGTCTTTTACTAGAAGTAAAAACATAATTAAAGGGACATTTCTGTAACTTTACTTATCAATTTTTTTCAGTAGAAAAGTTACAACTGGCATCAGTTAAAAGACAAAATAATTAAATAATACACTTTTGATAAACTTTACAACAAACATAGTGTAAATATATGTCTAACATAACAAAATGAAACATAAGATATTTGTTTAAAATCATAAGTTTGTGTATTGCAGCCTTCAATAGCAATAAAAAGATGTTTCATTTAAGTGGTGCAATCACTGTCCACTTCTGGTTATCAATCCTTTCTATTCCATTATGCCCGTCACCGGTAGATGAGATGATCTGTGCACATTTCCCAGGTATAGAAGGTAAGCAGCATTGGTGATCGATCAGTAAGTGCATTCAAGAGTATTTTTGTTAATCTCGGCTCCAAGCTAGAAAGAAAGTCATCTTAAAAGGAAGAATGTTCTGTAACCCCATTGGCGGAGTTGATACTTAAAACTGTTATGAATTATTTTAAAATGTCCACAAGACCTTCAGTGTACCAACAATTGTTCATAACGCAATAATAAATAGTAAAATAAATAAATATGAAATAAATAACAAGAATATTAAAATACTTATTACATCAGACCAGAGACTGATTTCATGAATGATCCACAAGCTTTACATGGTATGTATAAAGTGAGGGATGTTTTCATTCATAAGACATTTAGACATTTTATACTTTGTAAACATAAGTTAATTATATTAATCATGTTCTTTAAATAAATAACCAATTGACTTCTCAGAACAGTTCTTATATATCAGCCTTGTACTAGACTAGTAAGTACTTTAAGGAAGAACCAAACCCCACCCACATTTAAAATAAGTAATTGCCTGTTTTGTTCTTAAGCATCAAAACACATGAATAAATAAATAAATAAAATAAAACACTAAATCAGATTTTAAAGACAGCTTGCAGTTTAGAATTTTCTCTATGTGTTCAGGTGTTGCAAGGTATTGCAGAGCTGAACAAAAAGCAGCTAAGACATTGAGGTTCTCAGGTTGATAGAAGCAACAAAAAAATTAGGTCCTCTTACGTATTCTTGTTTTCAGTATTTGAAATATGAATGGATGGCACACACATTCATTATCTACTGAAAGGGATTAAAAGGCAACTAAGAGATTTGAAGTGAATGTATTATTGGTCAATATACATTTTTCATGTGGGAGATGCCTGCATACCACTATAACTGGGTTTTACTGCAACTAAACAAACTTATCACCCAGATATCACAACCCATTGACACATCCCACTTACTGATCTGATATTTAATTTACAATATTGTGGTATTCAGGGGACCATGACAAAATTCTACAAATGTATTATAATAATTTACTTATTTTTTTATGTATTTGTGTCTAATGCACACTAAAAAATAAATATGAAGCAGCTGTGATAAAAAAGCTAATTAATTTATATTTTACCTTTCCCGCTTCCTTTTCATCTCCCTATAACATGTCAATAAAAAATAAATAAAACATTACATTTTCATTAAATAAATTTTTTTGAGCCATATGGTTCTCTATGACATGCATGGTAGGAAGGGCTGGCAAAGTGCTGTACATAGTTTTGTTAAAATATCACAACATTCTGCCTCAGTACTCCTCACAAAAACAAGCAGTGGTTGGAAGAAGCAATGCCAATACTACAGTGCCATTTTGTGTGATCATCAGTCTTAAGGAGTGGGTGTTCCTTAAAAGACCACATTTATAAGGTAACACCTTATGCACACCTGATGAATTTCTAACCTTCTTTATTAACGCGTTTCACTCTTTAGATTAGGGCCTATTCGTAGCGCTCTATAAATAAGCCCCAATCTAAAGGGGTAAAACGGCTCAGAGATGAGGGGACCACCAGGGGTATCTACATCATTTTGCTGTGTACGTCTTTATGGATTTTATTGTTAATAAAGAAGGTTGTAAATTCACCCGGTGTGCGGAATCTCTACTTTTCTGGATGTACGTGAGCTGAACCTTGGAGAGTGGGCGTTGGTTAGGGTACCTGGCCAGAGAGAGAGTCTGTGTAGGGATCCTTGCTTGTGCGGCAGGTGCGGGTCTCACTTCTGTATGTTTGGGCGTAATCTAATTTCATATGTGCAGAAGAATATTGTAAACCATTTGAGCTTTTGAACTGCATGGATGTATCTGTTGTTGGTCTTCTTAGTTTTCAAACAAAATCAAACCAGCATGGAAAACACAGCCTGTGCATTAAATTGCATTTGCAAAGTCAGCTAAATAGAGAATAGAAATTACCAAATCAAGGGAACATAATATGACTAGACTAGACTAGAACCTGCAACTGAGTGAGCTGCATGAGAATTCAATAAAAACCTCATTGCATTAGTATAAAAGTGGTCCAGTTTGGAAATTGGGAATACTGTTTGTAGAGGTGCACAACTGACTTTTACCTACATGTTTAAATGTAACAGAATATTTATCATAAAACACATAAGATCAGCTTCAAAATTAAAGAAAGACACATTCCAATAAATAAACAGTAATGGCTGTGCTTTTGCAGGTAACACTACATCAAATTCTCACTAAGCCTGGATTTGAACCTGAAACATGATGAGTTTTCAATGTGGTGTTTAGTGTGTAAATGCAGAAAAACTATGGCAAAGCTTGAAAGCAGTCCACACAAGTTACAATTTCGTACAATTATTGTAGATGTCGCTTATACTGTATTCAGTCATATGCCCTCCTAAAACTATTTATTTTTGATAGTTTTATTCCTGTAATGCATGTGACCAACCTTATACAATTGAAATAACTAGCTCTGTGTAGTTAGAGTTATTTCTTAAAAATTTTTTTTATATACCTTCATATATAAACCACAATTTCTGCCCACAAAGCTCCTTGCATTATTACCCCAATAAAACACTAACATATTAATGTAAGGATAATAATACTATGACCCAGTCAATGCAAAACCATTTTGTGTTTGTGTCTGGTTAATGTGACTAATTAGTACATTTTTTGTGAATAATAATACACAATGGTGTAGATCCATATTATTGGCCAATTTCACCCATGTAAAAAGAATAAAGACTGCAGAGGATTTCTTGAGTTGTGCATTATTTAGACATGACACTACAAACCTAAGTAGAGTAATAGGGGTCATGCACATCTGATGCTATATTAGGCGAAAGGCTTAAAAGACCAACATAGCTCAAAGATAATCTGTATTTCCATGTGTGCCATTGCAGAAAAGCAACAGCTTCAAATCAATGTTAGCTTCTGCTACTGCTTTTACTTTCCTTCTACTATTAGCTACTGTATGTTCGTTTGCAGAAACAATTGGAATTGGAAGCAGTGCTCTACCTAGCAATATTACATGGCATGGCATGTTGTAAATAAGCTTGTTGTAGTAATTGGGACATACAGAGGGGGCATTGTCATTGCTCTTGTGGGAAACCAGATACAAGGGAACTAAGCAGCTGTGAAGAAGCACAGAGTTGCTTTGAACCTGCTGCCTTACCCCTCATAGGCGATGCACAGGTTTGCTTTAAAATCATCCTATTTACACTGAAGATACTAAAGCTATGTACTATTTTAGGGCTGCTTATAATGCATAGTCCTTGGGCACAAATATCATTACGCTATACAAGACAGATTGAGATATTTTGGGATATCCTGACTCCCTGCTCACTCACCATTCTGTTACAACCTTGCAAGTTATCATTTAGATATACAATGACTGCATTGGAACAACAGTAAAAAGAAACCACAAAAGGGTATATTTGTCATAGTGCAAGACTACATCTAAAGTATTCAGTATGTAGCTGTATAAAGGTCTTTAATGGATTAAACCTAACTATTTATCCACTCCTTGTAAAATATTCAAAGCCCAAGGCTTCTGTGCTTAGGGGCATTTAATCTGAGCCCAAACTACAATCATTACAGTCTTCATGTAAAGATGTAATGATTTTACTTCATGTGAGAGTTCCTATTTCAATGTGATTTTTTTTGGAACAATTGCTCTTTTTACAGTAAGATGGCTGCATGATATTGTGGAGACTATAGTGTATCTTCATTATATATATTTATACATGTACATACAGTGATCTATATCACATTCCAACCCCCTGGATTTTGTTGATATATAATACACAATCTACTTCATGTAGTAGGTGTGATAAGTAGCATGGTTCATTTGATTTACAAGGCTTAAAATCCAGCACTCTCAGAACTGCTTCTGTAGCTGGGGCTTCGACTGTGGCTGGGAGAATGGCTCCGAGTCCGGCTACGGCTGTAGCTGCTGTAACTGTCATAGCTCCTGCTTCGACTTCTGCTGTGGGAATAGCTGCTCAGGGAGCTGGAAGATGGGCTAGGTCTATAATAAGGAATTGGGCGCTTCCGGGCACTGAAAATGATAGAGAAAGATCAATTACAATTGCATCATTATGCTTCTTATGAATAGAAAAAAGTAAGAAAACTATTTGTTATTGGTTAATAATTTGCAGCAATAACAGACATTTGTTAGATCTCAGCATTCTTACCAGAGGTACTACTTTTATTGACTGTAGAAGCAAAGGGTGGTAATGGGTGCAAATCCTAGCCCATAATGATTTGACCAGACAGATGCAGCAGTACAGTTACCAAATAAAAACATCCATTATGTGCCAACCACACTGTGATTGTCAGTTGATCACTACACTGAACCTACATAAACTGACAACTGGGATGACTATTAACTAACATGTCAGACTTGTGTGAACAATGAGTGGATATCTAAGCATCCTGAACCTTCATGTAACATGTTGAAGGTCTAATATGTATCCCTAAAACCTTGCCTATTAAAGAATGATACAGCTGCCACCACACTGATATTAGGGTATGGGTAGCAGCAAGGTGCAAAGCTGTTCTTAAGATAATATTGGTCTTCATTTTAATATACAGATAATTATATAAATATCATTATATTTTGGTGCACATGACCTGGACATGACCTGTTGTAGTCTAATAAGCAATAAAAGTGTGGGACTAAACTTGAAAATATTTTCTTTCCTGCTGTTTGCAATACCTATTAATTCTTTAAAAGCCCAATGTGTGAAAAATCCTTTTAAAGATATGGGTGATAACTGTTATAAAAATGTCATCTCTACTCTTTACATTAAAAGTTTCTATAAAAATCTAGGTAATGTGGTTCTTAGTGGTAAATGTACTGCCAACACTTGCATGAGTAAACCCCCCCCCCCCCCCCCCCCCCCCCCAAATATGTACTTTATGTTGTGAACTTCTGTTAAGACAACGCTGCCATTGTGGTGTTACCTAAGAAAAGATCACATCATAAAAGAATACAGATATTACAAAATGATCATTGGAATCATATTTGGTCTTTAAGTAAACTGAATGACCTTCCTGCTTTGTTTGCTTCTCATTATCCACACCTCAGACAGATGCTGAAATTGTTGAGACAAACAGTTAGTAAATAACTGAACCATTAAATGTGAATAGGTTAGTGTCAAACATAAAGGAGCTGCAATCCATTAAAAGACATGGAAAGGAAAAGTCTTATTGGCATTTTGCCAGCCTGTATACTATGAAAGTAAAGAACATTTTATAGCCTGTGAGATATTTCATGATTTAAAGCATCACAAAATTGCTATTTTCTTTCACCTGGCCTTAGTGTGTTGCATTGTATACTGGCTGACGCTGATGTAAATTGCAACCATGAACACTAAACACATTTGCACATCTCTTACAACTGTTTATTTGACAAGGCCTAGCCATCCATAAATGACAAGATGCCAAGAGAAAGCATACTTACTTCAGCACCTTCACAACTTTATGAATCTTGACACCATTTTTATTTTATAAACTGAGCGAATGTGACATAAGCTGTATGCCTAAATACTGCAATAAAACCAACCAAACTTTAAAGGCTACTTTCTGCCTGTGTCTCATTTCAAAAAATAGAATTGAAATAGTGATCAAAGCAATGGTATTGCAGCTCCCATGTTTAAGCCTGGCAAAGGCTGTGCAGCATATATTAGACAGAGAGAAATAGGTGGTAAGAGGCCAAAGCCAGAGAACCAAGATTCCCAATTTGCAACAAACTGTAAGAAAACACAAATTCTGTGAGTGATTAGTGTATATGGGAGGATAAGGTTACATTCTTCATAAACACCTGAGTGGTTAGGCTACCACAGTAACCAAGAAGACTTGTTGTAATGTACATCATTGGAAGCTGATCTTCAAAAAGAACCTTGTGGGATGGAATAGTATAAAATGATATGACGTCAAAAAACAATATATATATATATATATACATTCAATTAAGCATGCATTTAATTCAGAAATGTTGTTCAAATGCTTTCTTGCAAACTAAACATGTCTGGTTTATCAACTTCATATGGATTGTTTTCAGCTTCAAGAGTGCAGTTCAGGGTCTGGTATTGTTTAACTGCAGGACAACATGATATCTTGGTATCCAGTACAATAACAAACAACACATTATACAATGTTGCATAAAGTGTTTGTGCACCAACCTAATAACACTTTAATTGCAAGGCCCTATCCACACAACCTATTATGTTTACCGTATATTGAATGAAGGCTACCAATAGACATTAAAGTTCTTTAGTATCTTTTAGTGACAGAGAAAAATAAAGGAAGAAAAAATCATCAAAAGTTGGCAGTGCTTCCAATATTGTGAGTTTCTGATGTGATGTGTGCTCTGATTTGCCAAGGTATAACATTTAGATTGCAGTGTGTCCCAGCAACCTGACGTTTGTGTAGGCACGTAAAGCTTGTAAGTTAAGGTGCAATGTCTTCTTTGAAGATTCAGCTCAGTAGGTAAGGTCAAGAGAAAAAATCAGGTAGAAGCGCCCATGAGTAAAAGTAAAGGTAAGTAAGTTTATTTGAACAGATACGTTGTTTCTTAATTATCTGTTTTAAAGAAACCAACCCCTACTTTCACATCTATTTGTACATGACCCTTTGATTTAAATTTTTTTTGTTGGTATTATAAATTGTTATATACTGTTATATACAGTTAACTTTAAATCCGAGCAGCAATAGCACATCTACATGCAAGCTGACAATTGTCAGTTTGCAATGCAAGCTCCTGCAAGTCTTCACTGGGCTAGTGAGGTCTATCAATTTAATGTACAATGCTGCGTTATATGTGGGCACTATATAAATAAAAGCGAATAATAATATCAGATAGCCAGACCAATACCAACTGTAAAAGGGTACAGGGCTGGATGGCAACACTATTGCTGGATGAAAGGCATCAGCAATCAACAGGAAGTGTTATTATTTCAGGTAAGAAACTACAACTTTAACAAATATATGATGGCATAAATTTGGAAGAAAATAGATTTTAAATGTTCTGTTTGTTATTATGCAACAGGCAGAAAACTTTCAACAACATAATCAAGTAAATGTTCTGTTTGTTATTATGCAACAGGCAGAAAACTTTCAACAACATAATCAAGTAAAAGTATATGTAATGTGGTATGCCAGATTGTCTCTTATATCTAGTGTTATCTATCATATTATAAAGTTTTGGTAAAATTCAAGTGGATTGAACAAATATATGGGTTATGAATGGTGACCTTAAAAGTAACTTATTATTTAAAAGTAAGGTTTATAAGGTAAGGCATACCTGTCAAGTTTGGGCATTTAAAAATCGGGGGACGTACAGGAAGTGACGTCAGTGATGTCACTTCCAGTATATGGATCGCGGTTCTTCCGCGTTCCACGTACCGGAAGTGACGTCACTGACGCCACTCCCGGCATCTGCCGTCCTTTTAGCTGATCTAGCAGGGAGAGGGCGTTACTCTCCCTGCTAATGTCCCACTGCGCTTGTGATTATAATGTGCGGGTGGGACATTAGCAGGGACAGTAATGCCCTCTCCCTGCTAGATCAGCTCGATTTCAAGAACCAGGGAAAAATCTGGGATTTCTTGAAATCGGGTTTTGGCCGGGAAAGCCACAAAAACGTGACTTTCCCGGCCAAAACGAGAGGCTTGACAGGTCTGAGGTAAGGTTACGTTTTTAAATCATGTAACCATAATAATATTATTATTAGTTAATTAAATAGTTCAAACACAATATAATAAATATTGAAACTTAGAAATGTAGTTCTTTCATTGCTCCTGTGCCAACTGTGTTTAGACATCAAATTCAAATTAAGCATTTATTGTTCAAAAAGCATTAACATTTCTCAGTTTCAACATTTGATATTTTGTCTTGGTACTTATATGATATTAAAACATAGTTGTTAAATGACTTGCAAATGATCACACCATTTTTTATTATTAAAGTTAGTAATAAGGCAGGAGTTATGTGCAAAGGACAAAGGTTAGCATGATTTAGGAGAGTGATAGATTACGGTTGATATCAATTCATTATTTTGATTTTTGGGTGCGGAGTTAAGGGTTTAAGTTGAAGGTTAAGATTCAGGATTCATATAAAGTATGTGGATAAGGTAAATTAAGTAAGTGCTGTGTCAGTTTGTTAGTTACATTACCTGTTATTATGGGATGACTTTTAGGGTAAGGATAAGTAGGGGTTCTCCAAAGAAAAAAACTGTTTTAGGCAATGTACAAAGACATTTTTGTTGAGACTTTTGTACTGCACATGTGTTTTTTTTCTAAGGTTTATATATTAACTTCTCTGGTGGTATGATTATTATTATTTGTATTCTATTTACATTTCCTGCCACAGTTGCGGGATTGTGTGGATCATAGAAGCCATCCTGAGTTTGGCTCAGGTTTACTCACTTTCCTTGGAAAGTCATGTACCATACATTGTCAAAATTAACATTATGAGACTAAGTCGGTGGACTTGGCTAGGGAAACTCTATAGTAATAATGCAAGGGGTTAACTTGCAAATAACTTGATTCTTCGGCTACAGTGCATTTAAAAATAATTTACAAACACAAATGTTCTTTTAAACTTATGATAATAATACATTAAAAATGACACTACATTAAAATTCTGTAACAATTTTTTTTTAGTTTACCTTGTAATTCTTCGTGGCTCCATAAAGCTAGGAGAGTCCCTCCTTCTTTTTCTTATAGGTGAATAACTTCTTGAGCGGCGGCGGGGTCTTGCTGCTTCCGTGTCATTATGTCGTGCTCGATTCTCTCCATCCTTTACCCTAATATAGGCAGAAGGACATAAGCATTTAATCAATACTTTTTAATAACAGTGCAATCTGTAGTCCTACTAGCTCACAGATCAGAGTGAACTTACTGCAAAACATAGAATATATCATTTGTAAGCATTAATAACCTGAAGAATATAAAATATTTCAATTATTAAATGCTTTACAGGTTGATGACCAGACTTTGACATTGCCTGCCTCTACAATAATGAAGCAATAAAATGCAGATAGGCAATGTCCACCTGAGTTCTACAGTTGCAAGAAAATGTATGTGAATCCTTTGGGAGTTTTTGCATGAATTGGTCCTAAAATGTGCTCTGATCTTCAACTAAGATACACCAATAGAAAAACATCTGCTTAAAATAATACTACACAAACATTATATGTTTTCATGCTTTTATTGAACATAACATCTAAATATTCACAGTGCAGGAATAAGTATGTGAACCGCTAGCCTAATGTCTTTACATTCGATGTGTTGCTGAAAGCTGTCCTGCCCTTTAAAAATACACATTAGTTTTGGGTTTACTGATTTCAAGAAGCACTGTGTGATGTGAACCATGCCTCACAGAAAAGAGCTCTCAGAAGACCTACAATCAATTTTGCCTTGCATGAAGCTGGAAAGGGTTACACAAGTATTTCCAAAAGCCTTGATGTTCCTGGGTCCATGGTAAGACAGACCATCTACAAATGAAGAAAGTTTAGCACTGTTGCTACTCTCCCTAGGTGTGGTCATCCTGTAAAGATGACTGCAAGAGCACAGTGCAGAATGCTTAATGAAGTAAATCCTAGAGTGTCAGCTAACATTTTTGTTGACACATCTACAATAAACAAAACATTAGAAGAAGTACATGGGAGGACACCACAAAGGAATCCATTGCTGTCCCCAAAAAATATTGCAGCATGTTTACGGTTTGCAAAAGAGCACCTGGATGCTCCACAGCACTACTGGCAAAATATTCTATGGACAGATGAAACCAAAATTGAGTTGTTTGGAAAAAACACACAACACTATGTGTGGAGAAAAAAAGGCACAGCACACCAACATAAAATCCTCATCCCCACTGTGAAACATGGCAGAGGTAGCATCATGGTTTGGGGCTGCTTTGCTGCCTCAGGACATGGACAGATTGTTGTCATTGATGGAAAAATGAATTCCAGCGTTTATCATGAAAAGGAAAACTTCCGCCATCTGTCCCCCAACTGAAGCTCCACAGAGGATACGTGATGCAACAGTACAATGACCCAAAGCATACAAGTCATTCAACAAATACATGGTTTCAACAGAACAAAATAGGCCTTCTGGAGTGGCCCAGTCAGAGTCCTGACCTCAACCCAATTGAAATGCTGGAGCATTTCAATTGGGTTGAGGTTCACACCAGACATCCCAAGAACATTGCTACACTGTTTTTAGAAGAGGAGCGGTCCAAAATTACTCCAGATTGTTGTGCAGGTCTGATCTGCAACTAAAGGAAACATTTGGTTGAGGGTATTGCTGCCAAAGGAGGGTCAGTATTTTTTTAAGAAGACTGTTTTTCTATTGGTGTGATTTAGATGAAGATCAGGGCACATTTTATGAGAGATTCCATCTTTATTCATTTTTCAGGGGTTAACTCAGGGTGAAGTACCAGGAGTGGACACTGGGGTGGTTATAATTGTGTTCTTTGTGAAAAGTTGCCTGTGTACTTTCAATGCAGAGGCGAGATCAGGAACTTACTGAGCTCAGAGATGTTGAGCTCTTCCGGGAGTGCCGCACCACGCGTCATAAGATCCAGGGAGAAAGGAGGGGCTGTGAGGGACCTTTCTAAATTACTCATTACATATATTTTTATGCCATCCTCCCTAATTTTGGCACTTTGTGCACACATGAAATTCTGGCGGTAGGTCCGCTTTGGGTAACCAAACATTTTATCTAATTTAATTCCCTTTACTCCCACAGAGATAGATTTCCTCTTATTGATATTTAAGTCAACTTCCCTTTAAGTTAGTTAAAACACCAGAAAATAAATACGCAGTTTGAAATGTTTTCTTTTTCTATAAAAAAAAAAGCAAATAAAAAAAAAGTTTTGGCTATACAATTTCAGATCATCAAAGCTGAAAACAATTATCTTTAACTTCATAAATTATTAACCTGTTTAAAGTTTTCTTCTGAGAGGCAGATCGAGACCTGCTTCTTGGCATCCTCTTGTCACGGGACCTTGAGCGGGATGGAGATCGGCTGGAACTCCAGGAACTGCCTCTGTGGCCGGTGCTTCGTGCTGGGCTCTTTTTTCTTTCTGAATTCGGTCTTAAATGCTTTACTGAAGACTCAGAGCAGCTATTCTGTCTACCACGATGATGCTTTACTTTCAGCCTGTGAAATAAATATTTTTATTCATCATCTCATAATTATTATATTTCTTTAGTAGCAAAAGTCACACACACACATACACCTTATAAAAGCTAATAATTTACTTTCACTCACAATGATTTCTGTAAAACGTGCAATGTGCAACCATCTATATATGATATTTAAATATGACCTTACTTTTTGGCAGGGGCACCATGTTTTTTTCCCGTTCCTGTTGTATGTGATAATATCGAGCCATCAGAATCACTGCTGTAGCTGGTATGGCTTCCTGAGATTACAGAGGACTCCTTACATATTCTGTTTCTACCCCTGGACCGGCCATGGTGCCTATCTGATGATTGTGACCTAGAGTCTCGTCGATGCTTATCATCTGATGAACAACGGCCACCTTTGCTTGAAGAAACAGATCTTGGACTCCTTATATCATTACGATTGTTATTCTTCTGACGGCTAGGTGATGTTTCCACTTTTGGATGTGTCCGTGATGATGGAGAAACAGAATTCAGCCCCTGCAAAGGAAAATAAAGAGAAATGGGGAAAGAAGAATAGATGGGGCGAAGCATTAGCATGACTTCATCAGTATGGAAAAGAAATGTTAACTCACAGTTGCATACAGCACATTAACACAGAGATTCTACACTGAGACTATTTTTTCTGCTTAGCCTTCTGACCCCAACAATGCAGCTCATGCAATTTTGCATGCAAAACGCAAAAAAAGAAAATAGAAAACAAAAATGTATTTCAAAAAGTGGGTAGGGGGAGAGAGAGATCTAAAATAAGGTCTCAAAGAAATAAAAAGTAAATAAAGAAAAACAAAATATAGATTACAAAAGTATGGGTTAAATATTGATTTGATAAAGAAAAAGAGAAAGTAAAACAAAAATAATAGAAAGTGAGGAGTGAGGTACATCTGGACAAAACAGCACAAAAACTGGAAAAGAGATTGAGGAAAGAAGAGGGGAAAGTATACAAAAATAATAAAATAAAATCCACAAATGTTTCTGAGAAAATTAAATTGTCTTGTTAAAAATTCATCTTAGTTTTTCTTAATTCCTTTATTTTGCCGGTAGAGTACTGTTGAGCTTTCATCAGCACCCTATGTTTTCAGTTTTGTCACACTCTGTTTTTTTTTTTTTTTGATTTAAGTCCCTCTTGGTTAACATCCACTTACCAAGAAAGTGGCATTTCCTCCTTTAGTAGGTAAGGTATGAAGAGAAGGGAAAAGTGGGGCAACATAAGTGCATCATTAGATTCACAAAAATGCAAGAGAGATAGAGAGAGAGAAAAAAAATAATAATAAAGAAAAAAAACACACAAACCCACTTTCCTGGCCTTGTATATTGAAAATTTTTGGAGAGGCCAATCACGAGGTTTGAGTGACCTTGGTTAGTTATGTAAGGAACCTTTGCTCAGAGTTTAACTTTGAGCCCAACTAATGTCTGCTTTTTTAATTTTTAATCATTTTCTTGAAGAATGTATTGGTCATATATCAGTATCGAAAACCTGGCTGACAACAGTAGTTGTCAAATGTAAGATAACAGTAAGGTCAATAAAAACAAATAAAAACATGGTGTTTATTTTTTGAAGAGGAGTAAGACTTCTTAAATTGTATTTGTGTTAATTTTTAATAAATATCATTGCTAAATTGGGCTTGGAACTATCCAGAACAGAAGCTGCTAAACTAATCCACGACAATGATTCCGGGAGGATGTGTCAACAGAATAGAAATGAGAACTGCGCCTATTGGACTTATTTGGATGTTAACCAAATATTACTGAACAAATATAACCATAAATTATGTACCGTATTCAGTATCACAAGCCAAAATTTGCCTTTTTTTACTAGCTATGAAAAGAAAGATGGCATATATTTCCTGTTGCAATTCTAGTTACATTTGTAAGCTTGTAGATCCAAGTTAAAGCAGCTAATTTATACAGCCTAACAAGTAATGGCTCTTTAATATACAGAGAGAATGAATGATAACTGCAGTTTCTGCTATAGACAATGGGCAAAAAAGTAGTTAGAGACAAGCAATTTTTAACTTTTGATGTAAAATTCTTCAGCACAACTAAATATTTTGCTCCTTTTTAATTAATTTTGTATTAACAGATCATACTTGTAACAAATAATATATTCTATGGAAGTGCACACAAAAACAAGCATCACAAAATGAAGATGGGGGTTCAGAAGTGAAACAAAATTCCTTCTTTGCCAAGTGATTTTCTTGATAATAAAGATTCCTAGAGAAATTCTTATGTAAGGCTGATATAAAAAAATCTGAAAGCACCTAGCAAAAAAAGTACCCATTCATTCTGGTGTGAAATAGAAGAATGCTCTATGAGGAAGCTCATGTTTGAGTGAAACGCATGTCAGAGCGGGGCTAGGGCTGATGTGTTGTGATGTATGTTGCTGGTTTTATATTTCAATAAACTTTGTGAAAAGCACAAGTCGGGAGTATGGATCTCATTGGATGTTTCCATCACTGGAAATAGAAGAATGCTGTATTTTTAAACAAATTTTTTACACATTTTTTCTCCCTTAAATGTCAAAATAATATTAACATATCTAATTATGTAATTATTATATTATTCTTTACTCCCCAAGTTAATCAGCTCAAATGTCTTAACTGTATCCCAGGGAGAAAGACGAAAAAACTTGTCAAAGTCTTGTAGCAGAACATGATGAACTATTCCGTTTATGACTGAAACCCCTTACCCAGAATGTAACAGATAGCTTAGTATATGCTACCTGCAGCTTTCTGATGAGTGATGGTGGTTGGATTGTGTCTGACCACTCTCTGGTAGACAAATCTGACATTATGTTGTGGAATTATAAGAGCTTACATCATCCAAATAGCGCATTGTCTCTTAATGACTACAAATGTTTTTATTTAGTAAACTGTGATGGAGAATCAACAGTCCTATTATGACACACCATACAAAGGGAATAATTACCAAAGGCCACTTTTAAACTCCTCTTTTTTAATAAGCTTGAGATAACAACCCAATTTCACTAAAATAGCCATGGAAATGTCACCAACATTTTAGGTAGATTACTGGGTGAAATAGCTTTTTAAGAGAAGAAAGAACATGAATGTTAAATAAAAATTCAAAGCAAAGAGGTAACCATACAGAGTGTACAATCAAGATATCATTATAAATCACACTACATATGGGCATGGCAACCCCATGGCTACAATATTCTAAAAACACAAGCCTTGGTCATTATGATAGCAGTGTATGAATTGAGAGATATGTGTGCAATTTACAAGCCTCCTGTGATGTTGCAGTATGTTTTTACTCTCAATATATACAAACAGTATACATATACTCATTATCATCAACCACATCAACTACATTGTGTAGGTCCCCTCTCTTCAATCACCAACATAGCGTTGACTCCAAGAGAAATGGATTATACTAGGTTAATCAATTGGAGTCTTGCTACGGATGCATTCAGACAGTGGGTTCAGAACGCCTTGTTTTTAATGACCAACCTCCTGAAACAACAGCTGCCAGGGGAACATGTGATGTTTGATCATAAGAATTATATGGGGGAGTTGTCAGTAATTCACAACCACTGCCCTAAAATTGACTGTCTAACTTCAGCCTAAGGGGTTAACTATATACCAGTGACAATATTAATGTAATTCTGTACTATGGAAATAAAGATAATTTCTATGGTCTGATTTACATGCTGTCAGTGTTTGCGTCTTAATTTTTTTATAAGTAGCTATCATTTATATATTTATTTGCAGTAATTCATTTTAAAATTAAATTAACAAGAGCATTTAAACAGTACTGTGGGAATGCACAATAACATCAAAGCCTATAATGAGTCTCCATTGTACATTTTAGTTGTGAGGAGTTTAAAGGCCCCCATACACGTGTCGGATTCGCACCGGATTCCGGCACGATCGATTCCGGGCGCGTGCACGCCAAACGATCGTGCCGGAATCGCATGTAGCCCACCTGGTCCGATCGTTCGCGTCCGATTGATCAGGGGCTCAGAATCGGATCCGACGGAGAACCAACATGTTCTCATGCGATTCTGTCCGGATCAGGGGGAGTTGCCATTTGTGAGGTGGACAATCGGACACGGATCCGTCCCGGAATCTGTTGGACAAGGTGGTATGCAGCGATGGATACTCTTAATTGGCCGATTGATCACACCTGCGATTCCCGGCAGAATCGCCGGAATCGATCGGATGATGAATCGATTGGACATGGAATCCGACACGTGTATGGCTAGCTTAAGAGCTGTTCTGCTATGACTGAGGGTCTCACTATGTTAACCTATGAGTTTTTTCTTTCTATAAAGATAAGGTCTTGCAATGGAATTGATATTAAATGTCTTTTTTATTTAATTGTCATTCTTTTCTTTTGCTTTTTTTTCTATATTGGAGGCGCATAGAAAATGAGTATTCTTTTTAATGAATTTTATTTTTGCACTGATTTTTAAAAGAATATTTTAATTTGCCTGCTGAATTATTTCAATGATATTACCCTCTGAAGAGGTATTATCATGTTTATTTGGACAGCTGGGGACAACTCATAGCCAGGGGGAAGAAAAAAAAAAACCAAAACAACCCAGTTTGCACAACAGTAGTAATCAATTAGGTCATCCCTCTTGAATAACCAGTCCAATGCAGACAGACACAGGGCAGTGGAAGTGGACAGGAAGTCCTGCAGACACTATACCTGTAAGTAGAAAGATATGTCAAACTGCCATGCAGGCTTTTTTGTCCCCTATAGATAATATGCTAAATTTTATGCTAAATTTTAGGGTGTATGGGAACTTTTCAAAGAATGAAAGTAAAGATAGGTAATGAAACTAAACAACAAGAAATGTCCATCACATTCACCCTCAACTTGGTTTATTAAAAAGAAGCAAAAACAAAGTCTTATTGAAAGTGATGCCAATTAACTATATTTGATTTCGTTGGGAGGTAATAATTGTAGTGAGTTTTTGAATTTGTTAAGAATACATGTGTCTCTAAATTGGCATTTATTAAACATGGTTCATTCTCCTTTCTTTGCATGGTAGATTGGATATTGACTTAATATATAGATACAGTGGAGGAAATAATTATTTGACCCCTCACTGATTTTGTACTTGTCCAATGACAAAAGAAATTAATAAGTCTAGAAACAGTCAGTATCATTTCAAGGTAGGGTATTGTTTATACAGTGGCCGATAGCACATCAAAACGGAAAATCGAAAAAATAACTTTAAATAAAAAAGATAGCAAATGATCTGCATTTCATTGAGTGAAGTGAAATAAGTATTGAACCCCTACCAACATTAATTCTGGCTCCCACAGAGTGGTGAGACACTTCTACTCAATCGTCACCCCTCATTAAGGAAACCTGTTTCTTAATATCACCTGTATAAAAGGACACCTGTCCACAGAAGCAACAATCAACAATCAATCAATCAAGCAGACCCAACTCTCCAACATGGGAAGACCAAAAAGAGCTGTCCAAGGAGGTCAGAGACCAAACTTGTAGACTGCAAACAAGGATGAAATGGGCTACAAACAACCATTAGCAGAAGCTGGGAGAGAAGGTGACAATGTTGTGCGATTGTTCGAAATGGAAGGAGCACAAAAATGGACCATCAATCGAAATAGCTCTGGGGGTCACACGCAAGATCTCACCTCGTGGGGTGTCAATGGTTCTGAGAAAGGTGAAAAAACATCCTAGAAAACTACACGGGAGGAGTTAGTTAATGAAAAACCTCAAATTAGCAGGGACACAAGAAAACACATTGGAAACACATTACACCGGCAATGGATTAAAATCCTGCAGGCTCGCAAAGGTCCCCTGTAGGATAGGACACATGTGCAGGCCCGTCTGAGTTTGCCAATGAACCACCTGAATGATTCAGAGAGTGAATGGGAGAGGTGCCTGTGGTCTGATGAGACCCAAAAAATAGAGCTCTTTGGCCAGTAAATCAAACTAGCTGGTTTGGGAGGAGAAAACATGTGCCTATGACCCCCAAAACACCGTATCCCCACCGTCAAGCATGGGGGTGGGGGGAAACAGTTGCTTTGGGGGTGTTTTCTGCTAAGGGCAACAGGACAATTAATCGCCTTAACAGGAAAATGGACGGAGCCCATGTATGTGAAATCCTCAGCGACAACTCATTCCCT
This sequence comes from Ptychadena robeensis, assembly GCA_036250615.1. Taxonomy (NCBI): domain Eukaryota; kingdom Metazoa; phylum Chordata; class Amphibia; order Anura; family Ptychadenidae; genus Ptychadena; species Ptychadena robeensis. The sequence goes on from CM070033.1 coordinate 93,300,057, forward strand.
CGCCAGGAAAACTGAAATGGGCGTGGATGGGGGTTCCAGCACGACAATGACCCAAAACATATCAGCAAAGGCAACAAGGGAGTGGGCTCAAGAAGAAGCACATTAGGTCATGGAGGGCCTAGTCAGTTCTCCGGACATTAATCCAAATGAAAACCTATGGGAGGGAGCTAAAGCCTCAGAGTTGCACAGAGGCACCGCCTCGAAACCCTTAGGGATTTAGAATGATTCTGCAAAGAGGGTGTGAGCCAACATTCCTCTAAAATGTGCGCAACTGGCATCAATTACAAGAAACGTTGGACCTCGGTGCTTGACAACAAGGTTTTTTTCCACCAAGTATGAAGTCTTTTTTGTTAGAGGGTTCAAAAACGTATTTCACTCAATGGAATGAAATCAGTTGCTATCTTTTATTTAAAGTTATTTTTTAGATTTCCTTGATGTGCTATCTGCCACTGTTACAATAAAACCTACCATGAAATGATACTGTTCTGAGGAATTTTCATTTCTTTGGACAAACTTACAAAATCAGTGAGGGGTCAAATAATTATTTCCTCCACTGTATGTTATAGTTTATAAACTTTATTAATTTTCAGATTTTTCTTATTAACAAAGGGTAAATCAATACCTGAAATATTAACTGATAATTGAAACAACTTTTTAAAAATTTTATTTAAGTTAGCATAAGGGTTCCTGACCTGAGTATTTTCTACAAACATTATGTTTCGGTATTGTGGAAATGCAATACAACATAATTATTGACAATATTATTGTGAAACAGCACTACAAAAATGGTAACAATTTGAAAAATATTGTATATGATCGTAATAATAAACAAATAGAAGTGAAATTGCCTTAAATCTAAATTGACTGCCTAATGCAGAATTTATTACATGCATACCAAAAGAAATCTAATTCTGCAATTCTACTGATCCCATTGATTTGAGATGCCTCTGAACAAGAATATTTACCTTTAAGTTTAATACCTTAAACTTATATTATACACAGAATGGTGCTGTATGAAAACACTTGCAGCATATTATTATTTAATTTTACTTGATATTGAATCCTATTAATGTAAGGTAGATTGGAAAACAAAGTTAAAAATGAAACCAGTGGAACAAACCACTTTAATAAATGTAAATATTCATCAAAGCAACTAGCAATTTTTAGAAGTTGGTCCACTGTGGTATCTTTTTAGAATTTCATGTGCTATACACACTAAAGTGGAATATCTGATACAGTTTTCTATTTGTGTTTGCTTGGTTAAGAGTCCCAATGAAAGCAACAATTAAAGAAGCTGCAGTTACTACTGATTCCATGTTACTTGAAGAGTTTAGTTGAGCTATTGCCTAAATCTATCATTAATGTTGCATTTCCACAGTGCTGTCTTGCTCTTTCACTGCGAACAATTAGATTAGCAATATAGCATATGTTGGAGGAGAAGACATAGCCATTGAATGAGGGGAAGTGAAAATAAAAGAAAAAAGACTGAAATTTAAAATTAAGTAGAACCTCATCTAATGAATGGTAAGCAGCAAGATATAAAGTATGTACATATAGGGTTTTTTTTGCTCTTAGCTTAGTATCTCACAGGACATGACAAGGTAAATTTCTGGCAATATCAACAAGTATTATATCATACTTGCTCAAAATTTTTATAGCCTGAAAAAGGGAATTGAATGCAGCCAAAACATCCAAGGACGATTAAGGACTAGTGATGATTGCGAATATCAGCAATTCGGAAATTCGCGAAGATGGTGAATATATTGCCGAATATTCGCAATTCCGGATATACTGTGTTTTTTTCCATTACACATGCCTCTCAATGCAAGTAGACAAATGGGAAGGCTGCAACAAGAGCTTAGCAACACTCCCTGCAACCATCAACAGTTTTTAAATCGAATATTGGGGTGATGCGAATATTGCGAAAATCATCACTTTTGAAAATTCGCACACAAATTCGCGCCATGTTAAACATATATTGCGCGCGCGAAATCCGCAATAAAAACTGCCGATATTCGCAATAAAAAACCCCCCGAATATTGGGAATGCAAATATTTTTGGGATGTTTTCCATAAAATTCGTGACATGCCGCGAATACGAATGTTGCCTGTGCCGCTCATTACTATTAAGGACTGTTAATAGCAGAAATGTTACTGTTTAACTAATTTTACATTATTCTTTGTGTGCCTAGTTATGCTTAAAACAAATTATTTATTCCAGTGTGTATAGAACAATAATAGCTGTTCACGCTTCATTTTTTATTAATACAATTACTCTACACATACACATTGTGATGTGCATAATTAGCATTATCAGTAATTACAGGTTTAAACAATGTGTGAAGATATATTCACACTACAACAGAGACCAACTAGAGACCATTTTCATACTTGAGCGTATGCAAACACCCTAGCACAATGCTAAGATTTTGTCATTCTTTTTATTTCTCAATATTTAATAGATTTCTTTTACTACTCCATCTAAAGGCATTACATAGTATCTATCAAGAAACCAAAACTCCTAGAAACTTAGGGGAACCAATACAAAGCAACAAGCTTCTAACAACAAATATTGTCCAAAATCTCTTATAAATACAAGCAAGCTCCTACTGTTTGGAAAGCTATTGGTCTCACGTCAAGGTTTGTAACAGAAACTGGTGACCTGCTGGATTCCAGATTGTCCACAGTAGGGGGGTCATTGGTAAATGTCACAAATTTAATAATGCAGGGGATATTTATGATACATACTGAATACACATTGAAGAGTTTTACTGCAAACCAAAATATGGTTGTGTATATAATTCTGAAAAAGTACAAATTAAAACAAATCTAATTTACTCAAAAGATTCAATAATTTCATAGAACTAAATTTTCTGTCTATATTTAAAACTGCAGAATGCTTAATGATACACCAGAGAAAGAACCAAAATAATGTAAAAAGAAAAACTAACAACAACAAAAAAAAAGAAATATAAAATTAACATGAAAATAAGCTATTGTGCTTGAACAAGCTCATCTTCAGATGTGAACGTGCAGAGGTAGACAAATACCTACCTTCTTTATTTGTCAGGGACAGGAATGGAACAATAACAGAAAAGAATAATCTCCACATTAGGAGTGCAGAATGGAGGAAAAAGACAATGACTCTTAGTAACGCGTTTCACATCCCTTCACTAGAATTAGTGTAGTTGTTCCAATTACATTCATAATATCTAATAGTCTGTACATCATCATTAAGGTTTCTTTTATAAATAGGTTTAAGCCATTTTTGAAGGGAGGGAAGAGGAGGTGAAAAGAAACAAGTATGACACTTTTTTGGATTCATATAACATAATGTGCATGCAGTGTCACCAGCAAAACAAGGATGTTACAAGTCAAAGGCCTCCTATTAAAGTTGAGGCCCTAAAAAAAAAGTCGATAAGAGAGGAACAGAAAATAGCAGAAGTGGAAGCCAACCAGAATGAAATGGAAACTTGAATCTTTATTTAAAAGGGAAGTCAACTAGTCCCTCAATCTGAAAGGGTGCTATGAGACTTTGTCTTCTGTAAGATAAGAAAAATGTCAATATAAAAAGTAATATATGGTTTGGTAGACCTAGATTTCATATCGATTTGGTGTACTGACTAAAGGTAGCCATACACGGGCCGATTTTCCACACGATTCCTGGCCGATCGATCACCGGGTGCGTGCACACCAATCGATCGACGAGGAATCGTGTGCAGCCCACCTTGCCCGATTGACTACGGCCGATTGATATGGGCCCCCGAATCGGATCGGCCAGAGAACCGACCTGTTGGTCTTTTCTGATCGATTCAGCACACATCAAGGGGAGTTGCCATTTGTGAAGTGATCGATCGGGCACGGAATCGTCCAGGAATCGTTGGCCTAAGGTGGTAGGCACAGACGTAATTGGGCGATCGATCGCCCATCCGATCGCCTCTGGCATCACCGGAATCGATCGGATGGGTGATCGATCGTTCATGGAATCGACACATGTATGGCTAGCTTAAGAAGCATATAGCACAATGCAATAAAGCTTCACATGAGGAAATATTTACCAGTTGTATGTATGATCTATTCACATTATCAAACTATCTGACTGGGATAAGATATATACCAATTTTACTTTTATTGGATCACTAAATCTCCCTTAACAAAGTGTTTTTTTTAAATTGTATAAAAAATTGACTCTAAATAACTCTAAAGTGGCATATTATTATGGAGTCAACACTGTCGCAATGCATAATGGTGCTGTATATATGTTAATCCTAGCATGATTAAGGTTTATACAGCGAATATGCCTGTAACAAAATACATTAAATCAGAACATTCAAGCCAGAGAGAACTAGTGGAACCATTGTATAGCTGTCTCAAGAGCCACATGTTATTCCAATATTAAATATATCAGTTATCGTTTTGTTTATTAGGTCACAAACAAAAATTTGTGAAAGATTTGGGAAAATAAATGTGATATTTTGGAAAACAGGAAAACATAGTTTTAAACTCTGAATATTTACCATGTACTCTAAAAAATTCCAGGGCATACATTCCTATACTTGCTATATATTTTTATGCATATACAAATATGAATTATATTGTTATTAAAATTTGAGAACAAAAATTGTTACAGTTGTACTGTGCTAAATACTCAAAAAAATATTGCTAGCATTCATTTTATCAGTTATCTTCCCTTTTAAATCAGCTACAAAAAAAATAAAAATATGTATAGTTAAATAAAACAATTCTTCATTACTACTAAAAAGGCCCACAATGACAGACACACAAATAAAAAACAAAACTCTAGAACATCACAGAAAAAAAAGGAAATTGCATTTCTGTTATGAGAAAGAAAATGAAGAAATGGGTGAATATACACTAATGAGACCACTGCTCCCTAAAATAAAGTCAAAGTTTTACCGATTTTCAAATGAGAGGCTAAAGAAAAACACAGATGAGATTAAAAATATAAATAAATTGATCTAAGTTATACTTGTCTAAATACACTAAGTAAGCATGCACTTTATCATAGTACAACGCATACATTGATAAGGGGCTTTAGGAAGACTTAGTACGGTGTGTTTTCTGTGGAGCCTAGTAAATCACTGTTCAGTGCCACTAAGGCACCACAACTACTACGGACAGTGAAAAGGACAAAGTGGTCCAGTAGAAAAAGAAAGGAGTCTTAGAGTATGCCACAGTGAAGATACAAAGATTTTGCTGCACCCAAGAAAAATATGAATCAGAAGAGAAAAACAGAAAATATCTGAGAAACAGAAAATAAAAGAACTGTGTTATAAATAAACAATGACTGAGATATATGGGATTTTACATTGTAAAATGTCTTCCCAGTTTTATTTTTCTTGCAAGCGTAATACTAAGCAACATACAACACATCCCATATAATACATCACAATGTATGCTTAAAAAGTAAACACTCTGCTCACCTGTACTTCTAAGGATTTATAGATAAACACACAAACACATTTTTGTCAGAAAATTATTTAAAACACTAATTCAAAGAAACATGTTCAGGTAAAAAAGAGGGGGTTAGAAGTGTCAGGAACCAATTTGTTCTTCGTCGTCTTATATTCACACATACTTTAAGTAGTCCATTTGTTCATGGCAATATTAAAAATAGCAGCCAGTCCATTTTGGAAAAATAATAAATAGTTGCGCACAACCTTCAGCAGTGATTACACAGCTACAGTGATATCAGTGGCCAGAAGGGCCCTCAGTGGGCCTGAGCAAGGATTGTAGAGTAAACAGAGTCAGTATGAGGGGTGGGTGTTTGAGTTGTGTGTAGGTGTGCAGCTCTCAAAATGGAGGAGTGTGGCCCCCTGTAACAGACAAATAAGAACAAGGACAGAGGCCATTTTGGATACTACAGCCTTCATTAGGAGTAGAGAAGGTCGAATTTTGAAAATTGATTGCAAAGCCTCTAAAAATGCTATCATCACTGTGGAACACTGTGAGCTGTGGAAACATTTGAAAAAAAAGTTTTGCTCTAGCCCATGCAGTTTTTGAAAAAACTAAGATCAAAGTCAAAGATTAAATTGACTTTGAACTTAATTTATGCAGAAACATAAATGTGTTAGAGCAATACTTATTTTTTAAAGTATACCCTTCTTTTCATCTACAGCAAGTTTGCAGATGATACCATGTTCAGTGGCTTTGCAATCAACTCACAAATTTAACCTCATCAAATCAATCTCTATTTAGGAGTTGAGTCTCTTTTATACAATCAATATGTGATCCACGGCTGACAATGCTGATGCACCACAGTTTCACTTTTGTGGTGCACAGTAATGCATTTGTTGTGCCTGCTGCAGTACTAAAAAAATCATCCTGCAGTGAATTGCTTTTTGATTCCCCCATCCATTTATTTAAATGGAGCAGGAATCGTAACAAACTCCAGGGAAGTATAATGTCAAAGAGCTCTGAAGCCACAAAAAAAGATAACCCAGTTACACTCAGATCTTAAATGTAAACCTTGTCTAAGGTCATGTTTGCCCAAACTATGGGTATCATACTCAGTACAGGTGGGTCTCATACTTGTAACCTTAAGTCCTCTACTTCATAAAACGGTGCAAAACTGATTGGAAGTATTATCAATGGTAATATCAACACTGGATGAAACAACAAATGCCCCACTTTGGATACAAAGATTACATTTCAATTGTTGAAGGCCAAATGCATTGGATGTCATGTGGTTCTTTTTGATGACCAAACAGACTGATAAAAGTTTTTGTAACTTAAGGAAGTTTGGAATGTTATGCTTGTACACATTGAATTGGACAAGATATGCAAATATATTTATTTATATATTATGGCTTACAGCTTATGAAAACCAACCAATAAAAAGTTCAGAAAATTTGAATATTATATGAAATCAATAAAACAAAAATTTTAATTTGAAAGATGTTGGATCTTTGAATAATATACTCATGCATATGTACTAAGTAATTGGCTTGGGCCCCTTTTACATAATTTACTGCCTCAATGCGACTTGAGAAGGATGCTATCAGCCTGTGGCACTGCTGATATGTTATGGATGCCTCCGTCATATCTCTCCTCTTTCCCTTGACAATGAGGTCAGGCCAGGCGAGTTTGATAGCCAATCAAGCACAGTAACCCCATGGTCATTGAACCAGATTTTGGGGCAAAATGCGTAAAGCTTAAAATAAAATAAATAAATAAAGCTCCATAAAGCTCAGGAGGAAGCATTAAGTGTTCCAAAATCTCATGGTAGATGGCTGTGTTGACTCTGACTCTAATGAAGCACAATGGACCAACACCAGCAAATCACTTGGCTCCTCAAATCAGCACATACTATGGCAACTTTCATATGCAAAATTTGCTCTCATCAGAAAAGAGGACCAATTTTCTTTAGCCCAGATAAGACGCTTCTGACCTTGTTTGTTGTTCAGGAGCAGCTTCACAAGAGGAATGTAACATTTGAAGCCATGTCCAGGATCCAGGAGTGTAGTGGCTCTTGATGCACTAACTCCAGCCCCAGTCCACTTCTTGTGAAAGTCCACAATACTTTTGAATGTCCTTTTCATAACAGTCTTCCCTGCTGCTTTTGCACCTTACTTTTACCTTCCACGAATCTTTCTATTAATGTACTTATACAGCACTTTGGGAACATCCAACTTATTTTGCAATTACCTTTTGAGACTTTCCCTCCTTACAGAGGGTGTCAATTATGGTTTTCTGAATAACAGGTCAGTCTTTCTGATGATTGGGAATCCTACTGAACTAGACTGAGAGACCATTTAAAGGCTCAGGAACCCTTTGAAGAGGGTTTAGGTTAATTAGCTGATTAGAGTCTGACACTTTGAGTCTAGAATATTAAACCTTTTTTCACATTATTCAGGAGGAGGTTTTGATGTTGAGGTTTTCATAAGCTGTAAGCCATAATCATCAAAATTATAACAAATATCTCGCTTTGTATGTAATCAGTATTTTTCATATATTAGTTTCAGCTTTTAAGTTACTGAAAAACAGGAACTTTTGGACGATATTCAAAAATTTCCACAAATCATCTGTATATTCTTTACTCATCAAGTCTGTCAGTAATTACTAAATGTCTACTGCTGGCTATTTTATTAATGGGGGTTTAAAAATAAACAATCCATATTTAGTGGATCAGTGGATAGTTTACATCTAGAATGCCAAACAATAAGAATACTGCTATTAAAAGATTTATATACTCTCAATGTAAATTCCCAGACTGAGGAGAAAATTATACAATACCCAGTCTTTTTCTTATAGGAAAACATAATATGTTATAGAAAACTATTTAAATAGTTGCTAAATTTAAAAAAAAACAAAAAAAAAACTGCCCCACACTGCTAACATTGGATCTAAAAAAAGGCTCCACCTTGAATATCCAGATGTGGTCAATAACTGTCTGTATGTAGTTTATATCAGGCTTTATTACTCAATTGCAGATAGTTGGTTATAAAACTACTGTTTTGCAAACAAGGGCACTCAACATGATTACGCAAATGCCCTTTTCCCTTTCAAATGCTACACTAAATCATAAATGTATAGGTCTTATTAACACGTAACAAGGTATATTTTTCTAGAGAAACCCATGTTGTCCAAAACCAGACTGGCAATTATTCAAATCAACCTGTCATAATCTTAGTAAAAATCTAATGATGTTGATTAAATAATGATAAGATATGTAACCCCAGGTTTCCTTCAGGTATAACCCCACAATGGTTTTGCTAAATGTAGGTACCAGTTGTTAACCACTCAGTAAATGCCCAATAAGAGATGTCATGGAGGTGTTACCTAAATGCACCAGAGACATGAGAGCTAGGTCAGTAGCCCAGAGTAAATAAAGCCTAACTTCCCAAGAGATTAAAAAACCTCATGCTGGTTTCCAAAAAACATACATTTATTAACACAATGTGATTAATCATACTCTAATGACTACATTGCAGCCACCTATACAGTCATGTGAAAATATTAACACACCCCTTTAAATAATTATATCTTTATTTTGAAATATTTATTTGGAAATATTGATGTCTAATCATGTTTATTATTCACCTCTGGAAAGAAAAAGATGTATAAAGGCCCCCATACACCTTACAATATTTCCATATAATTTCTGTACAATCAACTTTTGTTCCACCAAACCCATGTAATATGAAGATCTTTCTAAACCTTCCAATCACTATGTATTCTATCAGGGAGGCCACTATACTACATAGTTGTTGGTAGATCTAATGGAAATTGTATGGATCGATCTTTAGGTGTATGGGGGGCTTAACTTAGTTTATAAACATTATACTGTGAAATTTTTCTGTGGCCTGTTTCTTAATCAAATGTTGTTCAATTGAGTTGCTTATACCCTCATTTATGGGTTGAGGATCCTGATATGTCTATATAAGTATTCATATCAATATATCTCTATTATTCTTTAAAACATATATAATTATTAATATTCAAACCAGCAAAACTTTCACCTCAACAATTAGGACCACACTAACAAAACTTCTGAAGTTTAAATAGAATAAAGCTCCTTAAAAAATGCTGAGTAGTAATGTTCTCATCATATGCGCCAGTAGAAAGACTGTACGTGTGGGGTATCCTGATTTATTCCTCACTAGAAAAAGACTTCTGGTACTGTTAAAATTGAGATTAAATATCCATATGTCCAACAATGTTACAAAAACACACTGACTTTCATAGCATGTCGTAGCATTTTTTTTCACTTGACCCTATTTTTACATTTACACACAAATGCCCTGGGAAATCGGTGGTGCACTGATTTACTATTTCTGAAATTTCCTAAAGTAAGTGCTGGTCCACCGCTTCTTTATCTTCCTGTTGGCCCACTTGGATATATCTAATAGTTTAACATTGTATTCAACTGCCTAACAAACTAACAAGATATCATTAGATGGAGGATGCAACTAAAAGAGTCAACTGTAATTTTTGTAATTTCTGAAAAAAGATCATGTGTCACTGGAGCAGTGCTCTTAAAAATGGCGTTCAGTTCTGTTTTTAGTGTATTTTGTATATGATTTAAAGTAGATCCCTGCTATATATTTTAAACAATGCTTAGGAATGCCTATGCCTCTGTAAGATAATACTGGCAATAATTTCAGACATACATTACCAGGAAATCCCCAGAGAGAATTGATCGCCATCCGGGATTAGCTGGGGCAGGTAAGCTACCCCACATGTGGCTTTTTGCATTGGAAATTTTAACCTGCACTAATGCTGCAGGTGTTAAACAATGATCTCCGTAGAGATTTGATATGCAGGATTTTTTTACATCAAATTATTGTTTCAGTACGCTAGTTTTATCTTAAAGTACTCCAAGATGCATTAAATACTATTGAAAAAAAAACAGATTTAAAAGAAATGTTTGATTAAAACATCCCTTTATAAAAGCAAATGGTCCATGGTAAAGTATATCCCATAAAAAATCACACATCTTCCACATAATTGGCACATTTGGTTTACCCTTTTCATCTTTGGATTGAAAAAACAAAACAAAAAACAAAACAGGTTGTTAGAGAAAAACAGCAAATCAGATGCAAATTCTACACCTAGTTGCATTTAATGTATTTACATAACAGTCCACATGTATTCTTTAGTCCATCGAAAACAAAGTTCACTTTCTCAAGGATATTTAGCTTAAAGTACCTCAAGTTATAGAAAAAACAAAAGCATGGGGAAAGGATCGGTCAGAAACCGTCTTTGGTCAGCCCAAATAGATGATCAAGGATGTTGTTACAGTCAAAACATTTCGGAAATACTCTTTATACATATCAATGTCACAAGACCTATGAAAGACTTTCTAAAGTCTACATTCCTTGACATATGTGAAGACTGTACTTCACATACAGAAATGACCAGGTAAGGCAGTAGAGGACTGAAGACAGGGTGAGAATAAAAAGATTACTTGACACAAATGGTCATTCTTAAATGTATACTTACATCTAAATGTTTCTCCACAATGGAGCCATGGCCTTGACTGTGGTGACCATTATGGCTGCCACTCTTGTGTCCATTTTGATGTGGTGTGGCAGATCGGCTGTGACCAGTGCAAGTGGATGACAGGCTACGGCTGGATCTGTGACTGGAAGCTTTATAGTCATCTGGTCTGCGTTTGGGGCTTTGTCTACAAGTGATAAGACGCAGATAAAAATATAACTTCAAAACCAGGTACCAGAAAAAAAATATTTTAGGCATAGAAGCATTGTTTTCGCATGCACAAAAAATACCAGTATATATTACCAAAAATATTTATCTTAGGATAACCAAGTTCAGGATCCATAAGTCTAGCTTCACATGAACATTTGTTCAGAGCTGCATTTAACACTGTCTGTCCCCTAGCCCCCTCTTCTCTACCACTGTGGACATTTTTGGGCATTTTCTCCCCAGGCCCATTGCAAACAGGCCCATTGCAAATATGTGCACAAGCAAGAAAAAGTATTAAATCATTTAAAAGTTGACATGTCAATCACCAGCATATGAGTAAGAATTGAATAGAAAATCTTTTACATATTCCCCTACAAATCTAGTTAGCCCTTGCCAACAAATTTTAGCGTAAATATATATAAAGATGCTTCACTTGTTATCTTTTTATTTTAGAACTATATAAAAGCATTTTTTTTTACTACTTAATCTATAGTCAGTGTACTTTAGTGTAAAGGTAGATGACATTATAAGCTAACTTCAAAATTTGCTTTACAAATTAGACTTACCGTGGTTGCTAAAGAACCAGAAGAAAGGCTAAAGAAGACAAGTGTAAAGGGTGAGGAATGGGAAGTGAATGTATGGGTTGAATGTTTTTGGTGCTTTCAGTTTTGTAAAGTAAAAACATACTCTACCTGCACGGTGACTTGGAAGTGCTGTAATCTGAAGAAGGAGATGGACTGTGAGAACTGCAGCTGCTGTGTCTGTGTGTCCTTCGCACCACCGAGCCACTGTGAGATCTGCCAAAACAGTATCAGTGCAGTGAAGAGAATGTTACAAAATATTTAAATAGGTTTTAAGATGTATATATATACCCCAAAATAGTTTTTCCATATTAATAAATATGAAAACCTCATAATCTATAGTTTTTTCGCTATTGCTTTTTATGTGTACTAAAATGTATAGTAGATATGTTTTTTTCACATATATTCATATATATTTTATCATAGATGTTGGGTTTTCACAGTACATGCATGAGCCACCAAAACAATTACTCTTGTAGCCTTGTTTCTCTCAAGGGTGCTTAACATATCACTGGCTCGTCACAATGCTTAGCCTTAAACTGCTATAATCTGAATTCTTTCAAACAATGTGAAAATTGTTAGCATTGGTGGGATCATTTTATGTATTCTAATGGTATATCTATAAAACAACATTGTTATATGTGGTTGACTATATCTTAAACCATACATTTTTCTAGTCAGTTTCTATGTGATTTCACATAGAATTATTATTCATACAGACTGCAGAACAGCATAACAGCAAAGGCAATAATTGATGATTTATCTTTAGGTAGTTACTTAGAAATCTGATTAAGATAAATACACAATTGTACGCTTGTTAAAAACGGATAAAGCATGATAAAGCTAAATGCTTCACATTAAAATTAGGTGTGAATTGCTTACAATAAACATTGTTTCTACATTTAGTTCTGTAGCATTATTTGGACATGATCCTTTCCAAATGTGGTGGGTGGAAACTGGTTTTGAGATATGAATATTTTCTTATTTATTCTTCTCTTAAATTGTGAAGTTCGTATATATAGACATACCAATGTGATTTTTCAATTGTATTGTATTTTTAATTTTAATAAAAATAAATTTTCATAAAAAATATTCCTGCTGATCCTGCAGAAAAGGGTTAGGCCCTTCCTGTTTTGGGCATGTAGTTGTGCCAGTATATATTGAACAGTTTGTAAATTCTTACTATGCCAGTCCTTAGCAATGATGTTCAGATGGCAATGAAGTGAATATAAGTAGACATGAAGTAGTTGAAAGATCAGCAGTGTACGATGGTTAAAGAAATAATTAATAATAATTTAAGGGAAAAAATTCTTAAGAAAAAAGGCTAAAACCTAAGGTGTAGCTTTCATTTAAAGTTTTCTTTTCTGTAGAAACATTAAGGTGATCAACATAAAAAGATAATTAACATGATTTAGCATCTGCTCAAATATGCATTTTTATGATGAAGATTTTTTTTTATACCAGAGCATCACACAGACATTTCCATACCTTTTTCTATCTTTAGTTTTATCTTTCTTTTTGTTCTTGAGGCTTCTTGATCTGTTCAGGAACAAAACACTTTGGTTTTTCAGACTGATACAGAACCAAAATGTTCATCAAATGTATTCAAAATGCAATAAAATCTGAAATAGTATCTGTATCCCTTTATATGGAGAGTAACCATTATTCAATAATTTAGAACCTCAAATTAAAAACCCATTTTCCTACCTCACACCAAATTTTCATATGGATTTCCAAAGAATAAAAACCTAGGCTACACATGAAAAATGGCTAATTAGGTTAAGTGACCATCTTTATGGTGGTCTAAGTTTATTAATAATTTAGTTGGTTTCTTTGGAAAACAAAATGGTTTAGGTAGCCTGGTAATTGAAAATGTATTACGAATTTGATGCTGAAGTCTGATACCATATCATCCATAACACACTCATTCCATGGTTGTGTTCCGTTACTGCTAGTCTAATCTCAGTGTAAGGCACAAAAGAGGAAAGCACTTGACAGCAAAATAGCTGAGCAGTTAAGAGCTTATTTTCTTTCTTCGTCCAATCTTCAAATGAATAGTACTATTTATTCTTCTTTGCAGGTGCCCTATTTTCCAATTAGAGGTTATTTTCTGTTATACTCGTTATCATCTCCTCTATCAATTGCACCCACCCATTTCTGTGTAAACTATTGTTTAGTCGTTTTATAAGCACTGCCTTTCCCTTCCTGTTTCACCAAGTATAGGAAACAACGCAGGAAATGACCATGGCAATATAAAATGAACACGCTACACTAGAAATGTATCTATTAGCACAACAATGCTTTAAAAATGAAGGAGCTATACAAACTGTCTTCACCATCATATTAAGCAAAAATTTAAGCTTATAACGTGTCCTCATAATTACATAATGTATGATACCAAATGATCACAATTACAGATAATGTATGATACCAAATGTCTAAGTTGTATTGTTACAATGTAAGGCTCAGAAGAAAATTTACCAGATATAAATAAGCAGGTAACAAAAGGAGTCATTTCTTAAGCTTCATCCCTAGCCATAACATATATTTTTAGACACTTTTTAGACATTCCCAAACCATAACAAGAAGATGTAAATTGTTTTGAAACTACAGAATGATGTGTTTGTAATTTTTTTTTACATTTTTAAGTATCATCTCTATCCCCCATGGGCAGATTTCCCCAAGCTTCTTGTGAGGAAAGAATGTTGAGGGAAAGTAAACACCAACATTTTGGTAGACCTACATACCCTACAGTTTAGAAGTGCCCAGTTCAATTACATATTAATTAAATGGTAAACATTGTAGGAGTTCATGGATGTTCATCAATTCACTAAAAAATGTATGAAGGTAGTCAATAATGCTTTCATTGCAGGAGTGCTGACATACAATGTTCCTATGTGACTTAAGGTGTGTTTACACGTCAAGATTTTTTCGGCCGACAGATGGACGATGGACGATTTTTTGGTTCGCTGTACAAAAATCTAAAACGGCCATTTGCTCCGATGGATTTTTTTTTCAGATATCTGACAAAAATCGTCCACAAGATGATCGGACATGTTGGTAAACTTTCATCTGTTGTTTATTTTTCGTGTTTATTTTCATTCGATATTTGTGTCGGTTGTACAAAAAAAAAAAAAATCTAATTACCTTCGATAAATGGACGAACGAAATCCGATAATAAAAAAAAAAAAAAAAAAATCGAATCTGAAGTTGAACGAAACAAAAATCTTGACGCGTAAACCCACCTTTACTGTAGATCCCTTCTTGCTTTTGTTCATTAAATACAAACACACACCACTCTGGTTCACTTTCTGATATGGGAGAGCTTGTCTACTATAATTATTTAATTTCAAGTTCAAAATCCTCTTCAATGTTAATGTTGTCAGTTATTCTTGTAGGATGTAGGAAGTTAATAACTGTTTGAAACAATTTCACTTTGCAGGGGACTAATATCCAATTTAGTGTAAACATAAGTCATGTTTTTTTTTATCAGATTGGGTAAATGTATTTTTAACACATTTACTATTCTATAGGAAAAATTCCTTAGAAAAAATATTTTGCAAAGTAAGCTCATTGTAAATTGACATAACATTTTAAAGTGAACATGCTCTATGTTTAGTAAATCACCAACCTTTTGTTTTTTATTTTTTTAGAGAGAAGACCTTTATTTTAGTAAGTATTTTGGTTATTTTAGTAAGTATTTATGTTTTTCCCCTAAATATCTCACCTGTGTCTTCTTTTTTTCCTCGACACTGAATTTGACCTTTAAAAAAAGAAAAGAAAAAATATACCGTTAAAGTTAAAATATAAAAATATAAAGATAAAATAATATAATAAAAATATTTCCTCTCCTTGACTCGGTATCTTCAAAAAGGTGTGATTAAAAATTTAAATAATAATATATAGCTGTATCAAATCTAAAGAAAACTATTAGGAATGGAAGATAATCTTCCTTGTACTGTACCTTATTAAGTTACACCTTGAAAAATAGCTATATTTTGGCGTTATAATTAAATACAATTCCATTTCTTAGAACACGAAGCAGGTCAGCCAGGTCTAATTATCTTATTATACAGAATTTCACAGTCCTGCTCATTAGAGATGGGCAACATGTTTTACTTACCCAGCACAAAGTGCAAAGGTTATGTTACAGCTGCTAAAACTGTCTGATATTAGATGTATAAAAAAGATATGGTTTCATAGTCTAAAGCAATAAGGAACAAAACATAAAAACATGGAAAAATATAATTATCCAGAAGGCTATTGTGGGGGGAAGAGAAGTCCCTTAAAAGGTAAACACTGTATATACTCATATATTAGCTTAATTTTTCAGCACCTGAAATGTGCTCAAAAAAATTACATTAGGCTTATACTAGACTATCTATACTTAGACTTATGCATTTTGGGGGTGGATTTTGTGAGTAAATTGAAAAGCCCCTGAACATACTATCATCACCAAATTTGATTGAAAAATAAAGAAGGGTTGTAGGAACATTTGAAAAAAAATAGCACATGTAGTTTTTGAATAAATTAGGTTCAAATCGGGTCTAAATGGTTTACATTGACTTAATTTTGAATTACATAAGCTTTAGCATTACTTTTTTCTTACAAATCAGCTAGTTGAAATAATAAATCTCAAAAGAACATTTGCTCTGTGTTACTGTGCCTTAAAGTGACCATGCATGAGTTGCTATTTCCATTAGATCAACTTAAAACTTTGTAGATCTGGTGGTTTTTCTAGGTATTAAGATAATTTTTTTTTTTAAATTAAGTACTTTGCTTATATGCAGGTCGGCTTATACTTGAGAATATGAGGTAAGTTGTATTTTCAGTTTGTTCATATTTAAAGAATATTAATTTGTTCATATTGTTATACAATAACTTGTTCCTTCATATTGTATTGTTCCTGTGGAGTAAATAGACATTGTAGATAAGCCCCTTGCAGGTGCATTTGCCATCATTGCATTTCTCCCATGCTTAGCCTTTTTTTCTGCTCTGCCCTCTGAAACTGCAGAATGTTGTGTTTGTATAGTTTGCGTACATCAAATGTGAGAATTTCAGCCATTTGTTTTCCATTTCATTATATCCTTGTAACTGACTTATTTTCACACATTATTGCCTAGGACACAAACCCTCATCTACTATCACAATTAACTTTACATCCCTATGTAGGTCTCAGCCCATAGGTTATGAGACATTACTCTAAACACTTATGATCTGCTACCCTTTTCTACCTTTCTCTCTGGCTGAAGCTGGCCATACACAGGTAATATTTAGCTTTTTGATCAAGCAGTAAAATTAATTCCTTTCTTCTCAATTTGAACAACAAAAATGATTGAAGCTGTGAATAAATATTATGAGAAGAACTGGAGGAGCACAATTGCCTCTAAAAAAGCAAAGTAACATTTGTATACACGTGCCCTTCATATTCCTTTAATATGAATGGTGAAAGTGCTCCATTCAACTGGTTATTGCTTGGAATATTCTTTTTGGTCCCAAATCATTAGAAAGAACTATTAGGACTATTGCTATATAGTAAAGTTGTCAGGTACAAACAAGTACTCCTACAAAACAGAAACAACTGTTGTGTTTGTTGTGGTTGCAGGCAGACTTGATAATTATATTCAAGCTAAAATGATATTACCTGTCTCTTTTGTGCTTTTTGCCACTTTTCTTCTTCTTTTCTTTTCTCACTGGGGATGAACTATCACAGCTAGAAACAAGAAGAGATACTCCGTTCTTAAATCTTAATACTAAAAAAGTGCACTTACTCATTTAGTAGTATTGACTTAAAACATATTTATACAAATAGATTTAGCTACTTATTTCAGCAATTTCACATTTGAAGCCTGGACTGTTTAGGTTCCTTTCTTTCTACTTTACTGTTACTAGTGACATCTCAGGTTTTTGAAAGAGACAGAAGAAACTCTACTACAAAACTACTTCTACTACAACAATACAATGTTATAAGCAAGACTTCCCCTTTAACCAGATTATGATTAAATAGGAGTGAGGTGTATTGGTATTCCACAGCTGGAATATAGACTGCCTTGAACAAGTAGGCAGTATTATCTCTGTAGGCATTTGAGGCCTATTTTCTCTTCCATTTTGACTAAAATTTACCATACCATAAGACACACCCAGTTTTTAGAGCTGGAAATCAGAAAAAAAATATTTCATTTGTTTAAATGAATGTAAAAAAATCACATGCAGTACCCCTATTCAGCCACTAAAATGGTGTCCCTAGAGAGCAGACTTCAGCGTCTTTTCTTCCTCACACAGAGCTCAGAGAGGGAAGGGAGGGGGAGCACGTGGGAATCTGCACTCTGGTCTCCCTGTCCCTTCTCTGCTGCATGTGTGAGGAAGCTGCTTGCCAGTGCAGCTTGCTCCACACACTCTGCATTGGCTATATTTGCGGGGCTCTGCAAATATAGCCAATACAGTTCAGCTCCCCACAGCTCTCCCGGCAGATGGAGATTACACAGCTGACATTGCCCATCAGCTGTGTGATTTCTGTGTGCCGATGGAGATCACACAGTTGATCTCCTTTCCCTCTGCACACAGCTGATCTATCTGCCGGGAGAGCTGTCGGGGAGCCAAATTGCGATCACCGGTGGCCGGATGGCTGCGGGTGGTCACACATTTGGACCATAAGAACGCAGGCACTTTTCCCCCCCAATTTTGGGGGTGAAAAAGTGTGTCTTATGGTCCGAAAAATACGGTATTTTTACCGTATACAAGGGCATTGGTTGCTAATGCATGATTTAACCGTTGATAAATGTGTCTGCCAGTGTGCTCATGTCAGAAGTATACATCTTAAGGCTTATCACTTGTAACTTCCAACCACCCAAATATTCTATGTTTTATGTAACAGTAAACTGCAAAAGCATTTTACTGATTTACAATGGGTTTTTTTTCACACTAACTGGTGCCCCTGTAATCCATGCACACTAGAAAATACTTAGGTTTTAAATGTAATGAGAAACTTTACCTTACAATAATAGGCACATTTAAGTGCTAAATTATGCAAGGAAATAAAGATTTTGTTATGTAAACCATGACAAAGCAAAATGATTTGCTAAGCCAGATTGTTTTATCTACTTTTACAATATTTAAATTTCTAAAAATAAAAAATAATTGACATTAGCATGCAAAACTGCATGCAGACTTCAGCTGAGCCAATCAAAGACAGCAGTTGAATATGATTGGGTCAGTTGGAATCTGAATGAAATTTGCATGCTAATATTGTTTTTTGGTTTTCTTCTTGCATCTCATTTGTTTATTTCTCCAACTTTCAATAAGGATCAACCTAAAGAATGGAGAAACGTGTATGACTGCTAAATGTACGTCCACACAACATCGGGCACCAGTGGCTTGTATTTTGGTCTTCACTGAACGGGACATCTCTATCAATCATGTGTCATTAATTCCAGAATGTGCCTGGGCTATAGCATGCTGCATAATGTCTCCAGGCTGCAGCAGGCTTAACCTTTTAAACAAGGTCAGAAAAAAGATACCTCCATCTGAATATTAGGTTTTGGGATTGCAGCACATCTCCCCCCAAATCTGTTCATTGACAAACGTTAAGTAGCTCTAATAGGTACACGATTAAAAGTCAGTTCTCATAGCAATTCTGGCTTTAACATCAATTCAGCTATTGAAGAAGTAGTAAAAAGTAATTCACACAGTGTGTCTACAGACAGGTGCTAAACTATGAAGTTCCCTAAAGCAAAATTAAACCCAGCACATCATTTGCAGGGAGTAAAAAAAGCACTTTCACGCATTTCTGTCTTTTCTCTTCATTTTGGGTGCCATAAAAATTTTACATAAGCATGATGGATCATCAGTTTGAATATGCTTCTCCATTACAGCCTTACTTTAGAAACCTTTTACGATACTTGAAGTATGTATAAAAAAACAAAAAAGCAAACATGTTTATTTATATACTAATTAGAATGGCAAGGCAATTAACATGCATTCTTGAAATAAAACATTTATTTAGATTTTAGGGTAAGGGTAACTCTGGTCAAAAAACATATTTTAGAATGATCATGCAATGATTTGAGCTGCAATGCCAATGGCTACCATTTTTGTGTCTATCATTTTTCTTTCATAACACTACTCTTTGTTCTATCTACTCCTAAAATTACGCTTTAACCCCGGTATTTCTATCCTACTTTTTGATAGTGTTTGCTAGAAAAACAACTTGTTGTTTGCAAGACACTATTGACAATTGTGTTTGCGGTTGTGTTTCTATCTTTGGGCATGTATAGCGTGTATGGCATAATCCTCTTCCTCCAGTGTGGCATAATCCTCTACCTCCAGCCAAAATCCCAGCACTGACGGACCGTGAACCTTACAGCACAAGTGACTTGTTCAGTTCTGTTGTGCTGTATGTAGAAGGTAACCCGAGGCAATGTTTATATACAGGACACCATGGTTTACAAATTGACATGCACAGTCTGTACCAAATGACCAGAAACCAGACTCTGCATGTCTGTTTTATCTGTCATGATAGCTCTATGCAGTCTGGACTCAATCAACCTCCCTAGCGCACTGCTGCGGTCTATATTTCTGTTCCAAAATTGCACCATAGACTTCAATGGTAAATTTTTCTTGGCCTGTAACTTCCCAAAATATGTCCGTATAAGGGTCTAATAGACATCCTGAATATAATAATGTTTGAAACACACAATTATTATGTATCATTTAAATGCTAAAATCTCTTGAATACTTATTTGGTATGAAAGATTTCAAAACAGTATTTATGTTTGGTTATAATAACATTTTTATTACAATTGGAAATGTGTTTAGTTATTGTTTTTCTTTGAATTGTGTTGGATAATACAATGGCATTTGGCACCCTCTGAAAGGGTTAACTTCAAAGAGCACATTTGGGAATGACACTGGGGGTGATATTCCAGGTGTGCTCTTTGAAGATAGCCCAATTTGCATAAGAATGTCCCGCGGGCCAAGAAAGTGCAGGACGAGATGGTGCCGTCCCGACCGCTAGGGCGGTTAAAGATGTATCTCTATATATCTATAGAGGCAGCCAGTTAATTAGCATGTTTTAACAGACCCAATGGCAGCCATACATTTACTAGTATAAATGTTTTATAGGTTCAAACCATATACCAACCAATATATAAGAATATATTTAAAGGGCTACACTGTTATAACACATGTACACACTTCACATATTTCATGCTTTATGCATGTTTCAAAAATACACAAGAACTCATTTAATGATTTACCTTCTTTTTTTTATCTTATCCGCTCCCTGCTAATATTTCCAAGTCCACACGAAAGCAGAGAGAAGAGACACATTTAGGTAATCTAGTTTAAAAATCTTGGTTTTGTGTAGATGAGACATTCTATATTGACAGAATGGTATTAATATTGCTGTTGGCCTTGTTTATCCTCTTGACGAATTCTGCACATACTTCAAGTATGTATAAATAAGCAATAGTCACAGCAAACACAACCCTGATTCATGAACATGTCTACTTAAACTGGTGGGTTGGTACATTTTTTAGCAGTTATTCAAATCCAAAACAGTACATTTAGATCCAATGGCATTCATATACACCCTTCTCACTGTTAAAGTTATGAATGTAGTACCGTATTTTCCGCACCATGAGATGCACTACCCTCGTCCATTAGAGCCTCTGCTCCAGCTTACATGCAGCTCCGCTATCAAGGCTGGAGCTGGGGAAGCTGTCTGTCCTGCTCTGCTTGTAGGAGCACTGATCTATGGCCAGCAAAGTGGGAAAAGCCCAAAGTATTTTTCTGATATCAGAAGCTCCGCTGTATAGGGTGCGTCCTATACAATTGAGGGTCTAATGGTCTAAATAAATATATGGTAATGGATAGTTATTTATTAATCTCCAACTTTGGTAATGTAGTCATCATCATTTGAATAACTCATTTCAACCTAATGGATCTTATCATACACAAAGACATCTAGTTCCCTCCTTGCAACTTTAAAGTAAGATTTGATAAGTAAGTGATATATATACTATTAACTATAACACAAATTGTAGTAGTTCATAATAAACTTTTCTCTGGTTGCAATTATGCAGAATACAGAGAGCAAAGAATACTGGTCAGATTTAATGGTATTTTAGTTTTACTGCAAAGTCACTGGCAAACCTTATTGTCCTAAAACCAAGTATAAGCAGTAAAACAAACATAAATCAATGGAAAGAGTTTATGTAGATTGCTACATAGCAATCACTAAGCATAATATTGTAGATGGAATTTTAAATGTATATTAATATAAATATTTGAAATCATGGTTAAGAACTTCAGGAGTACATAAGGATTACTCCCAATCCAAAACCATGAAAAATATAAAATTGTCCGATCTCCATTATCCACTTGGACTAGAGTTTTCCAAGTCCGTGAATCTATAAGAGTGACACAGAGGCAAAATTTGGGTAGAAACAGTGTAGACTTTTATTCAATTGATTTTAAATGGACTTCTTGTTTTCAATTCCTTTTTAGTTGAAGATAAATGTGTGTGCACATGCTCAATTATCCAATTGGATACAAATTGTTTTAAAAACCCACAACTATTTTAAAACTCTGCTGAGATTTTCCAAATTTACCAAATTTTGATATTATGCTCCAATTCCATCACTTTTGGATGGCTGAATTCATAAAAAGGAAATGGTTTTCAATGCTCTGTTCAATAAACATATCAATTTTGCTGCTTGATAAAACAGAAAAATTATTCTTGTATGGCCAGCTTAAATAACATCTTACTTTATTAACTGCTGTCTGTTAGAAATACTAAGAATAAGTATGGATCTGGCCATTAAGGACTAGAGTAGGACAACCCTGCTTCACTGTTTTGAATAGTTATCTGCAAGATGTTTAAGTGAATATGTTGGAATTTGTGCCCATTCATACAAAAAAAGGGTTTGTGAAAATAGAATCTATCCCAAAAGTTATTCATTAGGGTTAAAACACTTTATGGAGTCCAAGGTCCTTCACACCAAACCCATAAATACCATATCTTTATTGACCTGGATTTATACACCGGGGCAAAGCCATACTGAATAGAAAATACCCTTTACCAAACTATTAGCAAAAGGCATGTCTCAATGTCTGTAGGGTCAACATTACTGTTGTTTACTGGAAATAGCAGATATCAAGATGGAGGATATGAATATTAGTAAAATATAGGTATGATTGATAGTAAGGAATCAGGATTATGTACCCAAGAGATATTGAAAGAACATTTCTATGCCAGTAGGTTAATATAACAAACTGTATATATTTTGTGTTCTAAGATCTGCAGAACAATAAAAAATGGTAAAGTTCTGGTGAGGAAATTGCACCTTGAGTTTTAAGAACAAGCAGTGTAATCATTTTTTATTTTGTCTAGACAAATGTCTTTGTCTCAGTGGCCAAACAGAAATGAAAAGCTTTAAAATGTGCTTTGCTGCATTAAAAAAGTGAAGCCAACATTTATAACAGTCTAGTCTGACAAGGAAGAATATGGCAAAGAGAACATTGTGGTGGAGTATCTATGTTATCAACAAAATCTTGTTAAGGGTTCTATACAATTTATGGTCTCCCTTATATAGGTTTTCTCCGAATACAAAAGAAATACTGTACCTACACAGTTCATAAAATTATTAGACATTAGACTGCCTGCTATGCCCATACATAATGCTTACAGCTGACCTATAAATGTTCATGATACACTGAGTGGAGAAAGCAGTATATATTAAAATTATTGCTACCTTTCTAAATAAAGTGATGATTAGTTTTAGATTTTAAATCTAGAGGCTTCCATTTTCTTCCTAGTAGGCTCTAGCAACTGCAATGTAGGTTTTTCCCTGCATTAGAGTATCCCAAGGCATGTAATTTCATGCAAACCTAGACACAGAAATCTATTAAAGTAATAGTTTAAAATACCTGTCAGCGATAAAGTATGCAAATTGATATATTTAATGTGTATTTTAAGTTAAAAGGGTATTTCTTCAGCGTTGAATAAAGTAGGCAAGGACTAAAACTTCTGTCAGGTTTATAGGATATCCAAGACTTTATTATAGAAAATTTCCTATTGTTTCCTGTTAACTGTTTACCAGAGAGTATGTAGGAAAAATTGCAAAACAATTACAGAGAGAATGAAAAAAATATATAATTGGCAGTAAGATGGGAAACTACAAGATACATACTGTGTGACAAGATGGACTGTGACCCTAAAGAGACCCTGTTTCTCTTGCTGGTAGGGATAAAAAAATTATTTTCCTTTCCTCATTTAACCCATCCACTCTGGCCACCACTTTAAAACTACTTTGACAACATTGATGAAGTTGGGTTTGAACCAACTCCATCAAGATGGCAAACAAGTACACACACAAAGCCCCTAATGAAGTGGAAACGCGCGAAATGCAATGGGTTGTGTAAAAACTTTACACTCCCCCCTTTTTCTTTCATTGTGAATTTGTGTATACTGTGATACTTGCACAGTGTGTATATTTGTATTTTCTTGGTTTTCTTTGTAAATAAAACAAAACCATTGATGACATTGGTGCCTTTAAAGTCCCCTTGTCCTTCGGGAGATATACACCGGCCACCAGGAGATATACACCGGCCACTTTATAAGGTACACCTTGCTAGTACCAGATTGGACCCCCTTTTGCCTTCAGAACTGCCTTGATCCTTTGTGGCATAGATTTAACAAGGTACTGGAAGCATTCCTCAGAGACATTGGTTCATATTGACATGATAGCATGACGCAGTTGCTGCAGATTTGTCAGCTGCACATCCACTGATGTGAATCTCCCGTTCCACGACATCCCAAAGGTGCTCTATTGGATTGAGATCTGGTGACTGTGGAGGCCATTTGAGTACAGTGAGATCAATGTTATGTTCAAGAAACCAGTCTGAGATGACATGGTCCATTATCCTGCTGGAAGTAGCCATCAGAAGTTGGGTACACTGTGGTCATAAAGGGATGGACATGGTCAGCAAAAATACTCAGGTAGGCTGTGGAGTTGCAACGAGGATCAATTACTACTAAGGGGCCCAAAGTGTGCCAATTAAATGGCCCCCACACCATTACACCACCACCAGCAGCCTGAACCGTTGATACAAGGCAGAATGGATCCATGCTTTCATGTTGTTGATGCCAAATTCTGACCCTACCATTCGAATGTCACAGCAGAAATCGAGACTCATCAGACCAGGCAACATTCCTATAATGTCCAATATCAGTAAACCTGTGCGAATTGTAGCCTCAGTTTCCTGTTCTTAGCTGACAGGAGTGGCACCCGGCATGGTCTTCTGCTGCTGTAGCCCATTTGCGCACATGTTGTGCGTTCAGAGATGCTCTTCTGCATACCTTGGTTGTAACGAGTGGTTATTTGAGTTACTTGACAACAAAAAGGCATTTGCACCCACAGAACTGACGCTCACTGGATGTTTTCCCTTTTTCTGACCATTCTCTGTAAACCCAAGAGATGGTTGTACGTGACAATCCCAGAAGATCAGCAGTTTCTGAAATACTCAGACAAGCCCGTCTGGCACCAACAACCATGCCACGTTCAAAGTCACTTAAATCACCTTTCTTCCCCATTCTGAAGCTTGGTTTGAACAGTAACAGTTCATCTTAACCATGTCAACATGCCTAAATGCATTGAGTTGCCACCATGTGATTGGCTGATCAGTAATTCGTCAACAAGCAGTTGGACAGGTGTGTCTAATAAAGTGGCCGCTGAGTGTATATGGAAAAGTTTATTTTCCTATCTTTTTTAATGAAAGAAAATCTAATTTCACTTCTCTACTAAATGAATGGATTTTTAAAATATATAACCCACATTGTATTCAAAATGTTTACAAAACTATACAAAAAAATTTAATATGACAGGGCAATATTCAAAAAATTCAACAATATTTAGTTACATAGAATAATATGATAAAATACATTTAAAAAGTTGCAAAAGTTGTGTTAAAACCCTGACAACATATGCATTTATATTGGACTCAGATTGTCATATCTCTTCATTTCCAGAGTGTCTGCGCTAAACAATTCCTGCCACGCAATTTTTATGCTACGTCCAATTTAAGAGCTTTCTGTGTACCCATGGAGACTTGCCGCCAAATTTATTCTACCAAACTTAAAAACTTAACACTCACGCCTTTCTATAAAATGGCCCTGTCGGAGATGTATGCTTACTCACGCCGGAGTTGTAACATCCACTACTCTCATGTCCGGTCCTGGGCCTCCTTTCTAAATTCGCCCATTGATAAGATGGAGGACATGCTGGATGAAGGATGGGGCACGGTGGACCGCCATATTGTCAGTGAATCTTGGCGTGATATGTTTTTTAAAGTGATTCACCGTGCGTACCAGGCTCAGAATACTGCCACTAAGTGGCGCAGGCTGCTTCAGGCATGCCCCCAAATGCTCCTTGAAGGATTCTGACCTGGACCACCTGTTCTGGCATTGCCCTGTTATTCAGAATTTCTGGCAGGAGGTAGCATCCTTCATCCATTTGGTAACCTGTATATCTTTTGCCCTCAACCTGGCTCAGATGCTGCTACATGTTCCTGGCCAGTTTTCCAACTTGGTGGCATCGTCAACACCTTCCCAACCTCTGTCTCTTGGCGGCGAAAAAGTGCACCCTGAAACAATGGATTTACTATAATTCCCCTTCCCTGACAGAGCTGTCCGGTTACCTCCAATATATTATGTGCATTGACAGGATACATACGCTGCAGTCTCCCCCACCCCCTCCCCCCGGCTGTGGATAAATTCTTTAAAACCTGGAGGAAGCTCCTTATTTTCTCATTTCCAACCCCACAGTTACATGAATTCATGCTGGTCTTCAAAAATTACCTGGAGAAATCCCTCAGAAGCACCTTGGGACCCCTAGGACTACTTGAAAGTGTTGGGCAGGGTCAGGGCATATAACTGATGCTTTGAGTATGTTGATAGGACAGGTGGATGGAACACATTTATACATCACTAATGATGTAAGTCTGATCTCTGTGATTTGGGGGAGGGGGGGGGGATTTCATGATTTTCCACTGTTTTGTTGCATGTTGTTTTATTGTTTATTACAAGAAAAAAACATGTTCTATAGTTTCTTTATGCTGATCTATCACAGCTCTCATGGTATTTGTTTGAGTATGTCGACACCCATGCAAATCTAAGGTATGTTCTATATACTTGCCATATTCTGTCTATGTATTTGCAATGATGTGATACCTGCATACTGCCATGTTAATAAAGATGTTAAAAAAACTGTACCTCTAAAGTCCCCCATACACGTTCCGATTATTCTCCCTGATTTTCACCTAAAATTTTATGGTTGGTCGGCTGGCATGAAAAATCGGAATTCGAATTATAACCGATCGATCAGCCCAACACTATTTAGTAACAGCAGATCAACCAAAATTTACGGACAGGTCCAAAGCGGTCCCGACTGATTTTTCTAAATCGGGATCGGTCGGGTACATCATTCCGCATCCGATTAATTTCCCGACCACGGTCGGTCGGGCAAAATTCGTACGAAAAATCGGAACGTGTATGGGGGGCTTAAGTAATAGATGAAACAGAGTAGCTTAAACCCTGAACATTCTAATCAAAATGGATATTCATTTAAACAATTTAAGTTACCAGCGCCATGCCGGATCCCTCAGCTTTAATACATGCATTTGCTTTTGTTTGTATTGTTGCTGAAGAGTTATACTGACATCCTATCTGGGAAAACATGGTCAGTTTTGACAGAAAAACACAGGAAAAAGCTCTCTAATGGCTCCCTGTATAGCAGTTTAATCTGATAGGAGTTAACAAAAAAGAATATTTTTGATTTCACATCCACAAGATGTCCAAAAACTGTCAGCACATAATAACTATGGCAGACACTCTTTAATGGCCCTACTTTGGTAGTAATTAAACCGCTTTGCCACTTCTGCTTCTGCAGAAAAGTTTAAACTTAAAATTGCAACTTTCCTAAAACATAATGCCAGGCTGGTGAGTGATGATAATAACCAAATTTCTTTATATATATATCATGGCAAGATTTATGTGCAAAGCTGTTTATTGACTGACACTCCTAGTCACTCTTTAATTATGTATAGATATCGAGATAGCATGCTTTCTCTCTGTCTAAAAAAGGAATGAGAAAAAACACAATCTACTGCATTGCAGTGAGGCAGTAATAGCTTCTAAATGTTGCCAATTTATCATTAGCTTCTCCTGGTGGCTCTGGTCCAGCAGGTTAGCCTGATTAAGTGCAGACATATGGGGAACACTGGAAGATGGATAACAAATCTACTCACCGACTCCTTTTATGTCCGGATTTCTTCTTCTTTCTTTTCTTTGGAGGAGGTGATACTGAGCTGCTCAGTCTTCTGTGGGCCCTGAGGAACAAAACGCATATATAAGTACTTTCCGTTCTTAACAAATCTTGGCAAGCAATAAATACACATTACTAACTGGTTCATGATAAGACTAGTTGTCCAGATGTTTTAGAATAAAATTTCCTTTGAAGAGATTCATGACCGTGCCTCTAAACACTATTCTGTTATACATAAAATTTATTCTACCGGAGTAGTCTCTGATATTGAAAGTAGCTTCTAACAGAGAAGCACCACAATCCCCCTATCAGTGTCACATTGTTACTGATGAAAGGGGAAATAGATGTCTATGATGTTAGTTTGATGGCTAGCCAGAGGACAAAAGTGGTAGAAGGAAACCCTTAAAAACTGTTGGAAAAGAAGGGTAAAAAGTTTTCAATCCAACGCAGCCACCATACTGTCCAAAGTCCATGACCAAGAAAAGCCTACAAATTAGAAACCATTTACTTATTTAATACTAGCTTTAGGTCACTGTCCACTATAGGAGTTTTGAAGATATAGGTAATCATAATTTTGACTTTTGCTTTGCAATTTAATAAATACAAAGAACAATGTTCAAACCTTAGTTAGTCCTTGTAGTCGGGACTAGTTGATCAAGGAGTATCTTGATCAAGGAGTCTTTTCCATCGGGGTAATTAAATTTTTTAGGAAAGGTTGCTGCTCCAAACCCCCCATTTTAAGGTCATGTGGTTGTTATGTTGCCAAAACACATGCATTACCCTGTAAATGAATGTACGTACTTGCCTGATGGTGCAGTTTATCAGGTATTGTTGTGTAATATGCAGCTAAAAATGGTGCATGCATTTCCCATATTTGGATAGAATTTTTTTTAACTTCCCTAGCAGTCATCCCAAGTGTAGGTAGAGGAAAGAGAATTCACATCCATGGTGTCATCAATGACGACGGGGATGTGAAGGGGGCGGAGAAGTCAGATAAGATAACTGTGTAATCTGCTTTGATTGCAAGTACTATGTTTTTTGCAGTATGGGCTGGCTGCTAGGGGGGTTCATTTATATTTAGTTATTTTTCCTGTTTAGAACTACTCTGTTTACCACTCTGATTTCACCAGGTTTACATTTATAAATTCATAAAAAATAATCCATTCCACCTTATATTCATTTATGTTTTAAACAACAATTCTCTATTTAATGATGACTTTAAAGTAAGTGTGCTTTTTGCTAAGGGGTCTTCTACGAATTTATACTAATGAATTGTGCAGAACTGGTTTTCCTGGTTGATCAGTGAAAGCTTTAGACCAAGCCACCCTGTTCAAGACACATTTTCTTTATAAATACATTAACCATGGAACTGATATATTTGTTATGAATGGAATATTCTTGAATTGATAAGTCAAACACATCTGAACACAGATAAGCTGCATTTTCCTAGCACTAAACTTCGAAGAGAAAGACCCACAAATGAACACCAACTTAGAAAAATGCTTTAGTTCCTCACATTCCTATGGAATCTTTTTGTTAAACCTCCTAAATTAAAGCTGAAGGTCTGCAGTTCAACTGCATTTGAGTTGTTCCATTGAGGTAATGTACAAAACCAAATGTAGAAAAACGTTCTGTCTACCTATTTACGAACCTAACGATAAATGAACATGTGAGAGCTGCTATACTTCCTTATGTTTCCTTTTCTTATTCTGGTATTATTATTTTCTCCCCATCTTTCTTTCCTTATTATGTTTAATGAGACGATGCATGCTACACTATGGTTTCCTATTGCTTTTTTCTATGATCGGTTTCTATGCTCAGGGATATTTTAATATGTACATGGAAATACGTTTATGGTTTTGATGGACTCCATGCTGTTTCCAATATTTTATTCTTTGGAGAAGATGTCTTTGTCAATGACTTTTGCAAAATACCAATTTGTCCCATTTACTATGCTATTCATGACTCTACAGAGATTAAAATATGAAAACTTGTTTCTTACAATGTTATGGAGAACTGATTGTTATATTTTTTTCGTTTACTTTGTAAAATGCTTTTTGTAAAAAATTGTATAAAATAAATATACAGTGTCTCAAAATAAAAGTAATTAAAATCTTATAATCTCATACCGGGGGTAATAAGTATAGGAAATGAAAGAAATGACTGAAAGTGTAAAATGTGAATGTAACATTATGCCTGGAGAGACCTTTCATAAGAATGTCAAAAAACGTTGTTACAAGTGATGTGTTGCCACAATGATAAGCATATGTAAGTTCTGACATACAAATGTCACATTTGGGGATTGATACCTATTTATTGGCATCACCTTTCAAAGAAAAGAGAAAAATCTCCACATAGGGTACAGTTCTATTTAAAAAATTTCAGGAATAGAGGGACTTAACCTCCCTAGTGCACTGCATAGGTACAGATTTCTGTACCAAAAACGCACCATAGACTTTAATGTAAAATTTTTTTTTAGTAAAAAAAAAATGTACTTTAAAAAAAATAGTGATTTCAAGTATAATTTTAATTTTGTTTGATGTATATAATAAAACATTTATTTAAATGTAATTGTGCGCAGCGTGTGGGATGGCATATACAAGCCTCGGTAGCCGCCGGGAAGGGGCCGGGTAAATGAGGCGCTCGGGCTCTGGGACTTTACGTGAGATCGCCTGGAAAAAGGCGGATCTCACGTAAAAGCCTGGAGCCCGCAGCGTCTCAATTGAACACCTCCCCGGCGGGCGGCTGAGCTCCGAGGCTTGCGGCGGGTGGGGCGGGGGGGAAATCAAAGGCATGCCATGTAGGGATGGCAGTATAGATGCCTCGGAGCCGCCGCCGCCGTGGGGTAAGTGAGCGCTGCGGGGCTCCGGGCGTGTAAACGTGTGAGTCGCCTGTTTTCACGTAAAGCTGACTTACGGGGGGCGGCGGCTCCGATGGGCATCTATATGCAAATCCCTACATGGGCAGGGGCAGTTGAATGCCCGCAGCCCACCGAGGGGGGTGTCGAAATTCAAGGCCTTGCCATGTGAGGTGAGAGATTTAAGGATGTTAAAAATCGGGAGAATTGCTCTGGCCCACGAGGCTGGATTACTGTGGCCCAGTACAATTGTTTTATCGGAAAACACAGA
>CM070033.1:93331280-93347650 GCA_036250615.1 Ptychadena robeensis
TCGTCACAACCGCTAGGGAGGTTAAAAGGCATTTCTATCTAATAATATTACAAAAGTGTTCCTTTCCACAGATTTACTTTGTAACACACAATTGATGTGTTTTTATAACTGTCATTTCTATCAACATTTTAAAGACATCAAAAAAAATCATGTTTTAACACAAAACAACAATGCCATGATTGCATCAAATATTGTCTTTTCCCCTCTATGCTTTTCCAGACCATTCATCGCTTCTTCTTTCATTAAAAACAGAACTGACATGTCAGATTAAGATCAGAATAGCATTCCCAAATTTTCAGCATTTTTATTGTATCTTCTTATTAAACCATGCAGTCTTCTATTACTTACATTTTGCTAACTCTAATATTGTTTTTATCTTTTTTAACATGACTTTTTGTGATGACATGTTTTTAGAGATGACTGAGAAAACACATTGATTATCTGTAACAAATCAAGGAAAAACCTTTGAAAATTAATCCAAACTTCTGCAACTGCCTCAAACATTTCTCTAGCCCTGCATATTTAAAACATGAAACGCTATCCTATGTGGGGAATTAATTCTTTGTATACTATGTTTGCATGCCAGCATCATGATTTTACTGAAGGAAGAGACTCCTTTTTATATGATCCCCCTTCTACCATTATGCAAAAGAGTTGCACCTCAAAAGTCGCTTGGCCAACATCCCAAAATAAATATAGAAGAAAACACAAGAGGAGTGAGACCAACTGTCTCTTCTCCCTTCTGTTTGAACAATTATACATGAACAATTATACAGATTTAATGTACACAGCAAATGATTAAAAACAAGAATATCTGCCAAGCTGGTAGATATTGACAAAGAGTATCATTCTGGTCAGATATAGCAAATATTGGGCATATTAACAAAATACAAAGTGTAAGTCAAACACATAAAGAAAGATCAGTTGGAATTTATGAATTTTCAGTTGGAAGTTCTACCATTTATGGAATGGTGGTCTTTCTGTATTGTAACTAGACAATATGGTTGTGGGTTAATTTTAACGATTTTTGAAACCATCATGCTTTATGGGGTGTCCTGACTGGACAGGGGGGCAAGCAGTATAAAGCTGTTTTCTTCCATTAAAGCCCACTCATAGCTGCAGATTCCCAAGTAATCATCAGTACTCTTACCAAGGTGTGATAAGACCAGTCCCCACTGGCAAAGCTTGCCACGGAGAGGCACGGTCCCGGACACTCGTGGCTGAACAAAGTACAGGAGCGGTCGCGGCGGCCGCCGTAGCTGAATACAATAGCTCGCATTTCAAATCCGGCAGCCACGCAAATGGGGACAGGCCAATTGAAATTAATGGAAGTGGCCGCCCACATCTCGGAACTGCGCCGCCACACGGCCAAGTTTGCCTGTGGGGACAAGCCCTTGCAGTGTCATCCTGCAGTATTACCAGGTTAATGACTAACCCCCTCCCCTTCAATTAAATTTTTTTAAGTTTAAATGAGGCAGAGTGTTAGGGAATAAAAATGGAGCATAATAAGCACCCCTCTGCTATAAAAACTTGCAAAAGAAAATGCTTATGGCCTTTTGTACCGTTATAGATTGATTGAATTTGTAGAGGCAATTCGGTAGAGCTTTGCATTATTTTGGATGCAATTAGCTTGATAATTCTGTCCTGTTTAAAGATTATGTTCAGGTCACTGTAAAGAAAATTCAGAATCTAGCATCTGAAACAGATGTGAAGAGTTTTCTTTTTCTTCTTCATTTCAAACAAACTTTTAGCCACACTTTCAAATGTTACTGTAATTGAGAATTACATTCAAGCATAAAGTATTACATAATAGCCAATTCTGTAGAGTTTTTGCACTGTTTTGGATACACCCAGCTTGAAAAATCCTAATTAAAGGTTATTTTCTGGTCACTGTAAGCAAATTCAAATATAAGCATCCGCAAACTATGGGAAGATTTTTCTTCCCCATTCAAACAATCAAAAGTATTGGCCCATTGATCAATGTCTTGGTAAAGATGTTTCCACACTGTTCCCACATGTTTCTATGTATTGTAGAGGATCCCAAGGGTGGATCCTGGATGGTAAGTATATCTCCCCATATTATGGGCTGTGGTCCCAGCTGTATTCCAAGTAAGGAGTCCGGGAAAATATATGGTTGCTATTTGTTTAGTTTTTTCGGGTCTCGGACTCGAGTGGGAGGGAAGGAACTGGGTGGGCCTTCTCACTCCACCCGGGGTACAGTCCAGGACTTGGTGGTGATTTTCAGCCATACAGGAAGGCTGGTTGAAAAAGCTCTGATGTCAGAGAGGGGTAGGAGGAGCTGAGACCAGGTGTGTAGCCTGGGTGTGTGAAGTCCAACTCTCTCTCTGGAGCACAGTGTTTCATGTGGAAGGCCTGGGAGGGCTGGCTGGACTGTTTTCCTGAATGTCATGGGTGAGCTGTAATCACTGACTGCAATGAAAATATGTACGGGAATGCTGCATGTAATCTGCCTTTTATATATGCTGCAAGATTTCATTTGTTTCTGGTGAAAATAAACCGTTGTTTTGTTCATCATATGGCGGTGCTAGTGATCCCTTTCCCCTGAACTTTACAGTATCTTCAGGGAATATAAATGACTCATCTTTCCATTCAGATTTTTCTCAATATGTTCCACCTTCAATACATTTGCTCAATCTCGTTTTCTCTCTAATTTTTTCAAAAGTCTTAATTCTTCAACTCCCTGTCCAGCCCTCCTTTCTGTTCTGCTTATCCTTTAACAAGCGGCATTAATAATGAAAGTTATTACACGGCAGAGGGCAGACATTTTTCAGCATTTAAAGCATTTAATCAGGGCCCGTTAAAAATCAATCATCTTCAGTGGCACATAGTGAACGGATTTATCTCATCTCCCCTGTGACCAGCAATTTGCTGCTTCAATTCCTGCATCTTACCAGCAGACATTAAAAAAGCTATCTTCAATGGTCAGAAAAAGAGTAAATTCTACTTGTGACCTGCTCACCTCTATTGTGTGTTCACAATGTGCAGAAAATAAGAAGCACTTGGTTATACAGGATGTGTATACCATGTCACATACAGTTTATACATGGCTACTATTGCTACTGTGTTAACTTTGAAGCAGCTGTAATAGCAAGAACACATTTTCAGAGACTTTCTGCCTATTACAAGAGTCCTTATTCTTGATATAAACAAATCTTTATATAATAAGTATAGTACTGTACAATAGCAAGTCAGACTCTGTTTTGTCATTGTCTGACTTCAACTCATCATTGTTTTACTGGTTGCAATAGGTTATTTGTATGCCTTCTATCCTAGCCAGTTGTGTCTTCTGATCAGAACATTTGGATTCATGTACACATTGAAAACAATAATATTTTCTAAACACCATCACAACATTTCAGATCATTTTTACAATATTGTTTTTGTGTTTGCCTTTT
The DNA here is from genome assembly GCA_036250615.1 of Ptychadena robeensis. Lineage (NCBI taxonomy): Eukaryota > Metazoa > Chordata > Amphibia > Anura > Ptychadenidae > Ptychadena > Ptychadena robeensis. The sequence goes on from CM070033.1 coordinate 93,334,697, forward strand.
TTACATTTCTCTGAATTTTGAGTTGGGACTGTCAAGATGTATCAGTCTTCACAAATGGCAAAAATGATATGGTAAAACATATGCCCAATGCCAAAGAATGCCAAAGCATTCTATGACCATAATTGCTAATACAGTTGATATCAGTATGATAATATTATTATTATATCTAATGTGAACTTGGGGTCCAGTGTTCACAGTACCCACACCGGAATTCAACTTCTTTGCAATCAAAAAGGCTTTATTTATTCATGCCAAAAATCAACAGTTTGGCTTAGCTTCAGCATTCAAAAACAACAGTCATTCAGCCAAACAGCAAAGACAAGAAAGTGAATAGAAGTCTCATGTGGGGAGCAGGTTTTTCCCAAATCCATTGTTTGTCCTCTTTCAGAGGGAAGCAGTCCAGCCTTGTCTGTCCTCCAGATCACCTGATTAGGTGACCCGGTTATAACACTGGTGTGCAGTCAACACACACCCACACAGGTGCTGGGTGGGGTGAATAGGAGGCCCTCCCAACCATCCTGCCTATTCACATGATGCCTATTTACAGTCCAGGCCCTGTCAGCAATCTAACAAAGTTGCAGTCCACAGACTGCCATTCAAATCCTGGACTGTGTCTATCCAGCACCCTAGGGGATACCTAAAGGGGACACAGATTTAGCCCACTGTAAACTAATTTAGCCCATCTGTAGAACACATCTGAGCATTCATTGGGATTAAAGGATACAAGTGTATGTGTGTACAAATGTTGGCAGTTTCCATTCTGCTAAAGCTGGGTGAAAAAGGTCCCTCTTATGCTTGTTTTCCAGGCAGTATCCTGATTGCCAAGTAACCTAAACCATTTCTAGTATGGCTATAGCAGGTAGGTCCACATGAACATTATTTCAGATTGTCTTGATCACATCTTGAGAGGCTTGAAACCTGTGGCTTTCTCATATGCAAATTGTAATAGGCTTCCATGATGAGTAAAGGTAAGTACAAGTAAAAAACCACAAAGTACAGCACCCGAATATGGTGAAGTCAAAATGTTTTTTTAAACGTCCTGTCATTTGATACTCACAATTTAAGATATTCACAAGTTTACTTTACTTTATTGACACATGAAACTTAGACATACCGTGTTTCCCCAATGATAAGACACTGTCTTATATTTTTTTAGAAGTCAAAAATATGTGACAGGTCTTATTATCGGGGGGATGCCTTAATCTGAAGGAGAAGGGGACAATGGATGTCACAGACTCACTTTTTTGTGGGTTCTACCGGCCAGGTAACAGACTCCATTTCTGCAGAAGGCAGCAGCCTCTCCTTCCTGGCGCGGAGGCACGGGCGCGAGCCTTTGCAGTCATCTCCTGCTCTGCTCTGCACTGCAGCTAACCCTGACGGAGGCACACAGTTCACGAATGGGAGATTCGGGCACGGATCATAAGTGTCTTATTTGCACTGATGGGAGATTCGGGCACGGATCGTGGGTGTCCTTTTTGCAGTGAGTGTCTGCTTTGCAGGGGGTTTCTTATTTGATGGGGATGTCTTATTATCAAGGAAACAGGGTAGTGCTATTGGTATAAAGATAATTAATTTAAGTTACATTAAATATGTCTTCAAGGTACCACATTTATCTACCACTTTTTCTCAACTTTACTCAAACAATAACCTTAGCCTTATTAGTTAAATTAAATATTTGCCTGAATGGCTTCTGAATTTGTGGTTTAGATTTTCCTTTACCTTCTGTCTGAGAAAAGGTTTGCTTTAACAACAGACAGTGAGAAGAAATGAGCCTAATATAGAGTTAAACTCCCCCAAACAAAATGTTACTGTCCACTCTCAATATGTCAATATCTCTTTTGGTATCTTAAATCGATAAATAAACAAAAAGTCCTGTAAAAAATAATCTGTGCAGAAATCTCATTTACTCCAGTGCAGAAATTGCCAACATATTACTATTACTTAATTAAAAGCATTTTAAAAGTAATTACAGCTTAGATCTTATGCAGGAAATACATTAGTTAACCACAGACAAGATGTATAAATATAACAAAGACATTTATTGCAATCACAGCATATGGATTTTTAGCTACAAATTTGAAGACCATAATGGGTCATTTATTATTGTCATTGGGTAAGTTGAGTAATACTGCATACGTAAAATGTGTAGTACACCGGTTAATTTTACAACGAATTCTAATTAGCTTTATTAAAATGATTATAGGAGCTGAAACACACCTTATTGTTTTGCATGCTAATTGATGTTTATATGCCTTGCTTGGTGTTCTCTCAGAAATAAGAACCAGGGGGCAAGGTTTAATACATATCCCAAAAACCATGTTGTAAAGCACATGTTGCCTACCAAATGAAGCAAGAAAAAGCACAACCTTAGGGATAGCAAGGCTAACCCATGAATCAGAAATAGCACATCCCATACTTATTTCTTAGCAGGCTGCCATTGTGGCTACATTTGGTGATTTAGCACCTTTTATTTAAATAACACACACTATTTAAAAACCATTGAATGGGATATAGAATATACTGCATCTTTTCGGTTTTTAGGGGTCATTTATAATGACTAGAAACTAGATATTTCTGCATGCATCTCATTCATAAATGTCCAGCAAATCTGGACATGGTTTATAGGGTGCTAAATGATGCAATGAGAAAGCTGTGATTGAGAGACACCAAGGACTCCAAAGTCCAGAAGCAGCACGGAGCACATATACAAAGTCAATAAAGGACATTTTGAAAACATATACTTTAAACTTGTATGCCAAATATCAGTTCCAGATAGAGATGGTCAATAAGATGCATAAAATTGTGTTAAAGAAACACAATTGTGTTAAATGCATACAGAATGCAGTGACTTTAAAACGAGCCAACAAAATTTTGTAGTGCGGAGTATGACTGGCTACATTTAAAGCTACTGTAGTATGCATGAGAGGGGCACTGCTGCGATTAGGAACCTTTTGACACAGACAGAAGACCTTTCTGTAGAATTTAGTAATTTTTTGGTGGACCTGTTGGAGTTTATACTCATACACAATGTTTTTGTTTGCTGGCACCCATTACCTCCAGGTGCAGGGGGTTGCGATGGGCACCTGCTGTGCGCCTACGTATGCCAACCTGTACCTGGGGGAGTGGGAAAGTCAGATCTTACAGGACCCCCAGTTGTCAATGTATCGCCCCTACATTATTATGTGGAGGCGATATATCGGCGATATTCTACTCATTTGGCAAGGATCCAGGACACTCTTGGTAGAGTTTATTGATAGACTCCAGTCTAACGACTGGAATCTTAATTTCACCATGGAAAGCTCCCCGACGGAATGATCCTTTTTGGATTTGAAGTTGAAGCTGGATCCTGCTGGAGCCATATCGACCACCCTGTTTCGCAAGTCCACAGCAGGTAATACAATCCTCCATGCCAGCAGCTCACACCCAATGCCCTGATTAAATCGATCCCCTACTCCCAATATTTAAGAGTTAGGAGGAACTGTTCCACTGAGGAGGAGTTCAAGATCAGGGCAGGTGAGTTGCGATCTTGTTTGGCGGAGAGAGTCATAAATTACTCAAGAGGGCATATCAGAGAGCGTTAAACAAAGACAGGAGGGATCTACTGCAGATGACCACTGATGTCACCACGGATCCCTCGACCACCAGAGTAATCTTTACTTATTCAAACCATTTCTATAACATACACATGCTAATGCGGAAATATTGGCATATTTTGACTTCAGATGCTACGATCAACAAGTATGTTGGGGATCAACCCTCCATTACATACCGTAGATCTAGATTCCTAAGAGATCGTTTGGTGAGAAGCCACTTTGCAACCTCTCTGATGTAGGCCTGTCCAGATGTGGGCACTGTAGACAATGCGCCCTTATTTTGGAGGGCAACAGGGTACCACTCACCAATTGAGAGTTTCTTAGTTTAAGATTCACGGCTAACTGTGAATCCACCGCGGTGGTATATATCATGCTGTGCCACTGCGGTTGTTTTTATGTTGGAAAGACCAAGCGCTAGCTTAGAATTAGAATCCAAGAGCACACTCGGGGAATGGTGATCTTACCGTACCAATAGCAAGACACGTGGGTCTGTGTCATAACTATGACCTTACTTTTGTGTCTATTAGTGTACTCTCAAAAATAACTGAAGATGGCCGAGGAGGGGACCCTGATAGGGCGCTTCTTTAGCTGGAACAAAAGTGGACTTACAATCTTAAGGCCACTATGGCCCCTGGCCTTAATGATTGCCTCAGTTTCAAGCCTTTTTTTGTAAGGACTCCGTGTGCCAGATTTAAGGGTCAATTTTGTAACATAGGGTATGACTTTGATGTTATGCCGAGACAGAGGCTCTAATAGATTCGTTTGTTGATTATTCAAGTTCTGGTTCTATGTCTGATTGTGTTGTGGTTTTGTACCTGTTTAGTCAATCCATGGAATCAATGGTGTTGCCGGTTCACTCTGGGGGATTTTGAGTGTTTGCTATTGGTGCTGGACCATTCGGGTATGGGACTGGGCGATGTCATAGTCGGTTCCCCTCTTCACAGGTGCAAGCACTTTCTCCCTAACATCTGGGAGACTACCTCGCCAAGACACCCCTATTGTTTGGGGTGAGAGTGGTGCTCCCACCTCTCCCCCCTGTATTCTTTAGAAGGGAGGATGAGCCTTACCTTCTACTCTGCGATTCACTGACACCGCGGATGACCACTCCCCTGAATCCCGATACTAGGGGGGTCAATTATTCTGGTGAGGTAGTGCTGTAGGACATTTGCGCTCCAAAGGTATCCTATGAAAGGCGGGGGACACAGAATCTCCAATCCCCGGTTGTGTTTAGTCTCCGGTTCTCAATGTGTTCCGGAGCTGATAGCCTGTTCTACCTGAGCCTTGGAGGGAAATTGCGTTCCATCAGGCTCAGTATACTCGGTGGAACCTACATCACTTCCGGTTGAGACCGGGGGTGGGCGTCAACGCGCTTGGAACAGGAGAGTGCCCGTCCCACTGGACTTGTTGGGGACTGTCTTACACACCGGAACCACTTGGTGAGGCACACAGGATGGTGGGATCATTGGCCCCACCCTCCTGGCATTTGCACGGAGCTAGCGACCCCGCTCCTTGTTCTGGGCTGGGTGGAGTCGTTCGTGGGGGCCTGCCTACACCTGGGAGAGGTCCGGATTTTAGGGAGTATATAGTGAGGGTGGAGCCACGGGTGGAGATTGGAGGATTTGCGATTGGTACTCTTTGAGACTTGTCTCTTTCCCGTTCTTTGGGAATTGTAAGTATGTTTGGATTATTGTTTTAGCTCCAATTTCAACTCTATATACCTACCCATCAGGTTATGGTTTATTATGTTTCTCTTGTATAGGTTACACGCTGCTCAGGTTTCTACTGCATTTATGTGGTACCGCCAGGACTCAGCAGCCCGTCAGGTACCCTGTTTGCAATTGGCTCTGTTGTCCCCTTTTTCCCTGGTCCACCCGCACCTTCCTCCAGTCTTTACTTGTGATGTCTTTCTCCTTCCTCCTTTTAGACATTCTTCCCCAGTGGCTTTAAGGTACCCGTACCCTTACTCCATCTGAATTCCCCTGTTACCATCGGGGTAGTGCAATTGCACCCCCATATGGCAGGGAAGTTCCGCCTAGCGCAGCCTGGTCCGGGTCCGGTGTGTTCCGGTACCGACTTGCCAAAACGGATCCCCCCTATTGATGTGACTGGTGACACCTGTCCACTGGACTGACTGGAAAAGATAAACCCCCCTTTCTCTCTTTTTTCGTTTGTTTATTTAATTTTGGACCAATTATGGTAAATTATTGAACTACGATGTAAATCAATGAACTGCTAGTAAATCAATGTTGATGATATAAGCTTGCGGTCTTGGATTCTGGAATGAATCTAGGGCTTTCAAACTATCAGTTGGAATAGATACATTTTCTATGTTATTATTGTCTATGTAATATTTTCTGCAAATTTTTTGTTTATGTGTAATTAAAAACTTTTTTGTACGCTATGAAACATAGAACTTACATCTGTTTGAGGCTATCTCAGAGATTTGCACTGTATATGCACTAGTGAATTTTTCTAATGAATATTAATGGACATAAATGTATGCATTTTATCATAATTCTAGATTACAAACCCTCCCTGAAGAAGCTGTACATGTTGGAGGTGAAATCTTAAGCTAGCCATACACGTGTCGGATTCCATGGCCGATTGATCACTTATCCGATCGATTCCGGTGATCTCAGCGGGAATCGGAGCTCCGATCAATCGGCCAATTAAGAGCATCCGATCGCTGCATACCACCTTGTCCCACGGATTCCTGGACGATTCCGTGTCCGATCGCTTACTTCCCAAATGGCAACTCCCCCTGATGTGTGCAGAATCGGATCAGAAAGACCAACATGTTGGTTCTCTGTCGGATCCGATTCTGAGCCCCCGATCAATCGGACGCGAACGATCGGACAAGGTGGGCTGCACGCGATTCCGGCACGCTTGTTTCCACTGACCGGGCTATTCCGCGGCCGCCCAGCACTGACCGCGGCCATAGAGGTGAATGGCCCCAGCTAACAACCGCATAAGATGCGGGTCTTAGCGGGGGCGAATCTAAGTGGCTGCAATCGCGCAGCCGGCAGCCGCACAAGTGGAAACAAGGCCTTAGTCAGTCCTATGCATTGTATGTATACGTCTCTCTTAACTTCTTTACGTTATTGTTCTTAAATTTAGGGTCATCCCTATGTATGTCTGTGGCTCTGACCCCTATTGTTGTAACTATTGTAACTGTTGTTCATAATAACTTATTAAAGATTTGCGTTTTATTAATATTCGATGTCTATTTGACGCATGTGCCTCAAAAACCCTATGCTTTGGTCCGTCTCTTTGACATACAGCCCTAAGAGAATGTATGACCTTTTTCTTGCAAAAGCCTACACCAAAGATTGTCTATGCCCCTTCTATTATAGGTTGACAATGCTCTGTGCCTATTTCTGAACTGTGCTCCTCCTTTCTCCCACCGGCTTCTGATGAAGAGTACGTGTTGCCTTTTAAGCTGGCCATACACCTTCAGATTTCTCTGTCAGATTTCCTTCAGATCAGATCAGATCTACCAACAACCATGTAGTATAGTGTCCTCCCTGATAGAATACATAGTGACTGGAAGGTGTAGAAAGGTCCTCATATTACATGGTTTTGGTAAAACAAAATCTGATCTGAAGGAAATCTGACAGAGAAATCTGAAGGTGTATGGCCAGCTTTAAACACACATTACATGGGCAATTGTCTATTGCCCTAACCATCAGGAAACCTGCATTTAGAAATGCCATGTGGTCATTGCAATTCAATGCACAACACATGTTCTTTGGGTGGTTACATCAGGGCATACAGGCTGAAATATTACTCTACTTCTATAGAGGATATATGTAAAATGATCTACCAATGTGAGGTAGTAGACCAATTTCTGAGACTAAAGACAATAATCACAGCATATTAATGTGCATTTAGAATGTGTCTAAAACAAAAATATTATTAAGGGTTTACATTTTCTTTTAAAGTTACATTTTTGGAAAACACTTGCATCTTTTATTCTAACAATCAGTTTGGTTACAAGGAGTAAGAACATTTTTTTAGATGTTTTTATTTACCGGATTTATAATTCAGAGGTTTAAGACACATTTTTGTTTTCCCTCTAAACCTCTTGTGCAGCTGAATAGTTCAAGCAGCTTATACATTCAAAGCATTTTCAACCAATATCTGGATGATTAATGTGTACTGTGTGTGTAGTTGCTGCAACAAAAAAATCCCTGAATGTTTAACCCTTGCAATGCGGGAAAGGAAATGATTGGTTCTGCATGCCCAGTACTCACCAAGAGATTAGGAGTTAATGATTTCAAATAACTGGTAGAGAGAACCAATCAGTGCAGGATCAGCAGAGCTGGCCTTCTTATGCGCCCCGATTCTTTCTGTTAGAATTAATTTAATTTTTTTGAGCTGCTGTCAGAGGCAACTCTCCAGATGCAGCATAAATGATAGAATAACAGAGATGACTAGAGGTAAGGAAGAACATTTGACTGATAATGTTTGCTCAAGCAAGACATCTGAAAGGTACCATTATATAACATCTTCCATGTTTGTTCAGTCCATAATTAAAGGAGAAAGTACGTAGTCAAAATTGTTATTCATGTATGGCATACCCATATGGGTCAAATCTTCTGAAGTGTGAAGGACATCATAGGAATTCTATCACTCTGTGTGAATATTTAGTTAGTTTTAGCAAGTGACATCTTGTGAAAATCTCAACTTCACAATTAAAAAAAACATCTGAAGCAGAAATATAAAGAATGCTTCAGTGTGTTATCTCAATAAGTAAGATCTCATCCTGTCAGTACAATTTTTTTCAATTCTGCTTTATGTCAACATATTATTGTGTCTTCCCTTTTACATTTAACCTTTGCTGTCATCACCATTGGCCTGTTCTAGCAACCTAGATTTTAGAATCTCAATACATCATTGTAAAGGTATTTTCTGGTTATATAAAACAAATACAACCAATTTCATCTGGAATTAAGTATATAACTGAACCAATACACAGTTAAGCTAACTGGATTTCAGGTGTTTTTTTACATTTTAATTTCCTTACTTCTTCAGTTCAATGTTTATAGATTACAGTTTAAGTTTAAGTGTACTCTGATATTAAATATGATCATGCTTCACAAACAATTCTACAAACCTCCTACAAACATTCAATTAAAAAAAGTAAGTTTATGTCTCCCTATGCGATTATTGTGTTTTAAAAACACACCACAAGACTGTCCCCAGATGCCCAACCTGCGGCCCGGGGGCTTTAATTGGATGGTATTTACATCCAAATCAGGTGAACAGTGTAGGAATTACAACAGTTGCATATGTGCCTTCCACTTAAGGGACCAAAAGTAATGGAACATTTGGCTTCTCAGCTGTTCCATGGCCAGGTGTGTGATATTCCCTCATTTTCCCAATTACAATGAGCAGATAAAAGGTCCAGAGTTAATTTCAAGCATGCTATTTGCATTTGGAATCTGTTGCTGTCAACTCTCAAAATGAGATTGAAAGAGCTGTCACAATCAGTGAAGCAAACCATCATAAGGCTGAAAGAAACAAACCCTTTAGACAGATAGCAAAAACATTAGGCAAGGCCAAAATAACTTGGTGCATTCTTAAGGACAACACTGGTATGTTCAGAAACACCAAAAGACCCAGAAGACCACGGAAAACAACTGGGGGTAATGACTGAAGAATTCTTCCCCCTCTCCAGGAGGTAGGTGTATGTGTGTCAAAGTCAACAATCAAGAGAACACTTCACCAGAGTGAATACAGAGGGTTCACCAAAAGATGTAAACCTTTGGTGAGCCCTAAAAACAGGAAGGCCAGAGTATGACAAATGACATCTCAAAAAGCCTTCAGAGTTCTGTAACAACATCCTACGGACAGATGAAACCAAGATTAACTTGTACCAGAGTGATGGGAAGAGAAGAGTATGGAGAAGGAAAGGAACTGCTCATGATCCTAAGCATACCACCTCATCAGTGCAAAGCATACTGCAAAAGCAACCAAAGAATTTTCTAAGGGAATGAAGTGGAATGTTATGCAATGGCCAGGTCAATCATCTGACCTGAATCCAATCGAGCATGCATTTCACTTGCTGAAGGAACCGAAGGCAGATGAAGTAGAGGCTTGGTAGAGCATCACCGGGGATGAAACCCAGTGCCTGGTGATGTCTATGCATTCCAGACTTCAGGCTGTAATTGACTGCAAAAAATGTGCAACCAAGTATTAAAAAGGGAAAGTTTGATTTATGATTATTCTGTCCCAATACTTTTGGTCCCTAAACAGGTAGGAGGCACATATGCAAACTGTTGTAATTCCTACACCGTTCACCTGATTTGGATGTAAATGCCCTCAAATTAAAGCTGGCAGTTAAAGAACATTATGTTTGTTTCATTCTAAATCCATTTTGGTCATGTATAGAGGCAAAAAATTTAGAACTGTATTGATGTCCCAATATTTATGGACCTGATTGTATGTATGTATGTAAGTATGTTTATTTGTCATAATATTTATAATATTTATAACTTGGCACTTTGGGATTTCAAATGTTAAAAAATAACAATTACAAGAGCTAATAATATTGTAGGTGCCACAAAAAGTCTGTCCTGGCTGTCCTTACGTTACAAAGGTATATTGCCGTAAACTAAAAAGCAACCTGATCTCACCATTACCACGACTAGCAACATGTACGCATGCAGCAATCTTTTAAATGAATGTATAAATACTGGACTTTTTAATGGAGCTTCTGTTGGAAGTGAGGGATGTTTTCTATTGATTAACTGTAACTTTAAAGATGTGTCATTAGTCAAGTAATACTAAATTGTGAGTAATAGAGGCCCTATCACACTTGATTTCCCTCATAAACAGCTTTTCCTGCTACTTAATGAGGCTCTTTTTCTTGATGGAAAGCTTTGGATATGACAATATGCCAGATAAATGTCCACAATTTGTTTAACCTTCTGAGCGTTCTCCCCGAAATTAACTCGGGCTGAGTTTCATGCATCATGAAACTCAGCCCCAGTTAGCCGGAGGAGCGCCCGAGGTCTCGCCGTCTTCTGACGGCGGTCGGGAGCATCGGCATGTATGCCAATGCTTCCGGGTCCGCCCCCGATCGCGTCACCGGTGGCGCGAAGGGGGCGGGGGTAGGCGGCGCCATAGACCTCCATGTAAATGGAGGGGCGTCGCCTTTCGTCAGCATAAGTCCGGCGTCTCCAGTGACGCCGGGCTTATGTTTACTACCCTGAGCTGAGCTGGCAATCGCGGCGGAGCACATTGTGCTCCGCCGCGATTGCCCGTGGCACGGTTATAAAAAAACCGTGCCACGTGGCAAACGCTCAGAGGGTTAAACACCAACAATAAAAAGTAAGTATTGCTCGGCTGGCACACTTCATTTTCTCTTTATTATGTAAACTTTTATATCTTTTTTGGTTAACACAAGTTTTTTCTTTCACCATGACGTATTGTCGGTACTTACAGCATATTTCCTTATACTGTATTTGTTTTGTTAAAATTGAAAACCCTCAATAAAGATTTATTGAAAACGAAAAGTAAGTATTGCTACTACTACAAAATCAGCAGGAACAGCTACAGCCACTTGTGCCATGAACGTTGTATTCAATCATAACTTCATTCAAGAATAATACAATCAATAAATATGACATTTTATGCCACTTTATTTCCTCAGTGAGAGTCTTACTAACATGCTTCTTACTAACATGCTTCTCTTCTGCCGGTGGGGACTGTAATACAGGGGCAACAGAGCAAGCTGAGGGATTTACATTTTTTAAATTTGCACATACACTCACATTTTTTAAATTTGCATCTAGTAATGTACTGATTATAGAACTTCACCTAGTTTTGGTATTTTTATCAATAGAGCTCAGTTACAAAATACAGATCCAATATAAAGTGATTGCAGTCAAGCAGAGACACAGATGCTTATCCACTTTGAGGTTCAGCCTAACCTGCTTCATGCTAAATTTTGTTGAGTTTAGGTGAATCAAACTCTAGATCTGTTAAATAATAATCAACAAAATATCGACCATGAAAACTAGTATAGTCACTGGACAAACCATGATGTTCTCATGATCAGTTCAGTACCACAAAAATGCAGAAAGAGTTTTCCACCAATCAAAAATACCAAAGATGAATCTAAAACTGCAAACTGTACCTTTAAAAAATATGTTTCAAAATAATGTAATATTATTAGTGACAAAATAGTATTCACTTTGAAAAGTTTATGTTTACAAAGTTTAGTAAATACGATGTTCAGTTATGTAGTGAACTTTACCTTTAAGTTCCATTGCACAATTTGATCCGATACTCTTGATAACCTGTTACTTTTGCAGCAAATTCCAGATAACTCCATGGGGAACCTATTAGTCTATTGTTGAGATCCCTTTTATACATCCTATATGTTTCTTTTAGGAGTAATAGTAAAACTGCCCTTAAGGATATATGACATGCGAGTAATACCTGCAGTACTTTCAAAATTTTTTTCAGTATGTTCACGGAAAACGACTAAATTTACAAAGCTTAAAGCATAGTTTTTGAAAAATGTATAAGAATTATAAGTATATAATAATGATGTTATGTTCATTTTATCAATTAATATAATATCAATTAGCTGTTTGACTGTTTTGCTAGTTTTTAGGAGGCTCTATCCTTTTATTGATTCATGCGGAATATAAACCATCCCATAAAACTCTTTTGGACCTGAATGAGTTTTAAGTTTTTACCTCATTAGTCTCATCCTATTAAGGGACTACCCTGAAAACATCCTCCCCTCTAAAAAATAAAACACACAACCCAAACAAATATATAAAAAGAATGTGTTTTACCTAATCTAAGAAAACAGATAAACCACAATTGGATGTAAATATTGATAATATACTGGCAATTACCTGTAATCTCTATGGCTACAGTCCTCATGATACCATTCATTGTGACAGTCACAATCCAGGGTATAGCCTTGTCCATACAATGAATATTCTGCAGCATTTTCATCTCCCGGAACCACATAATGGTTTTCAATTACTCTGAAAAAACAAATAGCTTTTTTAAACTGAATCAATATTATATACGAATATTTGAAATTAACATCAACTTGAATTAACACATACAGTGGCTTGCAAAAGTATTGAACTTTTCCACATTTTGTCACATTACAGCCACAAACATGAATCAATTTTATTGGAATTCTGCATGAAAGACCAATACAAAGTGGTGTATAGTGATGGCCCGAACTGTTCGCTGGCGAACTATTCGCGGCGAACATCGCATGTTTGCGTTCGCCACGTTTTCGTGAACATATGGCGAGTTCGACCCACCCTCTATCTTTTTACATTGGTGAAACTTTGACCCTGTGAGTCACAGTCAGCAGACATAA
>CM070033.1:93347750-93359782 GCA_036250615.1 Ptychadena robeensis
GTCCCTTTGTTTTTTAAAATTTGCCTCCCATTGAAGTCAATGGCGGGTTCGCCAGTTCGCAAACTTTTGCGCAAGTTCGCGTTCGCAAATGCGCAATTCCGGGTTCGTGCCATCACTAGTGGTGTACACATGAGAAGTGGAATGAAAATCAAACATGATTCCAAAATTTTTTACAAATAAGTAACCGCAAAGTGGGGTGTGCGTAATTATTCAGCCCCCTTTGGTCTGAGTGCAGTCAGTCGCCCATAGACATTGCCTGATGAGTGCTAATGATTAAAAAGAGTGCACCTGTGAGTAATCTAATGTCAGTACAAATACAGCTGCTCTGTGACACTTTGTTGACAATGCATTTAAACAGCTGGATAATTACAGTTAATGATGTCAAGCAAATTAATACATTTTGAGTCAACAAGTCAATGTATGTGAATGCCTAGTATCAAAGTTACTGACTACGGTCTTAGGGTATGTTTCCACATCCGACGGGACCCCTACGCTAAGCAAATTGCTTGGCAGGAGGTCCAGATGGAGGACATACACTTTACCTGCTTGGCAGATGCTGTGTTCTCACGGTGCTGAGCAGGGGTTAACGTAGTGGAGTACGTCAACCCCATGTATCGGCGGATGTCTGAACAGAGCATGCGCTGGCCAGCTAAAGTGTATGTGATCCGTCAGGATCCTCGCCAAGCACTGCGCTTAACGTAGGGGTCCCAACGGATCACAAAACGCTGTGGAACCCCCCTTAGCTTGCCATATTTGGGAAAAGTCAAAGAACTGGTTCATCCTTCTGAAAGCTTCCACATTCATCTGTACAATCATTAATGTGATTTTCCACTATTTTTTTAATCTACAAAGAATATCAATCCCATAACAAAAGCAAAGACAAGAATCTATATCCATAGTAAAACCAGTCTGAAATAGGCTGCTCAGCAAGAAAACAACCACTGCTCTACGGCCATCATAAAAAGCCCGACTGTACTATGCAATAGGACATCAAACATAGATTTTATTTTCTGTTTGCCATTATAATATTATCATTATTATATCACTATGTTTTTGAGAAAAAAGGAGGGGGGCTGACAAGCCAAAGAACATGTGAAGCATAAAAAAGGAAGAATCATGATGTAGGTGTGCATTTTAGTATCATGAGAAATAAAAAGTATGTATTAATGCTTTTCTTTCCCATCCGTGAACCTAATCCACCCTAATGAAATGATAGAATAACTGAATTTATTAACTCTTCAGCAAGATTCATATTTTACAACTTCCAAAAGGCTGGCAGACAGACTCAAATTGGTGTCTATGTTATTACTGCACAAGAACACTAACCATTACAAAAGAGGAGCTACTACATGCATTGAATACTATAAAAGGTAATATATTATATAGTAACTATTCAAAGGGTGACCTCAGACAAATTGCCCTATTGGGCAATTATAAGAAGAAAATCTTGGACCATATGTTTAAAAAGCTTAAGAAAAAAGCACAACAAATTTTTTTTTTAACTTTGATGCATATATAGTTGATATATCGGAGAATACCACATAGTCCATATATTGTAATGGTGAGACCATATGTCCTTTTGTCCTCCTACATGTTTCGCCCCTTAGGCTTCCTCAGGCAGGGTACTTCTACAACATAGATCATATACACATTTAAAATCTGACTATATTATACAGCCTCTCATTATACGTCACCCTACGTGCATTTATAAGGCATACGATCTATTTGGCTTTCATCCACAAGTGCCAGGAAATCCTGATTTCCTGAGGGCAATTTGTCAGAGGTCACCCTTTGAATAGTTACTATGAGTGGTTATATATATAGAAGGGATGACACTTTCAATCTGCACCCCTGGAACAGCACCCCTAGAATCACTATATATTAATATATATCACATATTACATTTGTCATAGGTTAACCTCACTGTGAATAATCTCTTAAATGCTATGTTCATAACTAGAAAACATGTATATATGGAGGTCGTAAAAAAAGAAACAAGCTTCTTGCTACAGGGTCAGAAACTGAGAATAGAACTCTGCTGTCACCTACAGTTTTATTTCTTCTTAAAGGCTCCTCCTCCTGCTTGGGTCTTAAAGAAATTGACTGTTTATTGTGACATCACAGGGTAATATAAGATTTCTTATAATTACTTTATTATTTGAACAAAATATGAACTGTGTCAGAGGGATATTGGGTTAATATGCCTTCATTCTAGAGGTGTAAAGATAATTAAACTCTCTTTTATGTAAAAACAAATAAAGCTTTTGAGTGTATAAAAATATAATCTTATAAAAAGTGCCTGAAGGTTTATAAAGACATTACTATACTATTGAGTAATGTATTGAGTATGATTCTTATAGTATTCATTGGGGTACAGGTCCTGCATAAGTATTAATGCTGCATACTAGTTTCGTCAAAATGAAAATGAAAATTAATCAGTAATATAGAAAAGAGGATATATGATAATTATTTTACTGTTAGTAGTTTGAATGTATGAAACAATAATAATAATGAAAGCAATGGCACATTGTGGTGAATATATATATATATATATATTGGTCGCTGGACATATTTTTTATCTGGTTCAACATTTGAAATAATTTATTTTAGGTAAATAATATTCTCAAAACAAAACACAGCCCAAAACAATATAATAATTTACTCATGATATTTCCAAAAGAAAAAATGGTTTATGTTTCATATGAATTAACACAGGAATGCAGGCTCAGCAGTATGTCAAGAAGATATATGGAGGCAAACTTTAATTTAATATGGAATATTCCTACAATAGAGAATAAAGGTAAATAATAGTTCAGTAGTACAAAGAGCATAGCAAAGGTGCATTCTGTAGGAAAACAAGGAATTTAATTTAATAACATCAAATGTAAGTCAGCTTTCTTAAATACATTCTATGAATATCATTGTTTAACGAAAAAGAAAAGCATAAATCCATAACATGTACATTAATCAGCTAAAGCTGTCCAAATGTGTAATGTGCCCAAATGTGATCAGCTAAAGCTGCCCATGTGCAGTCATTTTTCTGTTCCATCAAGCCGTTAAACTTATTGTCCAATTGGATAATTTTATAAATTTAATTTGTTTTATTCAATCAACCAAAAGCGATTGAAAGTGCGGTGATTCTATTGATTATACAAATATCTGACCATTTTTTTAGATGTTTAATTGTTTTACACTGTGTGGTAAAGGATTTCATTTTATCAAGTTGACAGTCTATATATAAATTGCACAAATCTATCCAAAAGTTGTAGAACGTATGTCTAAAGCCCCACATACACCTTACAAACTTACCATACAATTTCTGTACAATCCACTTTTGTTCTACCAAAACCACGTAATATGAGGATCTTTCTAACCCTTCTAATCACTATGTATTCTATCAGGGAGGACCTGGCACTACATAGTTGTTGGTAGACCTAAGAGGCCAGTGCCAGGAGGGAGGTCTTCCTTGCAGGGCTTAAACTTTATCATGTGTCTATACACTAGCAGTATCCATTCTCTGCAAACACTGACCAACTTATGAAGAGACAATCAGGAACTGAACAACCTACCCATGAGAAGCTATTTACATATGGGAGAAGATATGAGACTTTGTTACAAAATGTATTTATTGCAATGCAGATAAAAATGTAAATACACAACTCATGCCATCTAATTGTAAAATGTGTCTCTCTAATAGTTGGTGAGTGTGTTCAGAAAATGGGTACTGCTAGTTCTAATGCTCTCTTCTGCCCTCTTCTTCTCTCTTCTCTAATGCTTCTGTTCTTGACGAGGCTTTATGGCTTGGCTGGAGGGAATGGAACAAGTATCTGCCTCCTGGGATGCATAGCTATTGCTCCCAGTATGGTTGAGACTAAAATATATATATATTAACATATTTCAACCATAAGACACAGGGACAATTTCCCATTGATTTTAATGGTAAAAAATGTGTCTTATGGTCTGAAAAATACAGTAAATCTCTATAATTTCCAAAACTTTTTTTGGTATGCCATCTTGAGTATCCTAAGACAATGCAAATTTCCAATTCTGAATCTTATGTTAGATGCATGGATGAGTTCCTTCTATAATTTTGATTCTGTTTTAGTGCAAAATGTGGTAAATGAAAAAAGGTATACTGGCAATTTTCAGGAAAAATACCCTAAGGCTATGTAGAATAAAGCTTGAAATGAAAGCCCTTTTATTCTAGTTTAAGGATTTAGTGGCAAAATTTGTTTTGGAAAAGTCAGTGAATTGAGATACTTTTAATTAACTAATACATCAAAGTATACATAATTCTCTCAGCTAGGGAATCTATGTAGTGATACCATGGGACGTCAGGCCTAGAATTAAATGATTTAAGGAAGTTAATTTAAAAGAAAACAAAAGAGAAATGTAAAGCAATTCAAGACTTATGTACCTGGATAAAGCTTTATAGCTTTACCATCCATTAACAGTAAGCAACTACAAAGAAATATGGAAATGTTTCAAATTAGACAATAGCATAATATTAATCTCTCAGCAGGGCAGCCATGGATGGAAATGCAATTATAAAAAAGTACCCCACCAAATGTTGGTGTAGCCAATAATAACATCTGATGCTTTGCAAATAGCACTTAAACGTACGTAATAAATTTTTCCTTGATGATCTGGGTAAATTTTCTTGGTTTTAGGCGTTAAAAAGAAAGTGCATCTGCAGTAGGGCATTCACAATCTTGTCGACTAGCTGACTCATCTGTGTCGCATTGGTCATGTGACATGTTTCTGTGTGCACCATGTGACATGTTTCTGTGTGCACACCACTCAGTGAGCACAGGGAGAGAAAAGTGCCGATCTGCGCAGTGACCAGCATAGTCCCCGGTGGACACAGACACAGAGACACAGACTGTGTATCATCGTGTATGCAGCCTCTGTCTCTGATTGGTGGGGACAAGAGTGGAGGTGATTTGTTCAGCTCAGGTTGACATCATATTACTTAGGCGGCAGCACCATCTTGTGGGAGTCCTGCAAATTTTTTCTAGAGATGGTGAAATTTCATTTAGAATATTCTACTATCTGACTTGTGAGATAATTAACCTATGTACCTAATCTGGACCCCAGACCACCAGAGAGGTAATTTTTTTTATTTTGGCACAGGAAAAGTGGGACCTCAAGCGGGGTTAATCCCTCTCTTTTTGAGAAGCATGCAAGATAGTTAATGTCTTAAGCTGGGCTTCGACAGTCCAATTCCTGCACGATCCGATCCCCGATCTGATGCTGTGAGCGTTCCCGCATCCCTTAGGGATCGGGTTGTGCAGGAATCGGATGCAGCAACCAACAAGGATTGGGCTAAAATCAGCCGTCCTATCAGATCGCACAGTTATCCGAGAGGATGGTAAATTTTAACCTGATCCCATTCGTTCGGCTGGGGACGAAGAAATGAGCTGCACATAAAGAGTGCCGTCCGATTCTCGGCACTAGCGGGCGGGCGTGATGACGTCATTACGCCCGCTCCTAGTGCAGAGAATCGGATAAGGAATAGACGGTAATTCGTACCGTCTATTCCCAGCTTTATATGTATTTTATATTGACAATGTGCTCTTTTGTGAACCACAGTTGACTCATGCAGTGTGCTTTGGTCGGCCGCACTTTAAGATGTACCCACTTTCTGTTTTGTACTTAAATCTACAAGATAATTGAAAGCTTTGCCTATGTTTTGTTTTATTTTCTTGCAGACTATTATTGTTGCGGAGAACTAATAAAAGTTGTTTATTGATGGACACATGTGTTCCTAACTGTGTTTGTCACATCATCTCGAGTTTTAACCAAGTTTTCTACTCAATTTATAGTAAATACTACTTACATTTGTCGTCCATGTTGATCTTCTCTGGTGAGCACGCCTTCTTTTTCCATGAGCATCTGGCGAAATGTTCCTACTTTCTGGCGTATTTCCTCTTCTGAGTACCTGAACAAAAAGTAGTAAATACATTTATAGCCATTCCTCCAAGTACTGCTTTATGTTTTATTTTTATTACATGATCTTGAATGTATAACTTTCCATAGCACTGTGGGTTGTCATTAAAAAGGTCAAAAGTATTGGTACATTTGGTCAAAAATGTCTCTACACTTAGCATCTCATTAAAAATGAATCGTATCATTATGAATGCTGTTTTCTATGTCAAAATGTCAAAATTTAAACCCTCATATATGCTTAGATTTGCAGGCATTTTTGCAGCCGATTGTTTGGCATGCGGGTTCGTGGCAATTGACCGCCCGCAAAATCGCCGGCAGCTTGCAGCTGGCCCCCTGGAGCAGCCGATCCATGTGGCCCAAATCGCAATCGGCCAGAGAACAGCCATGTCCGTTTCTCTCTGGCAGATCGCATTACTTTGCAAAGAAACGGCCGGAACATCACACTGAATTCAGCCACTCAAGAAACATGCAGGGATTGCTGAGTGTATGGGGGGCTTAAGTCCATCAGTCACGTTTAAATAACAATATACAATAAAGTAAAATCTGACACCAATTAGGCCTTTTTCATTCTACAGTATATGAAAGATAGTACAAATTTCTCTGACCATGATTTTGTAACTTCTGCACTCAGGCAGTGCAATGCATAGATTCTCTATTGTAAGAAGTTATACAATGAAATAACAAATATTTTTGTTAAACTAGATTATCGTATTAAATTATTAATTATAATAATTCATTATCGTATGAAATTAATACATTTAATGAAAATAGCCTTTTGATTTTTTATTTATTTAGTCATAACATTTGAGACCTATTGCATACCATTAAATATGCTTTCCCATGGTTATTGAATATATTATAAGTGCTTTATCAATAAGAGCTTGTTCACATCTAAGTGTTTTAGTGCAGCAACATAACAAGTGATTACTACAAATAGATCTTTTTTATTCAGGGTTTCATGTAAATCTATTTGATCACATGCTTCCAAAATCATTCATACAGCAGTTTGAGCAATGATAACATGTATAATTTATTATTTCACAGTCAATGTTCATCAGCCAATTGTCTAATAAACAAAATTTGAGCTAACTGCTATGAGAGAAACAATAACACAATCAAGAAATGAGCAGCAAACTACACATTTGCTGTCCACTTGACATATAGTTATAGCTACTTGTTTTTTTTTTTAAATGGGCAGCTGTACAGGTTTTTGATAAAAGCAATTAAATAGAATTGATGCCTTTGTAAAGTCTGAACCTACCATGTATGGCCAGTTAACCAGCTACAGTGGATATAAAAAGTCTAAACACCTACCCTTAAACTAATACTTTGTTGAAGTACCTTTTGAATTTCTTACAGCACTCATTCTTTTTGAGTATGAGTTTATGATATACAGTCAAGCCGATAATTATTCATACCCCTGGCACATTTTGTCTTAAAGTTACTTTTATTCAACCAGCAAGTTATTTTGTGATGGGAAATTACATAGGAGCCTCCCAAAAGATAATAAGACGATGTACAAGAGGCATTTTTGTGGAAAAAAATGTTTTATTTAAATTTGAGCAAGTGTCATGTCCAAAATTATTCATACCCTTCACAAACTGTCACAGTCTCTGGGAAAATATAAAGTTCTATACCATTCCAAATAGTCCAAGCTGCACTAAAGCATCATATTTACCCTGATTAATTGGGAACAGCTGTTTTAATTAACTAAACAGGTGAAAAACAGCAGCTCTCTACAGTTGGTTTGTGGACAGTCATGGCTAAGATAAAGGAGCTCAGTGAGGACCTGCAGCTGCGCATTGTGGCTGCTCACAGTTCAGGAAAGGGCTACAAGGCCATATCTAAATGTTTTCAACTTCCAGTGGATACAATGCAAAGTATTATTATACATGTCCATTCCATACATTTCATCACACAAGGCTACCATAGTTACAATCAGCACTAAAATGCACACCAAATATATTTTTCTCTATGTAAACCAGAAACTCAGAAAAACATAAAAGATAACTATTTATGTGTAAATGTGAAGCAAGTCAAATAAAAGCCCCTCACAAGCAATTCACAAATATATCGTCTGAGCTTTCCATAAATGTGTAATTTTCTCCTCTTTGAAATATCAAACACGAACCTTTTAAAATGATGGACTGAAATGGATGGTTGATGCTGCCATAGAAACTGTGCAGCACTAACATGAAATAAAACTCCACACCTTACCAGATGTATCGACTAATACGAATGAATGTACTACGTAACGCTTCATGTACTTGCACAAGATTACTATTGATACAGCACAGTGACATCGTTATAAGAAACAAATAAATGCACAAGGCAAATGCTGCAAGTATGACATATTCAAAACAACTTAGGTTAATGGTGGCAGAAGTGCTAGATGCAAAACTGCCTCATTCACAGGCACCGCAGAATAGATTACACTGAATATTTTATTGATGTCTGTGTTCGGTTAATAAGGAGCATACGCACCAAGCATGCAGAGCCTTATTCTGTAAATGACCTTGTGTAGGGGTTTTACATAGTATGGCCTTTCCATTAGACTCAACATATAAGAATGAAAAAACACAGCAGGTAGGTCTGCATTAAATTGTCCTTAGACAACCTGCTATTAACAGAAAGAAGGGTAGCTACGTTGAATCTGTTTATATTATATGTGTAAATATTGCAGTATTTATTAAAAAGGATAATTTAAATATAATTTCAATTAAAGGAAACATAGAGCTTATGATTATGGTGCTAGCACTGTGATTTGGATGGGCATGTGTGCTTTATATGTTTCTGAAGCAAAAACTCCCAATTTTTCATAACCCCCTAACTGTGGTTACCCAGAAGATTCTTTTGGCAAATTTAACCTCCTAGCGCACAGCTGAGGTACAGATTTCTGTACCAAAAGCCCACCATAGACTTTAATGGAATCTATTTTATGTTGTAGGCCTGTAACTTCCCAAAATATGTCCGTACAAGGGTCTAGTAGACATTCTTAATATAATAATGTTTGAAACACACAATTCTGAAAAAAAAAATCCACTCTCCAGCAGCCTCTTCAGTAGATTGGAGCCACCGGAGCTGCGCAGATAGGTGAGTTTGTGGTCCCGGAGCTCCGACTAACAGGTCAGCACTGGACAGCCTGGGTTCTGCAGTATCGCCAGGGCGGTTAACTAGAGATTGTCAAATAGTTTTTTTTACATTTTGTCTAGAGCAATACATATTTCATCTAATGTTTGCCATTCTATACAATTCTCCAGCAATTTTGATGAACATACCATGTTTAGAGGCTTCGCAATTATCTTCCAATGAAACTTGTCAACATTTTTTTCTAAATTTTATAAACAAATGGTGCTGCAGAATGACACTTTTATTATTCATAGTTAGGCCTTCAAAGCAGTCATCAACATTGTAAAATGATTGTCCATTATAAATATGACATTATTAAAGAAAAGGAAATTAGTATTTTAAAAAAATGAAGCGTATTGTCCACTTGTCCTTAAAAAACATACTCAAATGTTGGGTTACTTGCTCAGGGAATTTACTGTAATGAATGATTTCATATTTTATGCCACCTACCATCCAAAATTCTTTTTTGAATTTCACAAATCATAATTTTACTTATATTTTTAATTCACTTCTGATAGATCACCCTGAGCAGGAAGCTTTGAACATTCTTCAAACTGAAGTTATAGTTTGTAACCTTAAAATCAAGTTTTAATCTGAAAAATGGTTGTGATAAATGTGAAAAAAACACAACTAGCCTAGAATAGGTTTGTTCAGAAATATAATTCACACGGCCGGGTATGGTGTGTCCATAGGAGAAGTCAACATTCCCAATGGCTTGTTCAGTGCAGCTATGGCAGGTGAAAAACTGAACAAAACCAAAGCCTTTAGTGGGTTCCCAGCATAGATTTCAGATCCATTTTCAACATTGGCGATTGAATAGAGCAAGTATATCTAATGTCTGCATAGTTACCATCCAGGGAAACATAAAGACTAATGTATATAATATTGTTCTTGTTTCAGCTATTTAATCCTGAATCATACAGCACCTACATCAAGAAGGCAATGATGATAAATCTGATGATGACAGGGCTCACAAACGAAGTCTTTAATACCATTTTAATCACAGTATTTTTTATTATAGCATAGCTATCCTAGCTTTACTGACTTGCTTCCTATATACAGAAGAATGATTAGTTATTAAGGCACTAAGTCCTCAATACCATGTCTCATTTCCCTGACTAACAGAATAACGCTGGGTCTCTTTCATTCGGCAGATCCCCTAGTGACAATGACACCACCCATCATTTATGAACAAGTGATGTAGGGTTGATAACTGTGTAAATCTTCTTCTGAAATTGATTGATATGACATATATTCAATTATTCCCTCAGCATGCCACAGCAAAAAGAGCCATTTACGTCTCACTGGAGATAACCGAGTCTGGGATTAAAAAAGGTGCTCTCTAAAGAGCAGGGTTTAATGAGAGCATATTGCTACAGTGTTCCTGTGGATATGGAATGCTTCATTGCCAGGAGGAAGTATCACCCGCCAGCCCTGACTTTGACTTTGATCAACTTTTCTCACTGGTGACTAACTTGGTAATAAAAAACTCAACAGTACAAACTTTTTAGATAATGTCAATCTTTATATTTAAATGTCATTTATATGCTAATATGTGTGGACACATATTCTATGTGTTAGATTGAGATTGTGTGAGCATGTATAAATAAAACCTTTTCTTTGACACACATTTAACAATAGAATTACATTACAAAATTTAGGTATTTCCATATTCTTTAGTTGAATTTTAATTATCCATACTGTGGTACTAGACTTTAAGGGCTAGTTAATATATTTTAATGATGGATAAACAGATGAACAGAGAATAAGATGAGTAAAGCCCCCTCATACACGCTGCAGTACTCCCTCGATTCTTGTGGGACTGGCCCAGATCACCCAGAGGATTGGCAAGCACCCCTTGTGTGTCGGGCATTACTTTTGATGGGGACGCCAGTAATGTGCTTGGGCACAGAAAAACAGACATGCCCGTTCCTTTGCCGATTAAGATTTTTGGCCACATGAATAGGTCGTACCATGTGAGCAACCACGATCTGTAGGTGATTTTGAGCACGGATGCGCATGCTGGTTGATCAGCCCCAAAATAGCCTGCGGGTGCAGTGTGTATGGGGGGATTAACAGTTCACAAATTTTAGGACCAAAGGGACCATTAACAGACATTAATCAAAACAAAAAGAACAAATGCAGTGAAATTCAAGCTAAGTCAGACATTCAAAGAAGGAGCATGCCTTTGAGGCAACAACCAGTGGGTGTTACAATGGGTGTTACAGACCAATGGGTGTTACAAAAAATACCCCCCAAAAATTATTTTAATTAATTAATTTCATTAATCTGTGTATCAACCTGTATATTAACATATTCAACATTGTTACAATTCAACAGTCCTTTTCCTATAACTTTTTTTTTTGTTTGACAAAAATCTAACCGGTATACAATTTACCACACATATCACAAATCATACAGAATGTAATGCTCCAGAAAAAAAGGCAAGAACAATAAGCTAGAGTCTTTGCACTGACATATCCTTCAAAACAAAACACAATAAAAGGAAACCCTATACAACATAAAAATGTTTAGCTTTTCCTTCCTTCATCTAAAAGGGCTGTCTATCACAGCAGAAACACACAGCTTTTCCATGTACTCTGATTATTTCACAAAGAACTAAAAGACTGCTGAGAATGAAACCTTGAATGAAGTCAGTCAAGCAGTATAGAATACATAAATCTTTAATCCATTGACTATTAAACTGAGTGGTGGGATGCTTGAATGGTGTATCTCATAAGTATGCAATATCTGACTGGGCACATTTCAAAACTAAAATGTTATTTTCATAGACATTTTATATATGTTTTACTATGTGTCTGACATAGACTTGCACAAACTGAATAAAAACATGGAATGATGGCTGAATAAAGGAATCTAGAACAAGAAGATAAATTCTTATACAGTGGAGGAAATAATTATTTGACCCCTCACTGATTTTGTAAGTTTGTCCA
>CM070033.1:93359882-93376688 GCA_036250615.1 Ptychadena robeensis
TTGGACAAACTTACAAAATCAGTGAGGGGTCAAATAATTATTTCCTCCACTGTATGCATACATTTCGAACAAACAAACAGGGGATTCAGGCTTCTTCTCTCATAGATTGGATCTCGTTCCCTGCTGGATTGGGCATTCTGCTTTCTGCCCCTAGCATCACCTTTGTACCCAGGCCCTAGTTAGGAAAAACAAGTATGTAGTTCTATGTTTTGCCCTTTTTCAATAACCATTAAAGCTGAACATAGACGTGCCGACTCCTGCACGACCCGACCTCCGATCGGATGCCGTGCGCATCGTCGTCGGCCGATTCTCGGCACTAGCGGGCAGGCGTGATGACGTCATCATGCCCGCTAGATCGGGTCGGGAATCGACGAGAAATTGTCCCGTCTATTCCCAGCTTTAGTCTTTACGTAGGAGACTGCTTAAGTTATATTATTTGTTCACCGATGTTCCTCATGAAGCCACACAAAAAGGGCAAAATATTTTTTAACGTTATTTTTTGTTTTAACATTGTTTTTTCTTGTCAACCATTTCAGCCTTAAAAATCTCAATACAGTAGTTGTTAGTTGAGGAGGAGAATTAGTGTTCCCCTCCATAGGTTTTTTTTTTGGTTGTTTGTCATAAAGGGGTGTGGCTGATCATCTTTGTTTGAAGGTTAGGTAGTACTGCTCCTAGGTTTTGAATCTCATATATATTCAATCAACCCACTCATTATTTTATGTAAATTGTAGGTCAATAAGCAATCTTTGGCAGATCAGATCTTACAGTATTTACTGATAATTGTACAAACTGTCAAGGAGAATTATCGATGCACAGTGCGATGGCAGTTATTTTTTTAGTTCAGTACAAATGTTAGTAATATTTCTTATTTCAAACTATTTATAGGTTAATAGGTCTAAGATATGTAAGATGTTTGGTAATAAAGCATGGAAATCACTGAGATTGAACACTTCTGCATGCTATATTGTGTGCCTTTTAATAAGGTAACATCTTATGAAATGCCAACTTATAATGTTCTTGTTAAGTGGGCAGTGTACATAGTCTGAGCACATTTCATCAAGGTATAAAATGTGCTTTGAATTCCTTGTTTATTTAAGACCTTTCCTAACTCCCTTCTGAAGAGTCTATATATAAAAGTGTGTGTCTCTCTCTCTCTCTCTATATATATAGAGCCCAAAATTATATCCCTTCTTCTATATTTTGTCAATATTTGTGCTATAGTTGGCTTAATTTTTTTGATGTGTAAAAAGGTTTGAAACAGGAAAATGATTTCTATTTGCATCATAAAAAAGAATTTCAAAATGTGCCACTTTAAGGAATGATTTTCTGAATCCCCTGCAAAAGTGGACAAAGGTATTCCTATTGAAAGTATATATTTAAAATAGGACTTCTAATCCATATTCTATAGTTGTTGTTTTTTTGCAGTAATGGTTTGCTTTTAGATGGAAAAACATCTTTCTGTACAGCAATTGTGCGATGTAATTTGTACTCTACTAGTACTATTTTTTTTATAGAAAAACAAGACAGGGTTACCATGATCGGAATTGGAGATGCGTCACGAAGCATACTTGTTAACAACCCCTGCATTTCGTTAAAATTTCATGTTCCCATGGATTTCGACAAAAACAAATTTTCTTTTGTCCCTATTGCATTCAAAACATGGCTTAGTAAAGAAATTGAAATTCTTTCATTTTATTTCTACAGCTTATTTTGGAAGTGGGCTAGCACTTACTGAACGTAGATAGAAGATGCATCTAACGTTTACAAATGAATGCAAGACAAACAAAGTAATGAGTGATTAGCTACTTTATACCCAAACCTTCTCATTACCAGACCAGTGTGTGTATTTTACTTTAAATACTTCATAGACTATATTTTATTAAACATATTTATATATTTTCAGGACAAATGGTGCTTTTGTTTGGCGCCATTTATTTAGCACTATATTCACTAACACAATATGCATCCCTATGAACTAATTCTTACATTGAACAGCATATATGACTATACATTTCAGATGTGAAGCACTTACAAAGTGTGAAATTAATGATACAGTACTAGGAGAATCCTGACCGGCTGTCAATTTGTATAGTGGGGTCTTATTTTTGCACAATACATAAAAAATGATGCACCGTAGAGTTTAGAGAAGGATATATGTTAAACGTTCCCTTCTTTTTACTAGTAAAATACCTGAGTTGTACTTTATTCTGCCAATACCAGCTCAATCAAAGAGTTCTTTGGCCAAAGACGCAATATATGTTGGTGCTAATAATCCAGTACAATGTAATCTAATGCATTTCTGAACTGTTACAACACTTTATTGGAACATTTCAGGGCCTCTTAGGGTCCATTTTTCTTTAAAAGCTAAAAAATAAAAAAAATTATGTTTTTATTGTGCAGATTTTACTTAACCTCCCTAGCGCACTGCTGAGGTTCAGATTTCTGTACCAAAAGTGCACCATAGATTTCAATGGTAAATTTTTCTTTATGTTGTAGGCCTGTAACTTCCCAAAATATGTCCGTACAAGGGTCTAATAGACATCCTGAATATAATAATGTTTGAAACCATCAATTATATAAAATAAAAAAAAATTTAAAATAAAATTAATGAGAAAACACAACAATCAGGGCACAAAGCTATGCTGCTATGTACTAAATCTCCCCCAAATAAAGTCTCTGGTGCCCCAGATGTGCCCATTTGCAGGCTCTCTAACCTAGTGTGATGGATGTGGTAAAATCACACCAAAGGGTTACTGCAAATGGGAACATCTGGGGCACCAGAGACTTTTTATTCTGGTGATATTTGGTGCATAGAAGCACATTGAAAGCAGATTTCTACAAAGAAAACTGATTTCATGCAATTTACTTTCAAATTTTCACAGCCTCCCGATGTGACGTCATCACCTCACTCGGAGGGGGGAAGAGACGGAGGATATGCTGCCAGCCAGCATGTCACATCGGGGACACCGTGACAGCGCAAAACTGTAAGTATGCGCTGCCGGAGCCTATAGTAGGAGTAGCAGCG
Source organism: Ptychadena robeensis (assembly GCA_036250615.1). Taxonomy (NCBI): domain Eukaryota; kingdom Metazoa; phylum Chordata; class Amphibia; order Anura; family Ptychadenidae; genus Ptychadena; species Ptychadena robeensis. The sequence continues at coordinate 93,362,908 of CM070033.1, forward strand.
CTGGACGAGATGCTGCTGTCCCGACTGCTAGGGCACTTAATTTAGATGGAAGGTTAGATGTCCCTAAGTGATAGATACTTGTTTACCCACTTTTCAGCCTTACCTACATTATATAATGCATCATAGCAATTTTCAACAAAAGAGGTGACAGAGATTGACACTACCTTTAGAAGTAAATTAAAAGCTGCATGATGCTTGTGTATATGCATACAAAATAACAGGTATACACCAAGGATTCAAGTTTGCTCAATTCAATGAAAAATATTTTATTACATGCTATGACCAGGGATATTCCAGCGATGTCCAAGTAAGCAAACCAAATCTTGGAGCCGTTAAAAAAATACTCACTTGAGTTGAGCACCTATATATATATATATATATATATATATATATATATATATCACCCTTGCACCATATCTGTTCAACTTATTTTATTAAATAATAAAATAAGTTGAGCATATATGGTGCACAGAAGAGAGCCATCATGCCTGTAACCTCATACCAAAGAGAATGTGTTTAAAATTAATCCACTGGTGTAGAAAACCATTAATATTTCAAAAATAACTAGGTTAAAAGATGGAAATAGTTCAGTTGGATATTTATTGGAATGTCAATACATCATATTTTCTCTATGCAGAATCTCAGGACAGCTTGCCAGATGCTGCAAACATTTGGCCAAAACCACAAGACCTTGGCAGTTTTATCATTGTGAGCACTGCAGCTCCAATACATATTTAAGCATTTTGTTGTGTTCTTTCATGTGTCCTTTATTACCAGATCTACAGCTGTGTTTAAAAACATGAGAGTGCTAAAATGTAAATAAAAGTAGATGCCAATATAAAGTCATGGCAAAAAGGATGGATACACATAGTTTGTAATATAGAAAGTTTAAAGATATATGTTGAAAACATTTCAAAGAAAGTAAAATAAAAATGTAAATGAATGAGCAGATATTTATAGATGAATCTCATTATTTGCACTCTCCAATCTGCCCACCAAAGATGTGATTCCTACTATGGATTCCTACTAGTGGATTCCAGCAATGTAATTCCTACTATGAAGGCTCCCTTGGGTTCAGCTGTACACCAAAAAAAGACATCCAAGCCAGCATTTCTGCTCTTCTGCGCAAAGATACTCTGCTCTTCTGCATTTCTGATCTTCTGCGCAAAGATACTCCACACTGCAGAAAAAGCCCTGCTATTTTAAAAAGGTCTGCTATTTTAAGCTTTTACCCTATAAAGCTCTATGTAATATGTTGGTGCTGTATAAATTCATGATAATCAAAGCATGGTTGTCAGTGTCATCCTGCCATATTGTAACATCACTTATATTGGTTAACCGCCCTATCGTTAGGGACGGCACCATCTCGTCCAGCACTGCTACTCTCACTATTGCACTGGACGAGATGGTGCCGTCCAGTGTACATCGGGGCTCCGGCAGCGCATACTTACTGTTTTGCGCTGTCCCGGTGTCCCCGATGTGACATGATGGCTGCTGGATCCCCCCACCCTCCGAGTGACATGATGATGTCACATCGGGGAGGCGGCAGGAAATTTGAAAGTAAAATGCATGAAATCAGTTTTCTTTGTAGAAAACTGATTTCAATGTGCTTCTATGTAAGAAATATCGCCAAAATAAAGTCTCTGGTGCCCCAGATGTGCATATTTGCAGTATCCTCTCTTCCCTAGTGTGATTTTACCACATCCATCACACCAGGTTAGAGAGGGTTAACTGCAAATGGGCACATCTGGGGCACCAGAGACTTAATTTGGGATACATTTAGTACAAAGCAGCAAAGCTATGCACCCTGATTTTTGTGTTTTCTTATTAATTTTATTATAAAAAAAATATTTTACATAATTGTGTGTTTCAAACATTATTATATTCAGGATGTCTATTAGACCCTTGTACAGACACATTTTGGGAAGTTACAGGCCTACAACGAGGAAAGAAAAATTTACCATTAATGTCTATGGTGCACTTTTGGTACAGAAATCTGGACCTCAGCAGTGCGCTAGGGAGGTTTAATAGTTTAAGCTGGGCATAGACGTCCGATTCCTGCTGACTCGACCGTCGATTGCATGCCATGCAAGTTCCCGCATCCATTCGGGATCGGATCAGCAAGGAATCGGGTGCGGCAACAAGCAAGATTGAGCTAAAATCAGCCGTCATGTCGGATCGCACATTGATCCGAAATGACGGATAATTTTGCTCCGATCCCATTAGTTCGGCTGGGGACACACAAAGGGTGCCGGCTGATTCTCAGCAGTAGCGGGTGGGCGTGATGACGTAATCGCGCCCGCTAGAACAGGTTGGGAATTGATGGGAAATTGTATGCCCGACACAGGCACCCCCCCCCCCCCACAGTTGACAGGGGTCCTGAAGCAAAAACTTGCTAGAAACTTTTATCTTTAAACTTCAGTATAGGCGAAATGTGATTTTTTGCAGCACATTTTGGGCGCGTGTCCAATTTGTTTATATTATAGTGCACAAAAGGCACAATAGGTTGGGGGAATGAGATAATTCGTTAAAGGAGCACAACCTATTAATGGTGTCTCAAGGAATATATTTGCAGATTAAAGTAAATTTGTAATGGCTCCTTCATCCCCTTCATGTAAAGGCTTTCATGCTTGATGTGGATGCTGTTACATGGGCACTACATGCATAGGTAGAAATATAATATCATCCCAGAGAAAACTCACTACATACAAAAAAACTAAAACCTGACATAAGTACTTGTTTTGCATCCCAAGTCTAATTAATCATGTTGGTAGTGTGCTGAAAAGGAGTCACATATTTTGCTTTTGGTGAAAACTTCTCATTATATCTTAATGAGTCCATAAAGAGCTCAATGGCAAGTCAGTCTTACTCATTACCTCTACAACTGTGAAGTGTTTGTCTTCATGTAAAACATAAATTGAAGTTTAAATACCTGCCAAGGTTTGGAAATTCAACTCAATTATGTCGCAATTACATTAGGGTACACCTTACTTCAGAGAAATGACAGCACTCGACATTGCTTTGATTGTCGAGCTTAACTTGAGGACAAAACACAATGCCATGAGCAGAATGATGAGCTGCATAAAACTTATCTTCTGATTTTAAAGCAGACACATCAATCATGGCTTGTTCTTAGTGTAGTAAAAGAACAACCTGGCATTAAATTGTGAAACTTCATAAAGTATCATGCAGGAAGGCTCTTTATTCCTAAATATTTTTATGGAAATGTTTGATTTATATTGCCTTTAAATCTTAAATAACAATAACTGCTTCCTGTACTTGATCCAACTAACAATTATTACAAGAAAATGTAATGCATAGGAGAATTGTAGCCATGTTAAGGTGTAAAAGCTCTGTAAAATGTTTTAGCACTCTCTCAGGCTTATTTAATAACAGTGCTTAGAGTTTTGCTATTGCAATATGAATACTGCTAATGCCAATAAGTGCATCTGCTCAGAAAAACATATTTCACTGAGCAGCAAGCCATCACAGAAATTTAGTACCTGCTTTAATATATATTAACAATAAGTGAATTTATTATGATTGTTAATTTAATGAATTCTGTGCAGTGGGGTCATATTGACTAAGGGTTTTCAAACAAGGGTCGATAACCCATTTGCTCAAGCGCAGCATGACGACTTCACCACACTGTGCTTGAGTGTTCGTTGATTGGACGGTGAATAGATGTGCACCACTTTGTGCAATCGACTCCCGCTTGGTACTTTGGATGGGGACTTGAGTCTCCATCTAAAGTAAGGGAAATTGAACAGGGATTTGCACTCAAAGAAAGGCTGGCTTGAGAAGGGTATCATCACCCCAATATTGACAGTCCCTTCTCAGCCCCCATCCAAAATTAAGGCAATCGAACAGGGATTTACTAACATGTTGGATCCCACTTTCAGAGAGGCTGGCTTGCGAAGGGTATCATCACCCCAATATTGACGTTCCCTTCTCAGCCCCCATCCAAAATAAAGGAAATCGAATAGGGATTTACCAACATGTTGGATCCCGTTCCAAGAAAGGCTGGCTTGCCAAGGGTATCATCACCCCAATATTGATGTTCCCTTCTCAAGTCTGATTCCTAAGTCCCGGCAGGGCACAGAGAGATAAACATCTAATGAAAGGTCATTTTTGTTTTTTGTTTTATATATACATATGAGATTTCTTCTGGATGTAAATTGTCTTAAAAACCTAATAAAAATAATTAAAACGAAAGGTCATATGTTTTCTATTTTAGTTCGTCTTGTTATGGCTCAAAATAAGCTGGTATTTTTCTTTACTGTAGTTGGTGGTGGTCTTTCATATGTCTTTGGGGTTCAGCTCAGCTTCATATTGTCCTTTATTAATATAGCGTGACATAATAGTCGAAATGTATTCAAATGGTTTAATGGTACTTTAATATATTTTATGCATTAAAAATGCAATAGATGTTGACTAAGTTGCCATTTCTGGTAATTGTAAAGTAATTGTCAACATAATTTTTATATGAAAGAAAATATAATGCATCAAATGACAGAGTTAAAGCTTCAATCTTTGCAGATCTTCTCAAGTAATGAGCAGATATACAGATATAAAGGTACATTTGTGATGAATCCTGGTGTTTATGAACCTTTAAATCTACAATATACTTTCCAGTGCACAACATTCAGCCTGGACAACCAAATACATTAGTCCAATCCCTTTATTTACCTATGGAAAAACAAGCAAATCTTTGTAGTCACATGTCACATGAACTTTTATAAACGGTTCCCAGTAAAGCTCGGTGACAAGTAACGGGGAGGAAAGGATTATTTCATTTGGTGCAGCTCTGATTCATGCTCGCATAAATATGGCCTGAAGGTAAAATTTTAAAGCTCTCTTTGAAGATCAGCATGACTGAACGACGTGAGGAGAATAGAAACATTCCCTGGCTTGATGTTCTGCTCCGCGCCGTTAGATGAAAGGAATAATAAAGGGACTATGGACAGTTAAAAAAGTGTACAGCTTTTGATGGGATTTTTTCAATACGTAAATTGGATGTCCATCTTTAACCCATAAAATGATAAATGGCCTTCTTTAAAAGGACGAACACTTTAGGTTTTTGGCTACTGATAATGAAAGCGAAAACAAATTCATCTCAGAAAGTCAGAGGATAGAAAGAAGTCTAGGATAAAAAGTTGCTGACTCTCACAGAAGTTTGTGGAAGCCAATGACACTGTCAGATACCTTTTACCATTTCACTAAAATCTCATAGAAGCTTTAATGTTGTAAAGTAGCATAGGCATTTTATCTATTCTGCAGCTTTTATTAAATAATAGATGTTGGCTTCTCATACAAGTTCTTGTTCAGGCAATTACCCTTGAGTGGTGAAAACACTTTGTCCTTGTCTCACAGTTGTTTTCTTGCATAGTCACTGTTTTACATAGTCTTCCAATAGAGACTAACGGTGACCTTATTTATTTCTGGCACAGAAGGGTTATAGCTTGGGAGTTGTTTCTGGAGGTTAGCTCTGTCCCTGACACCTTATTATTGGGGGTTATCATTAATGGCCCTAACACTGGCTGAGGTTATTACTGCTGGGTTTAAAATTCTATATTATATTATGTGGGGGGTTAGCACTCCTGACCCTGACATATACTGGGGGTCATTATGATACACAGTTCTTAACACACATCCACTTAAATGATAACTTATAATATATACTTGAATATAAGCCAAATATTTAGCACCCAGAATGTGCTTAAAAAATAAAATTCAGCTTATGTTTGAGTCAACAGATAAAAACTGTTACATTTTGGAAGCACATTTTGTGAAATAATTTACAAAACCCCTGAACATGGTATTATCACCAAAATTGCTTGAGATGTAAAAGAGTTGAAGTTCCTACAACCCTTTCCTAACTTAGGCTAGGATTGAAATACAAGTTTCTGTTCATTTTGTTAGGGTTTTGCTCGTATTTTTTTTATTAATCCGGGTTTTCATCAACATTAAATATTAAAGTAGTGATAATAGCTGCCATAATATTAGACAATAATAATGCTGCTGCTACCAGCTCCTGTCAGTTGCTTATATATAGGGAGTGCAGAATTATTAGGCAAGTGGTATTTTTGAGGAATACTTTTATTATTGAACAACAACCATGTTCTCAATGAACCCAAAAAACTCATTAATATCAAAGCTGAATATTTTTGGAAGTAGTTTTTAGTTTGTTTTTAGTTTTAGCTATTTTAGGGGGATATCTGTGTTTGCAGGTGACTATTACTGTGCATAATTATTAGGCAACTTAACAAAAAACAAATTTATACCCATTTCAATTATTTATTTTTACCAGTGAAACCAATATAACATCTCAACATTCACAAATATACATTTCTGACATTCAAAAACAAAACAAAAACAAATTCAATTTATGTTTGAATGAAACCCTTGATTGTTCGATGATCACGCTTCAGAAGCTTTGCAATTTTAAGAGTGCTGCATCCCTCTGCAAGATATCTCACTATTTTTGACTTTTCTAAGCCTGTCAAATCCTTCTTTTGACCCATTTTGCCAAAGGAAAGGAAGTTGCCTAATAATTATGCACACCTAATATAGGGTGTTGATGTCATTAGACCACACCCCTTCTCATTACAGAGATGCACATCACCTAATATGCTTAATTGGTAGTAGGCTTTTGAGTCTATACAGCTTGGAGTAAGACAACATGCATAAAGAGGATGATGTGATCAAAATACTAATTTGCCTAATAATTCTGCACTCCCTGTATACCCTGTATACGAGGGGGGGGGGGGAATCCGGTTGACTAGGTGATTGTTAAGGATAGTACAGCCCCCACATTATCACCTCGAAAGTCAAATGAAGTACCTTGCATAATTTACATTACATGTTTTTAAGTTAGCTAAATTACTTCAGTTTAAAATGGGTTCAATGGTCTTCTAAAAACACATTTGCTAAATGGTTAGGAAACTGAACTCTAAGGTAGGCCCAGAGAGTCAATGTGTAATTCCTTTTTTTTAAGACATTTTTATAGCCTAGTATGAAAGTAGCTTTTACAATTAATTCAGAATTTCACGCTTTTGGATTTTCTTATGAGTGGACTAGAAAAGATCGCAATGTATTTCAATGTATTTTCATTTTCAACAAGCAAATAGTTATGGCACACAAATACTTTATTTAGAATAGTTCGGTCAATTCAGTCACAGATGTATATCAAGCCATGACACTTAATTTTTACATTTCTGCAGTTCATGTCTTTCATGGAACCTTTAATTTTGCATGCTTGAGACTAGTCCTCCTTTACACACTATGACATTTAGGGTCAATATGTGGTAAATATGAAGTCTGTTACCAACAAATGGTCTTTCATAACCAGCTTAATCTTTTAAAGTATAGAATATAACAATAATATCAATGTTTTCAAATAACCTAAGGGTAGTTTGTAAAAATTAAAACAACCCATAAACCAGTTTGTGTGAGCATGCCTGGCATCACTATATCACTATCCCTGAAACCTTCAGAATCCAGGGACAAAATCAAAGAATATTAATATACTCTTTGATTCAAGTACTTTATTTGAAGCATTTATTTAGAAAAAATCTAATGTAAGAAGATCAATAACCTTTAAGATAACAATTTTGGATAATCTCTGCTTAAAGAGGTTTCCCTGAAGAGATTTATCTTTGAAGATTCACTCAAACGGAAGAAATTACTTTTTCAAAATATAAAGGCTCCATGTATTTGTGTTCATTCGCAAATGTTTATTTCGAAATCATTCACAAATGTTGATTTTGAAATCATTCACACCCGCAAAGAAACAAAAGAGTACCTAATGCGTTTGGAATATAGCTGTACTGGCATCACCAGATTGAGCTTCACCTCATACACTAAGCTAAACAAATGAAATAGTAAATGAGTGGTAATTTTCTTTGTAAATCAACTCCAATGTCATTCTGAAGTCATACCTGTAAATAAGGGACAATAAATTAAGGTTTACCTCCCCTCCCTCCTATTAGCTGGTTAAAGGAGGGAGGGGGCATTGCTCTGTCTCCTAATTTCCAACCCTGCACATCATCTGCACAAGTGGGACAGAGTAATCCCATCTAATGTTACCCCAATTTCAAATCCTGGGAAATATGCAGGATGTATTGAAATTGGGACTTGGTCTGGAAAGTCACATAAAAAAGATGACTTTCCTGGCCAAAACGGGATGCTTGACAGGCAATAGATAGTTGAACCTGAACCATTCTATTGCTGGCTGATGGCGACCTGCTGCTGGTCTATTAAATCTTTTTCACCCAGCACTAATCCTAGTTGTTGGTATTTTTCTTTGAAGACAACCATTTAACCAGGAATTTTAATTTATTTAACTGGATTCCTGTATTTAACTGGAAAATACCTTTAGTTTTCTGATTAGATGGAACCATGGTAAAAAAGGAGCTATGAAAAGCAGTGGAACAATTTTAGCACTGTGGTCATGCAATCTCTATTCCATTACCATTTTTAATGCTGAATTTTACATTCAAAGAGCTAAACAGTATATGATAGCAGAGTCTGTTTTGTCAAAGGTGTTTAAAATGATTTATAATAGCAGTCAAGGAATATAGCTGTTGAGTTGTATCCTATGCTTCTTTATTGCACCGCTCTACATTCCTATTATAATTTAAGTTGGTGCTGTTAAAAAAAGCAATTTCCCTTTATCCACACATTCTAAATTGTGATTTTTTTTTGCAAAGCCTAAACTGCAGAGAATCAATAATGTTTGAGGACCCTGTTTCTTGTTGATCCCCTTTCATTTATTCCACATGGGATTTATGGACTGCTCAGGTGTGTAATCAATCATTAAATGACAAAATGAGAAAATGCCAGAGAGATTGATGGATATAGTGTGAGATAAATACTATCTGTTATAAAAGCATGAAGATTTTATTAAGTGGCTACAAGTTTTAATTGCATTCAGCTCCTTCTACACCGCTGTCTGCCATCCAGTTTGTAGAAGCTTCAATTATAGTAGCAGATACCAGTGATTTCTGTGACTGTTTAGATAACATAATATTACTTCTATCATTGCTAGCTTACTGTTTTTGATACAGTAGATGTAAAATGGCACGAGCTATAAAAATACTTGTCAGAAAAAATGTTATTGTGTGTAACCAATAGAAACAGAGCTGACAATTTGGAAAGAAGAGGAAGGCCTATCCTGGCCTATCTGCTGCAAGTGGATGGCCTAAAATATCTTTTAGTTGTTACTAGACTGTCGCCAGGCTGTCGTTGTTCAGGCATCAACAACAAACTTCTATTCATCAAGCAGTAATACTATTATTACATATCCGGAACACAGCCTGCCACTGTATCACCAGGGCGTGGGACTTTCCTCTTCCCTTGATCCATTCTGTTGACCATCCACCGGTGCACTTATCACAACCAGTACCCAAATGATAATCTGCTCCCCGAAAAAGCCCCACAAAAGGCTGAAATGTGTTAAAGCCAGGGCTAGATTGATACTCCTCTGATATATAGAACTTACTATTGTTCTTTAGATTGGAAGGGGTTGTGGAAACCTGGTGACTAAACTCCAAGACAGCCCCTAAATTGTTAGCATCTATTTCTGAGTACCTGAAAAGTCCTCACTAGGACTTTCTTTGAACCCAGGGTTCCTAAAAAAAAATTCATATTTATTTAGGGATGTGGCACATATACCATTTGATGTAATCAAATCCTCCACAGATACCCCTACTCTGTGTTTAGCTGTATATAGAGTAATGAAGGGTGAAAAATAAGTTATCAGGAGGTCAACTTTAAGTTGAAGAAAATTACAATGAATGAGTTAAACACAATCAAATTCCCTTAATACTACAACAGTAATCATTTCATAAATGTAACACAAGAACAAAGTATACTGTGCACTGCAGTATATGTACTATTGATTTTTACTATCCAGATAAGTATCTCATGAGTAAATGTGAATGTGAGTAAATGTGAGTGCAATAGATCAGGGATTTTCTATAGTGGTATTATTCTAAAGGTGATCAGCCGTAGTGGAAAACATTTTACAGCTCCTGGTCTTGTGTTTCCAGTGTAATACAGTTATACATAAGATGAACATTCTGATACAGGTGAAGGGAGGACCAAGACCATGCTGTGAAACTGGGGGTAGTTTTGCCTCAGAGGGGAATATAAGCTAATTAACAGGCCTGCAAAGGAAGTTAAATCACTTTCGATAGTATCTTTCAATAGTATGTATCTTTTGACTGTTGCTTATTTTGCAACTTTTGGATTAGAGCATGTTAAACTTAATGACATACTTCCTGTGTTGTATATGAAGCGGGTAGTTTCTTCTTTTGTACAGCATTTTAAAATAATAGCATTCAATTTGGGTGTACTTTATAAATACACATGTTGAGTACATCAACATAATCTAACATTTTATAATAGGCAAGATCATCATCAATTTTGTAAATTTGGCATTTGGGGGTACATTTCCTGTGTGATTGTGTGCTGCTTACTGCTGTGGTTCCTAAGATGCGACCTTACAAGTGATTTATACACAGTCAATACTAGATATGCATCATGTGTTTTTAGCTCCCAGGTATACAGCCAAAGAATATTTTTGCATCTGAAGATGCTGTTTAGCATTGAGAGCTGGTTTTAAATTATTGTTGCCCAACATTATTGTTAACCAATAAGTAAGTTCTTATAGATTTAATTTTCCCAGTGCAATGTTATTACCATGACCTACATGAATAAAATTAGGTTTTATTTGCAACATAACACTGTTTTGGTATTCTTTAAAAAAAGACAGAAGTGAATGAGGATCTATGTTCAATAATAAAAATAATTAATAAGATTTCAAAATCTGATCAGCCAATCAAATCCTTCACTTACAGAGTTTGGTTTGCTTAGTTGAAGTTTGCATTCAATTGGTGTGCTAATGTTGATTTTAATCGGACTTTACAATATTTTAACAGTTTCATCACCTGAAATTGACTCTTGCTTTGAACCTCTTGCTATACCATATATAATGGCCCTTAGACTGGGAGAGGATGGAGAATCAGGATAACATTATTCATCAACAGCTTCTCTATAACTGTGAAGAAAAGAGGACATTTGTGTATTCTTTAACTTCAAATGATTGGTTATCATCACTGAATGTGGCATCTCTTAGCTAGGTTTGAATAGGTTCTCACACATATTTATTTTATCTGTGTATATAGCCGCTTGCAGATGCAAAACTATTTATTCGTCCAATGGATATTATTAATGTTATATCTACAGCTTCACAACCAAACAGGATGATATCAACTTTAATGATATTTATATATTAGCCTGTTAGGATCTGTTTACAGATACTATATTTTTCAAAAGCTTCAGCGAAATACCTTTAAATTATTTACACACATATATTTATCTGTTTCCTGATAAAAAAAATTCACTATTTTTATTTTACTTCCATTAACAAATTGTAGAACATCAGAACGTCAAATGTATAGGGAATCTGAATCAGTTCAAAGAGAGACTAAGAAAATTAAATATAGTGGCCTGTCAATTACTAAGTATATAGTATACTAAGTATAGATATATCACTTACCGTATATAGGCATAAGACATAACGCACCTCATATTGCATTCAAGAAGTATGGATGAACGGAATGGGCATTACAAGGTTTATCTCTTCAATATTATCTAACACTGATAATATGTAAAAAAAAAAAAAAAAAGATGTACATAACCGTAATTCTTAGATCTTTCTAATACTTTAGATGGGCACAAGTGTCCAAAGTTCGGGTATGTCTCCTCCGCTCAGTTGGGGATCCAACGGGGCTGAAAACACAGAGCCTGTCTGCAACTGTAAACTCTCTCCCTCAGAAGCTGTGAGTGGGGGAGGTGGGGGGCTAGCAGCTCCTCCCTCTCCCTTCTTGCTGTTACAGTGAGCAGAGAGGCTGCAAGCTCACAGACAGCCATAGTGAGCTGGCAGCCTCTTCTCAAGGCCGGGTCCCTTAATGCTGTCTGCCGGGTCCCCCTAGCTGCTCCGGCCCTGACGGCGGACAGTGCTGGCACACAAAGAGTGCCCGACCAATTGTGACCCGATTTTTTGGCCGATTGACCATGCGTGATTAGAAAACTTGATACAGTGGGTGCAGAACTGACCAGCAATACAGAAAAGCAAAGGAATTCTTTATTTATTTTAATTCCATTTGAAGCCAAAGGCATTTGATCTGAGACCTTTTTCTTACTTCCCTAGCTATCAATAGGCTTTATGAATTGTATCATGTTTTAGATGTATTATTAAATACTAGAATGGTAAAGGAACAAAGAAAATGTAGAGCAAAGATAGAAAAAGTGCTTGCTGAGGGAAGAAACATGTGTATGTAGGGTATGACAGAGGAGAAGGATAAAGTGTGATTGCAGTGTGGTAGTTTAACAACATAATAAATAAATCCTGCATTGCCACATGTTGCTGCATTAGGTCTCCCATACTACTGTATGGAAGATGCTTGCGTTGCGGTTCAAAACATGCGCGCAGGTTTTTTTCCATGTGTTGGCCCATTAGTGGAGGCCGTGCCGTAGAGTGTTAAGGCAAATCTACAACACAGCACAGTGTGAAAGGTACACAAGTTTTATATGGAAACACAAGACTGCATGTAAAGTGAAAAAGGACCCTTAGAGGTTGATTTTTTTGAAAAGAATATTATTTCAGTTAGAGGTCATTCATCAAACTCTGTGGCAAATAATACATTATCCATGGTTGTCAAATATTCCAATATTTAAATGAACTGTCATATTTTTCATATGAAGAATGTGAATGACTTTAGTGAAAAATAGGAAGATATTTTGTTTAAGACAGCATCGTTAAAGATTAAACCACAGGTAAATCTGCTATTTAAATATATTAACTGTGTATAAAAGGGGGGATAAGAATACGACAACTAAATATTTCTCTACATTTTCCTTAACAAAACTCGAAGTGGAAATATATAAAAAATAAGATCAGAATAAAACAACTGAGGGATTTATCTTTTTTAACTCAAGCGTTCAGAGCAGTAACAATAAATCACTTGAATTATGTATGTTATGGCTTGAAGTTTTACTCAGTAAGTGCTTATTGGTCTGCTGTGCTCTGCATTAGATATATTTATTGTATAAAACAGGACTACAATTTCACCCAGGCTGACGTTAATTACATCGCAAAATTTATGAATGGGATTCACAGAGCCATTTATATTATTTTTTTCCCTCTTTGCTTTAAACATTGGCATGCACATACCATGCTGTTTTTACATTGTCATAAAGAACAATGTTTCTGTAAGAAGCATATATAGTATCATATATTATTACAGGAAGGTGTGGCCAAACATGTTCTACTGTGCTCTCACTCAAATTTTGGTGTGTTCTGCATGTTTCGGCATGTGTTATTTTTCCAGGTCTGTAGGGTAATTCTATGTTCTATATTTGTGTAAGGTGACTGGACATGATTCCATTCCTTGCTAGCTCCTTTCCTCAGCTCTCTGCACAGGATGCGCTGCACAGTGTTGACAATGCTACTCCATTTACAAGGTAATATCTAGGTTTGAAAAGCCATCTGGCACACATAAAAAACATTTGTAGCTCTGAAGTATATTTCATTAAAAGTTCTTGTGCCTGGAGTTTAATACTGACAGGTACCAAGATCACGTTCTTTAGATCACATAAGACCTTGAAAATCATTTAGTTTCCTATAATTAATTAATTTATTATTATTATTATTATTATTAATAATAATAATTATAATATATATATATATATATATATATATATATATAGATATA
>CM070033.1:93381552-93395278 GCA_036250615.1 Ptychadena robeensis
GTCATTGGACAAACTTACAAAATCAGTGAGGAGTCAAATAATTATTTCCTCTACTGTATACTATATTTACATTTTGTTCCCCCTGTTATCCCTCCTCTCCTCATCTGACAGGGGTTTGCTCTATGTGTTTCCCCCCTGGATATTGCCTCTCTCTAACTTATGCTGGACCAAAATTATGACATTTGTTTAATCATGGATTTGTAAGTATGTCTTATATATTCAACATCACCAATATCTCTATTTGTAATCACCCATACCTCTATTTGTTTTTTTTATACTACTATTTATTGTAACTTGTAGTAACGCTGACATCTCCTGAGGAAGCCTAAGGGGGAAACATATCGAAATAAAGATCAGTGTGAGAAACATTGTACCAAGACCAAGACCAGCAAGAATAATGTTGTAATGTATTATTTTTGCCCGGGCTGTGCACCATATTGTATGTATTTTTAGGAATAGTCTTGCTATATGCGTGTTGTGATTATTTATATGTGCATTGTGATCAATTACTGTTTGAAACTTCAACTACAATTTAATTTTACATTTGGATCTTAATATCATGATAAGTTATGTGGCGTTAAAGTCCCTGAGTCCTAAGGTTCATACATGGACTCAAAGTGGATGTATGATACATCCATCTGTAACAGTGTGTGTGCAGTGTTATGGGATGTTGGCAGTGGAGACTGGGAGGGTAGGGGTAGCCACCCTTATTTTTTTAAACACAGTGTAAGGTGAATATGTTTTAGTCCTTAAGTAAATTACCCCCATGTTGCAGACAATGGTACATATTAGGAAAACTGGAAGAGCTGTAGTAAATCTAATGGTCAATAACAAAACTGCTAAGTGACTAGTGTTTAGTGACATATGGTATATTCAAATTAGTGTAATTTTTCGAATATATTAAGGAACATTCTTAATTCGTAAAATTTATTTTGACTGTATTCTATTGCCTTCCATTGTGCGTAGCTGTTTGCAATTATTCGCAAAGATTTGCGAAGCAGCTTTACAGCTTCTCTTCTTCATTCTGTGATCTTAGCCAGTACGAGCACTGTGTGTATTGCACGTATCCATTCGCAATGCACACAAATATGCGCAATGTATGCCGTCTAACAATGTTAAAGCATAATATGACAAATATCTGCCTTTGCAAATTTCGAATATTCTCGCTCAACACTATAAGTGAGTTAGAGAAATCTTAGTGAGATCTTCAAAGTATTGATTCCATACTACCATCTTCAAAGTATTGATTCCATGCATACTGTTTCCATACTTAACTATGTAGTGATGTGCTGTAGAGAACTGTATTTTAGATTGAAGGCATGAAGTCTCTGCACTTGGCCATGTGAAAATAAATAAAATCAACATGTAGCTCAGCTGAGAAGAGTGCAGAGCTTCCAAAAACTCTGTATTAAATAAATGAAGTTCTAAGGGTATAACCTTCATTATCCATGTGTATCCCAACACAGTTATAGGTATAAAAGTCAATAACACTTAACTTGGTCAATGTGGGAAAGGTAAACTTGTTAAATTAACAAATATTAGTCATAGTCATCAGTCATAAGAAATTTAGTTTTAAAACATGTTTATATATATATATATATATATATATATATATATATATATATATATATATATATATATTTATTACAGACTAACTATTACAGACACGTAATACAGCAGAGTACACAAGCATAGAGTGTCAGTGCATTTTCTTAAGATTCTGAGATTTTAAACTCAAAACCGCATTGCGTGTTCATAGACTCAATCCAGATAGGAACTTTAATGTTCTAGAATATATTTGAATTTTCCGACCCTTATTTTATGGTCAATTCTCCAAAGAGAGTATAAAGCAAAGTTCTTTTGAAAAGGAGAACCCTTTAGACATGAATTTGTACAAAGGATGCATAGGCTGGCTTTCATTTTGCTTACTGACTTTATGATTTATTTAAACATGCCTTCAAAGTTTCCTTTTCATTTTACAGTCAGTTCCGTAAATTCCTTTCCTGTTAATCTGTCAGCATGGATGCACTGGGTAAGAGAAAGCATGCCTTGAATATAGAGAAGCTTCCGTCAGAAGCAAGCTCCCTCTGGTGACCCAATTAAGCTGCATAAAGCCTGTTCTCAACCATCTTATGGTCACATAAAACCATTTGGATTTGTGTGAGATTCACTCTGTAGGGGGAAGCATAGAATGAAGCACACTTTGAAGATGCTTTGCTTTAGACCATGTATGTTCTAAAGTTATAATCTTTTTATAATGCACAGATGGGCAGGTAATGAAAATAGTATGAAAAAAAACCCTACAAACTTTTGAATTTGTTATCGTGGCATACACATGAAATCTGCTGTTTAGAGAATAATTTTGAAACCTATTTAATAATTGGTGAATGCTTTTGAATCATAGGATAGGGGTTACCTGCTGTGCCGCTACTACACAGAAAAAAAAGATAAAATGTTATAAGGCTGTAAACATAATTGCTTACCGGTGAATCATTTAATTTAAATGTTGTATTTATGCAAATAATCAAATTTACATCTCTGTGTTAAATTATTATACAGTATGTACTGGAATAGAACCCATATCTAGTATATACTGACCCCTTCCCCATTTGAAAAAAATATGGAAAATGGGTTGACTTGACTGTAAACTAAGAAGCTTTAATTACAATCAAGGTAGCTTCATTGGGGAGGTGACAATCCTTCCAATGTAGTTGCCTTCCTCATGCTTCTTATAAAATCTTCCAGCTGGGAAGTAACATCTATTTTCAGTCTGACTGACTTACTTTGTCACTTAGTAGCTTAAGGCTAGGGCTCCACTACGATTTGCCAAAACACGGCAAAATCATTGCGGTTGCCACGGTGAGACGCTTGCACATCGGGGATACGTGTCCATTCAAAATGAATAGAATGCGTATAAAAGACATGGCCACCAAGTTTAGGCAGGTTTCAGCGAAATGTAGGGGAGTAGACCCCTAAGGGCTTGTTTCTATTAATGCGTCTGCCGGCAGCATGGTTGCTGCCGCTAAGATTCGCCCCCACTAAGAGCTGCATCTCATGTGGTTATGAGCTGGGGCCATTCACCTCTATGGCTGCGGTCAGTGGTGGGAGGCCGCGGAAGAGTGCAGACCGCGGTCCAAAACTCGGTCGACCGAGTTTTTAGGCGGTGGCCGCCCCCTGACCACCCCCTGTTGCAGGGGACTAGCCCATTAAACTACATTGGTGCAGTTTTAGCCGCCCTGTAGGTGACTGCAGGCTTCTGCAGTAGTGGAAACAACCCCTAACAGTGCAAAATGTTAGCTTTGTATCTACAATGTGTCTAACTTTGTTACAATTCGGGTACCAGGTGGCAAAATAAATT
This sequence comes from Ptychadena robeensis, assembly GCA_036250615.1. Classification (NCBI taxonomy): domain Eukaryota; kingdom Metazoa; phylum Chordata; class Amphibia; order Anura; family Ptychadenidae; genus Ptychadena; species Ptychadena robeensis. The sequence continues at coordinate 93,384,911 of CM070033.1, forward strand.
ATTCGGTGTAAAAAAAAATACTAGCAATTCCACTTTCCAGCACCCTGAAGTGCTTAAGCTGCTGCAAAAGAGCTAAATAACTCATGGCCATAACATCATGTAATCATTTACATGGTATTGTAAGTAATCAAAGTCTGTATGGAAAATCTTACTACAGCTTGTCTACAACTTACTACAACTTGCCAAGTAATGCACAATTATTGTGAAGTACTTAAACATGGTATCCTCAAAACAAAATGGTGAATAATAAATGCTTCATTATTTATAAATGCAAAATATGTGAAGCTCATTAGTAGGTTTGAAGAAATTGGTTTAAATCCAATCCCAAAACCTTTTTGAGTTACAGATTAAGTTGTGAATCATAGGTTTTGGGTTGTATTGGGACAGCTCTCTCCACTATAAAATGTTCCCCCCAATGGTTTTGGTGATAACAGCAAAATTCTTGATTTCCCATCACATTTCATGACACGAGGGTGAATTTGAAATGTGGTGACTAACGTCAACCACACAGACATCAACTTCTGCTTATTCAATCTTGAATTGGATCGCCTTGTGCATTGTAACTATTGACTGTCAGTCAAATATTGATCAATGGTACTGCCTACAGTATGCAAAACTGACAAATTGCTTTCAAAAGGCCTATGTTTAGGAGATCTTCCATCTGCCACGGGGTGCTGAACTGTATTGGCTATATTTGCAGAGCCCCGCAAATATAGCCAATGAAGAGTGTGTGGGGGGAAAGCCACACTCGCAGGCAGCTTCCTCACACATGCATGAATTTTTTTTCCTGATTTCCTGCTCCAAAAACTGGGTGCGTGTTATAGTCTGAAAAATTCGGTACGTCTCTTTCCATTTTATGATCGATTCGGTTTAAAGGAAATTGGTGATTGAATGGGTGCACATCCACCTTAAAAGATGATGACAAACACAACAAACGTTTTAAGCTTTTATCACTCTATTTAGAAGCTAGGGATTTTACATATACTTTAATTGTTGCAAAATTACAGCAGCATGTGGCCCAGGAGTATATTTTAACACTTCACACAACAACCAATGTGTGTATAACAATGCAACATATTCTTTTTGAGTCCTACTGAAGTGACAAGAAAGACTCATTTCTCCCACAGTATTGGGATATTTGTAAGAGGAATCCAATTCAAACAGTTTTCATCTGGTGATAAGGTGGATAACACACATCCTACCTTAGGGTGGTAAAATCCCCTCTGCTCTATCTGTGTAGCAAAAATAAAGCCACACTTGTACTGTAACATTGTCAGCCTGTGCTTAGTATTAGTTTGAAAAGTGACTTACAAAGCCTATTTCTCCTAACCATTTTAAGCAATATAAAGATTATGTAGAATGTGGTGCCTTATAGCCTTGGTACTCAACCTTTTTGGATGCACAACCCCAGAAGTGACGTCGCAAAGTGTCACTGCCTCTTTTGGAAAATACAAGTGCTGTTGTGGAGTGTCACTTCCACGTTCCAAATACCAGCAGTGAAACCCTGAGTCATCACTTCTGGCACGATCAGTTAAGTGTAGTGTTCCCTGCCTTATATTTTCCCACCCTGCTTGTGCAGATGATGTGCAGGGTGGGAAGTAAGGAGGGAGAGTAATGCCCCACCCCTCTTAAGTTGGGGAGGTTGGGGGCATCACTCTCCTTTCTAACTTCCCACCCCGCTTATTAGCCGCAGTTCTGATGTTTACAATGAACTTGTGACCCCTGTAAAATGGTTGATCGACCCCCAGTTTGAGAACCACTCCCTTATACAAGCAATATATACCTGTGTAAGTATCTGTAATATGTACATATTCAGTAGTGTATTTGCATCCAATGTAGAGAGTGTGGCACAATATTTAAAAGTCCAGTACAGTAGTAGCATTTTTTTTTCCCCATTCCAAGTAGTAGCTTTTATTAACTCAATGAACATAATTATAATAGCTTATCTACATATATACTCTAGATAAAACAACTGTCACTCAAGACAATTGACCAAGTTGGTCAAAAATCTGGATTTTTCACAACCATGGACACTATTCCTGTAGAGAAATCGCAACACAGATTTATATTTCACCAATGCCTGCTGTACCCTATAGGGAAGACAAAATGAGGTGCTTCCCACTCTCTCCCCTATCTAAAGAAAAGATTGAGCACTGAGTACACATCTTTTGTTCTCTTGATACCAGGAAGGAGGTCAATACATAACACATACCGCAGTGCCCATTAATTTCTTTACTAGCTTGCCATTTTCTAGTTCATTGTAATCAGAACTTTAACAAATAAAGGTTCCATTTCTCAACAGATGCATTAGCTGTCTGCTGTTGTAATTCAATAGACTGAACTCAAAACAACCAAATAAAACGAAAAAAAAAACCAGGCATTCCTCTATAAATGAATAGATGTTTTATACTAGTGTTTATTTGAAGACATGGACAATTCTGAGAAACCCAATTTTCTAAAAATAAATATCACCGCCATGCCTATTTCCTCCTTTAAAAATACTGATTTGAGCGCAGACAAATGCTATATAATTTGTAAAATCTTCAGTCTGACTGAAGCCGCTTGTTCAAACTCAAATTGTAAAATAAATTCATACAGTAGATAGTTATATAGATAGCTGGTAGTTAAAAGATAAGGATGCCGGTTTGTGAAGGTTTTCATTTATTTTGCTACATCAACCATCCCCACTCTAACACCAACAGATTGTGTTGGTGGTGGTTGAGCCCAGAAAATATTAGTTCATCTTCCTTGTAACAAAATCCAAAATAACGAAAAACAAAATGTATTGCAAAAAAAGTTAAAGAGGACTTTTCACTACAATGCATACTGATCCCACTCCCATCTATCAGCAAAAGAGCTGTATTGTAGGAAAAAAAAAGTTCAAAAATATACTGTTACATGTTTAAAACAAACATTCAGAACATTTAGGGTAAACAAATTTAGCAAGTGCACCTGATCACCTGACCACTTTTTCACAAGACCAACGGATAGACCCCCTCAAAAGTCATAAATGGTAAAATTCGGTTTGTCCCAAAAACTACTGCGATGATGGGGAAATGCTGCATTGTAGATATGGCATTCATTTAGTTTGCATTTAGATCTACTTTAACTATTCACCTGGAGTGTAAAATGAACAATTTTTGTTCTAAGCAAATCACACTACACAAGGGAGAGCATAACTTAAACATTGAGCTGTGATATGCCAAGTATCCCATTTTGGCCAGGAAAGTCACGTTTTTTTACGTGTCTTGCCCGGCCAAATACCAATTTTGAAAAATCCAGTTTTCTGCATAGGCGGAAGTGAGGAGGGAGGGGGCGTTACACTCCCACCTAAGTTCCCACCCTGCCTGTGCAGATATGTGGGGTGGCAAGTTAGCAGGGAGAGTAATGCCTCCTATCTCCTAAGTAAGCCAGGCACTAAATAGGAGGGAGGGGAGATAAATCTCCAGATACTGGAAGTTAAGTCCATGACATCACTTCTGGTATTTGGAACGCAGAAGTGTTGGGCCAAATACTGAAAGTGACACCAGTGACATGGCTTCCTGTCATTTTCCTTAATCAAAAAGGGAAAAGTTGGCAGGTATGGTGCTAATGCCATCCACCCTTTTATTAAAATTTGAGAATTATTCATCAGCTTGTGCATCTATCTATAAATGTATTTTGAAATATCTAAAGCTTGATAAGATAAGGAGGTGAGAACAGGGGAATAAAGAAAAAAACTATAAAAAGGATAAAAAAAAAATTCTTTTGAAACCTTTCTTATGCCCAACCAATTCTACCTGCTTTAGTCTAGTGATGAGCGATATAGGCAATATTCGAATGTGCGATATTTTGTGAATAGTTCTACTAATATTCGATTCACGAATATTCTTAATTCGAGTGAAATGAAAATATTGGCAATTATAATTGCATTGTGAATGGTCACATGTGATATTAATTTTTTTATTGCAAATATAAAATCGCAATGCATGGCCATAAGCTTCCCAATGCATAATATGGCGAATATTCTAAATTGCAAATATCCGCCACCATATTTGCAAAATTTGGAAATTCTCAAATAGTTGATACAAAAATATTTGCAATTCGAATATTCAAGCTCAACACTCTATTCTAATAAACACTTTGCATTGGTCTGTGTTTTCATTTAAAATACTTAAAATAAAACCATACTTCAATTAACTTCCCTTTACTAGCATTTCTTTTCATTCAGCCCTCTTCTGCATAAGTGGAAGTTAGGATGGCAAACCTCTTGATACCAGAAGTGATGTCTGTGACGTCACTTCCTGCATTTGGAACACAGAAGTCCAGCACTTTCTCATTCTGAATACCGGAAGTAATGTCGGTGGCATAAATTCCTGTCAGTTTTCCCTTATACAAAAAGGTAAAAGTTGACAGGTTTGAGAATACATATCCAAAAATCAGTAAAACCCTGGTTTCAGGAAAATCAAGACAAAATGTAATGTCTTTAAAACCATGGAGGTGCTAGGGTTTTGCTGATTCTTTGACTCAACTTTTCTTCTACCAAAACCATGTAATATGAGGAGCTTTCTAACCCCTCCAATCACTATGTATTCTATCAGGGAGGGGACTATACTACACAGTTGTTGGTAGCTCTTATGGAAATTCTATGGAAGGATCTAAAGGTGTATGGGGGGGGGGCTTAAGAAAGAGACTGATTATACTGTAGACTTGTATAAATTAACCATTTTAAGACGATCTGTCTTAAGTCATTCAGTGATTTGTTTAAGTGAATTATTTATGATTGCACATTAAAAGGCATTGAAGAGATCATTACACACTTATTTAGTAATGAGATAAAATGTTCCGGAAAAAAAGGTACACAAAAACGTAACATTATTTAATGTACATATATTGCCTTTCCATTTATGTATAAAGAAACACTGAACAGGATTACAAAACAAGGTGGCAAAAAGGATAATATTAATATGAAAAAGACACTGAACCATGGCAATCACATTTGAGTTCACAGCATTTTGTTTAGATAACTTATTCAGATGCTTACATGGTTAGGAGGAGGATAAGGTAAAATATGTAGCACAGATCAAACCCCACATTATGGGGTGATTTGCCAAACCCCCTCCACAAAAAAACTTACCTGTAATGAGTAAATTCTGATCCCTAGTCGATGTTCCCATCTGATAACGTCTCTCTGTGGCGGAGAAAGCCCCAATGACAGGTCAGTCAGGTAGATAAGCAATCATGTTCTGCAAACAATCCTATGGACATATGTTTTCCCCATTGAAAACTTTTGTCTACAGCCAGGAAGTGGCTACCCAAGGTAATGCAGGAAATTGACCCCAGAAGACTGGCAGCTTAATATGAAATCTTTCCTATGGGTCCAAGGAACTGCATGTACCGTATTTTTCGGCATATAAGATGGACTTTTTCACCCCCAAAATTGGGGGCAAATTGGCAATTGGCCCTCCAGCTGTCCCGGCACGGAGATTAGCTGGGGGAGCTGGAGAAGCTGTCAGATGTTATATGCCGGCTGATGCCGACTCTCCCATCTGAACTGTGTAATTTCCTATGCCAGCCCTGAACTGGCATAGGAAATTAAGAAAAAAGTATAGATGAACTTGCATCTACCTTTTCTCTTCTGTCCGTGGGAACAGCAATCACTCCCCACGGACACAGCACAGTGAGAGGAGAGGAGCTAGTGACACCTGCTTGGCTGGATTGGATATTGCATTAACTGAAAATATTGCAATAACCCAATTGATGTGAAAACGTATTAAATCTTTTTTGGGGGGTTTTCCTGCCCTAAAAACTGGGTGCATCTTATATGCCGGTGCGTCTTATATGAGGAAAAATACGGTAAGTATATTTTTAGGATTGTGCAGCACATCACCATTGTGCCAGCAAGTTTATTTTATATATGGATACACATATATATATATATATATATATATATATAGGTATGGATTATTAATTATGGGGTAGGAAATTATTGTCTAGGGAAGGCAAAAGCGTTTATGAACAAAACCAGGGTTTTTTACTATTCACATATCTAATATTCAAAGAGATTTATTTTCACTTCCTGTTAGATAAAACTGGAGAAAATATTTTGAGTTGTTGTTGTATAATTTTAAAGGAGTTGTAATCAATGCCTTTTTATCCAATATTATATAAATACATATATGTGACTTAATATATGCTTTAAATCAACTTCCAGACTAGTTCTAAACACTTCAGACTTCCAGCATATTTATCAATATTTACAGGAAGTGAAGACATGATCTATGAATGATGCTGTGAAGCTTTTTATTAGTTTTTACATATATAGTGGACAGCGCACAATGAATATTGGCATTTCAGTCTGCTAGGAAAATATAATCAAATACATTTTTATAGGGTAACAGGCGCCAGTGTGTAATACATATACAGCACCTGCTGCAGACTGAAGATAACCAGACAAATGATTACATAAAAACCTGAACGCAGAGATAAAGTTAGGGGTCAGGAGTCATTCTGCCTTATATAATAAATAGTAAGGTGTACTGAACCATGGAATCAAGGAATGTAATTACATGTCATTTTCTCAGACCTGATCCTTTGAGCCTACAGTTTACAAGTCCTTGTAACACTTAAGCAATCTGGACCCTTTTTATTTACAGCAATATAAACACACGTATTTAGGGAAAACTATTTTATTGTTACATGCATAGTTATGACAGTAGACGCAGAATTTATCACACAAAACATTGAATTACAAGAGCAATTGACTGTGTGATTAAATGAAAAATATAAAAACAGTAATCTGCATGCACTACAGGTTTCTAATTTATTTAGGGACTGGCAGAGGAGTCTGTAATTGAATATCGTGCATGTACTATAAACCTGAGCAAATGTTTCTAGAAAGTCTATGTCTGGCTAAATTATAGACAATATTTGTCACTGGTTCACCGCATTGCTTTAAATGCTGATTCGATCTGTTGGCTTCTGCATTCTAAATACTGGGATAGGGTGTCAGTTAAAGGTATTTTGGACTGTATGAAAAATTTTTTGATCTATATTAATCAGATTTGCCACAAAGTGACACAGAGCCCAAGTCAAAAAAGCAAAAGTACATATAATCTTATGGTTTATGAAGTGCTAAAACTCAATCTTAAAAATGCTAATTGAATGTAAAGCTTATTGTTGGCAAATGGCTGAACTTCTAGTTATTAAAGATATAAGAATATTTACATTAGAGATGCATTATCTGGCTTTTCTGTTAAGGATTCCCATGGTGGATTTATATGCAGGTCTGTAACTATTTAACAGCTAATAGACAGCAGGCCTCTTTTGCTAGAGATCATTCAGCTTTTAAGAAAGGCTTTTTGAGACATTTTATAGCTGGGTTGTATAAATTGCTGCTCTCTGATAATAATGACTTCTTTTTCAGAAGTAAACCTAACTAGGAATGGACACTTGGGTTATGTTGTTCAGAAGACAGAATATTTGTCATTCTATTCATTCTAGCTCTAAGATGCAGGAAACTAATTATAAACTTTTAACTGTGAGTACCCTTGCTACTCAATGAGTGGAATAAAAATATATAGCTCAATTTAGCTGTTGAGGTTGCCATAATGATAAAGGTTCTCTTATCCACATTTTTTGACCCTGCTCCAAACTAAAGCTGGCCATACACCTTAGGATCTCTCTGTCAGATATCTGTAAGATCTACCAACAACTATGTAGTGCCGGGTCCTCTGCGATTGAACACAGGTAGACTTGATTTAGAAAGTCCCTCATATTACATGGTTTTGGTAAAATAAAAGGATATCTAAAGGAAATCTGACAGAGAAATTTAAAGGTGTATGGGGCTCTGATACCTTTCTGTGAAGTGATATGTAATATTTTCATTAAAATGCTGGAGTCTCCTCCCCCCCAACTTAATTGGCTACATTCTGATAGGAATCGCATGTGTTGGTGGAGCACACAGGATCCCCGTCAGTTCTGTGGCCGACTCCTCACAGTGTGGTGACATCACGGCCATGGATCGAGATGTCTATGGCCGGCTTTACACACCAAACCTCTGCGAAGATGTGGAGTTTCTTTGCACCTTCCGAGGTAATAAAAACTTGATTCCTATAGTTGTATTTTTTGCTTTGTTTAAAGGCTGATGCTTTTTTTTCACCTTGAAGCTGTTTTCTCCTGCTTAAATTGGTTTAGTTTTTTGTGAATTGGAAAATTCAATAGGCTCATTTCACCATGGTGGGGAAAAAAATCTGTAGAATGCTTTTTTTCTTATTTTCATCCAACAGACACAAACATACAGAAGACCAACAAAAACTTAGAAAAAAGGGACATGTTGCCACCCTTATGTTTATCTAAGCACGGTCCATATCAAACAAATACATTTGGGCCTAAATGTAGTCTGTGAAATGATAGTGACTTTTAAAAAGACCAAATTACCCCCTAAAGCTAGCCATACACCTTTTGATCTCTTTGTCAGATATCCTTTAAGCTGGGCATACACGGTCCAATTCCTTAAGGATCGGGTCGTGCAGGAATTGGAGGCTGCAACTGACGAGGATTGGGCTGAAATCAGCTGTCCTGTCGGATTGCACAGAGATCCGACAGGATGGTAAATTTTAGTCCGATCCCATTAGTTCAGCTAGGGACAGCTGCCCCCAGCCAAACGAATGAGCTGCAGATGCAGAGTGCCGTCCGATTCTTGGCACTAGCAGGCAGGCGTGATGACGCTGCCTGCTACTGCATAGAATCGGATAAGGACGGTACATCGTATAAGAGACATTCATTTGATAAAATAAATACATTACTTAGTAGTCCAATTAAATTAAAATATTATTGAACTCCCCAAAACTTTTTTTACCTTAATCGCCATACATTTTTCTTTTTCATAGGAGTTTAATAAAATACATTTTTGTAGCTTAGGCCATTAGTGATAACCACATGAGGATGTGCCAAATTTACCTAAAAATTTAGAGGTTTCTGTAGCACAGCCACTACTTGGCTGCTATATGTACAGTTTAGACCAAATTGATTAGCCCTCCTTATGCCATTAAACAACACACTTGATTTTGTCATGAAAACAAATGTTTGTTATTTTAGAAACACTATAAACACTATAACTATTTAATCAGATTTTTCTCTTTATACATCGAGTTAAAACAAGAAACTCGATGTAAAAATGAGACATACAAAATGAATATCCCCTGGCCATTAATAGTCTATACAGGGAGTGCAGAATTATTAGGCTCTTATCATCCTCTTTATGCATGTTGTCTTACTCCAAGCTGTATAGGCTCGAAAGCCTACTAAGAAGGACATTGACCGTCTTAGGAACATCAAAAATAGTGAGATATCTCAGAGGATGCAGGCACTCTTAAAATTGGCAAAGCTTCTGAGCTTGATCCTCGAACCTCAAGCCGTTTCATTCAAAGAGTCAACAGGTGTCGCAAGAGCGTGTGGAACAACAAGGCGCAAAAAACTGCCCATGAACTGAGAAAAAGTAAATCGGGCGCTGGCTGCCAAATGCCCGCCACCAGTTTGGCCATATTTCAGAGCTGCCCATCACTGGAATTGCCCCACACACAAGGTGGCAATACTCAAACAGACAGCTGAAAGACACACCACTGAACAAACAGGCACAAGCTAAAACGTCAAGAGCGGGCCAAGAAATATCATCAGAGACAGCGCTAAGATTAGGTAAAAGAGGCCAGAGCTCCAGGGTCCGACTCAGACCACAAGTGTGGGAGGTGGAGTACTGGGGTGGGATGGTACGACTCACAGATGAGCTTGTGGCCTTTTCGGGGTTGAAGGTGGAGTCAGCTCAACTCCCAGGCCCTACTGCAGTTTCTGAAGAACAACCCTTCTCACGTGGGTTCAAGGAAGAAATCTGCATCCTTAAGAAAAAACAAATGATTTTCATGCAGGACAATGACTCCCCATCACAAAGCGGGTCCAAGTCTCCACAGCGTGTCTGGGCAAGAAAGGGTAAAAAGAAGAAAACTAAGACTGCTAGCCTTGTTCCACGCTTATCTGAACCCCGTGGTCACACTCAAATTGTTATTTACAAGGAGGGAAAACAGTACGGAACCTCTCTAAGCAGGTGAAAGGTGGCTCTATATGTGGTCACAGGAATGATGGGGTTGGGTTTTTTGTTTTGTTTTTGATGTCAGAAATGTATTTGTGAATTGAATGTTATATTGGTTTCAACTGGTAAAAATAATTGAAATGGTAATAAATTGTTTTTTTGTGAAGTTGCCTAATAAATATGCACAGTATAGTCACCTGCAACACAGAAACCCCCCTAAAAAGCTAAAACAAATACTTCCAAAAATATCACTTGAATATATTGAGTTTTTTGGGTCATATGAGACATGGGGGGTTGTTTTTCAA
>CM070033.1:93416060-93449292 GCA_036250615.1 Ptychadena robeensis
CGGTGACGCTGAGGAAGGTAGAGGGGTTGACAGAGGGGGCTGCTGAGCGGGGACCTGACACTACCCCACTTCTGCAAATAATGTCCCCTGTGGGAAGTTAGTAGGAAGCATAGCACCCCATTCCTCCTAACTTCCCACCCTGCTTTTGGGCATCAGTGTTGCTGCTTGTTAGGTGCAGCTCTGGTGCTTTTAGAGAATGCGGCGACCCCTGTGGAATGGTTGTTCGACCCCCAAGAAGGTCTGGACCCACCCACTGATTTATTCCTACATGTAAGCATTAATAATTTGAAAAGGTTAGTAATCAATGGTGAAGATGATAGCCAGAAACAGAGAGTATATTTCAATGTATTGGTACTGCAACAGTGCCTATTTGATTAAATCTTTTTAAAGTGTTTCATTTGATTGATACCATTACATTACAAGGAACATCTAATCAATAAAAACACTATTCACAACTAGACTAACAGTAACAACATTTAGACAAATATTTTAACTACAGTTTTTATATGTTTTATTGGGAAGGGGGTGGAGGATCTAGTGCAGATCTTTTTTTGAGGGTTCAAAGGTCCTTAGATACACCTCTGGACAAAGACTCAAATTCTATTTGTGCATAAGAATTTACTGATTCAACAAACAAAAAGCTCCTCCTTAAAAGACCACAATGAAAAAAATAAAAACATTTTTTATGTGGTATAGGTAACTTTCATCATTCACAATAGTTTATGTAAATATAATTGACAATTTATGTAAATGTACCAATAAATGAACAGAGATATTTGTCACAGAGCCATCTGCTTAGCTCTTGCATTAGGCTAAAGGAGGCTGAAATGTGACAGTTGAGATTACAGGTCGGGAAGCCATCTGTACTATAAAGTTATGCCCCCAATACCAATATATACTAATACCAATATAATTCTTATAATTTCTTGCAGCCATTACTAAGGTATGCAAAAATTTTATTAAAGCTTTTTTTATTGAAGCGCTAGACCCAAAAAACTATGTAAGTTAGTTGAGAAACCTATATGTGATAATGAATCCAAAAGCTGATTACAGAACTGTACACCAGTTTTGCAACATGCCCAGTTGGCAACATTTGTTTTTAGTTTGATGGCAAAAAGCTCTAGTACACCTAGAATATATAGTTCATCTAGTACACTACACCTTTTGGGCTTCATGTGCAGTGTAGCTAAACTGTTAAAAACAAATAGTCATTTTGATTTTTTTTTTGTTTTAAGTAACCTTATGAAAATACTGCACAGTATGAAAAAAATCTTCAACCATCCCTGTATGTGTTATAAAATTTATGGTACTGAAATCCAGCATTCCATTGACAGTCATTATTACAGGTCTTGGCAGCTGGAAGGTGTTAAATCAAATGCAGACAATGCTGGCACTGCATTTTATTATAATAATAATAATTTAATATTTCTGCAATATAAGGAAGAGCTAGTATACAGTATTATAAACACATAAATATACATGCAGTATTAATTGGGTTTCATCTGCAGTTTCTGTTTAAACATTCTTTTTATGCAGTCCAGGTAAATATAATTCCAGAGTTGTAAAAATCTGTTATGAAGGTGAGGTGGTACCATGCATTCTAGGGGAATCTAGTGATGAAGCAAATGTTACATTGGTTGAGGTCAACATTTTTATTGCCAATGACATACTGGAATAAAACCTATTAAAACTTCAAAGAATCAGAAAGTTGTAGTGATGTGGAGCTTCAATGAATGAAAGACTAGAGGATAGTGTTTGTTCACAGTCATGGACTAAGGCACGCTTTCATGTGCTGCAGATTCCAATACACATCTTGAGTGGTAAACTGTTAAGTTAGAGTAAGCAAGTCAAGTTCTGAACCAGAGAGAAGACTATGAGGCTGCACAATATAGAAGGTAAGGCTAAGGGTCATTTTAGCCACCCTTTTCATCAGACTGATCAGCCATATCAATTTGCAAAATTGAATTCATGACACCGGTAAGAAAGGGAAATTACATAAGTTTGCAAACAAAAGATAAAGAGAAAAATAATGAGCAAGCATTTCTGTATATTAAAAAAGCAAGATATGTAGTTTTGGTATATGATATAGTAAAATGAAAGATAGGTGCTCAATGATCTTCCTAGTAAATGACCATTAAAAGAATATTATATCAGCGCTGCAGGCTGAGTTTAGAAATGTAATAAAGTCACAGATTTAAATTCTGCTGAGTAGGCATGACTTGAAATCATTATTCTGACCTTAGACATAAGAGATTAGATGAAGATGGCAACATCATCCCTCAAGCAACATACTACATATGGAAATGTGCCCTTTTTGAACATTAGGAGAAAAAAGAACATAGACCACTACTGAAGGAAAGAATCTCAATAGACACCTTATCTATATGATGGACCATCCTTGTGGATGCGAAGACAGGTGCCAATAAAACTAATCTTAGTGCCACATGGATAAATGATACTGTGTGATTCTCCATCAGAGATAGGGCCATAAAGTCCAGTACCCATATATGGACTCTCCAGATATGGGCTCTTCTCTGTAATAATATTGTATTGCATTTGGCAAGTTGACAACCCCTGAGAGAAGTCGACAAGCTGACTTTTTCGCTAATGCCCCAATATGTTGCAATTTGTTATTTCCATTTCTCTTGCTGTGCACTGACATTATAGTCCCTTCATAAGGGTGGGAACGTTGGAGCAAGGAGGGGAAGTTAGGAACACAAGACGAGCGACATGACAGCAGAGGCAGTAGGGGACACACATCACAAGTATGGAACTCTGTGAGAATTTGAGGTGTTGCCCAATATGCACAATGTAGAATCCATTGCAGTGGTGAGCCCGCTACCAGAAAAAATTTCCTCATTTAGCCAACTACAGCAGGCTAGTGAGTTTAAATTTGTATGCATTTTTTTTGCACGCTGAAGTTGTTTTCTTAGCAAGAACGTATATATTTTTAATTGTTTTTTCTTATTGTCATGTTGACTGTTAAAGCGGACCTACCACCAGGAATCTATGTTTTCATAAATGGCACTAGAAGTGCCAATAATAGGGAGGAATGCAGTGAAAAAACCCAAAAACTTACCTGTAATGAGCAATTTAGGAATATAATCCGGCATTTCTCCTCACTTCCTGGTTCATGGTCTCAGCAGAAATCGGCAGCACGTCACAGGAAGCTTTGTTTCTTCAGTGAACTGCTTTGAAAATTCCCATAGAAGATCACTGAACGCCCCCAGTGGCCACCCGCGATATTGCACCCCCATATGTTTCATGTGTTGGCTTCCACGAACCAGGAAGTGATGGTAGCTGTGTGGTAATCTTGTTAAATTGCTCATTACAGGAACGTTTTTTAGTTTTTTTTACTTCATTCCTCCCTATTATTGGCACTTCTAGTGCCATTCATGAAAACATAGATTTCTGGTGGTAGGTCCACTTTAAGGAGAAAAAGTTGTTAATTTTTAGGCACTTGTGTTTCTCTTTTGCAGGTCCACCAATGCTCTTTAAGGTCCTAGGGCAGTTGTGAGTCACTAAGGTAAGTAGGCATCATGTAATGTGGATATTACAGCTACCTAATAAAATGGAGTTTTCACATGTGTGACCCCTACAGCCCTCTTTCAGCACCATATTACATATAGATATAAGAGGAACAAATAAAAGAGAGAAAAGGGATGGGTGTAGAGAAAAATTAAGGGCTGAGCGAAAGAAAAAAACACAAATCATTATATTTTTTGTTCACTAGTTTAAAAATTTACCAACCAAATGTACCATCTATATGGGCCCCAGGTCTCCATGATAAGGTCTCTCATTTTGACATCAACCCTTAAAATGCAGAGCCTACAGCCCTTGCATTGTAAAGAAAGCACAAAAGAACTCCAGTTTTCATTGAGTTCAAATTAAAAGTAGATCTAGATTCCAAATGGATGACAATGATTTTGAATAAATCATACACAATTTTGTATGATACCCTTTCAACCACTTTCTGTTTATCTGAGTGCACCATTGTCTACCCATCAAGGCTCTTGTCCAGCCTGCTGTAAGAGACAACAGTGAATTCTACCTGCTAATGGTCTCCACCAGTAGAGAATGTAACACGCAACACAATTCAGAGACAGTTATTACCTCACCTTAACAAGATAATATCATTGATCATAACGACTAGCAGATTTTGTGAGCTGATTGCAAAGACCCTGAACATGCTATCATCACCAAAATAAAATATAGAGATAGAGAGTTGTGGGAAAATTGGAAAAAAAAAGTTTAAAGTCAAAGTTGAAATTTCGACTTTCTAAATTATTACATGACTTTGAACTTAATTTATGCAAAAACTATTTGTGTTAGAGCATTACTTTTTTGTAGCATACCCTCAACTCTTCTCTACATCTCCAGAAAGTATGGTGATGATACCATGCTCAGGGGCTTTGCAATTAATTTGAAATGGTCGAATTCATCTCTAAATAACATCTCCTTTTATTCCCTAATTGAAAAATGCATAATCAAGTTAAAAACATTTACTATTGAATGAACATGTTAAATCTTATAATATTTCAGTGACTGGGTTATTAGTCAGCCATGACTGTTTACGTTACCTATGAGGAGGTTTAATTATGAAATTGTTTGAGAGAAGTGAACATCTCAAGGCATGAATCATAGTTGACACCATCATTCTATTCTTGGTAGCAAGAATTACAAGTAAACTGTCCACCTCCACTAACCTGACAGCATTATTTTTCCCCCAGGCAATACTTTTTTATGACATATTGTCATCACTACTGCTAAAAATATATATAAATATAGCTACCTTATATATTCTTTGAAGATGATGGACAAGGTGTATAAGGTGTAGTAAACATCAGTATATATAACTTTTCCAAGAAACCTAGGCATGGCTAGTCATTTGTTTAATGCTGCTCCTTATATTTTATTACAATTGATGTAAACATCTGTCTGGTTATTACTTTAACACATTTACCTTGCATCTAACCATAATTTTCTAACTACAAAACAGTACTGTGCATGGATTTAATGTCTCCGTTTTAATCCCCATCATAATTCTTGCCGTGAGCAGAAGAAGAATGGTGTGTATAGGCGGTGTTTTAATGCACAAAGCTACCGCCATGCACCTCAGGCCTCTTTACAACTGACGCTAGCCTTTGGATAATGGTCCTGCTTCCTTCCGAGCAGCTGATTACTTAATTAGTGTGATTTCATTTCTTATTACAGTGAAATCACTCACCATTGTCTACTTGGCTGTAATGAGCAAGATCCAGAGGGACCTGCCAGCAGGGAGAGTGCAACAGCTGTATGTACAATATGTTCTTCTTTGGAGAAATTAAGAGGCAGCCACTGAACAGTAGTATGAAATATCAGTTTTAAGATTACTAACCACAAACTGGACATTATTTGGTAGAAAAACACTTCAAATAATGTTATTATTAAGTACTAACACTGCCATGTTCATATATATGAATTGACTGGTAAGTTATACTGCAAATAACTTAAACAAGGCAGCAGTTTGTCATAAGTAATATGCAGGATAGGCAATATTCATATTTGCAAACTATTTCCACCTAAATTTGTAATAAATTAAAGAATTTTTGATCTCCAGTCATTATTACCTTCATTAGGCAAATCAGCACTTGAACATGCTTATATTGCGAATGCACCCTACACCCTACTACATTTGTCAGAAAACCTTTAGTTTCCTTTCAGTATCAATATTTTCTATGAGATACTGTACTGCAAAATACTCCCACAAATGTGGGCCATTAATTGCAAACAAGATTTGTTCATTTGCGCACACACACAAACGTGATTTTCCTAACAAATCTATTCAAGCCCATGATGAGTAGCAAAAGTGATCCAAAAATGTAAGACAGATGGGAGTGCAACCATCTTACATAGACGTCCAGGCCGTCCACGGATGTTAACATCTCAACAAGAGTGTCTTCTGATAAGAAGGGTTAAAGACAAAGACAAACTGGAGTGACCGTTTCCAGTGACACCACTGCAGAGAAATGGCATGCATGGGTATCGTCCATGAAGGAAGCTTCTCCTAAAGCCCTGATACAAAAACGCATGCCTAGAATATGCTAGGGCCCATGCTGAGAAATATGAAGACTACTGGGACTCTATACTTTGGAGTGATGAGACAAAGATCACTGTTTTGGAACTAATGGTTTCAAAACTGTATACTGTCTCTATACTGAAGGAGAAGATGCTGCCCTCACTCCGTGCACTTGGTTGTCGTGCACTTTTTCAACACGACAATGATCCAAAACACACATCTAAAGCTACTGCTGCATTTCTGAAGAACAGGGTGAAGGTGATTGAATGGCCAAGTATGTCTCCTAATCTAAACCCAATTGAACACCTGTGAGCATCCATCCAGCACCCAGGCTCTAAAAGAGTTTCTAGAAGATTGGAAAAACATGATGTTGCAATATGTCGCCAACTTGTTTATTCCATACCTAGAAGACTTGGTGCTGTCCTTAAATATCACAGTGGTCATACGAAGTACTAGATGTAGTAGTTTTTGTTGTGGGTTGTATTCATTTTTGCTTCAGTCTATTTGAGTAAAACTTAAGATTTTGTGATCAAAGTTATATTATTAACCTTAATTTCATGTTAAGGAGTTAAACAAGTGTTCAATAAAACTCAGCCTTGTGAACATTTTGGAAATAGTGTACTCATTTATGCTGAGCACTGTATATGTGATTGTATACACAGGAAATGCCCCAACTTTCATTGTTATCCTATACATGAATTACTACTAAAAACTGCATTTTATCCACAATCTCCCCCAATCCTCCTTAGTGCTGGATAACTGGGAGTTTAATGTAAGTATATTTTATAAAGTGCCATGCACTCATCATTTCCCCCTTCTTAAGTTAATGTAACCCAGCCCATCTTTGCCATACAACAAGCTCTACTTGTGATCCAAGGTCCTCTGTCACCATTGCTGGATAGTTTACATTTACTGTTATGGGTCCCAGCTCTCCTAATAACACTTGTGAAGTAAAAACCCCAAAGATCTGCAGCGGGGACTTTCTCCTCATCTTCTATTTAAATTGCACATGTCCATGGGGATTTATTACACATGTGTGAGCAGAGCCAGAACCTAGTGCTAGAGAATATAAACAAACCCCGATATCTGTAAGTATAACACTGTGGTGGGTGAAGATGGGCTAGTCTAGGAAGGGGGGAAGGATAAATGCACATTGTATTAAGGTTACATTATGGCTATGGTTTAAGACTAAAGTAAAAAGAAAGTAATATTGTCCTGGGGTTAAACTTTTTGTGTTATGCAAGCTGTCATATTCTTATATGAAAGTAGCCAATATCCTCTACAGTTGAGTTTTTTTTAAAGCAGACCTAAACTGTACTGAACTGTGTTGTGTGATTTTACGTTCATAAAATATCGAACCACATATCACTAGCATTAGATTCATGAAAACCACTTTATGTGTCAAAGGTGGCACTGTAGATCCCGCCATAGAATAGTGATCATTATCTATGCCCCATGCCAGTTAAGCATTAATGTCATAGGTGTAGGTGTGAAAAAATCCTCAACAATCACATTCTCTCCCATAAGCACCAGAAGTCTCCTCGTCACTGCTTTGGCAATAGATTTTGTAGTGACAGGGCTAGTTGCTTTTCTCATGTTTGTAGACACATGAGCACAAGCTGCTTACGTGTGTTAGATCCACAAGCTAGATAAAAACATGAAAACATTCTATACAGGTGTAAAATTTTACTATTGTCTAAAAGTTGTCTAAACAGACTGATTACATGCAAAGCAAAATATTCAAGCTTTTATTCGTTATAATTTTTATGAAAATCTCAGAGAATTTGAATATTGTGAAAACATTCAATATTCTAGGCTCAAAGGGTCAGACTCTAATCAACTAATTAACCCAAAACACCCGCAAAGGGTGTTTGAGACTTTAAATGGTCTCAGTATAGTTCAGTAGGATTCACAATCATGAACAACCGCTGACCTGACAGTTGTACAGAAATCCACCACTGACACCCTCCATAAGGAAAGAAAGCCTCAAAAGGTTAGTGAAAAAGAAGTTAGATGTTCCCAACATGCTGTATCAAAGCACATTAATAATAAGTTATTTGGAAGAGAAAAGTGTGGAAGAAAAAGGTGCACACACAGCAGGGATGACCACAGCCTGGTTGGAGTGCATCAAGAGCTATTCCACACAGACGGATCTTGAACATGGGCTTCAAATGTGGTATTCCTCTTGCCAAACCGCTCCTGAACAACAAACAACATCAGAAGCGTCTTACCTTGGCTAAAGGATAAAAGAACTGGTCTGTTGCTCAGTGGTCCAAAGAGCAATTATTGTTTCTCATTTGAAAACCAAGGACCCAGAGCCTGAAGGAACAATGGAGAGGCACACAATCATTGTGTGCTGTATTGAGGCAGGAATTATTGTAAAATTTAAATCTTTGTTTTATTGATTGCATGTAATATCTTAGTTTTCTGAGATTTTGATTTTGGGGTTTTTAAAAGCTGTAAGCCATAATAAAAATATAACAAATAAAAGCTTCAAATATCTCCCTTTGCATGTAATGAGTCTATTTCATATATATGTTTCACCTTTTAAATTGAATTACTGGGATACAGTAACTTTTGGGCGATATTAACATTTTTCACAAATCACCTGTAATAGATCATTTAATAAATTCAGCATTTAATGTTTCAGATGTGTAAAACATAATTATGTTAGGACAGGGTGGCAAATTTAACACAATTTCTTGAAAAGCTTCACAAACGTAGTAAAGGCAAGCACTGGCAGGAAGGCTGACTAATTAACACTGCAGTATGTGCGACTGCTTTGACAGACAGCAGAGTTAATTCCAATGTCACATCTGATCCAACCAGATAAAGAAAGTGACATGCTTTAAAAACTTGTTTAAAGATTCATAGACAGCGCCTTGTGGACACACTGACATGGATATTTTAAGTGACTGTAGTACAGTTATACAGTAAAACTGCAAAACACTTTCTCTTGTTATACTGGTTATTAGGTGACACTAATACTGCATATTTTCCATGTGTCTTGTGTCAAGGAAAAACAATTATTATACATCTTCTATAGTTCTGTCTACAGAGAAGTTGTTCCACTTTGCAACCTGTGAAAACCATAGCACTGAGAAATCCAATAAAAAGTTTCCGACATCCAAAAAAAGTGACAGCTATATCAGTCTTTCCGATGTAGCAACACAGCCCACCTTGCTCCTGTCAGAGATAACTAAAATCAAGTTCTAATTTTTATTTTATTAAAAGAAGGTGAAGCTCCATTTCTTTTAGATGTTTACGGCCCTTTCACACAGTGTTGCACTGTTTATTATCGATACCTGTGTTATGCATGTTATACAAAACACCAAATTATCACACTGCGCTGCGTGTAAGGGAGATGCTTGCACTGCGGTATGAAAAGGCTAAATTCATAATGCAATGCGCAAGTTTGAAAGGTATAATAGGTTTATATTGCAGTAACGCTTGTGCAGGATTTTTGCTTTCATGTGATTGGATTAGCTTCACAATATTGCAATGTGGTGCGACTCAGTGGCATTTATTTAGTGAAGTGAAGTTAGGTGCTGATTAGTAACATGCATTGTGATCTGCTGACAGAAATAATACATGCACTTTTTTGGTGCGTTAGGTGGTCTATTCTACCTGACCGGGTCTCTTTCTGTAACACACAAAAAAGAGTGCACTCTTTTTCTTTTTTCAATAGGAGTGTAAGCTTGTCTAAGCACATAGCCATTAGTACGTTTCATAGGTCTATAGACAGACACCAATATTTTTTAGACAGAAAACAGAAACAAAATGATATATACACACAAAATTCTGCTAAATAAGAATATAGGTGATTTAGCAAGCAATACAAATGCAGCATCAGCTGCAGACTATGTATACTTTTAGAGCCATTTCACACTATGTGCGTTGCAATGCGTTTTTTTACCGCGCGCGTTTTTGCATAGACAACCATGTTACCATTCACACTGTATGCGTTGCGTTTTTAAAAACTCACTGCTGTATGCACTTTTGATTTATTTTTCCTGCATTTTTCATTCATTTGTTAAAAAACGCAAATGCAAAACGCAAACGCATATGTAATGTCAAAAACGCATGCGTTTTTGCATATATGAGGAAACGCATGCCTATAAAAAAAAGCATGTCTTTAAAAAACGCATATAGTGTGAAATGGCGCTTAAACAATTTCTCCTTTAGCAATTTCTCCTGCAGCATGTAGTATTCCATCTTCAGTGATAATCCACATTTTGAAACAAGAGCAGACTTTTTAAACCTTTTAAAACCTTTTAATGATCTTTTACTAAGATGGGAATAGATAGCTGTTTATGAATCAGCAAAAAAACACCAATCATATTAACAATATAATAGTGCAAAAAATGATATAATGACCAAGAATGATACCATTTGATTATGTATATGTAATATGTATTTGTCCAAAACATTATGAAATATGGGTTTAAAACTCCAGGATATACATAGCAGATCATGTATACTGCCCATGCTGTCCATGTTCCTATATTGTACATCATTCCACTGGGCCCCCGAGGGTCACTATCAATTTGATATGTTCTATGTTATAAGGACTAAGGCTAAACTGCATTAAAACCCCTACGTTGAACGCAATCCCTCTGTTGAAGGCAGGGGTTTAAGCGCAATGCACAAGTCTGGCACTAAAGTCAATAGGCCATGATACAGCTATCTACGCAGCCAATCATAGCCCCTAATCTGTCAGGCCAAGCCTCCGTCATGTTTAATGGAGGCTTGACGTTTGATGTGCCCACTGACTGGATGTGTCAGCCTCACATATAGCTAACCTCCCTGAGCATGTAAGTTATACATCAGCCCATCGACCTTTAGGTCAAAACAGTCTAGGTCTAAATGGAGCTAACAGGGGTAGTTGCACTCATTAGATGCACATAGTCTATCACTAGCCCAAGGCGTTTTTAGCTTTTTTTTTAGCATCCATTGCTAGTCAATGTATGCGTTTATGTGTGTTAAAAAACACATGGTATTGGACTCCTTTGAAATAGAGCCTTAGATGTCCCAATTTGTAACAGTGACTAATCACCAAGGTCTCACGACACACGTTTTAAAAAGCAAAAACTTTTACACAGATTGAAGGAACATTTGTGATAGCTGTAAATTATTGGGCAAAACTACTACTGTTCAAATGTGTCTGTCAGCTGTTCAGGAAGCTACATTCACTTGCACTGGAAAGTAGGTTGGCATCTTCTATGTTAATTTCCTGTTATGAAAACTTTATCTAATATGTCCGTGAATTCCCATAATGTACATCTTCAAGCAGTTTATATGTGTTACCAAAATAATAAATAGGGCTTGAATTATATACATTAGGACCTACCTATGAATTACTTACTAGGATTTCATAGAAAACATGGAAACAGAAGCAGGTGTAGGGTATAACAGGAGAGATTCCAATTATGTCATTCTGCAAATCAGTTATACCATATAATATGTACATAAAAGCTTTATAATTTCA
The DNA here is from genome assembly GCA_036250615.1 of Ptychadena robeensis. NCBI lineage: Eukaryota > Metazoa > Chordata > Amphibia > Anura > Ptychadenidae > Ptychadena > Ptychadena robeensis. The sequence goes on from CM070033.1 coordinate 93,427,607, forward strand.
GAATACTCTATGGGAGCATTACATTGTACATGTACTATGTCTATAAATATTTTATTACACAAAATCGGACATAAAAAAGAATTGGATTAAAGAAATATAATGTTTATAGTTTAAAAATGCATTATCGATGCAGTGTTTTATTCAGTGGGAGAATACAGGCACCAATAATTTGCTACTATATAAGGTAGCATTTTGCTAATAGAGAGTTTTCATCTAAAACAAGAGAGAGTTTGCAGGTCATCTGTCAGTATTAGTAACCTTCTGCCATTTATTTATTAAATGACCAAGTGAGGTTTCATAAATCAGATGATGACTTCTTTATAACTAATATGTTTGGGCATAACATCAAGCCTCTGCTTTTATAGGTAATGCATGGAGTAATTAGGAGTAGTATAGTTTTGCATTTGAGAATATTTTAAGAACAATTGGGAAGTATTACAGACATTACATAATACAACATATTAAGTCACTTTTCAAATTACCTTGCAGTGGTTGGAAGCAGCAATTTTACAATGACTTTCTTGTTAGTTCATGGTTTCTGGGTTGGGTTCTTCATATTCTTCACAGAAATCTATAGATGTGAAAAAAGTCTTAATATATGTACATTGCAGTATAAATTTATAAATAGTCAGTGGACTGTATTGCCTGTCCTTTCAGAACAGGTTTCGGTTGGTAACAGAAAAAAGACCCTTTGAGGTATGAGACACAACTAGTCATTATTATATGACTATTAAATGACACTCCTTTGCCTATTTAAAGCCACCAGAGAAACAATAATGCTATATATTATATGTGCTTTTCATTCACAAACACGAAAAGAATAAGGGAGCTAAAATAGTTAGGAACCAATTTTTCAAATTGGATCAAATCCAAATGGAACAAGAGTTTTAACCTCCCTAGCGGTTGAGACAAACCCAGTTCCTTCGGCATTTGGGTTCGCCCAAACCGCTAAGTCAGCAGGCATCGGGTGTACCCTAAACAGCAGCCCCAATCGAGTCACACTGAGGAGGAAGGGGACAGGCGCAATAGACCTCCATGTTAATGGAGGGGCTTTGGCTTTCCAGCCCACACAGCTGGCGTCATTAATGGGGGCGGGAGTATGGGAATTGAAAGCAGTGTACTTGTACACTGCCGTGATTGCCTGTAATTTTATAACATATATATTTCTATATTGCCATTATAGTTTGCTTATATTCAATACCATATTTTGCTATTGAACTAGATGTGTATATGCATAAAATGTGACATTATTGATGAATTGAAATATAAGATTTCACCATTCCAAGCATTGCAATATGTATCTACATTTTTGGAATTTTTGCAAGATACTTCCTTATTCTTTAATATATATTTCATTTATGAACACATATTTCTTTTCATATACTCTCTAATTATGCATTAGCTTTAATGCTGATGCAACACTCTATACCAAAATACATTTTGAAAACAGACAAGCAGTAGTGAGAAACAAGTTAGATATGAGCTGGCAAGCATCCTAGATCCTGCTCATCATTACCCGCATGTAATATGTGTCTTAGGTTGTCAGAGTCTAAAAATGAGTTCAGCAGGTTGCCATCTAATCTCACAAAGTTTGCAATGTTCTCCTTCAATCTATTTAAACTTGTATGACACTAGTATACTGATGACAGAGGGAACACTAAAGCTTTTCTAAATGCCTTGTCTGCTTTGACTGATTCTTGATTTCTCTACTGAGCTTTGGAGAGATAAGGGGGTGTAGGATGTGATTACACCTTCAGATGGCGGCAAGCAATTCAAATGCATGACTACCTCTGTGTCAGTCAAAGTATTACATCTTACGCCCAGCTAAAATAAAGTTTAAATGAAGGAGAACATTTCCATTACATATAATGTGAATGCAAATATGTTTAGGTGTTTCTGGTATTGAACCAAAATAATCCAAGTCCAGTGCTGGTGCTAAATACTTTTATTTTATAGGCATCAGAACCAAGAATGGGGCAATGCAAATCCAGACACCCTATATATAGGTAGAATTATAGTATACATATATGAATAGAAAATGTTAATATTGATATTATTTGCAATTCGAGTGTATGGCCATGAATTGCGAAAATATATTGCGATTACCTTGAAAATGAATGGTCACATGTGGTATGTATTTTTGCATTGCAAATATAAAATCGCAATGCATGGCCATAAGCTTCCCAATGCATAATATCGTGAATATTAATATTGCAAATATATGCCGGCATACACTATATATGCGCAATTGGAATACTTGAGTTCAACACTAACTACTATATGTACACCTTGAACAGCTTCAGTTATCAGGTACCAGAAAAAGTCAAATGGTATGGTTTTTTCTGACATGGTCAATGTGAATGCCGAAGTCTGGCCTGGGGACCAAATCTGTCCCACAGTGTAATTATATATAACCCTGTTATTTAAGAAATGAATGACATGTCTTTTATTTGATTTCACATGTTGTTTCACACTTCCTTTTAGATTTAATATTTCAGCAAAACTTAGGTTTGTTTCCATATAAAAGGTTAATCATTATGTCTCATGAGGACAAAAAACATGCTCAATTGAAATTCATTCAATCAATATCAAGGTTGGCCCATGATTTTGTCCAAATTTTTAATTTTACCCCACTGGATTTTTTTTTTCTTTCACAGCTCTGAACTAGTAGGTAAAAAAAAATTGCACTGTAGCAAACATCAATGAACATTTAAAATTTTCATAAAGGGAACTTATGTTATCATAAGATCAGGTTAAACCGAAGCACTGAATAAACAATGTTTTACTACAACATAACACAATTGCTGCAGAGCAAAATAGAAAAGTAAAACATTTCTTGATAATGACTAGTATAACATCTAATCCAGGGGTGGGCAAACTTTTTGACTTGTGGGCCGCAATAGGTTTTTAAATGTGACATAGGGTCCGGACCAAGAGCCTGCAAGGGCCGCCCGGCAAAGGGGGCCTAAGTGCTCATAGCTAGGCCAGGATATAAAAAAAATAAAAAATAAAGAAAAGAAAATACGTAAACATAATTATAAATAGAAGCTTTTGATGGAGAAGCTTTCACATTCTAATGCAGGCAAACTGTGGCCTCTAGGAAACAATGCAAACAATTATCCTCTAGGAGTTATCTTCACTTATTTCAGGGAATGAGAGGAGTCAGAGCGTCTTGACACCAAGGTGACAAAGGGCCAAATTAAAAGACTAAAGGGCCGGTTTTGGTCCCTGGGCCTTAGTTTGCCCACGTTTGATCTAGACCATTTCCAAGAGTGACTGTATAGTTTGTTTAAACTGAATTTCAAATAACAAAAGTAACCTCTGTATTTCTTTTTTTTTTAAGTACCTAAAACAGTTAGATCTTACCACCAAGATAGCTGTCTTAAAATACAATTGTATGGTCTGGAATAAGATCATGAATTGCTTCAAATTTCCTGTAAACTATGTGTTGCATTTGGCAACTGTTTGTTTGGCAAGCATTGTCTTCCTGAAATTGATGGATTTTCAGTTAAAATGTTTTGTGCCAGGCTGCAGGATGTTAAATAATTGGGCAACTTTGAATAACCATCAAGGTGTTAGCTGATACTGCAGCAAGGAAACAGAAGCACATAGACTGCCAAGTGAGACCAGGGACAGGTACTAAATCATATTAGTCTGCAATATATGGAGATATCTTGTTCTGTGAAGAAGTTACATACGCTGTGAAACCTAAAGCTGGCCATAGACATCTTAATTTTCCTGCAATCGATCGTTTGCTGTAAGCGATCGTGAAATAGTTTTCAATCAGGAGATTGTGCACAGTGCACCATATTGCGTTATCGATTAATCGTCAATCCCTCATAGTGAGCGACCATTAGGACAGTGAGCGATCGACTGCTCTCCTCCTTTTAGATCGGAAATTATGTAATGTGGGTTGGACGCCAACAAGTCCAATTTTCAAACATGTCCGATACTTGAGCGAACAATTTTTCCAGGAGTATTTGATCACCATGATCAATCACACAAGAAACACATGAAAAAGACGTCTAATGCAAGCTTAAAAAATATATTTTATATAGGCTTTTAAGCGGTGTTAGAGAAAATTCATTCATGCCTTCAAATGTTGCAGTGCATCAGGTTGTAATGTGTTTATGGTCTGTATGGGTATGTTTTTTATTCCTGTTGGTAATGTGTTTTCCATGCAATGTGGTTTGGGCTTGTGGCACATTTATTTTTTCTTAAACCAAAACAACAGGAGGTAAACTTCCAATACCCCCTTTGAAGCATTAAGCCAGGCTGAGCAAGAAAAGGAGTTGAGTGTACACTTTCTACTTTTACCTGAGTCTGACCAATACTGATGCCATACGTTAATTAAGGAAGATGGCCTCTTTCCTCACAAACTATGCTCTGTTTGTACACAAAGCAGGGCATTTTGGGTATCTCACAATGCACCCCGACATTAGAAAAAAAAACTGGGGTGACTTGAGGACACACCTGCCGTCACTGTTATTAGGTAGCCAGCTTGTTACAAGGGAAGCAGTCATGTCATCACATTCATTATAACGGTCCAAACCCTGATTTGCTGTCTGGTCACTTGGTGTTTGTATTGCAAATTGGTTGACTTTTTTTACCTGTATAACTGCTGGGACACTATTTAAATTTAAGATCTTTTTTAAGAGCTGTTACTGTTGATTATTTTTGGTTTATTTACAATTGCTAAAAATTATATTTTATATCTGTTTGAAAATACACAGGAAACCAGAGTATACTGTAATACAGGTGCAAGTAGGTACATCCAACATGGTAGTGGCAACCCTGTTCCTAATGCAGCAGCTATGCAACTTCACAGGAAGTAGCATTAGGTGATGTTTATTGGCAGGATTGTGGGTTTTTGGGTGAGTGAACTTGTATTTACTGCAACACATATTTATTTAAAAGGCTTTCTTGCAATTCAGGATCTATTTGATGGCGGGTACTGATCCGGGACCAATGCTGAGTTTGCACACTGATATGTAAAGAAGATGAATTTTGTAGTGTAGAACAGACTAGTATATATTTTATAATTAGAATATGACTTTTTAACATATAAAAATGCCAATGGTTTTAAGACAATGTATAATGATACAACAGTGAGGCATGCAGAGCACAGTAATGCTAATCTGATTATTTTTTATTATCAGTAGAGATGATTATTTATTGTACATCTGCTCTTTGTTATAAAAAAGCACCCATACGATGGATGTTTACATACCTTGGCCCAAAATAAGTAACACATTTTTTTGTTAATTGTAAGGGATGGAATGAATCAGTGTAAAGCTAGCCATACACAGTCGGATTCCATGGCCGCTCGATCACCTATCCGATCGATTCCGGCGATTCTGGCGGGAATCGCAGGTGTGATCGATCGGCCAATTAAGAGAATCCGATCGCTGCATACCACCTTGTCCAACGGATTCCGGGACGATTCCGTGTCCGATTGTCCACCTCACAAATGGCAACTCCCCCTGATGTGTGCAGAATCGGATCAAAAAGACCAACATGTTGGTTCTCTGTCGGATCCGATTCTGAGCCCCCGATCAATCGGACGTGATCGATCGGACAAGGTGGGCTGCACACGATTCCGGCACGATCGCTTCGCGTGCACGCGCCCGGAATCGATCGGCCCGGAATCCGGCCGGAATCCGACCCGTGTATGGGGGCCTTAATACAGATTTGATTGACAATAAAACATTTTAGTTGCTCCTTAATGGGGATATGGACATTGACATATACATCTATGCTCTTCTAACTAAGCTTAGGATCTGATGTAACCTTCCAAGTAGAGTCTGAAGTGTATTGGGCAGACAGCAATTACAGCACATCACTCCACTTGTCTAGACTTTCTAGTTAGAAAACACAGGCATATTATTATTATGGTTTAATAAGGGTCACCATTTTATTCATTCTGTGCATTAAGCCTGTGAAATTCCATTTTCATCTCCATCAAGGTACTGACCTTCTGTGGCATTTTGAACTTTAATAGAATATGTAGAATGATCTAGAGAGCTTCAACAAGTATTTGTAGAAAGATGCCACAAGATTCTCTACTTCAGAATGGCAGCTAACTTAAAAGCCGCAAAGTGCTTTAACAACCTGTCTTTTTGTAGCACAAATGTTTATATACATTAACATCAAATCATTCTTGCTGCGAAATCAATTTTACCTAGGCTACTAGAAAGGAAACATAAAAGAAAAGAAATAAATACAAACAGAGGTGTCATAGAACTGAGAAATAGGTACCAAATAGCTGGCATGAATTGATTAGTCCACTGCAGCAAAGTTTTTGGCACTTGGTTTTGCTGCATTTTTTTTATTTTTTTACAGCAGAAAAGATCGATAGAGATAATAAATCCTAAAACCTGCTGTTGCATGACATGTGGATGAGATGACTTGTTCCCTGAGAACAGTGATGGTCAATTATTTTTTAGGGTCGATAACACCATATTGATCGCATCCTCAATTAAGCAAATCAAATCCCTGTCTTCAGAAAACATAGCGTGTTCTGAAATATAAGTGTCCTTTTTAGCTAGGGAAATATTTAGCAATTTTACATATGTTTAAGAGTTTATCTTTTTTAGTTATTGTATAAAGTAACCATTTTACTTGTATATTTGGGAATATTTGTCTGAATCTCTGAAAGTGGTTAGAATTTAAGATTTTACTTTACTTTCTGCAGAACAGTTGTTACTAGGACAGAGAGGGAGAGTTTTTGTCAAAAGGATTATTGACGCTCTTACGGAACCATCCTCTGAACCAAATCAAATTCAGGCAATTATTACATCACACATAATATACAGTTTTATAAATCAATCTATTGCTGTGCTGGATTGAAGATACAGCATAGTATGCAAAATGTAAACATGTATCATTGTCTGTAAATAACCTATGCACTGTCCTAAACTCCAAGCGATATGGGACCGGCGGCTAATGTCAGCCATACTTTATTTGTATATTTGCCTTATTTTGTCTGAGATTTCAGAACAATAGATCTGAAGATCTATATAAATTGTAATATACTAATTAAAGTGTATATACAACAGTGTTCTTTCCAGTTGTAAACAATAACATGCTCCTAAATTAAATTCTAAAATGAACAGCTGTTATACATCTTAAATTATTTATCTATTGAATGTATGTATATTGATATACACCACGTAATGAATGATCACATAACTTTAACAGAAATAATCACTGTAGGTAAAACTAAAACATATTTGATATATACTTACACTACTTGAACCAAATGGCAGCTAGCATGGCAATTTAAGCAACCATTTAAACAAGTGATGGATGATGGTCAGGATGGCTCTGTGCATTCATCTCTGCTCTGTCACTCTGTTTTCAATTACAGCTGCTTGCAGTCATCCATGAACTTCTAGACCCTAATTAATGTGACTTTCTTTAAACAACACTAACTCAGTCCTGTTGCTTCATCTATTACCTTTTCCAAGCTCATTTCTTAAACATTTTGGTTCTATAGCCAATCCGAGATGTCAGATGGGATAACATCTATCCTAAACTCCTATCCCTTCAATTTCCAGTTGTATGTCTGGTAATGTTCAATCAGTATTGTAAAATATATATTTTACTAGGGTCTTTCATAAGAATTTTACATACTTGGCATAGTTTTATTTTTTCCTTTAAAACAGAACTCCAGCCATCTTTACAATATACTTTCTAGTTTCTATTTCATCTAGGGAAATCAGAATAAAAGACATTTACTCTATTCCACTCCCCTTCAGCAAATTGTTTCCTCTCTGTGACATCCAAATAATGTCACAGCTAAGCTGCTCACAGCTCCATTTAATGTGTAAATGGGGCCTCAGATACTTTCGACTAAAAGAATAGGGAAGATATTGGTTATGGACTAATGTAAAAGCAAATTAAAGGATGGTACTCCAAGATCAAAATAGTAATATTGTAGGTCCCTTTAAATGGCGAACTAATGTCTGTCAACAAAAGTGGCATTTTCTTAAGGTCTACAAGCAGTAATGCAGTAAATCATTGCTTGGTTAATAAGGCTCTGTATTACATAGGTCTGAATCTAAAAGGATTTATACTCATCATTTCCTTGCTGCATTTCCGGAGTAAGTTTCAATCTTCTTTTTTAAAGGTCAGCGCAAATCGCTGCTTTGAGTTTGATAGCAATGCCTAAATTTTTTCTGACCAACACAAGTTTCATTTTTCTACTGCAAGTTTCCTGCCATGCAAATGGCATGGATACAATGAGTAATTTCTATGTCATGCATAAAGGGCACACAAACGGTATATGTCAATGAGCATAATCTTAAATATCAAGACCCAAGGCAAAGCTGAATAATAATAGCAAAACAGTTTTCCATGGCAAAAATATATCAACTGTTACATTGCTAAACATTTGAAACCAATTTGTTGGTCACCATAAATGTCATGCATGGAACACAGATACTATCTTTTTATTAAATCTTCACTTATGTAATAGCCTTTAAAATTATTTGTTGAACAGCTACAGCAACATTATTTAGTGTCTTGCCGGAAAAGGTCTGAAACTCATATGCCTTGCTAGAAATGGTCAGCACACAAAATACACAACAGGCATGTAGGTGTTGCCAAGACAAACCAAGACTTATAATAGGAAAGAAAAGTGAAGGTGCCATGGTTATTGTAAATGGTGTCAGATTGGTTGTCTGAGAATTTCAAGCATAACAGCTACAATTTACAAAGAAATTTAAAAAAATTACAAAATATCCAGTTAGTTTGGGTTGATAGTAGAGGTCACGGACCTAAAGGCAGACTGGTTTGAACTCCAAAGGATGTAAAAAAATCAAGGTATAAAGAATGCACAACACGTTAAACCTTGAAACAGATGGACTACAGCATCAGACCACACCAGATACTACTCCTGTCAGCTAAGAAATAAAAATAACTAAGGCTACAATTTGCACAAGCTCACCAAACATTCAGTATAGACTAGAAAATGTTTATTATGCTGCTTTTTTATTGTGATATTCAAGTCCGAGTGTGGAGTCAGAAAGAATAGATCCATTCTGCCTTCTATCAATGGATTTGAATGCAATTGGTAGTTACATACTTTCTTGTTGGCCCTTTTATTTTGCCAAACTAGTTCAAATGGCACAGCCTAGTCGATCAATGGTGTTGATCATGTGCATGCCTCTATGACTGCAGTGTACCCTACTTGCCTTGGGATATGGCCCCATTCACAAAGACTATTCATTATTTCTTGAATTCATTATTCTGCAAATAGCATATTTCAATCCAATAGAGCACCTTTGGCATGTGTTGGAATAGGAGATTCATGTCACAAAGGTTCAGCAAATAAATCTGAAGCAACTTCATAATGCTATCATGCCAATATAGACCAAAATCCCACAGGAATGGCACCTTGTTGAGTTTGTATAATGAAAAAAATTTGTTCAGAAAGCAAAAGTGGGTCTAACCTGGAGCCCCTAAAAGGGATAATTTATGGAGCTCTAATACTACGTTTATCTGTACGTCTCAAAAATGTCAAAGCAGTAATGTTTTTATTGTCTTTGCCATCTTGCGATCTGTAATACATTTAATAAAGGTCTTGTATTAGAGATGTAATTAACCAGCATTAGACTCAAATCCCTTTGTTAAATATTAAAGCACAAAGTAGAATCTAATTTTCAATCAGTTCAATGAGAAGTCAGATTGAGTAATGAATAGGGAACCGCATTTTGTTCATGAAGCGTGCATGTAAATTCTTCCTTTCACCCTCACAAACCGAATCTGTAATGATTAAGAAGTCATTATGGAATCATTTAGAACATGTGAAAGAAAGACAGAGGCAGTAATCTTTGATGAACAGCCCCCTGCGTACTCCAAGAGCAGGTCTTTGCTCAATGTTGAAAGGTTTAATGAAACTTAGTAGACATTCGCTTTGACATTTTTGGATGCATACGGGTAGCAAGAGACTATTTCACTACACCAATTAAAGCAATAGCTCTACAAAGAGTTGTGTACCAGGTAAGAATTTTGAAATCCTGTCCAAAAATAGTTTTTTTTGTAATAGTAAAGTAGTCCGAAAAATCTAATTTCTTTTTTCTTCTACAAAGTAGTTCTAATGACAAAGTTAAATAATAAAGCCTCTTGTAATTGTTGTTCATTTAAATCCTAGTGAGTTATTACTGTAAAATTTTAGTACTTGATTTTCACATTGAATAATGAACAATATTTTTGAACAACCATTTGGTGTATAAAGGTCAGTTCATTAGAACCCTTTCTTATTAATTGGTGTAAGAAAATCCATTACAAGTTAAAACACAAAGAAGGGATAATTTCTGTATAAAGAGAGCTGTATCCATGTTACTGCATAGAGGATCAATTAAACACAGGTATTATGATGAAGCATTTACAGAAAAAAGAAGGTACTGTCTCTCTAAAGCCAATTTTTTCTTATTTAGATTTGCCAATTCAGACACAGGATAAATCTACAGTCTTGTTCTTAATATTATTTTCCAGAATTATTTCTATTTCCAGTCTCACAGACAACACTAGAAATGGGTTAAAAGGTTATAATCAGGGGTGCACATAAGTACGCTGGTATGCAAAATGGTCTAAAACCTAGCTCTGCGTACCTTTCTTTTCTTTCCTAAGGGCATCTGCGTACCACAGGATGAGAGATGCATGGAGCTTTGCACCTCCTCCCTCTTCTCTCTAATGAGAACGAAGCCATGCTTGTGTTGTGCTCTGACGGCAAGTGCTCTCTAGTGACATCCGGTGGCTGAAGCTGATATTTTGATTGAGTTTAGATTACTGCTCCACGCATCTTTTTTTGCAATTTGTATTGTTTTTATTGTTAAACCTATACAATTTATATCAGTTGGATAACTGAAGGGAAACTTTAATAACTATAAAAAGTTGCAGTTAGGGGTGTCAAATTGGGAATGTATATTACTAATTAAAAAGATCTGGGGGATCTGAGTAGTCACATGTAGGGTAAAATCTAAAAAGAGAAAAGTTGCACTACTGAGATATGATACTGAGATATGATACTGAGATATCTACTGAGATCTGGGGGTTCAAACGTATTGTACTGTGAGAGTTATATTTGACCCAAAGCCAGCTGTTGGCCTGTGGATGGAGACAGCCAATCGGAGGCTGAATCAGGAACAGGGAGGGCCATCTGCAGCAGAATCTACTATGCAGTAAGGACAGTAAGGTAGAACACCCTATATATGGGGTGAGTACCAAACACCATGTCCTGGTACTTTTTGAGTAGCTCACTAAAAAAGTTATGTGCACCTCTGGTTATCATTTAGGGCCACTGGAATAAAATATCAGCAAAGTAATATATCCTATCCATATAATGTGTTAGAAGTAGCTTTAGGATTTTTTTATGCTTTCATTGAATTACAAGCATACATTTTTTATCTAAGCTGGTATTCAGGTACAATTTCCTCAATTGGATTAAATAACCATATAATTTCCTTTCAGCTCATGTGCTCTTCACAGGATATTTGATATTTCCAATAATTTTGATATTTCCAAATTGTATACAGCATAAAACTTGACTGTCTCACTCTAACCCCCATTGCATGCATACTAGCCATTTTGCAGCTAGCTGTGTAATCCACATTATTGTAATATTAGAGGGTTTACCAATGAAGGTAGTCATTATAAAATTTCTTGGATGATGAAAATTAATCAAGCAAATTAGTGGTAATTTTACTGACACTGAGATGCCTTTGATCAAAACATTAGAAACAGGCTTCTGGAAAATTTTCTGGTAGTAAATAGCTCCCCATGTTTGGACATATTGCTTTGTTTTTAAACCCAACATTTTGGTTTGGGCCCAGAAGGACTATATCACCACTTGATACAGAGAAACAATGAACTTATTGCAAAATTCCCATGCAATCTGATTTTTATTTTACTACCTGAATTTATTTTAATAAGTAAAATGCTCTACTCTTTTTTTCAAAACATCCCCAGTGCCTTTAGCGTTCACCAACAAAATAAAAAGTTTAGAAAAAGAGAGGTAGGAAAAACTTCAAGACAAGTCTCCTAGTGGGCAGTAACGGCAATGATATAAAGAACACAATTGATTTTATTACATAGTTATCAATAGCATGATTATAGAAAATATTTATAGCCATACAAAAAATGTATGTAATACAGATGTCCAGATACCTGTTTATACTCATATACACACAGTGGGTACATAATATTGCACATCACATACCAACACGTTAGCAGATAACCACTTACAATATAAAAAGTTGACGTGTATGTTAGCTCTTCTTCCTGGCTCAGGGCATATAGGTTGGAAACACAAACACTAAAATGACCACCCATTATCACCCAATCAAAAAAGCAGAAATACTTTTTTAGCTAATGTAAATTCAAATCATGTGATCTGGTTAAATTTTCTAGCACTGTGTATGTCAGTTTTGTGGAAGGAACTAGGTAAGGTTGCCTTTTGAGGTTACTGCCATATTCCCATCTTGTCCTGCACAGGGTGGATTGGTGCATCAAGGCCAGCCAGCAGATATAATGTGATTGTGTGCAAGTGGGTGATAACACTACTGAAGGAAGATCAACTTGCAGAATTTTGCAGACAGAAGTAATGACGTCTCAGCTACAGACAGAATCAACACATATCTACTCTTTAATAAATTCTCTCCTGTTACATAAAAAGAGAAGCACACAAAAAAACAGCCATTTTTTGTGAACCTGTTATAAAATACATACATTTACTATTTAACAAATACCCATCCTATAAGCATCTACTCAAAGTCAAAGAATTAATATTCTGCGGATCAGTAAAAGGAAACATTGTTTTTCGGTTTTTCAAAACGAATGAAATAATGTTGCTCTCTGGAACATACAGCCAATTACATTGTTTCTATTTTCTACACTTCAGTGGATCCACAGATTGGCAATGTTCGCTGAGAAAAAAAATGATAAGTCTCCTTAAAAAATAGTCCCAGCTTTACATAATGTCTTTTAGGGCAAGCACCTTAAATTGCAATTATTGATTTTGCACACAATACCCTTCTGCTCAAGGAGACATATATTTCATTATTTGTAATGATAGTGGCAAAACTCCTTAAAATAAACACAGTTTAGCTTATCACAGCAATAACCTATATTGGACAGAGTATTTAATGGCCTTTTCTCAAGGAAATGCTGTCTAAGTCTAAATGGAGTTTTAGTAATAGAACAAGAAGCAAATACAGCAAAACCGAGCACAGCCATGCAAGTGCAAAGAGGATTAGACCAATCTAAGTGCATATTATGCAACCTCATATGCAGTATTTCACAAGTGTATCAAGCTATGATGTTGTTATTTTATCCTCTCCCTCCCATGTTTTAACAGGGAATTATTCTTCCCCATCTTTGCCACTAATATTGCTGAAAACTCAAAGAATATGAAAAACGTTAGAGATGATACAAGCTATTCGGGTTTCATTTAAATGTTAGCTCCTGCCCCCGATGCTGGAGGATACTGGTTACCACTCATTATCACACACCTTGAGCTCTGTCCAATCATACCACCTGACCCTGTATATAAGGAAGTCTGAGGCAACAGGGAGTTGCCTGAACAAAGAGGTCTTATGCAGCAAAGTTCCATCACTCCTTGCGGAATGCTCTGGTGAATACCGGGGGGTTCCTTAGACTCTGTGCTCCCTGGTTTATGCTTGTTTGGTGGCACGGTGGGTCCATTGCTCTCATGGTTCACTTGTGTAAGATTAATACTCCAAAATAAATCAATTCCCATTCCCTTTGTGTCTATGCACTCCAGTGCCTACATACTCACATCTTTTTATATCTGCATTAAGAAATTATCATAGGCAATATTGCTTATAACAGCTAGTCATGCAAGATTTTATGTGCAGTTTAGTGTTCTCCTTGCTGGAGAGAAACTGTACCTAACCACCCATAGTGCAAGCATCTCCTAGCTCTACATTCATCCTTTTGTAGTGGAGTAAAATTAGCTCTGACATAAGGAAGATAGTAAAACCCTGTCTTTACCAAGATGACCTTCACACTTAGCAAACCAAGACATGGTAAGCTGACAATGTCCATGTGTGAGTACCAAAGATGATTCTACTGTAAGAGGGCTCTTGGGATTGGCCTCAACAGCTAATCTGCATCAGTCACTTATTATCATTCTCTAACATTTCCTACCACCAGAACAATCTGCTGCTGAGATGGGTCACAAAATGGCTCAATAAATCTTCTTGGATCTCAGCGGGAGGAAGGCACAGATGATTATCTTCTATTCCTGTGTTAACCTTAATAGCTCTCTTTAACAATAATGCAAATTACAAAGATAGGGCAATTCAATTTAAAGCACTTTCCTAATATATTAGTGCCTCCTTTTTTGTTTTAATTAAACAGCATACCACGGCTTATCTACTTTATTTGATGTTCCAGGCAGAACACTGCCATCAGCGGCTACTATCCATAAAGTGTAAGCATTTCCGTTTCCTAGTAATGGCAGGAAAATAGAGTGTGCAGGCTGAGTTGAATTGATTTTTTTCTATTGAGCTGGTCAAAAGCAACAACGATTCATTATCAAAACAATGTGCATAGAAGCACGCTGTAACACTGCAAGAATGTATGGCCTTGAATGAAGGTTATAACGTATACAGAAGAATGCAAGACTGGCATTCTAGTTGGAAATATTTTAAAATCGTTGATTTTTTTTATTTTAGTAAAAGGTTCTAAGCCATGGATTTATTAATCATGTCTACATTGTGTATCAATTGCAAGTCTATTTTTAACAGCAGGCAACTACAAAATACAGGAACATGGTAACCTTGGCAAATAATTCTTCTCCAGAGAACACACAATAGTATTCAGCTAGCAAACATTTTTTAAAGCCTAAGCTGGAAGTCCAGCCAAAACATTTTTAGCTTTGGATAGCTAGAGGAAAGGATAAAACCTGTGCTCTATGGGGTCATGCCAAAGATCAGCAAGAAGCAAGGCTACCATCTGGGGGTGGTTGCTTGTGCCAGGGCTATAACCAATAAGAAAAAAAATGCAGATGTTCGCATATAATCTACTTTTCTTGACAACAAATATTTATTTATACCATACCATGCATATCTTGTTTGTGAATTTTAAGGGCATGTGTCCACTGCTTATTTCCCCGCACTGAAAAAGCCGACAATGGCCGTGCCACATTGAGATTAGATTGAAAAGTGTTCTCTCTGCGTCTTTTTTTTGTGTTGGACGTGCGTGAAGCAGTGGACACATGACCTAAAGCAAATACAAATTAAGGTCAACATGCTACTATAAACAAATACAGGTCAATTATATGACTCCAATCCAAAATCAAGAGGAATACTGGACACCAACAATGGTCAGTGGTCATGAATGTTGTCATAAAATCCTCCATATTCAGGGTCTTGCTACACTTATTTTGATCTAAATGGCAATAACGTCCAAGGAGGACACTGATATTGCCTATATACAGGAGTGAAGGATGACAAATTAAGACTGTGAGCCCGATCAGGCTGGGTCCTCTACTCCTCCTGTGTTAAAACCTGGACCTGTGTGTATTATTTTGTGTTGTATTTCCACTCTAAAGGTGGGTTTACACGTGTAGATTTTTTGGTTGATCAACTGGCGATTCGTTTTTTTAATAGATTTGTTGAACATTGTTCGTCCATTTATCGAATGTAACATTAGATTTTTCTGTTCGTTCATCCCGATATCGAATGAAAATACACGCAGAATTACTACGACCCAAAAAAATTTACAAACATGTTTGATGACCTTTTGAACGATTTTTTGTTAGAGATCGAACTAAATTTATCTATTGAACAAATTGGCCATTCTAGATTTTTGTTCAATCAACCAAAAAATCTTTGGTTCTTCATTGACTGGACAAAAAAATCTACATGTGTAAACCCACCTTTATGTATTTACAGCGCTACACAATATGTTGGCGCTATATAAATAAAGATGATGAAAATAATAATAATAAGATGATACTTTGCTGCTATCAAATTATAAGAGGTGTCATCCATCATATAATAGTAAAACCTGAAGACTTTTTTAATTTTTTTAAAGACAATGTAAAGGTACATGTTAAATTTTGACATCCTTTTTTGCATGTTTTATTTATCACTTTAACACCCACCACAAAGCAAGAATATAAAACTAATACCCTATAAAAAGAGGAATCTGAACAGAAAGTCAGAAAGAAAGCAAGCCTTATAACATGAGTTTGTGGCTATTTTATCATTCCAGAACACAAGTCCATGCAAATCCTTGCATGGTTATATAATTTATATAATTGCATTCCTTGGCATATTACACATACAATTAGTGTATAATGTCAGCAAAAACTTTCATATTGTGTGATAATGAAGAGCCAGCGTAAGCATCCAGAGCAATCACCCTCAGATGGCTCTATTATACCCATCCAAAGCATTTTTAAGTTAAAATTAAATGAAATCCAATAGTTTGGTTTTTAAAGATGGTCTGGTGGCTGAAATGAACAAGTTACGCCAGACTGCGTTAACCTTTATACAAAGAGCATTGTGGTGTGAAGATGAGACAGTTTCACAGAGATTTCACTGCGCTTCTGTGGTTGGATCTCTCTGCTACATTTGTCATGATCAGCAGTAGAAGGTACTGCTCATCAATAAAGGTCATAGGGACCTTCAAGAAAGTCACTCTCCGGGGAGAACTAATAAGACTGTTTATGCTGCTTTAGTGTTAACAAAGATGATTTAGAATAAGTGGCTAAGTTTCATAATAATAATAATAAAAAAAATATATATATATGTGTGTGTATGCCCCTCCATATGCCTTTACATCGCTTCATACAATTTCCATTAGATCTACCAACAACTATGTAGTCTCGGGTCCTCCTAGATAGACTTCTAGATAGAATACATAGTGATCTCTTTGTATAAATTGTACAAAGAGATCTCTTTGTAGAAATGGTATGGGTAACGGGACAAAAGATCGACACACCGCATGCTAGAGCCTAACTTCGCTAGCTCAAGGTGTTATCCTAGTCATATATTATTAAAATGAAAATATGTCAGTTAATACAGGTAGTGCAGAAATTATTAGGCAAATGAGTATTTTGACCACATCATCCTCTTGCATGTTGTCTTACTCCAAGCTGTATAGGCTCGAAAGCCTACTACCAATTAAGCATATTAGGTGATGTGCATCTCTGTAATGAGAAGGGGTGTGGTCTAATGACATCAACACCCTATATTAGGTGTGCATAATTATTAGGCAACTTCCTTTCCTTTGGCAAAATGAGTTGTTGGAGTGATTATCAGTACGTTCTTAGGTTCCGTGCAGACAGGTCGATGAGCGAATCGCGGCCATTCCCCAACCGTCTAGAACTAGACGGACCGGACTGAGGACATCTCCAAGGAATCGATTTTGGATTTATTGACTGAGCGGAAGGGAATAGGACTGGACTGTGACAAGACTGATAAGGACCTCGATACATACAAACGGACTGAACAAAATTAGGAGCACATCGCCATACAGAGGATACAGAAACTTCCCACGCCAGTGTTTGGAGACCCTATTGGCTAACCTCTGCCCTTCAAGGAAAGACGGTTGGGGAATGGCCGCGATTCGCTCATCGACCTGTCTGCACGGAACCTAAGAACGTACTGATAATCACTCCAACAACTCCCTGAAGAGGTCCCTTGAACGGGAAGAAACGCATTGGAATGGTTGGAGCTTACTGTTTGGACCCTGATTCCCTGGCTTACCAGGACATGTGATTTAAAAATAATAAAAAATTGTGTGTATATACGGTGAACCAAATGCTCTATTGATCCCATTAGGGATAGCAGTCACATTGTATATTTGAGCAAGATGGAACACCACATTGTTGTACTGTAACTATGTTTTGATGTGCAATAAACAAGACTAACGTCAATCCCTTGATTAGAACTCATTATTACACTCACCGGTAAAGTCCACTTAGGGCTTGGCCACCCCTAGGGGTTGAGTTCCCCCCTCTCTATTTCATATACGATTGGATGATGGTGAGCTGGCCACCCCCTTTTTCTGACAAACCCTAAACAACTCCTTACCTTGAATAAATTTCTCAACCATCCACCTTTTATTTAATCCCATTCTTTGCCAAACTTGCCCCACCCCTTCTCCCTTTGGTTACTGTAGACTATAATTCTTACTATTTCTTGAAATTTTTTCTATATGCTCTACACATAGTTTTGTCATGTTTAACTATGTTATGAGGACAACCTTCTGCAGTAATGGTATTATGTGTACTCCTTTTCTTTTATTCAGTTTTATATATATTCTGTTATTCAGTTTTATATATATATATATATATATATATATATATATATATAAAATAAAATGTAAATTTTAAATTTCCAGCACAAAAACGCTCAAAGGCTAATTTTTATACATTGTTACACATTTACAAATGTGTATATAATGCAAAAAATTATAATACATTATTTGGCATTTGGAGGTTTGTTTATCTAATTTTAGAATTCAAGAAAGACTAATTATGCGATATGGCTACCATTACCTACCTGCTCTGAAGTTCTGTGTACTGTACTACATGCCAACATAAAATTGCAATGATTGCAAGGTAATAATGCAAATATCTAAGCCTTTCTAATTTTTGAGATTAGGTTCAAGTAAGTAAAATTTGCTATGGTTACCCACGGATCGTTTGCGAAATTGTATGTTCAGATAATTAGCTAGATAGACCTGTAAACATTCCAGACCCTTCCTTTAAAGGGTACCATCTCTCTTTTACTACTACACTGTTGTATCAAGTACAAAAACATTATTTATGGCACCAATGGAAACAAGCACAATTAGATCCACTCCAAGACTACACAGTCATTAGTAACCTCACTATGACCCTTCAGCAAGCAGTGCTGCCTGGTGCCACCTTTACATATCCTGAGTGCTTCAGACATGTCTAATCCATTGCATGGAGATTAATTACACCTGCCCGACATCTTCAGAAAGGAGAAGAGCCTAGTCTATCGATCTTTCTCTGTAATTTCAACAGAAAGAATAGGAAGGGCATTACAAACAGAAACAATGTTTACATCCAGTGTACTATGTTTCTCCATAGAAAACAGTGTTTTTGCATATTATTTCTTTACATCCATCACATTCATTAAGAAACAACTAAAACAATGGAAGGAAATGTGCATCAAGGAGGAAATAGAACATTAAATTGTACAGCTAAAAATTCCCAGTAACATAGAAGCAAAACCAATTACCATGATGTGATCATTAGTGCAAGGAATATTGTTCATGGCTATAGAGAGTCTGTAGACTTATTTTTGTGATAGAGTAGGAAAACTGAACAGATATAACATTTTCTTTTTTTTATATAAATTGATCAATTTAAGTGAGCTTCTGCTGTTTCTAAAGTGGCCATACATGCAAACAGTGTCAAATTTTCTATAACCAGAATGGTGGGCTGTTACCTAAAAAGTGTAAAAACTTGCCCACCCCATTGCATTTTGCCCACAGTACATCAATATTGGTCATAGTGGTAGGGCAATACAAGTGTGTGCAAAATGAGTAAAAACGACTATATTTTTGGACCATAAGACGCACTTTTTCACCCCCAAAATCAGGGGGGGTGTCTTATTGTCCGAATGCGTGACCCCCGTGGTCAGTCCGGTCTTATGTTCCCGCCAGCTCTCTCAAGCTGTTAGATGAGAGATGCGGCCACAGCCAGATCCCTCATCTGTACTGTACTGTTTCTACCAGCAAAGCCCTGCTAAGAGAAGCAGTACAGCAGAGAGACATACATGGAATCTGCGTAGCCTGTTAACTACGATCACTGTTCTGTTCACGGCTGGCAAGAAGGGGGACGAACAGTGCAGGGGAATATTTTTTTCAACTGATTACAACATTTCACATTTTATTTAGTTTTTTCCTGCTCTAAAAACAGGGTGCGTCTTATGGTTCGGTGCGTCTTATAGTCTGGGAAAAGTATGGTAGTATGAGGTTTGCGGTTAAAGTATAAGATACATTGTTGAGAACACAGATCTTGTCAATTTGATGTTAAACAAAAGAAAAAAATCATTAAATAGTGACAATCTGTGCTTTATTACACAACAAAAAATGGCTGCTGTATGTATATGTAGAAAATGGAAATTCCCAGATAGGGAGTGGTATTTACTTTTCATCACTACAAGTGAAAAGCAAATCATTATTGTAATTTGCTTCATAAGTACAGTTGTCCTTTAGGGAGAGTTTCTGAATAGAGCAGAAAAACTATGTCCTTGAAATGACCATGCCAAAAAAACCCAAAAGGTTTTCTTGAAGAAGTTCCAAGTGATATATGGTGCTGAGTAAAACTAAACCGAATTGTTAGTTTGTACCAAAGGATAAGGAATCACATACTTAGGGACTCAATTATTTGAACTAAAAAAGTTCAACTCAGTTTGTTACCAGCTGCAGTAGAATTTATGTTATAGTCATTGCGGTTTATTTCAGAATACAAGTGTACAGTACTTTTTGGGAGATCTACCGGTCTATCCATTTTATCCACCATGTTTAACATTTATGATGGTTAATACATTTCTTTAATATTTAATAAGATATTGTTAGTGGCTTGTTAAGACTTTATGTTTATTATGCACTAAATACAAATGCTAATGTTATATGCTGTTAGGGATCAATAGGACAGGAGAGGTTAAAAATTATAGAGGAGGTGCCAATATTTTTTATACATAAAATTTATTAGTTTAATATAATCAGTTTGTCATAGTAAGCAATCTATACCTATACTATAGAGAACTTGATTTGTTTGTATTCATAACCTGCCTACCAGCAATTTATAGGCTAATGGTTTGTTATAATCTAGATTTCACTAACCCATAGGCAAAAATCTAGGGTCTGTAAAGCAATCGCCCCTTAGGTTTACACTTACTCTCTGCTTATCCTCCCCACTTGCTGTCTCAACATACCAGAACAGGCTCCTCTGCAAAGAATCAAGCAATAGCATAGATTGTGTTTCAGTAGACAAAGATTGCATGTGTATAGGAAGCCTTGAGCAGCAAGAAAGTCAAGGTAAATTCAAAGCCTCATCTTAATTTAGAGACTAGAGATGGTGGATTTTTTTCGACTAGCTGACTTTGTGAGCTGGTTGCAAAGCCTCTGAAAATTGTATCATCACCAAATTTGCTGGAGATGTAGAAAAGGGTTGTGGGAACATTTGAAATGTTTGTGCTCTAGCAAATGTAGTTTTTGCATAAATTAAGTTCAAAATCATAGTTAAAATTTCGATTTTGAAAATTTTTACTTCACTTTCCATTCGAGGAAGGAAGCTGCACCAGGTAGCCACAGCAGAATGAGCTGGTTATGCACTGGCTTTTGCTTAATATAAAAATGTTTTTGTTCTTCTTTAGGGTTAAATAACTTAAACTTGAACTTTAGTTGTCAAATTTGATGTAAAAATACTTATTTATAAACCAGTTATCCAGAATATATGCAGACATTCAAGATGGCATTCATGCTATGAATGGGCTGTTCCACAAAAATATTTAAAAGGAGACAAATAAAAATCACAAACCACAAACATAAGTAGCTGGACATCAAAATCAGCAGACACCACAAATACCAATGTAAAACACAAAGCCATAAGCAGGGGTGCACATAACTTTTTTAGTGAGCTCCTCAGATGAGTACCAGGAGATAAT
>CM070033.1:93450509-93462937 GCA_036250615.1 Ptychadena robeensis
GCTTGCCGCCTGCCTCGACCCTCGCCTGTCCCTCGACTATCCGTTGATTGCCGCCTGCCTTGACCCTTGCTTTGGACACTGACCATCCTGCATAACTCCTGTGTACCTGCTTGTTTGTTCACACAGACTTCCCCCCTGAAGGGTAGGGGGGCTCTGGGAGAAGACCCTCAGGTGACCCTCAGGTGGTTTCCCTGCTCCTGGCACCCCCGCGCCAACCCAGGACCTGCGGGCATAACAATAATATGCTCTAACTAGAGGGATCGCTGGTCCCATATATGGGTATCTTTTGCAACAGGGATGGTATCACTCTATGTTCCCAATTGTCTTTTAGTATGTATTAATTATTTATTTATTCATCGTGTATCTATTTTTTATTTACTCACTATTTATTTATTTATGTAATTATGTATTCACCCACTATCTATTCATGTATGTATGTATTTATCCAATTCTTTCTTTGATTTCTATTTGTCTCCTTTTGAATGTTTTTGTGGAACAGTCCATCCCTGGTCCGCCCATGCATGTATAAATTCCATCTAACCACCGCTTGAATAACTGATACAAGCAAGGTGCCAAAGTCATTTGATGGTGAGTATATAATGCAATATATTCTATCCTAAACAATCCAATAAATAGGGTACCCCAAGATGGATTATATCCTTTGAGAGGTGCCCCTTGTCAAACACCGTCAGAATACTTTGCAAATGTATGTATGTTGTTTATATCTATCTGAAGTTGAGGATGTAGACCATTAAAATGGTTGTGGTTTTTTTATAGAATAAAGTCCTGGTACTGTGATCTCCTGAGGAAGCCCCAGTTGGATAGGGGAGAAACGTGTCCATATATACAGGACTTTCTGACTTATAAAACCCATTGGACCAACTAGGAACTGCACTTCTCCGCCAAGTTGGTGTGATGGTGGTGAAGGGGCAGGATGGGGGGTCCTGAATCATGGGGATACGATGATTCTTGTTGACACTGTGATTACAATGTATACACTCCAACACTGTATGATGCTGCATACTTGTTTTTAATGTATTTAATGTATTTATTTGGTGATCATTGTTAATAAAGATCGTATTTTAAAGTACCGAGCAAATCTTTGAAGATTATGATGTACCTTAAAAGCCCCATTTTTCCCGTCCCCATCCTTGTTCGAGGTTGTTTGTTTTCACCATGTATATATATATATATATATATATATATATATATATATATATATATATATATATATATATATATATATATATATATTTGCAAATAGAATATAATAATAATAATAATAGAATAAAGTGGAAATAGATTTTAAAAAATATAGTTACAAATAGTTTGTTTTATTTTTGTTAAAGAGAAATATGTTTCTTTACCCTTTTGCTAGAAATGTCACTGCCCTTATTCACAGTTGGAGACAATGCATCGGCAACAGTGAGCACTGTCTAGGTAGTAAGTCTAAAATATGAAAACATGCTGTGAATACGTGGACATTTTAACAAGATTTCTCGTTAGAGTTTACCTATAAATATCAATTGATAAAAGATTTTTAAAAATAAAACTGACCAAAAGTAATTTACATTATCCTATTAACATTTGTGAGAAACTCATGGGGGACTCCTGATGCTTGTTTCTGCTAACATCTTCAGTTGTTCCATTTCATTTACTTATTAATAGTAAAGTCACTGCACATGATAATTGACTTTCTATTAATATTTAATGAAAGGACATAGCACTCTAAAGAGGATTGGAAATGAGAAACACAAGGACAAGACAGGATAAATAGGTGCACATGATTTCTTGTAATTTATTTACATATCCCCATGCAAATTTAATTCTAAGGATTCAAGTGTACATTGGCATTTAACATTTTGCAAACCTAAAACTGGACCAAAAAATGTATGGGGAATGTTGTGCTATTGTATTTACCTGTAAGGTTATACAGCCTGTCTACAGTTGATCCATCAGTTTGTGGACAAAAAAACTGCTTCTATACATCACTACAATTTATTTTGAATGAAGCAACTCTGATGCAGACTTTTAGCTTTGATTTAGTGGGTTGAAGAACTAAAGCCTTTTTAACATAATCACTTAATTTCAGGAGCTCAAAAGTAATTGCACAATTGACTCAAAGGCTATTTCATGGGCCGATGTCAGTAATTTATTCCTTATGTAATACTAAAATGTGAAAAATTTTGCTGTTAACAGACAACGTGGTCAAAGGAGCTATCCATGCAGTAAAACAAACCAACAGTAAGCTGCAAAAACCCCATTCTAGGGTTTCTAAGTACTACAATATTATAAGCTGGCCATACACCTGCAGGATTCTCTGTCAGATTTCCTTCAGATCAGATCAGATCTACCAACAACCATGTAATATGAGGACCTTTCTACACCTTCCAATCACTATGTATTGTATCAGGGAGGTCACTATACTACATGGTTGTTGGTAGATCTGATCTGATCTGAAGGAAATCTGACAGAGAATCCTGCAGGTGTATGGCCAGCTATTGAGTGGCAAAATCTACAATTTGGTACACCCTGGGATCGAAAGAAATCAGTTTCTGGTGTCCCTGTCCAAACACCTCTTTTTAAAAAACAGAATTATATAGCATGTAACATTTCTGTCCTGCAGCAGACAAAAAGGTAGAAATATTATAACCATGAAAATGCTTTCAGGAACTGCAGAGTAATCTTTGATGCTTGTAAAACGTTGTCATCTCTTGATTGACAAAAAATCTCCACCATTTATATACTTGTCTTACTGCAGCCCATAAAAAGAAAACACTGCTGATTCTCTCAGATGCTGCAAGCATTTGAACATTGGATGATTTGAATGCTTGCTCCTCCCACAGCCACCTAACCTTTGCAAGCATTTGACCTTTGTATTGATTATGTGCTTGCTGCCTAAAGAACCCCAGCAGGAGTGAGCTGGGGTTCCTTAGGTTGGCTCATTGGTTCTGTAGTGTCATACAAACTGGTAAGGGGACCATAGTGACTATCAATCATGGCATATTGACTAATCAAATAGTTGCAGCAGCTGTAAAGAAGATTTTCTTTACAAGGACAGTCAGGGATTGGTGACTGTTGCAGGATGTGTAAGTGAATGCAGTGAAGAGCATCAAGAGTGACCATGTCACATATATAAAAAATAATGAGGAGCAAGCCAAACCTGAAAAAACATCTACTCAACTCACACAATACCAAGGAAACATCTACTAAAGTCTGCATTGAAACTGACATTTCCAGAAGTGTCCATTGCAGCTCTAAAAGGTTCCCCATACTAACCACCATTACTACTTATGATGATGTGGATGTGAAAAGCAACTGAGCAACAAACAAAGAAAACAATTTTCTTTAAATAGTGAAAAGGAAACTTTTCACATACTTCTGATGGTTAAACAAAATTTTGATGTAAAGTATGCTTCATGTTGTTTTTTTCTTCTCCCTGACCTTCAATGAAAAATGTTCAGTAATTACAACCAAAGAACAAATCAGAGGAATTTTAAAGAAGAAAGTTTTCTTTGTTGTACTTTTAAAAAAGTTGTTAGTTTCTTTTAATATTATTTCATACCCAACTGCTTTGAATTCAATTCCATTTTCATGTGGTTCAGCTTGAGTATTCACTATCTCAAAGTGCCTTATGCCAGATGCCTAAATACAGTGATTGGCTCATGAGGGGCTGTATTAAAATAACTTCTGCTCATTTGAAGGGTTGCTAAGCACTTGGCATCTGTTGTTATTCACACAAGTTATACGAGCACATCACAGTTTTAAAATTTGTTATTTTATTTTAAATTTTGTTATTTTTTAAAAATAAATCAGTGCTTAAAAATGATTTTTTTTAAGAATGCTGGCAAAAAATTAAGAGATCACTGCAATTTAGTTTTCAATCAACATCTGTGTGAGTATGCCAAATTTTCAATGTCAGCGTCTGTGAAATTTCTTTCAGCTTCATTTAGCTTTATGAGTTGCTGATAAGGTGATCACCTCAATCAAGTCTTATTGAATGAGCAAAAGTATAACAAAAAAAACATTAATGTAGCCAACACTCCTCTTGTAATAATGCAACAAAACCCCAAGAAACTGCAGGAAGTACGTAAATGTTAACAGGGAACTGACCATGCTACAGCATTTGAGAGGTTTTAATTGAAGAAAAGAAAGGAACAATCCTGGCTTTAGTGACACAAGTACATAGTGATGGTCACCTTGTCTAAGATTTTAAAGATGACTGCACAAGTACACACAAGTAAAGAAACAGGCACTATGGTCAACATGGCAAAAAAAAAAAAAAAAACATAGACAAATACCTTGAATTTTCTTGTAGATTTAAGTGAAAAACAGAAAGTGGGAACAGCTTAAACCACGGCATCCAAGGCACACAGAATGAGTCAACACTATACACTGTGGCTCACATAAGAGCACACTGCCATTATAAAATAAATATAATTGTAAAGCTACTTAGCGTGCTACGGATGTGACAGCTCATGGTAGTACAAGCGTCACCCATTTCAGATGGCCTCCATAACTGTAGGATATTTATAGTACTTCAACACAGGCTTAAAGATTAAAGTGGTAACCTTGCAATCCCAGATGTTTCCCGGACTCTTGAAATCGCAGTAATTTAGCAGGGAGATGGTATTACTCTTCCTGCTAATGTCCCACCTCGCACATTATCAGCACAAGCGGGGTGAGACATTAGCATGGAGAGTTATGTCCCCTCCCTGCTAAATCAGGCGAGAACTAAGCCTGGTACCGGCACAACGCAGAAGAACCACATTCCGCATACCGCAAGTGATGCCGGTTATGTCACTTACTGTTTTCCCCCAGGGTTTTGGGTTGACAGGTATGCTTGTCTTGTGTCTAAATTTTCCTTCACGTGCCAACTTTACAGCCTATTTTATGAAGGGACTATAATAATTAGTTAAGTCAAGGAGAGTGTGTCAGCGCAAGCCAATCAGAGGCATAGACTGCTTATAAAAAAGTGCACAGAGGGAAGAGAACAAACACACAACTTGTCAACTTCTCTCAGGAGTCATCGATATTTGTCTTTAGGGTTGATGACAGATACAGCAAGAACAAGCTTATTTGAAAAATCTCTAATAAAACTAATCCAACAAAAGAATACACATATCAGGTAAAACACCATAAATATTCACTTGTCAATAAACTAAGAACATATATCTAGGGAGTGGAAGCAATAAACAATATCAAATAATTCAAGTTGGATGAAGGAACAAGTAGGTCGACATATTATTTGTAGCCAGACCTTGTAGCTACTTTCAGACTTTTTCTTATTTTGGGCTGTCTTGGTCATACACCATAGTCCTTGACTATCAATTTGTCAAACATTTGAATACATTTAGTTGAAAGGGTCCTCCCTCATGATTCATACACAGCTACAACATCTGTTTTCTGAAACAACTGGTAAGCTGGCCATAGACACTTAGATTCCCCTGAGATAGATTTTTTATATGATCGGGACATGTGATTTCTGGATCCGATTTATCGACGATTAATCATTGACTTAAAGCGCACCTAAACCCACCAGACAAACATTTCCTCCTGGCTAGCCAACCCCTGCCCCTATTGGAGCAATATGTAAATTAAAAAAAATTGTTACCTGTGTGGAGATATCTGTATAGTTGTCCCCTCACCCCTCCTCCTCTGTGTGAGCATCTGCTCATCCGCCGTGGCATTTTGGAGCTATTCACGTTGATTTATTTATTTATTTTTCTTACTTTCAGTTTGTGTCCATTGACACACATTGTATCTGGCAGCCCCAGGTGGCGGCTGGCGTTATTACAGCCTCATTTCATGCAAGCCTGGAATCAAACACTGAATCTAAAATGGCGGCTCCCACAGGCATCAGCATGATTGCTAAATGAATATTTTTTAGTTTTTGAGCACATTTAAGCTATTGGGACAGTTTAAAGTTAAGTAAAAAAAGTTATAACTTTTTTTGGTTCTTTTTTATTTTTGAGTTTAGGTGTGCTTTAAGTAAAGATCGGTTACACAAAGAAATGTCATCTAAAATGATGGAAGTGGGATGAGACCTAATTGGCTAATGGATTGGTATTGGGTATAAATATAATTACATGTGCCATACCCCATCTTATATCACAATAGAAAAATATCCCTGAATGGACCTATAAGGTCCTATAACACCAGGTCCTATAACACTAATTTTGTACATATCTCTTAGTCTTAACGCCACAAAATCCCCCCCCCCCCCCTGAAGAGCCCACTCAGGGCCAAACCGCGTGGTGGGTTGAGTGGAAACTTGATGTGTCACAACTGGTTTAAGAAACACAGGGCAAACATTTTAATGTTATTGTTTTGCACTGTGTATATTCTTTAGGGATATTTTTCGGAAGTGGGATTAGGCCTGCAGGGATCGATCAATAGGAACGATCGCATGTCTCTAATAACATCCCTCGATTCCTGATTGATTGACATCACTTTTACAATTTACAGACAGGTCCGATTCCTGCTTGTTCAATTTTTTGTGTGATTTCTTGTCATGCCGATCGATCGCTCTTTTCATGTATGCATCGATTTGTCGCGGCGATCCATCTCACAGAAATCGCACATAAAATCAAGACGTCTATGGCAGGTTTAGTAATTATTTCAGGCAACAATATCTGCACAAATAGATTGCATTATAGTTGGAAATAAACTCTAGTAATAAATAAACCTACACAGCTAAATGGGTAGTTTTTGTTGTAAAGAAAACAACATTGCCAAACAATTTGTATTAGGAAATGTTCTTGTCTAATAGCATTTAGTTCTCTGCCTTGCTTTATTGTCTTTGAAAAGTAGAATTGGGTATTTAAATAATGAAGTAAATATCAATTGAAATGCAGTATAAATTTTCAATATCAAGCTCATACATAATAGATTAAGCTTTTAACAATTCCAAATTTGTTCATTTTTGTTGCTTTTTGTCCTCTAGTGTCATGAATATTTTTAGGAACTTTAGATTTTCAATGTAAGTTGTGTTGCCTAATGCTGGCAGTGGGTCAAAATGAACACAGGCATTTGAATTTGCAAACTAGTAAAATATGCATAGCAGGAGACTATGATAAAAAAGCTAAGATGTAACAAGCGAGAAAGAAAATATCACAGTCACTTGAATTTAACTGGCCACGGTATATTAAGCCAATCTACTTTTGTTCTTTTCATTTTTTTTTTTTTTTAAGTTCAGCTTGGGTCAGCTCATCCTTGCGTTTAGAAAGCAAAAAGGTTAGCTGTACACTTGTTGTGAAGCTTCTTCACTTTAAAGGGAAGAAATAAAGTAAAATTTGAAATCACAATTTCTCAGAAAAATAAGGTTGTTATGTTTCAGCAATTAAAGAGTAGAAGTTCTGTTTGGGACACATGTTCAGTGGTGGCTACCCAAAAAGTATAATGTTCACCTAGATTTATATTGTGCAGTACCACCCTTATTAGTTTTACTTTACCTTACATATATATACATATGTAGCCTTTACCTGTAGCAATCAGAGAACTGTAGTGCTATGCAGACAAAGGGCATGTTTCCACTGCCCACAGTTTAGGCCCATATTCATTTACACAGCAAATACGCTGGAAAAAACATGCCCGAACAGCGGCTTATCCAATGAGGTGCCCATTGATCTTCAACGGATGTGTCACTGGTGACCTCCCACGTCTATGCAATGACAATGTGGTTCCCTGTGTTAAAAACAAAGTGGAGCCTGCACGCTGCTTTGACAATGCAGAAGTAGATATTATTCATTACAATTGGCAGTGTTCTGTCTGCATCCAACATGGGAAAAAACAGTGGAAACAAGCCCTTCTAACTTGTCTCCTCTAGGTTAATACGGGAACTAAGGTGTGGTGCTTTATTTAGTTCCTTCACTCAAATCCAACAACAGGAAACTATCTATGTGGCACCTTAAAGGTGAGCATAAATGGTTAGATTTTTCCATTCAATCGACTTAAAATATGGTCACATTATTTTTAACACCACATAACAATTCACAACAGACTGAATTCTTTCCTTAACCCTGTGCGCATGCTCCATAGTACCATCAAACATAAATCCATCAGAATGCCTAGAAAACCCATCAGATACTTGTACGATCAAATAAAATTTACCAACATGTCTGATCACTGCTTGATCCATTTTATATTTGATATAAAAATTTTGTGAAAATTTTGTGCTCTCCTATAGAGTTGTGAACTTCACTATACTACTAAGCCCTGGGCACATTCTGCTCTTCTACCTCTTAAAAGGTAACAGCAAACCATACTTTTTACACTGAAGAATGAAAGCAATTTTGCAAAAAAAAATCACAAATAAAAATGTTTAATATTGTTCATATATTAAATTGGAATGGTTATACAGAGTCTAAACAGTGGTATACTCTGCAAAAATCAGTGGGTGATACCCGTAAGTCAGTGGTTAATAATATGAGTTTTTGCCCTAGATTCATTGTATAAGCAAGTTGAGAAATGTATGAGTTATATTATCTTAAAAGAATTACACCTGTGTCTGGAAGATTCCAGAGGTTGTTAAAGTACAAATGTAGACAAACAACATTAAAAAATATCAAGCAGCTATCTTATCAAAGAAGAAAATAATCCTACCCCCATTTTACAGAACTGCATAGTTGTATAATTTCTGGGAAAGGTTTCAATGAATTGCAACACTTGATGGTAATTGTTTTTGAAATGTCCTACTGCTATTCACCAGTCTGACCTGGCACCTTCAGCACCTCAGTCAAACCTAAAATTATGCACATAAATTACCCACTAGGACAATGGGAAAAGGATATTGTTACACACATTTATCTCAAGCTTCAAAACTCCTGGACATATCTCCTTTGATGTGAAACAATACAGAAAGCAGGTTGTCATCTTGCCATGAAGACACTCCTAAGCCCCCATACAACAAAACCATGTAATACGACGACCTTTCTAAACCTTCCAATTACTATATAGTCTATCAGCGAGGCCGCTATACTACATAATTGTTGGTAGATCGAATGGAAAATGTATGGAGTGATCTAAATGTAACTTCTAGTTTAAATTTCTCACCTAAACTTGTTTTTTCTCTATTTACAGGGACTATTTCTTTGGGTGTTTACATTTTTATCTCTACATTCCTATTTTTTCCATATAGCTGACTGCTGCTCCTATCTTCTTCAGTTCACTACTTTTGGATGACTGTCCATGATTAAGATCTTTGAAATGACTTCAAGTAGGACAATTCAAAATTGGATATAGTCCAATTCAAAAATGGTGAATGTGGGAACGTGGTGTGACAAAGTAACAGCTGGGATAAGCACATAAACACAAGACATTTGTGCAGTTTGTTATACAGATAGCAGCTCTTGCATGGGTGATGTCCCTGGTGAGCTCTACCTGGAGAAGACTTGCTATGGAAGCTCCTTGTCCATTGACAGCTCTGAGTTCTGTACAAGTCTTTAGACATTGTATTCTGTCAGTGGATGAGCAGCATTTCTACTAGACACATCCCTCAAACAGTATATTATTGTGAAGGTTCATGCTTTGTCAAGGCTTAAGAACAATTCTTACCATAAAATGTAAATGTATAAAAAATATTTTAATGTTATTTTAGAATAATAAGCCTATAATGTCACGCATTTTATCATATACTTTAGAAATTTACAAATGTAGTCTCAATATAAGTAAATGAAGTATATACACCATTTGTTTTAGTTTCCATGGTGATGTGAAGATTTTTAGGGTTAAAGTTAAACAACAGAGCTTTAAAAAAAAAAAACCCAAGATAAAAAAACAACAACACTACCTGCTGTTTAAATATATCCACATCACCTTTTACTAAAGAAAAATGTTTACATGCTGATTTGACCAACTAATAAACACAATTCTATATCTTTAGAACTGTACCGTAAATTCACATATAAATATCAATAATTTTGATGATTGAAAAGCTTTCTAGTCTTTAAAATGTATAACACAATGTGTACATATTATACAGACATGCTAGGTGTTGCAACATATCGACTGCACTTTACTGCTCCTCTAATCCCATTGAAAGTTGGTACAGTGATAAATGCAAACGAAATAAATTGAAAATAATACTACACAAACATTATATGTTTTCATGTTTTTTTTAACATAAAATGCAAACATTCACAGTGCAGGGTGGAAAAAGTATGTGAACCTTTGGACTTAATGCCTTTTTTTCTCCACACATAGTGTTGCATGTTTTTTCCAAACAACTAAATTTTGGTATCATCGGTCCACAGAATATTGCCAGTAGTGCTGTGGAACATCCAGGTGCTCTTTTGCAAATATCAAACATGCTGCAATATTTTTTTGACAGCAATGGCTTCCTCTGTGGTACTCCATTCTTTACAAGACCACGCCTAGGGAGAGTAACAAAAGTGCTACACTTTCTCCATTTGTAGACAGTCTGTCTTAAGCTGGCCATACACCTTCAGATTTCTCTGTCAGATTTCCTTCAGATCAGATTTTGTTTTACCAAAACCATGTAATATGAGGACCTTTCTACACCTTCCAATCACTATGTATTCTATCAGGGAGGACACTATACTACATGGTTGTTGGTAGATCTGATGGAAATCTGACAGAGAAATCTGAAGGTGTATGGCCAGCTTTACACATGAACATCAAGGCTTTTGGAGATACTTGAAACCGGTAAACCCAAAACTGGTGTGTGTTTTTAAAGGGCAGGACAGCTTTCAGCAACACATACAATGTCATCACACTGATTGGACGCAAGGTTGGCTCACTCCTGGCTCCACTTAGCTCTTGGAGAAGTCATTAGGCTAGGGGTTCACATACTTTTTCCACCCTGCACTGTGAACGTTTACATGTTATGTTTAATGAAAACATGAAAACATATAATGTTTGTGTAGTATTATTTTAAGCAGATTGTGTTTTACATTGCTGTGAAGATCAAAGCACATTTTATGACCAATTTATTAAAAACTCCACATAATCCCAAAGGGTTCACATTCTTGCAACTGTACATGGATTATAAAAAGAAGGACTATGAACTTATGTATGTTCATTGAAGCATAATTTGCAAAAGCCATTGAAAGCAACTATTAAAAATAAATATTCTACTTTGATGCTTTAAAAATTAATAATAAAGACATTTGGATCACCTCAATGCTTCGCACAACCGGCCAAAAGCATATCTGAAAGTGACTTAACTGCCGGATGCAGGCAAACCAGAAAACCATCAAGGAGTGTAGGAACAGGTAAGCAAATCTTTTGTTTTGCAAGCCTTCAACAAGACTTGAAAATAGATCCATTCTCCCCAATGCAAGGGTTAAATCCTTAATAATAGAGTCTTAAGATTAGCCTGGCTTACAGCCATGTGCACTGGCCTTCTGTGCTTTTTAGACGTTTATTTCAATTATTGGCAATAGTTGTGTTTTCTGCTGCTGTGAGATACAATACATTGTTTCTCTGACATAAATTTTATTTAAAGAGAGCACATGCATTGAATTCTCAGGCAACACAAAAACACTGCTACATCCCTGGTC
The DNA here is from genome assembly GCA_036250615.1 of Ptychadena robeensis. Taxonomy (NCBI): domain Eukaryota; kingdom Metazoa; phylum Chordata; class Amphibia; order Anura; family Ptychadenidae; genus Ptychadena; species Ptychadena robeensis. The sequence goes on from CM070033.1 coordinate 93,462,032, forward strand.
AAGGTTCGAGTTTGTTTCAAATGTTTTGATTTGATGCAGAATGTGCCTTGGTCTGAATGGAGTGATATTTTATTGGCAGGTTATAAAAGGTTAAGACAGTATTTTTTAAATCTGCACCAAATTCGATGAATTAAAAAAAAATGTCATTGTATATATTGCTATTTCTATTTATGAATATGTGGTTTATCACAACAGTAAATGTGGTTTACTTTCTTGATGACATACACTGCTAGTAGCACACTTTTTACTTAATGACAGCGATAATCAAAATGTCATGTTTCATCTCTCAAGGGTTAAAGTAGATCTGGCTAGCGGCAGATGGTTTAGCTGACATGTAGGACTGCCATTAGCTAATAAAATGGGTGGGGAGTAATAAAGCTATCTGTCTAAATTATTTATTCAAATAGAGATCCTGTCTCTTCCCCAGAAAATCCCACGAGGAATACCCAGACATTGGCTGAAAATCTACGTCTCCAGACTTCTAATCATTAACAGTCCAGGTACAATTCTACCACAATGTTTTAGATAACGTCTTTCATATCTTCAGTCTAATTTTATGTTCATTAGAGTATAAATCAGGCTAGCAATGTGAATTAAAAAAGAAAATACAATTTATGCTATGTGATGTTATGAAATTCAGAAACATTAAGGTGTCAGGAATAACATTTGCTGTACCTGGAACATTTCCCAGAAATTAATTGTATACACATGCATTTCAATGGAACTCTCCACACTCATCTGAGCCAAGTCAATTACACTATAAATTTGGTATCAGCCACACAAAATCATACAAATCATACATGCCTACACTTTACATTTATACATTTATTTTACACTTTACATTTATTTTTTATATACAGGGAGTGCAGAATTATTAGGCAAGTGGTATTTTTGAGGAATAATTTT
>CM070033.1:93474392-93514497 GCA_036250615.1 Ptychadena robeensis
TAGTGCCATTCATGAAAACATAGATTCCTGGTGGTAGGTCCGCTTTAAGTTTTACTTAAACATTGATTCTGGAGCAAGCATAGTACATGTCATAGTAAATAGTAAGATAAAAGACACAACTGTGCCATTCATTTCTAAGATAAAATTGCGGGCAAAATATAACTACACCATGGGCCAGATTTGGCCCCCAGTTTGAAACCCCTTGCTCACATGATCTAGCACTGCAGGTGTGCAGCTACTAAACTTTGGCTAGGCAAAGGAAGTACCATATTTTTTGCACATATTTTTTAGTACATCAGACCATAGAATGTACCCCATAGTTTTGGCAAGAAAATAAAAATGAAAGTCAGAGTCATTCACATATAGTGAATTCACACATAAAGTGAATATACATTATGTTCCAGCAAAGTAGACATGGCTAGGAAATGCAGTATTCACTCTATACTCCTCCAGCCAAAAGACCAGTGCCAGGAGACGAGGCTTTGTTTTATTCCCTCTAGCCAACCTAAAAGGCCAGTGCCAAGTGGAAGCTCTAGTAGAGTGTGCAGGGCTGAAACTTTATCATTAGTTAACTTATGAAGAGACACATTTTACAATCCAGCACTAATAACTTACCCATAAGCACCTATTTACATATAGGAGGAGAGATGAGTTTGTGTCACATCATTTGTTGGGCACTGCTAGTGCTAATAAAGCTCGCTACAGGTATCGCTCTTGGAAGTTGGCAAGTGGCCTTTTGGCTTGGCCTCTTGGGATGCAGAGCTATTGCTCCCAGGATGTTTGGGACTAAAATAATTGGGTTCCTGTTCACATATTCCGACCAAATGACGCACAAACATCATCCTGGTGATTTTGATGGGAAATGTATTATTATTAGCCTTATTTATACAGTACAAACATATTACACGGAGCTCAGCATTAAATTTGAGATATGAATTTATATTCCTGAAAAATATGGTATACAGATACAATAATTTTCAGGAGGAATTCCAGACACAAGATACATTTTTCAGGGTGACACTGAGAAACAATTAACATTTCTAGATGTCCCTATAGCAGAGCAAATCTTAACCTTTTAATCAAGCTCCACCAAGAGTTTATCAAAATGCAAAAATACAAAGATAGTATTACAAGAGTACCCTTGAATATATGTACAAACGTTACAAGGTCTTAAAATAACCTTATAGACTTAATGACAGCTTAGAACAGAGATTGGCCTATATATAATAAACGAGGAGTCTAGTGGTTGACTGAAAACCACAGGACACTAACTTCCACAAGCTGGAACACACAGGGGGACTGGTATACTGGATGATGAACTGTGGAAGGGATGTAGACCTACTTGTCTGCCCACCATGATGGAAGGAGGGTGAAAAACCTGCCATTGCCTCCTCCTGGGCACCTAACAGCACCGTGCTAGGGTTCTTTGGTGGGAGGTCCCCCTTAAAAATTCTTCATACCACAAAGATCACTATGCATGTCTGATATGCCAGACTGCTTTCTAGTGAATGCAAGTGTGCCATGGAAGTGCTGAAACTATATCACGCTTAGATTTCCACCCGATTTTTTGGCCAATCGACCGCCATGCTGAGCTCATGGTGGTCGGTCAGCCAACCAAAAAATCAGATGCGGATCTAAAGCTTAAGAACCAAAATTGGCTGCAAAATCGATCTAAGCCATTACGGACATGTCCGTAATACTTAGATTGGTCTAAAGCACCCCAAAGCAGCTAGGGGGACACGGCGCACAGCATCCAGGGAGCCCAGCTGATTGTGATCAGATGTTTCTGCTGATTGACTCACATAGCATTCCAATTAGGGAATATTTTGAATATTGAGCATGGCAACAAATAGGTGAATGTTGTCCAAATATCATGATGCAATTTAGTGAAAATGAACATTGAAAATAGAATAGAAAATAGGAAACTAAAATTAAATGAGCAAATATTGTGAAAAATTCTATAATTTTTTGAATATCACGTTCTTTCCACATGAGAAGGAAATCCTTTTTTAGGGGGGGATGTCTGATTGAAGTGAGATATGCAGACGCCTACAGCGTCATAAGCTACCATAGTTTTTATATGGAAGCAAAGTCTTACACAGGATTGAAACTTTATACATAAAAAGCAGGATCACGCTGTAAACTCATCTAAATTCCAGACAGAAAAATTGACAAATAAAACTATAAGCAACAAGATCAAAAACTCACTGACAGCAGAATTGACAAGTGGAATAATCCACATAGGAAATACAGATATGACATGCCAACAGCGGCAAAAAAAAACAAATATGAAATAAAAACATGTTTTAATCCCTTACAAAGAATAGGAAATAAAACTATCTGCTTTGGAAGTTACCATGGAAAATCATCACTGGGCCAACTCCTAACAAAAAGCTCTCAGATATTTTCTTTTCAAGATTATTTATGATGGATCTAAATTCCCTGGACATTCTGTGATTGAAACAGCACGACTGGTCCCTGCACCTGGATTCTGAAGGTACAAAGACATCCTGCAGACAAGCTGTGAGACTCAACTTCTGAAAGGGCATTTGCAACATAACAAGTGAGAGCTGACTCGATGCTGCGATCTGCACTGCTTTTTCTAAAGTAATAATAAAAGAATGTGTGCTGCAATACAGAAATGACCGCCCTCTGCAGGGATTTGTACCGCTGTTATGGACCCCTGAGGAACTGCACTCAATATTCACTACACATACATTAATAAACACATACAGTATGTGTCCATCAGTATCTTCAGGGTAATTCAAATATCAGTTTTGAAAGGAACAATATTGCTTTGGTAATGTAAAATGCCCTGTGTAGGTAACACTGAAAATGTCTAATATCAGAGGTTACCCAATAAATGTATAGGATACATATGTTGGATAATTACTTCTTTAAGGGTTAGGGTTCATGATTCTGAGTGTGTTAACTAGAATTCTTATTGTGAATTTTCTATTTTGGCCTTACAAATCTCTTTACTATGCGGATTGCATTCTTATATACACTATCTTTTTAATGACTATTTAATATTATTATATTGTGGCCTACTGACCAAATATGCGACCTGCGATAGATATGGCAGATCTCATAAATCTTCTTTCTCCACAGCCCCCCTCCCTGCTCCAATCACCTTGCTTCTGTACTACCATTGAAGTAGTAGAAAACTACAAATCCTGGTGCGCTCCAGTGCAGACCTGTCAAGCCTCCCGTTTTGGCCGGGAAAGTCACGTTTATATGGGACATTAGCAGGGAGATTAACGCCCTCTCTCTGCTAGATCAGCTAAAAGGCCTGCGGACGCTGGAAGTGACGTCAGTGACGTCACTTCCGGTACGTGGAACGCGGAAGAACCACGATCCCTATACCGGAGGTGACGTTACTGACGTCATTTCCTGTACGTCCCCTGGTTTTTAATGCCCAGACTTGACGGGTATGCCAGTGACATCACAATAAGGCATCCACTGGCCAGAACATGCAAGGATTCATAGTTCTGTACTCTGTGAAGGGGCAGTCCTAGGGAGATTGGTGCCCTTGGCGAGCACCACAGGGGGTGCTGGTGAGTCACAGACTTGCGGACTATATGACTCAGCTGCACTCTTCTAGAGATAATCTTTTCTCTCCTGGGGCAGCCATGAGATTGATAAGTGGAGGGGAGGCATCTGGTCACCTGAAAAAAATTTTGATGCCCTTATGGCACCCCCCCAGCATGATGACGCCCTGGGCAACCATCCATATTGCCCTGCCACTAAAACCGCCACTCACTCTGATCTAGCACATCACAAAGCATTTCATAGATCAGAATATGAACAGAATTATCAGTAAACAAGATATCACATGCTTTTGTTGAAGTAACTATACACCATCCTTTGTTCACAGGCTAATAGTAAAAAATTTATTGTGAAAATTGTGTCACAGAAGACAAGACAACATTATTCCATTACTCCCAGCACACTAGTTCTTTTTTCCTAATACGACTGGTATGATCATCATCAGATATATGGCTTCTGTGCACCGTACATTACACATTACTATTTAAAGTGCACATTGCATCAATGAAACTGTCACCAAGTCTGATGGATGAAGGTTTTCTGCCTATTGTGTGCAACATACTTGTGAAGAGGAGAGGAAGGAGAGGAAAGAGGCCACCAGTATTGGCTGTGGCCTCCCCAAATATCTGGGTTATCAAACTCTAGCTCATGGGCAAAATGAGATTTGCAGTGTAATTATATTTGGATACATTTTCTTTTTTATATTTTTTAAATGAATGACACATATATGTATTTTATTTGACGTTTGTTGTCACATGTGTTATAGTATTACCCTTCATTATTATTCCCGATTCAATGCTGGTATGGTGTGTTTCCATATGAAAATGTTCATCCTTATATTCAATTAAAAGGAAAAACGTCCCCAATTGTAGAAATTTTTTTAAATAAATATCACGGATATCAATCAAGGAGGTTTTTATCCGAGTCTAGGGAGTATAAGCCAGGCATAGATGTGTACATTCACATTAGATTAACAAACTGACGTAATGTAATCACTCTGCATTCAAGCATCTGTGGACCGAACTATAAATGGATGCGCACCACTGTGCACATCGATTCCTGTTCAATACTAGGGTCCCCATACAAAGTAATTGAGATCGACTAGGTGAAAAACAGACATGTCCGTTCCCTATTCGATTGTTTTTTTTTTCTTTTTTTTAATGATCGTGATCGATCGCTCCATGGGGGAAGCTTTAATTTCTGCAGGATTGGTTGCCTCGAACGTTTATTGTGATCGAACAGCCATCTTTACTGACTTGTTCTGTTTCTCTATAGGAAAGTGATCAACCTGCAAGATAAGCTGGGTTTGTTTTCTCTTTTTTGGGTTGCCCACCTGAAAATGAGAGAACTGATGACTTGAGGGTAAATGGTCAGAAAGGAGCGGAAGTGAGGCAATACAAAGCCTGATAACCTAACGAAATCCCTATCTAAATGTTATCTGCATTTTAATTGCCTTCAGGTATTGCCTTTTCAAGAGATTTGTGTTCTGCATTGCAACACATTTTGTTACCAAATATTAAAATTGTTTTGCCAAGAGGCAAGTAGGTTCATTGCTTTTCCCTTCTTTTTCATAGCTCACAATGTACTATTGCCACTGTCTGTGCTGTTACAGATCACTGCACATAAGGTCTACATAAGAGCAAAGATCTATATATCTTGTCAATCAGGCTGCATGGGGTGATAGCCAGGAAACATATTGTTCCTGGTAATCAACTATACTCCTCGTGTTACTGGGGACAGAAAGCAGTTCCCTGGGATTTCTTGACTTTTCCATTACTAAGGTAGCAAAATGTTCATGGGAATAGCCATTATCTAAGCTCCATGTGACATGGTGAGATGAGGGAAAATATCTAATTACTGCACGAGAATACACTGAGATATATACATAGAGAACAGTAAAAAGGATGGCTTTGTCCAATGGGGAGATAAAACTATAGTGGGAATAAAAAATGATATACCATTATCTTCAGAAAGAACAATGCAGGAGAAGGATTAGAGAGAAGTATTGAGGAAAATAATTTTATGGCAGGGGATTTAAACAGCACAAACTGAGCTCTTAGTGAAGTTCCCAGGAGCCTTGAAGGAAAAGAACCTTTTCCATTTAAAAAGTCAATATTTTCTGGTACAGCTTAAAGTGTATGTCTGTAAAGGTTCTCATTCACTCTGGTCATAGTAAATCTGTAGTAGTGATTCAAAGACTCTGGACTGGAGTTTTCTTGACCCTTGCTGGATAAGGTAAACCAATTGTGCTGACTTTAGACCCATCACAGGGTATTTATTGCTGAAAACCACAAGTCAGAATTGAGAAAGTCCGAGATATGGAAATTCAACACTAGAATGCAAATTTCATACAGGCTTAAAAACTGAACCAAACGGGTAAAAAAAATGGGTGTACTTGATTGGTTCAGTATAAAGGCCCCCATACACCACATACAATTTCCATGCAACTTCTGTACAACCAACTTTTCTTCTACCAAAACCATGTAATAGGAGGACCTTTCTACACCTTCCAATCACTATGTATTCTATCAGGGAGGTCACTATACTACATAGTTGTTGAAAGGTCTCATGAAAGTTGTATGGAGGAATCTGCAGGTGTATGGGGGGCTTAAGTCTGCATAAAAATTGCATGTATTTGCAAATTTTGGCTTCTCATTAACCATCACGGCCAGCTATGACTAAATATTTCATGTAAACTAAATCCCTAGTGAATTACAGAGAAGAGTACCTGTTGGTGGTCACACTGGATCCAATTTATACTAAATGGGGTTTAACTGGCACAGAAAATTGTAAACCAGAGGAGTTTTCTTTATCAAAAACTTGATTAAAATTAAAAAAAATCTATAAAAGACATTTAGAAACAAGCCATCTAACCAATATTTCTAGTCTCTCGTTTTTGTCTGGCACGTTTTATTCACTTTATGAACTTCCTCAGTGACAGACAGTTGTCAGATGTGGCTTGAACAGGAGTCATGCATAATTTTTTATGAATTTTAACAGATTGCTACCTGTGCAATAGGTCCTTGTGATGTTAATAAAGACCACGATTATGATAAAGAGAACTATTCTGGTTGACAACTGTGCCAGTAAAACCCTGTTTAGTATAAAGCGGATTCAGTGTGACTGCCAACAAGTGCTCTTCTATGTAGTCCACTAGGGACACACAATATTACAAGACAAACAAATCCTAACTGATGAGCCCAAATACAAGTAGAATTCATGTAATTGGTCTCTTTAAAAGGACACAGTAAAGAAGACAAATTGTGACTACTAGTGATCATTATGGATGGGAGAAGTACAATACAGAGATTGATCATAGGGATGTTCAGTCAGTTGCAGGTACATGGTATACATCATATAAACCCTTTGGTGGATACCAACAAGTCAATAAAGGATATGTTTATTTTAATCTATGGCCACTGTGCTTGCTGTGTCTTGCTAAAGAACACAGGCTATATTTGGCTAATCCCAGTTATGTCTTGTATTATTATGCAAATAAACCAACCAATTCTCAGCAAATGTGGCAAGTTATTGTAGTATTTAATAACTATTTAAACTCATTAATGAGCACCAATCCATGTTTTTTCATTTAGTGATTCCTTCGTTATATGCAGAACCGTAAAAAAGAGCTGTAATACATTTGGGATAATTGTGGCGCTTTATTAAATTCTGTTACTTGTACTGCTGCCATTTCATATATTTATATCATCATTTTTGGGGAAGAGACCAGCTGTTCAAGATATTGCAATCTTTTACATTTTTCAAGGTTGTTTTTTTCCCTGTAACCTATTTTCCGTTTTAGAATTTATTGTAAGAACAAGCAGACTTTAATTTGAAAAAGCCAGCATGTGGTAACATGAGGTGGACCCAGGCTTCTCTCTTGTGTATCATTGCCAATTAGAAAGTAGGACATTCTCTTGCAGATAGATGTCTGCACTAGAAGCTCATCAATCTAACTCATGCCATACAGAGGAAGAACTGGTACTTGCATAGAAAATACACTGAAAATCCTTAGAGGAGTTGTCTTTTGAATCCAGACAGCCAAGTCTCAAAATAGTACAAAGCCTTAAGTATGTAAAATTCCAAGAATAATTATTCTATTAATTATTATAAAACAATTTCTGATTACATGTTTTTATATTGATGCACTGTATTGATACATTTATGCAAACATACATACAACAATGTTATTGGGGTTCTGCTTATATCATATTGGACTAGACAGCCATCCAGGGAGCCAGACATGGCTTTGTAAGCAGAGGCTGGTGGGTGAGAAGGAGGTGCCAAGGAAAAGCTAATTAGTATATCTTAGTTTACAAGCCCCCTAAACTTAAAGGTGTAATTCTTGCAGTTAGATGGTGCACCCACTACAACAGTTCAGATCATGAAAATCTCACAGTAAACTAACCAGTTCTAGAAATTACCATTTTTGTGACTGAAGTGTAATGTACACTAGACCGTACTAAAGCAAAAAAAAAAAAAGCATGTAACATGTCAGGACACTAATGGACAAGTGTAAATAAATAATGGCAAAAGGGATTAAAAACTTTTTTCCGCATCTGTTAAATTTCAGTAAATTGTCTGCAACGAAGCAATGAGCTGATATTGATGTTCTCTTCATCCCTTAATGCTAGCTGCCTGGTTGACATGCTGACCCTGTTGTGTTAGTTAATTGGGAGTTATAAAACCAAAACTCTTAAAAAGATTTTACAATACACATCCTAACATATGGACAGTGGATTTCAAGAAAAATAAAAGAATTCCAGTAGTTTCTGATACTTCTTATTTATATATATTGGTGTTAAACTGTTGACTCCAGTTTATTGTTACCTCTTTTAACGTCAACACCCCGCTATAGAATCAGATTTAAATTTACCTTTCCACTACTTGGCTCCTGTGGGAAGTGGAAGATTATGCTCAGCATAGTTTGCAAACAACATTATATTGTTCTCTGCTAATCCCTCTCATGATGTGCCCACTATCCTTGAGACACTGACCCGATATGGGACATTCTTGGGTTGCGTATAAATGTGGACAAGAATGAAATTCTACCTCTGACACAGAGGAGAAAGGGGTCCTGGTTTGCTACAGTACCTTTCATGAAAGCACATAACCACATTACCTATCTAGGCATCAAAGTGGGGAAATCACCTACATCCCTCTATACGTTGAACTATCCACCCCTTTTTCAGGAGCAAACTCTTGGACATGTGGACAAAGCTACCACAGTCCCTTTTTCGGCAGAATACATCTGTTGAAAATTACCTGTTTACCTAAGCTGCTTTATCCCATGAAGACACTCCCGCTACTCCTGCATAATAAAGATATCGACTATATACGTAGAGTTTTTACTTACTTTATCTGGAAGCAGGGCGAGACATCCAAACTATAGTTATGTCCTCTGTGTCCCAATGGGCCCAATTGTGCTTGCTAACAGCGCGTAGATGCATAATGGCTCAGTGGCTTTCCACTAACCCTCCCCATATGTCATAAATGAGACGTGCCACAAGGGATCTCTTTAACCTAGAAAGACTGGCAGTGGATGGTCAATCAGACAAGGCAGTGACAAAAAAATTTCAGAGGTGGTGTGAATATATTGCGGGGACACTGTCACCTCAGGAAATTAGAGAATTGATGCTCAAGCATCGCTACTCCTCATGGTATGCCCTTATCGACCTTCGCAACTCTCTGGGTCCCCTCAAAATAGTTAAAATCCTTACAACATGTCCTAAGATGACCTCTCTAAAGTACTGACTGCCCTTGAATATGTTTATAATGGTAAAGTTTATCATTTCTACGATATAAAGACCTTTTTCGACCTGGTTTATGGTTTATGATTAGTGTTAGTTGTTTTTTTATTTTTGTACAAGTTAGGAAAGGAATTAGCTTGATTTGTTGTTTGGCTGAATATATGTTACGGAACTGATATCGGGCCAGTAGGCCTTCAGATTTATCTGTGTAATGTAAGCTTGTTCTGTACCATATGTACGTGTAAAATAAATAAAATTGGTTTATACAAAAAAAATGCTTCTACAAGTCAGTATAGATTGAAAATATTATGTGCGGCCCTTCAGTGATGCCGATGGCCGCACTTGTGGCCCTCCATATCAACTCAGCCCAGCCCAGCCCAGCACTGCCTTACCATACAATTTCTGTACAATCAACTTTTGTTCTACCAAAACCATGTAATATGAGGATCTTTCTAAACCTTCCAATCACTCTGTTTTCTATCAGAGAAGACCCGGCATTACATAGTTGTTGGTAGATCTAATGAAAATTGTATGGAGTGATCTAAGGGTGTATGGGGGGCTTAAGACTTTGAAGTCACCTTTTCCTTCTTAATAAAAGCATGACTTACAGTTTTTAGCTATTGTATATTCTTCTTTATAAAGTGGTTATTGGGCTGCTATTTAAAAATTCAGATCTGGGTTTAATTATTATAAGTGGGTCACACACACCACTGGCAAAATATGGATAATCTTTGCCTACAGGATACAGATTTACTTAGACTATGACTTATTACCATTTCTCCTGCCTTGCCCTCCCCTTGCTTTGATTGCTCTGTTCTCTAGGCCTTTTCCCTCTACAATGTAAAGCTATAAGTTATATAGGATGATGTATTCAATGATTTAGGCCACTGCTCAGGAGTTTCAGGTAAATAAATCTTTGTATGTGTACTCCATAGGTAAAAATAAAATAAAGCTTAACCCCAAGGTAAAGGCTAGGCACCCTCTGCAAGTCTTATTAATAATTTAACACAGATGCCAGCTTTAAAGGTATACTTTGAAAATAAAATGGAACACGATTGAGCTTTCTGTCTAAATCTGCACTGCAGTTACATTTACTGTGTTGAATGGCTAGCTTGCTATGTGTGCTCTACTCCTTGACTAGTGATCAGACAGTAAATGTGATGTAGTGCCAATAGAAACAGACTCAGAAGAGACTTTCAGCAATCTTTCATTTTCATAGATTTCTCTATAAAGGTCACAGCTAGTTTTTCTTCCAAACCTACCTATGAAAGCAGTTCCTGGAAACAATCTTTAAATACTCCATAAAAATGGGTGGTTGATAGATTTATCAGAGATGCGATCAAATTTATTGCAAACCAGAGAAAACAGTTATTTAACAAATACTGTATGCATGACTGAAAATCATATGTGCTATGATAATGCTAGCAGTATGAATTGTCTGATGAAGCACAATTCCAGCATATAGTTTTAATGATGTACAGCCACAAAAATAGCTGTTCTAGAAGTGATGACTTCATGGATAATAAACTGCCTTAAACAGAACAAGACTGCTTGAATATTACTTGGATATGCTTCGCAGGCAAACACTGCAATATAGCTATAAAACAAACTGGTAGCTTAAAGGTACTGTATATACACATTTTTACCGAAAGGTGTGTGTGTCTGTGTGTATAATTTATCTATACACATAAGTTGTAAAAAGTGTTGGCATGGTCATGTGACCTTTCTCTACAAGGTCTTCATGTGTCCCCCCCAAAAAAAACACCTGCCGGCATCTTTGATCTCTTGGCAAGAACCTTAGCTTGGGAGGCGGAGGAGCTGTCAGATGTAAGATCTTACACCTGCAGTGTAAAAAAACACTACAGAGCCTGAAACTCTGATCATTCTTGCAATTTGGTCAATTGGCAAAACACTTTTAGTTCACTTTTTTATGCAACATCACCTAAGTACCTCCAGGCTCTACCCATCAGCTGATATCAACTTACATCTGGTTTATAACAAGGACTAGTTTAATGTTTCTATGACTTTGGATCAAATATAATATTGTTAAAATATCCATTGTCTTTCTTGCTGAAATTTTTTTTAACAGCGATCAAGTACCAAATAGGAGATGTGGATGTGCAAAAAAATAGCTTAAACCTCCAAATAACAGCTTCTGCTACTGAAGGGTGGGACAAATCTCTCAGTGTACACTTCACCATGTTATTACCTATCCTGTCCCCTACGTGACCAAAATGTTTAGGAGTTTTAAGTCATACTGCTAAATCTAATAAAACAATCTGAAACCAAATGCTCACATGAAGTACTTAAGCTAGCCATACACGGCACGGATTCCCTGGCTGATCGATTCACCATCCGATCGATTCCGGCGATTCCGCCGGGATCCTCAGGTGTGATCGATTGGCCAATTAAGGAATCCGATTGCTGCATACCACCTTGTCCTGCCGGATCCGTGTCCGATTGATCACCTCCCGGAATGCAACTCCCGCTGATCTGGGCAGAATCGGACCCGAAAGACCAACATGTTGGTTCTCTGGCGGATCCGATTCTGAGCCCCCGATCAGTCGGACCCGATCGGACGGACAAGGTGGGCTGCACGGGATTCCGGCCCGATCGTTTCGCGTGCACGCGCCCGGTATCGATCGTGCCGGAATCCGGTGCGAATCCGACCCGTGTATGGGGGCCTTTAGTTGTGATTCTGGTTCAAATGCAGAGGTTATGGACTTCTGATTTGAACATTATTGCATTTCTCATTTTAGGTCTATACTACAGGTAGGCAGACTTTTTAATTTGTGGGCCACAATAGGTTTAATGAAATGATTGTGAACTACATGCAAACAACATAACAAAAAAAGTTTGTCAGGTCGGATTAAAAGACTAAATGGGCCGTAGTTTGCCCAAGTCTGGTCTATTACCATCACTATCTTTTATATATTATAAAACTGTAATGTTAGCCCTAATACTAATGTACATTAACATAATGTTATCCAATTTGTTTTATTGTATAATGTTGTTTATAATAAAAAACAAAACAAGGATATAAAAAAGACATAAAAATCTCATATCACATCTCCAGGTAATTTTTATATTCATTGGCTGCAGAATGTAAAAACATCTTAATCTTGCTCAAGGCCATACATTTATCTTCCTGCCCTGAAGTGTGAATAGTGCTTGACTGCAGTGTGTATAATCTGTTTAAAATTCATAGGTATAAAACATTTCTATCCAATGAACTCAACAATTATGCATACCTGTTGGTGATGTATTGAAGAAAACAATAGAACACCATATACAAACCATCAGATCAGTTTTTTTTTTAAATATACCCATATATAACTATTAGACAACATATACTCAGTTGATCTTTGCCTCTTTGACCTGTACCTTGTAGTTGTCTGAACAATTCAATATATTGATCCTTTTAAACATCAGCAAGCTGTGCTTCATGCCAAACACACCATAAAACATTTCATTGTTTTGGGTCAAGGCTAACTCTCAGTCTAGATTTCACAATTGTAATCTACTACATTGGTGTTAAAAAGAAACACATAGGGATAGTAGCCGTTCTTGAGCCCTTCAGTGACCCGAGTGCATCTGAAACAATATGACAAAACACAATCATCACCATTTACATGAAAGAGGGGTGCAATTATTTATTATGATAGTTATGCTTGTGTTCTGGGCCATCAATAATGGAGGGATCATGAATCCAGGGTGTGTGGACCCACAATATTCCAGCACATATCAAGAGACATAATAGTAACCTCCAGAACATGCAAGTTCTAGAAAGTATAACCCCCAGCAATAACCCTCAGAAATAACCCCTCTAGGTCTTAACAATATCCCCATGACCAAACAAAACCCCTTAGGTCCCAGCCATATTCCTCAGATACTAGTACTTGGTCAGCAATATGCTACAGACAGAAAAAAATCCCCTATCCAAGCAATAAACAAGCAAGCTAACATTAGTGCTAGGTAGTTTACTTATTGCACCTGCCCCAGCTAAGGGTCCCCATACACGAGTCGATTTTAAGTTCGATTCCTGAACAGTTGATCACATGCAAGTTCACTGTGATCGATTGTTTCGAATGTCTGAGCCCAGCATGGTGACGTCATCAAGCTGTGTTTGAGCATTCTTCGATCGAGTGGGTATCGGCTCGTGTATGAGGACCCTAAAGGTGGGCATACATGTCTCAATACCCGTTCAATTGATGAACCCTCGGTCCACTACCAAAGCAATGGCAATTTCCTGTTCGATTGAGCTTTCTTCAAACAGGATCAATCATGCTCTAAAAAAAGGGTGGGTGCATTTGATTTGCAAACAATTGATCACCACGAAAGTACACTCTGGTTGTTAGGGAGTCGATTGAAAGATCGAGCCAAGTATGCCCACCTTAAAACACCTCTAACCAAAGCTGCTGCCAAGACTATGACTTATCTGTCCTGCAGGTCATTCCTTGCCTGAAATTAAAAAGGGAAAGGTTCAGGCACTAGTAAGCCGGCGTAAGACAATTATTGCACCACCACCACAAATCTTCCTACCTACATAACAATTGAAATAACAATATTGTCATAGATATGTGTGAATTTGAGATGACAATGGATCTGTAAATAATTAATATATTTAAAATGTACTCATTTACATTTTGGAAGCAAATACAGCTCTGGAAACAAAGCCTATGGACACTTACCCTTGCATGATATGGGGTTCAGAAAGAAGAAACAAATGAGCACCAATGGAAACGGAAAATTAGTGAACCAATGTTATATTATGTTTCTAGTGCAGTATAAATAAGTCAGTATAAAATGAAAAAATGAAAATAAGTGCTAATATATATATATACAGTATATATATATATATATAAAATCTTATGTAGTAAAAATAAATATACCCCACCCCCACCAAATATTTTGTTTTTAATGTCAACCTTAAGTCTAAAAAGCATTGCTGGATTTACCAACAAATATGAACTTCTTCTGTTAGCAAAAAAATCAGTAACTCCAAGAAAGTAATAACTGGACTTGACTGTATGACATGCTGTTTGAATTTCAAAAGCACATATGTTGAGCTATACTGCAATGTACCCTGTACTCTACAGCCAGACTTTCAAATCCCTACCAGTCTACTTCTGTTCCTTTCATTTAGTTACATATAACATATTTATGACTTGCATAGAATCTCACAGAAATCTGAACACATAAAAAGCACCTTCCTAATGTATATTTTACTGACAAATGAAATTGTTTAGTTTATTATTTCAATATTTTATTATAGCATAATAGTCAACATTCTACACATATAATCAGTACTCATGATGCAAATGTTGATTATTTCATATTGATTGATTCCACTTTTAAAATGAAGAACAGGTAAATCAAGAACAATAATGGTAAACACCGAATACATCATAGATTGCAACCATTGCTCCAAATTGTACCTTACCTTTGTCACTGTGATACGTATGTGTTTAAGATGATTGACACTCAATTGCCATATAGTCAGCCTTCTTATGGTTAATTCTAGCTAACTAGAGTTCAAAACAACAAGCTGCAAACTGGACAGAAGTGAGATTATGTATCAAGGTCACCAGATGTGCATTCATTCAAAATAAGTTACTACTAATGACAAGCATCCACTGTCCATGCATGTGAATCTTATAATGCGCAAGGCCGTGCGCGCGCGCGCGCTCTGAATGACTTAATAAGTTAAGATAGCTCTTTATAGACTCCTATTTTTTAAGGTTGAAGCTCCAGAGTGGCTGTTCAGAATTTAGCAACATGATCAACAAGAATTTCAGTGCTTCACTGAAAAATTTACCCAATAAATAACTTATAACATGCAACACTTGCAAAATGGAAAGAACTATTTAGCCCCTAGGTGTCCAACCTGCGGCCTTTTGGGCATTCTTCAGCGGCCCTGCTCAGTCCTCCACTTGTGTCCCCTGAAACCTTACTGTTCATGCATGGGGCATAGGAACTCATATTGCATCACATTACCTCTAAATCAAAATGTGCATCACCATACTACAGTGTTACCCAATGCTTGAAGTGAAGTGTAATTTCATAAAAAATTCTTATACAAGTCAGAATAGATTGAAAATGTTATGTGCGGCCCTTTAGTGATGCAGAGGGCCGCACTTGTGGCCCTCTATATTAACTCAGTTGCCCACCACTGATTTAGCTGACTGTAAATTATAGACTTTCCATTTACACAATTATGTGTGATTACATGTATTTTTACATGTTTAACTTCAAAGACTGTATGCCAGTTGACAGCATAATGTTGAGGACTCCAATGGATAAGGAATTTACAGTTACATCTAAGAGATGACAACACAGGTTTCAGTACTGCAGTAGAATAAGCACATGTCTGCACAGATATGGAGAAGAGCAGTCTTCTCTGCAGAATCATTAACCTCCCTATCTTTCTCAGTGCTTCAAAGTTTTAAAGAACTGAACAAATGTGGGTAATATATCACAGCTTAAATTTCTTTGCAGAGTAGTTTAGGCCAAACTCCAGTTTAAAATGGTATTAATGTTTGCAATTGGTCAGCCATGCCTGTGCAAGGGTTAAATTAATTAAGGTTTTAAAAAGTTTATTTTTCCCTCCACAGGATGTACTCCCCCCCCCCAAAAAAAAAACTGGGATAAAACCGATGTTTGTCTTATAAGTGAAGGACTTGACTCCTGCGACCACTCATGAACAGTCTGGCCAGGACTCCTCCAGGAGTTGGGGTAGCTATCAGAGGTTGCCCAGCTTACATTCTGTTCTGTGTGCAGAAGGTAAAATTAAGGTACCCGAACTTAAACACACATTGGAATTTTATTTACCTTGTGTGTGTCAGTAGCGGGCAGCCTCTTACCTGTACCACACACACAGTACAGTTGTAAATAGGGGTGTGTGTTATCTTGTGATGCATCTTATCAAACATGAGAACTCCTCTTCTTGACTGGCTTTGGCTAATTGTGAAGAAGTCTCATTGTACCGTACTACACTGCAGTCTAAAGTTGTGATGTTATCAACCAAAAGCCTAAGCTTACAACTGAAAAGGGAGGACTCCAATGGTCTATCTACGGACCAGAGTTTGGGGTGAGAATACTTAGCTGGAATCTAACATTTTTAAATGGGATACTACATATAATTAAAAAATTATTTTTTTAAGCTTCACTAACCTAGTAGTGGAAGTACAGTATGAGCCAGTTCCACTTCAATGCCTTCACCCACATCCTGTTGTTACATTCATAAGAAAAAACAGCTAGGGATGATAAGTGTGCTTTGTGAATGGCAAAGTGGTAACTATTACAGAGATGTTTTGATCTTGAAAAATACTCATATATACAAAAAGATGGTCGTGGCAGAAAGTACTAGAAAGATTTTTAAATAAAAATGATGAATAGAAATAGTGGTTGACAACTCATGAAAAATGTGACCATAACTATCCATGACAGCCATTAATATGCATTATTTACATTACATAACAGAAATCTAAAATGATTTGCTCACTTGTCTGTGAAGGTTCTCAATTATCCAGATCATAGTATATTTTCAGTAGTTAGTCCAAGTAACTGGACTTGCTGAAGGTTTCCTATAGATGTTTCCGAAGCATGGAATGCCTTCAATGAAAAGTCAACAAGTACAAATCTGAAGGCTGACATCCCAAATCATATATATGTAGAACCTGAGCAAAAAAAAAAGGGGGGGGGGGTATTTTTTCCCTAGTTAAAATAGGGGCGTGGGGACTTTAATGGCCAAAGATAATTCGAAAGGTTGGTTTAAAAATGTTTCAAAACATTTAATGTTCATAAAAAAATCCAATAATTGTAATTCACTCCAAGCAAGATACATAAGTTATTTCTTTGCACTGCTTCCAGCTAGGCTGAACAAAGGAGGTAGGTGTATCCACACGACATTTGTGACATTTGGAAGTACTGCAGTGGCCCCCCTCAGTCCTCCACTTGCAGCCCCAGAAACCTAACTGTTAATGTATAGGGCATAAGAACTCACCTTTGAATCAAAGGTTATGTGCCCCATCGATATCATTAATGGCTTTGAAGCTATCTATGAAGCACATAACCTTTGATGAACCTTTTGATGCACTTGTGGCCCTCCAAATCAACTCAGTTGTCCACCACTGACCTATGTGGACTCACTCCTATTGGAGTCCAGTATGGACAAAAGCACTACTTTAATATCAAGTTTTCAAATTCATTAACTTAAGACAAGAGATCCAAGCCCACAGCTCAATACTTACAAATATGATGTGTGACCCAACAAAAACATTTATAATTATAGATAGACTACACAAGCTTCCCTGTTCTGCAGCCCTCTGGACCTATAGAATGCCCAGCCAGGAAGTGGACAGAACAGTTTGTCATGCCAGTTGACACATATCACACTGCTGCATAAAAGTGTCACAATAAAAAACTGTATATTTGGCAATTTAGTCACATACAACCTATAACTCTGACAATGCTTTGAATACAATGTTACACTTTATAATCAGCATTTTGATCGTAACTCCACAATGCACACCACATCAAAATATAAAAAAAGTCTGAAAATGAATTTGCTACTGTCTTGTTATGTATAGCATTTGCAGTGTCCTTTGTCTGGCATACATACCACATTAGTATTACATTGTCAAACTATTCTATGAGGTGTTTGATTTACTCTTTGAAGGTGCACAGAGATTGTAAGCATAAAACTCTGTCAACAAAGTAAAACGGCCAAGACAAGTGATGTTTCTTTTATATGATTTCCCTTCATAGATAACAAGGAATATTTCTGCTCCATGGATTTCCTTTTTGTTGTGTCGTGTTTTGTTTATCTCTTGAGAGCCTCTTTAGTAGAAAAAAGCAGAATCTTTTGGAAACCTAGCAGAACTCCTTGACCTTTGAAAATGAATCTGAAGGTCACTTACCAACAAGATTAAGTTGTCCATGAGATCTTAGCCTCTTATATATAATGTCGTATTTGAAAACTGGTTTCTGTACAATACATTATACCTACTGTATTTTTTACTCTATAAGATGCAATTTTGTGTGTCTTACAGAGTAAATACGCAGCACTGTACACTCTGCTCAAACATTCTGTATATTCATTTGAACCAAGGGGGCATTATAAGTCATTCTCCCCACTGCACACTTTTGAGTCTTTGGCTGCCCTATCACCCAAGTAAATACCGGTATACAGCATGTCCCAACAGGATGAGTCTGCTCCAGTTTGCTTTTCCTCTGATCGAACATGCTGAATATTCCACCTGATGTTCTTATATGCCCATGGTAATGCAAGGACATCTGAGGCATGTGCAGTGACAACAGGTAATGTATTCACTGCACTTGCAGAGCCTTTGATTGATGTATGATGCGCCCATTAACTGCCTGGGCCTGTCAGCCCCTTGATTTAAACACAATAACATGGCCCTATCAAAGCAAAAAAGGGGGTCTTGCACTCGTTAGATGTGCTGACATGCATCCAAGCACATAGTCGAGCCTAACAAGAAAAATTTACTAAGAGTACGATTATTTACTACAGATTTACAGCTCATAAGGGATATTTTTCATAGCTTAGTGAATACAGTTAAATTGTCAATGCATACCTATATACACAAAAAACAAAAACATGATTTGGGCAGCATGGTGGCTCAGGGGGTTAGCACTCCATGCCATGCAGCGCTAGTGTCCTAGGGTCAAATATCTGGGCACTATCTGCAAGGAGTTTCCATGTTCTTCCTGTGTCAGGGTTTCCTTCCACACTCAAAAGACATGCTCATAAGTTTAATGGCTTCCCCCTATAATGTCCTGTGTTACATATACTTGACTACAGTAGAGACATTAGATTGTGAGCTCCTCTGAGAGACAGTTAATGAAATGACTATATGTACTCTTTAAAGCGCTGAGTAATATGTTGGTGCTATATAAATACGAGAAAATATTAATAATCTCATTAACAAAGCTAAAGGAAAATGTAATTGCAAAGTAATGATTTCCTGTGTAAAATGAACATGCACTACTCCTTTAGTAAATTAGCCAAAACTTTACATGCATCTAATCTTACAAATGAATAGATTTTTCGTGAATATGGGGAATATTTTATTAAATAACTCATAAGGACAAGTGTGTCCTACTTTACGGATATTGAATAGCTATGCTATAGCAACTTTCAGAATTATTAAACTATCCTTAATAGATACAACAATAATTAACACATTAGTTAGAGGCATAATGTACACAGGCAGCTTTAGCCCATGTAATAATACATTTATTAATGAACACATGTCTCCTGCAAACAAATACTGGCAGCTACACATCTATTTTTAGGGCTAAACAACACAAGGGATTAGAATTGCAATCTACTTAGTCATTTAACCCCCTGTTGAGTATAATCTTTTTTGGATTGATTACAAAAATCAATATATTGCAAACTGAATTAATGAAAACATAAATAAAAAATAAGTCAATGTCAGATGAAAAGTCTCTACATAGTATACAAATCTCATTTGAAAATATTTTTTAGAATTTCACAACTAATTCTCGAATATTTATACCATGTACATGTATATTATGATTTCAGAGGTATTGTTTAGGGTTCACTCGGTAATTATTTGTTTGCCTATGTCTTTTTCCAGAGCTCTCGCTTTGCAAAAAGAATTTAACATTTTGTATGGGTATTTTCATTAAAATTAGGGAATGTGGTGCAATTTCACCCAACTGCATTTAAGGCAAAAAAGAATAAAAATTGTTTTTGTGTAAAGCCATATTTAAATTAAACAAATTTCACACTGCTGAATACCAATGAAAGTAAATAGAAAAAACAAACTTTTAGACAGAAAGGCTCAATCAGAAGATTTTTAAAACTCATATGACCATCTTCAGTCATGATAACTTATCTTATATAACATGTACTTTTGGACAAATCTTTATGACCATTTGGCAGGACAAAGTCACATTTCTCAGGAGGAGTCGGCTTTAAAGACATTAAATAGGTAAATGTCAGCGATCCCAACATGGCAGTTGCCTGTTGAAGTCTGTGTAAGATGAGTTTGTTTTTTTAACAGTGTTCCACTTGTGACCACTTAGCCCAAGCCCTGTATTACAGAAGGAGGTTGTACTTGAAGAACTGAGTATTGTGTCATGTCTACCACAAAGACAGTAAGTGTTAATGGTAATGTAGGAAGAGTGGGTTGAGGGTTTGTCTTAAAAAGACTTAGTTACTACTGCAATTTCACCCAACCACTTTTTTTAGCTAGCCTTGGATCTGACAATTTCTTGGACTTCAAAATTCTTCATTGAGCAAGCTATGTGTACATTAGCAAACTATTGCCACCAGCAACCCTTTATTGGCCCATTCTACACATAAGGTATTATATGGTATTATTAACTTATCTGGGGTATTAACTTATATAAATATACTCAGGGGTGCACATAAGCAGTACGCTGGTACGCAAAATCATCTAAAACCTAGCTCTGCGTACTTTTTCTCTTTCATGCAGACTACAGGAGTAGAGTGGAGATACACGGAGCTTTCCCCCTCCTTCCCCTTCTCTCTGATGAGAAGGAACGTGTATGTGTTGTGCTCTGACGGCAGGTGCTCTCTAGTGACACGCAGTGGCTGAAACTGATGTTGCAGATTGAGTTGAAATTACAGTTTTTATTGTTAAACATATAAACTTTATGTCACTTGGATAACCCCAGAGAAACTTTCATAACTATAAAAGGTTGCAGTTAGGAGTGTCAAATTGAGAATGTAAATTACTAATTAAAAAAAATATTGGACTTGGATAGATTGGATTAGATAAGAGTGTTGGAGATCTGGGGGACGAAAAGTAGGCACATGTAGGGTAAAATATGACAAAAGTTGCAGCAGAATCTACCAAACACCATCACCTGGTACTCATCTGAGTGGCTCACTAAAAAAGTTATGTGCATCCCTGTTTATACTTAAGAGTAACACAAATTTATTAAATACTAATCGGTTAACTACATATATGTTGTTTCATAGTTTCAAATGTTGGCCTAGCCTTAATTTTATACATGTACTTTTACTGACTTTATTTCTGTACATACAATACCCTGTAACCATTATATACATAATATTTATAGATATATATAAATATATATTTTTAAAAAAGGCTACGGTAATTACAGTGACGAAATAAGTATCTACTGTCCCTTGTAAATATTCTAGTAAAGAACTGTTAACATAGGTCATGTGCAGGTTATGGGGCCATGGCGGCCCCCCTTGTTCTTCCACTTGTGGCCCTTGGAACCTAACTGTTAATGCAGAGGCATAGGAACTCATCTGTCCTTGCCCAGGATCTTCTTCGGTAGGGAACAGGAGGAGACTCGCTCTGGCTGAGCACATGAAAGCCAATCAGCAACCCAGACAGTGCCTCAGCCAGTCCCTCACCTCTCCTCTGCTTCCTGCTCTAAGAATATCCCGTTCTAAGAATATGAGAATATGTGCCTAAGCTCCCACTATTCCACCGAACGAACTGGGGATTGTTGTTTGTGGCATACAACCTCCGAATAGGGGCATATAACCTTTGAATCAAAGGTTATGTGCCCCATAGATATTATCAAAGGCTTTGATGATATCTATGAGGCACATAACCTTTGATAATATGTATGACACAAAATGTGCATTGCCATACCACAGTGTTCCCTAATACTTGAAGTATAATTTATAACACGTTTTGCTGTTTAAAATTTTAAAATAATGTCTTCTAACTGTCATTTCTTTATTTAAAAAAAGCTTATACAAGCCAGTATAGGTTGAAAATGTTATGTGCGGCCCTTAAGTGATGCAGAGGGCCGCACTTGTGGCCCTCCATATCACCTCAGTTGCCCACCACTGGGTTATGGTCTATAGGAGCCTCTGACCCCAGGACCATGAAAAGCAGTTCACACTGTTGTATATATTGTAGATGTATAATGTGGCTATGATTATTAAGTGGTTGTGTACAATTTTTCAGTTTTTTCCAAGTGAGGCCCTTCCATAACAAGGATATACAAAGCATTGTAAAATATCACACAGTGACTTACATGTGGCCCATTCATAAGTTTTAGGTTTAATTATATTCATATTTAAAGTGACAAGTCTTTAGTATAATCTTATGCTCTTACTTGAGCCTTCTTAAAAATGCAGCTCTGTTTCTTTAACAGAAATGACGGCAGAGGCTTAACATTCACCATCTGTTCCTCCACCAATTACTGCTGCAGGAACAACACAGATCTAAGACATGCATAGGCAACAGACAGGAAAAAATGAGAGGGACGCTTTGAGGAAAAAAAGGAAGGAAACATGCTCTGCTTTGGATCATAAAGCCCGTTATCAAAAAATATAATTTCACAGATCTGTCATAAAGCTGGAGAGAAAGCGCTCGGCTACATTATGAACTCCCAGTTATTTGTCACGTTTCATATGTGACAAATGCATTGTTGCAGGTAAAGTCCTTTCTCTGGCTGCCCCCGTCCTGCTTGCTATAATGTCCAAAACCAAAGTTTTTTCCTGTAATATGAAAGGCTGCGTTCTCACCGAAAATCAGAAATGTAAAAAAGAAAGGTTATACTGTCAGCTATTAGACCATGCTGAGTTAATTGAGATATAGTTTACCTGCAAACTGCATCTGCACATTAAATGTCATTATAAATAAGCTTCTATTTATAAGAAACGCAATGATAATGAAAATAGGCAGCTGTAATTTAACAGCAAGACATTTCCTTTGTAGGTGTTTCTTACTATTTCTGAATTATTTCAACAATATTTAAAGCTGTATCACAAAAAGCCAACCTAAAATAATTGTCAGTCAGTTAGTGTCAGTAAACCTGAAACAGTTTTTGTCATTAAAGCTTAAAAATAAAATTTTAGTCTTTTACTAAATGTAAAATGTGTAATTATTTTAAAGCCCTTTCTGTGATGAGCCTGGTGATCCTACCAGTTATTTGGTCTCCCTTGTTCCCAGTGTCCAAACTAAAGTCTTGTACATACATAATAGTAGGCTTAGATGATCCAAGTATGTATGAGTGTCGGATGATCATCCATCACAATAACCTATTTTCACACTATAAGACGCACTTTTTCACCCCCCCCCCAGAATGCCTTTTATTCCGAAGGCACGACTACCTGCGACCTCTCAGAGGTAATGACGCTTGGCTTCAGGCTTCTGCTTGAAAGGTGAACATCAAGAGGAACTTCATCTTTCAGCATGCCAACAACCCTAAGCATACATCCAAATCAACAAAGGAATGACTCCATCACATAGAAAATTAAAGTTGTGGAATGGCCCAGCCAGAGCCTAGACCTGAATCTGTGGGGTGATCTGAACAGGGCTGTACACAGGAGATGCCATCGCAATCTGACAAATTTGGACTGTTTCTGCAAACAAGAGTGGGCAAACTGTCAAAATGTGCCATGCTGATAGACCCCATAAAAAAGACTGAGTGCAGTAATACATTGAAAAGGTGCTTCATCAAAGTATTAGTTTAAGGATGTGCACTCTTATGCAACCACATTATTTTATTTATTTATTTTAAATATTAAATGTTTATTGAATTTTTAACAACATAGTACAGATATCAAAAACAGTACCAACAAAATACCCCCCAAACAATTACAACAAGGGTAGGCACAAGGCACCTTTAAACAATAACATAGAGGCGGCAGAATCCTGGCCGGGGCTGACGTTGATCCTCGAAGATAACCAAGGGAGCTGGCAGTAGGAAAGCAGCTGCCCCTGGGTACGGGAGTGCCAAAAGCTAGCAATATAACTAGTGTAGAGGGCCCATCGAGAGCTATAATGGTGATCCTCCACTATTGTGGGACAGCACCGGCGCAATCAGAAGAAAAAAAAATGGTACTCGCGCCAAATCCAAATAAACAGACAGAGACAGAAAGGAAGAGAAAAAAGGGTAGAGGAAGGAGAAAAGCAGAGGGGGAAAAGAGAGTGGGAAGGGAGAACCAAAAGAGAGGAAAAGAAGAGAGAAAACAAAAAAAAGGGGGGGGTGAATGAGTTGGGGAATGGTGACAGGGCTGTAGACAGGTGGAGGGACAATAACAGATTTAGGGAGAGGCGAGGAGCGCCGGACCCGCCACCAAATCCTTAAAGATGATCCACGTGCCCCAGGT
Organism: Ptychadena robeensis; assembly: GCA_036250615.1. Taxonomy (NCBI): domain Eukaryota; kingdom Metazoa; phylum Chordata; class Amphibia; order Anura; family Ptychadenidae; genus Ptychadena; species Ptychadena robeensis. Next base: position 93,498,819 of record CM070033.1, read on the forward strand.
GTCTACAAACCTGGGTGAGGCATCCTGGATAGAGGCAACAAACTCCTCCAAGTATTGGAGGCGATTTAGTTCAGCTAACCACTCCGAGGTGGTTGGGGTAGTCGAGGACCTCAAATGTCTAGGGATGGTGGCCCTAACCACCATCAAGAGAAATCACAACATTCCCCTCTTGGCCCTCTTCAGGGAACTTGGCACCAGGGTCTGCAAGGCAATTTCAGGTGAGGGAGAGAGAGTGGTTCTAAAGGCCTCCGAGTAGATTAAAAACACCTTATGCCAAAAACAGAGGATGGGGGCCCAGGACCAGCATGCAGCATGGTGCCCACAGCTAAGCCACAAAGCTAGCAAGCTGTGGGGATTGAGAGGAAAATTCTGTGAAGGACGGAGGGGGTCCTATACCACCTGCAGAGGATTTTAATGTTTCGTTCATATGTAGAGCTATCCACGCTATATTTGTCCATCAACGCATACATTTTTTGCAGGTCTCCCATGTCCAGGGGGCGGTTCAATTCCCTCTCCCAGGCCAGAACATAATATTATTTTATTTTTATAATTATTTCCTTTATATTCCCTTTTCTTCCCTTGAGTGGTACACTTTATAGGTCACATTTAAGGTGAAAAAAGTTCTAAAATGATTTATCTTTGTCTTTATTTTTGTACAGCACAGGAACCTGACATTTTACCAGGGGTGTGTAGACTTTTTATATCAACTGGCTGGCTGCTGGCTTTGGTTTGTTACCTTCTTTTTGTATATGAACCAAGATTTCGAGTAAATAAACAGGACCTGTACAAACAGATAGTGGGGACATTAAGAATACTTGATCATTTTCTAGCTATTTACCAAGTAGATGTCAATATAGTTTATTATGATAACACTGCAATCCACAATATTCTAGTTTTAATAAACTAATAAAAGGTCATTCCATTCTTTCACGATCATAGCAGCCCACTCAGTGTGAATTGCATGTCACATTTATTACTGTTCTGTACAAAGTGAAGGTCTTATGTTCTATTCGTTTGCAGGCATACCCATAAGTCAACTCAAAATCAGCCTGTTATTTAATTAGCAATGTATGCCCTGTCCACTAACAATGGCAGGGCTGAACAGAAAGGGCATTTACACGTTTAATGAGAAGCTGAAAAATAACCTCTGATATTTTACATTATACAGAGGTAAAATGACAATGGATGACTTCTAGTACACGGTGTAGTTTTAGTGCTGATCCTATTATCTTGTGCTGCTAATTCAGCACTATTACATCAATACAACTTCAGCAGCTCCTATAATAAGGTATTAAGTATATTCCGGACATATTCAGCTAAAACAAGACCCAAGTTCTTTTCTTACACCAAGTTTTCCAGCCATTATACTAGCATACAATTAATAATAAAGTAAAACCATGGTATTGTACAACTAAGAAAAACAAAAAGAGAAATCTTTTTTTGAATTAAATTATACCACTGTAATGAAGTAATTGATTACTGATAAGTAACTGATTGATAAGTCATTAACATTGTAAAATCCATTCTTGTACTTCAATCTTTAACATACCTGAGGAGCACATAATTCAAATATTGCAATATTTACTCCTTTCTAAAATGTGGAATTGCTTACCACGTTCTGTCTTAGAAATAAATGGTCAGAGGCTCAAAAAGAGAGTAGAAATCTATCTAGTAGGGACAATTCATATGTCACGTGTAAAAGTACTTAGACCTTTAATAAAAATCTATTGAAACGAAAAGTACTTATACCAAACTTTAAAAGTGAGACTTAACAAAACTGTTTTGCTGTTCTTTGGTGAATGTCTAGATTTACAGCTCAGCACCAACTATTTCCACCACTTAAGCTAGGCATACACGGCTCTATTTTTGAATCGATTCAAGCACAATTGATCTGTGTGTGTTCACGGTGATTGATGCGTGAATGGATTCTGTCCACCCTTTCTTCCATCCTGCGTGAAGAAATCTTGATCGAATGTTGGTAAATCGGTGTTTAATTGCCAATGATTGCCATGACCCTTAGGCTAAGTTTACAATGGCAATTGCCAAGCTGCTAGCCGCTCGGAAACCACCAGTGCGCTCCCGCAGCCGCGCGATAAGCGACTCCCTGTGGTCGTCTGCAAAACAGTGCCGGCAATTACAGTGCAGGCGATTAATGTGGCGTCCGCCGGTCGATCGCGCTAAACGGTCATTTACCTGGCGGTAGAAAACCGCCAGTGTAAATTTAGCCTTACTTTGGAGGGACAGCACCCAAAGTATCGAACAGGAGCGATTGCACAGAACTGCAACACATTGAGTCTCCATTCAATCATGGAAGGAACTGACAGGTCTGGTTACATGATATCTACAGCATTTCGCAGTGAAGTTTCCTGTTTGGATATTGTATTATACCTATTTATGAATGTTTCATGCCCCTTTCATGCCCTCGGTTTTATTTTTTCATGCTGCACTGTATGATAACATTCTGTTTTAGTTAAAACTTACTTACTGTTTAGTTAAAAAAATTACTTGCTGTTACTTTGAGCAGTACAAATGATTGTACAGGAATTTTGCTGTGAGTGGAGTGTAGCCTGAGGGCCTTTTCACACTATATGCATTTTTTAAGGCATGCATTTTTTCACATTACATCTGCGTTTTGCATTCGCTTTGCATTTTTTAACAAATCATACAAATTTATAAAAAATGCATACAGCAGGACTAAAACGCAACACATACCGTGTGAATGGTAACATTGGTTGTCTGTGTAAAATACGCGCATGTAAAAAAAAGTGTGTGTTTAAAAAACGCACCGCATGTCGTGTGAAAGGGCCCTCAAGCTGTGAAACCAGGGTGGGTGTGTCAGGGCTCTTTCCCACTTAACATGATGTATTATGTACATACATGCATTGGGGGTGTGATGGAATGGGAGACATCTTCGATGTGCAGTTGACAGATCTGCCAAAATTTTGTGACATTATCGTGCCAATATGCAACAAACTCCCTGAATAATTACTCCAGCAACCTATGCCAAAAAACCATTACAGCCATTTGGAATACAACATGGGAATCCAATAGGGTAGAAGCATGGTGTACCTAAATGGTGCAAAGAGGTTATGTTGTTGAAAACTCCTGTTTAAGCACTTAAAGATGCTTTGTATCTATTGCTACAAGATAAGCTTTAACAAAGTTTGCAAGCAGTTCTACTGGAGAACATTTATTATATTTAAAGCATAATAGCATCCAGAAATTTTATTTGCCACTTCTGGGAAAATTGTACTTCATATGCTTGTCTAAGATACGTTTACTTAGTTCACTTAGTCAAATGAAGCCATGTTCACCTTAATTCTCTAAATTACTAAAAATTACTAAAATAAAATTCACTTTGTGCTTTGTGGGATAATCTTAGGCTATTTTTCGGGCACAATGCTCTAGACACATAGATGGAAAGTCCACAAACTGTTAACGGTATTGCTATTTAAAGACCTGTAATGTTGCATATTTGAATACTTGGAAGTAGAAAAAAAGAAGATTTTGACTGTCACATCATTTCGCAACTTCTGTGTAATGTCAAATGTAGCTTTGATGGCTTTCATAACAGACATATTTATACTGTATTATCTATGGATTTATTCAATCCTTTGCATATATTGGATTATTCATATCTTTGTACAGTATAGAGAAGACAGCATGGCAACATGATTACTCTAGTTTTAAAATTTCACACCAAAAAGCATAGAAAGAACTGGTCTTTAAATGTATATGATGATGAAAAATTCCTGCTATAAAGGCAAACAAAAAATGTATTTGTATCCACCTAGTATCTAAGACTGACATTCAATGGTCTATACATGATCATAAATGAGACTTGAAACATTTTGTTTTCCTATTATGTAGCTTATACAAAATGTCTGAGCAATCGCTATTCTCTGAATATTATCATTGCATTGTATTCATCTATTTTTAATATCATTAATGGTGGAATACTTCCCATCATTTCTTCTTTAGTTATGTTAAGCTAATAATAAAGTTGTTCTTGGCTTAAGCCAGTGGTTCCCAAACTGGGGGGCACAAAGGTATTCTAGGGGGGCGCTGGCCCTCATTCTTAACCTGTGTTTGAATAGGTAGAGGGGGTTCGATAATGTTCCAAAATAGAAAAGGGGGGCCCTGCAATGAAAAGTTTGTAAACCACTGGCTTAAGCAGACCTATAATGGTCCCAGACTGTTCCCAAAACCAACTTAATTAAAGTTTAAAGTACTAACTCATCCCCTTATTCAGATTTTTTTTCTATTCTATTCTTTTCTATTCAGATTCAAAAGTCTTCTAAAGATTTCTATGGAATGAAGTCTATAGCAAAAGTATCTACCCTTCAGCACATCACACCCAATGATTCAGAAGACTTAAATAACTTTTAAATACAATTTTTTTGTATACAGGTGCCCTTTACACTTACTGATAATTAGTGATTTGAGCAGGGGGGCCAGACTATGAAGTTGACCTTCCTGACCTTGTAGTGGAATGTACAATTTAAGAGCTCAGGTGTATGCACTTTACAGACACCCCTGCCAAGGATTCACACTAAAGCTTACTAAAGTTTTATATTTATATTGCAAAAAAAAACTCCTCTATGGCCCTTTTTGAATAAGGTTAACTTTGTTATAGAGGCCTGTCATTTATAGCGAAGACCTGCCACAGTGGCATTTTCACTAAATCATTTTTAAGTAGAAGTGCAGTTGGTGGCTTTTTGTCCACAATATTGGGCACCAGTATTTTTTTTTTTTTTTTGCTTCCTTACTTGTATGTATAAAGCCCACCATACACCTTAAGATCAATCCATACAATTTCCATTAGATCTTCCAACAACTGTGTAGTATAGTGGCCTCCCTGATAGTGGCATGATTGGAAGAATTAGAAAGATCCTCATATTACATGGTTTTGGTAGAACAAAAGTTGATTGTATGGAAATTGTATGGAAAGATTGTAAGGTATATGGGGGCCTTAACATAGAGAACTAGTTATTATGGAAAGCCGGTAAAAGTTAAAGTGAAACTAAACTAATCATGCCATTTCTGTGGTGGTAACTGTCACAGATACCAGAGTTTTGTATGCCATTGGTCCTTCATGTCCTTAAAAGACAGATATCATAACTTATTAAATGTGCAGAACCCTGGCAACAGAAGAGAGAAATAATACATCTTACTTGACTGCAAAGAATAGGAGAGTTTAGTTCCTCTCTAAATGCCTACATAGGTTAAAATGATATACAATAGTTCTAGTCACACAAGATCATTACAACCATACTGTATCTGTAGTACACAAAGATGACATTTAGAGGAAGTGCCAGTCAATGACGGTATCATTATTTATTTATTTTTTTATCATTATCGGTATCATTATTTTATAGATGAATTTTAACCTAATAAAATACTAATAATGCAATGATGTAAACATAGGCCAAAGTGCTATTTGCAGGAAAGTAGAAAGGACAAACAAGGTGGATGAAAATAGAAATACCTGTCTTTTATTATTTAAAAGATCATTAAAAATGGATAATCCTCATTCTCCTGACAAAAAAGCAGAAGTACTGAGCTGCACAAAGGCAGACGGTAGGACAGAGGTGAGAACGAGATGGATAGATAGGGGGAAGGCAGGCGTCCTCCTAAGACTGTCCACAACGATATTCTAATAGAAAACGAGAAGATGTGACAACCTGCTATCTGAGGCAGCCACAGCTCAGTTGTTGCTGTTTTTTTTGGCAAATGCATAGTTAAAGACTTGCTACTGGTTCCTATGGAAATGGCACCCTACATAACTTATTTACTGAACTCTCCTTCAATCTTGATGTGCTGTACACACTAAGCAACTCTCTCTAGAAATGCTCAGATTTGTTGAATTGCTTGGTCTGTGCTTATCTACTAAAGCTGACAGCAAATTATGATGAAATGTATAACAGCCACCTACCTGGGTCAACTTTATTTTAAGCTGGTTAGTTTCTATGGAAGATCACCATTGGCCTCTGTCATTTTTCATTGACTTAACAGTGTGCCGCTAAGCTAAGTCAACCAATTATAATAAGGTTGTGCATAATATAAAAGTGTTTTCATCTTGCGATAGCTACTTACTACTGCTGAACAATGTACCAGTATAAACCCTACCTCTAAATCCTCTAATATTCTCTGTAGCCATGTGCACATCAACAGAATTTAGTTACTATGTGTCCATATTAGTCACAATAAATAGTGAAAAGTATTTTTTCCAACTCAAATATTTTCTATAGGGAAATAAAGTCTGCAACAATAAACATTTATGTGGGTGATGAAAATAACATTTCTTTTTCTGTTTACTAGATGGGGAAAGGAGCCACGTCACATAAAATTTAGTCACTGCGAAAAAGAGAATAATCAAAAATACAAACAAAGCCATATACTGTGAAATACGCTCTATATAGATGAAGTTGGATGATGGCAATAGGCATGATTATCCTTATGCAGGTGCATTCACATATAGCGTATAAAAAGGTCGACTAGGAACTAGATGACCAATTGAATATTATATTTTGGGACTGGAGCTCAGAAATAATTGTCTGGGGATCAGATGCTTGATAAATACTGTGGCAGCATGATATAAAGAAAGAGGTCACTGGAAACTTGGGAACTCCAAATATAGAGCAGGGTCTATGGTGCTGGAAGCCCTAATCTGTCTACTGATCCTGGGAGTAAGTACCACTGTCAGAGATGATTGAGTGAGTTAAAAGACAAAGAGACAGCAAGAAAAATTATATTTATAAGTACCCCTAAACTAGAAGGCTTGGGTTACATGCTGCAGATAAAAACAAAAAGTAACACCCAAACCAACATCTTGTTGTGGGAAGGACAGTCCTTGCAGAATATGTTTTGTATACAATGTATGTAAATATATATATATAATAGAGAGTAGAGGTAACTCAGTGCTGGACCTGAACTATATTGGGTTTGCACTACTGTGTAAATAAACATAGGAGGATCTGTCACAGTGATGTAGGTGAATGGTATGTATAATTGGTAGGGTAATGAGGAAATTGTAAGTGGTATCAATTTATTTAGAAGTAAAAAAAAGGCAGCAATAAAAATATAACATTATCTACTTTTAAAAAAGGCATACAGATGATCACATAAATGATTCATATGCGCAACTGGACAGCATTGTTCTGGCATGTTTAAGCCTGAAATATAGTATGTTATGAACAATAGCATGCATCTGGAATAAATCTGCATTATTTTATATATATTTTAGTTTAATTGCTGGTTTGACCACCTTTACTTGGCTTGGCCACATCTGACCACCTTTACTTCAAGCATTCTGAACTAGGCTAAACTAAGGAGAATCTGGTATTTATAGGTTTAAAGATTACCATCTGGTCTCCTTCTGCATGTACATTCAGATGTATTGTTGTAATGCTGAATATTCCTTTATATATACAATCCAGTTGTAAGTCAGTAAATGAAAAATGTCTGAATAATTTACAATCTCAATAATCACACAGCAACCAGAAAGTCATAGATACATAATGTGTTTAGTAAATAATACTGGACTGCTATTTCTGCCTGGAGCAAGAAGTTATCAGCACAATGTAAAGTTAATTATGTCCACATCATCCCCGTTATATTTATGATAAGAGATGATGATGAATAACAACACATACCTATGGTTAGGTCAGATCTGCCATATACTGAAATGCTACTATAGCATGAAAGCTTCAAATCCTACCATCTGTTAGGTCATTTACTGCACACAGATAAATAAATGGCATTTCTGTAAGTTTAATGATGGCTGTGTAACCACTTCATTAAATAATCATCTCCCTGGCACCATGGAGCCACATTTCTAACATAGCCAGCAGCTTCTGAGACAAGTGACCTGTTTAAGTTGTGACGAAAGCTGGAATTACAAAGCTTACCAAGCAAACAGGAAACTATCCGTCAACAAGATTACGCACATCGCATGGAGACGCAATTTAACTTTTCCTGGGTCACAACATGCACCCCTGGATTGTCTGTTATTATACTCCCTGCATCTAGTGTCTGTGCACATGCACAGTAATAAGGAGAATGTTTAAATTATTTACACTGATATATGACCCCCCTCCCCTCACTCCAGCCATCTGTTCTCAGAGTGATCCATAAGGTCATGGAAGCCAGTGCTCCCCCTGGAAGTGACTGGGCACAGACATGTGGGCAGAGGGGACATATGCCCAGACAGTAACCCCAGGGGGTCATCAGCTGATCACACAAAGTCACCTTTTATTTGATTGTCCCAAGCAGCCCAATGTATGGCTCAAAGAAAGTCCTATGCCAGCCTTTCCCTATTACTAACCAGGAGGATGTCTGACGCAGCTTGCCAGCTCAGGACATTCCCTGTATGATACACAACTAAGCTGCGCTTAACCAGATCCAAGGTGATCCCCCAGCCTGGCACACAATACGGATCCTCATTTTACACTGACAATGAGCTTTGTACATGACAGTCACGTGGCTGAAATACAGATCCCTATCCTTGTGGCAGCCTTTTGTGTCCAAACTGCAGCAGGAGGCACACAATGGAGCGTGCCGTGCACATGTACACAGCCATCCCCTCCCATGTCTTACCTTCAGCCCGCTACACCCCGAGGATGCTCGCCTCAGCAGTGTTATTGTAGTCACGGCTCCCGTGTCTGCTCCGATCTAGTTCTGCTATTGGGTAAGAGGCTGTCAGGTGCGCGGACACCGCTCCTCAGGCTGCCAGTGCACGCCAGCCTATATGCATCTGTCAGGCTCGCTCCCCTCCAAAGCTCTAGAAAAGCCCTTGTCGCTGCTGAAGTGCTGGACAGCTCATTACCATAGACACGCTCGAGTAGAACGGAACGCCTCAAGCGTTTCCTGCTTCCCACAGTGCCACCTAGAGCCGAGGAGTGTGAACGCCACGACGCATCTCTGCGATCCGTCATAATCCCTTGCCTGCCAATCATATGAACACAGCAAGGATCAAGTCATATGTTACATTCACATTTTACATAAATATATTTATTCACTGCATTTGAATTCAGTACAAATGTAGCCACATTTACCAATTCGTTGCCACTAAAGATAGAACTTTATTTAATACTGTATAGAAACAGTTAAAACGGACTTCCAAGAGTTCAATGTAAACTGATCAAGAAATTAACAAAAAAATTAAAATAAACTTCTGAGCTGTCACTAGGCACTCCACAAACATAAAAATATATTTATCTGAATGTAGTCATTCATTCTCCTATAGACAGGGATGAGTACTCGGATGTACCAGGACCAGGAGATGGTGTTTGGTAGTTACCCTATATGTAGGGTGGTCTTCCTCACTGTCCTCCCTCACTGTGCTCTGCGTCAGCCTCCTGCATGGCAGGTTCTGCTGCAGATGGACCTCCCTGTTCCTGATTGAGCCTCCGATTAGCTGTCTCCATCCACAGGTCACCAGCTAGCTTTGGGTCAAATGTAACTCTCACAGTAAAGCATGTTTGAACCCCCAGATCTTATACCTCAGTAGTACAACCCTGACATTTTCTGGGTTAGTAACTAACCTCTGAGACTACCTGCAGCCCAAATGTCATATTTCCTAGTCATATTCCAGCTGTCACACAGTGCTTTTCTCTTGTCAGATTTTACCCTTAAATAAGACTACTCTGACTTTCATCTCCAGATCTCCAACACCCTTAGAAGTCCAATCTTTTTTTTTTTCTTGGATTAGTAATTTTTTCCCAAATTCACACCCCTAACTGCAACCTTTCATAGCTATTCATGTTTCCCTGCGGTTATCCAAGTGACATAAATTGTATACATTTAACAATTAGCTGCGGCCGCTGAGACATGGAGTGCCTCCAAGTTGTTAGTACGCATATGAGCTTTGCAACAATAATGCAGGTACATATAGCTAGTTTGTGGCCCAGAGTACCCGTACCAGAGTACCACTTATGTGCACCTCTGCCTATAGAATCTGTGTGCCAACATCCCTATATACCATACAAGCAACAATGAAGGATCAATCCCCACCTGTCCCCACCTCAAATGAAACCTAGAACTCCTGGGACTTGCGATATATTCCTACATTTCTTATCTTATGTTCCATATCATTACAGATTCATGATTTAGGTGTGTAATAGGCAACTATTTATTATATAATATTGTATAACACATGTATTCATCCTAGTTGACTTGTAAATATTTTGCATGTCTACAAATTACATATTTCTAGAAAAACATCCAGCACAACAAAATTAATCAGTACATCAAAATAAGTAAAGAGTCTTAATTTCTAAATCACATTGAATCAGACATATTAATATGCATATGTTCATACTCATCATCTCAATTCAAAATATATTTACCGTCTCTTCCCTCCAGCCCTGGCAGTAGCCATGTTTAGTTAGAGGTTAATTAGCTGCATTAACACACATGGCACTATAATGGTTTTTAATGGCATATACCTACATGTATCCAGAGGTGTGTAGAGAAAACATGATGAAGTCACTAACTTGTACTTTCCTAAAGGGCTCTGTGCTCTGATCAGAGAGGAGGATCAATGAGGGACAATCAAGATTTACTCATTATAGGTAAGGTTTTCTTTGGCAGATCATCCTTACAATGGGGTGTTTAACAGTGAGCAAATGAAGTAGATTACGTGAGTTTAGGTGTGCTTTAGTAGTTATTTTCTTATATTCATCTTGTGTTCAAATCAGTCCCACACATCCAGGGTTGCTATTCTTCATTTATCAATGGAGGAGGATAGTGGCCACCATTGAACAACAGCATTGATCTTCAGAAGAAAGGGGAGTGTTAGGTGGATAATACTTTTTCAAAAATGTACATAAGCCACTAATGCTGCCCATACATGGGTCGATTCCCTTGCAATAGAGGAGCTGTCCAGCTCAGCGCAATAAGGTTTCTCGATATCGAGGCACAGCACTTTTGAGGCATGGATGTCATCCAATACTTTCAATGGAAACCCTGAGTCCCCATCCAAAGTAATGGAAGTTGAACAGGGTTTACCAACATGTTGCTTCCCTGTTCGACCTGAAAGAAAGGCTGGACGGCTCGATTTTTTTTTATAGATTTGAGTGATGTGTACATGGACGGTGCTCGATTGAGCTTGAATCTATAAAAAAAATCTATCTGTGTATGCCTAGCTTAACATAGCTTAATTCATGATAAATGCTAAACATTGCAGTCATAGTATGTTTCAACTATGTTACTTTACTGGATATATTGGACACCCCTCCAAATCACTTCATCATGGTAATAGATATAAAAAACCATCACCTAGGAATGCTGAATATTTCTACAAACCTGTATGGCTCAATCTTATTAACTCAGGAGCAGCAGCTGGATCCAAACCATACAACACTCCATCCAAAGTAATGGAATTCGTTGGCAATCGAACAGGGATTTACCAACATGTGCGATCGAGGGTCTTTGAGTGAGCGGAATCCCGCTCAAAGAAAGGGTGGCTGCAATCAATTTGAGCACAATCAATCACTGGGAACGCACAAAGCAATTAATTGTGCTAGAATCAATTAAAAAATGTACCTGTATATGGCCATAGTGTAAATGGGTTGAATCGGACTACCATTGGACTTGACTGGGTTTGGCTAAGGAGAACCGTACTTGCCTGACAGCATTGTGCCAAGTATAAAGTTTGGTGGAAGGGAGGGTATTATGGCTTGGTTTAGATTTGGCTTGGTTTAGTGTGAAAGTCTGGCTTGCACGGAGCCCTGGCCTCAACTCAATACCTTCACAATGAATTAGGTGATGTACCTGTCCCTATAAGCTTACAATATAATTGTAGGTACCATATGTTTCAGACTATAAGACGCACCTGACCATAAGACGCACCCAGTTTTTAGAGCAGGAAATCAGAGAAAAAAAAATATTCCATGTGTTTAAATGAAGTAGGGAAAAATCCCATGCAGTACCCAATTTCAACCACAAAAAATGTGTCACTGGATAGCTTCCTAAAGGTATGTCATCTTCCTCATACACGGGAAGGGAGGGGGGCTGGTGGGGGAATCTGCACTCATGTCTCCCCTCTGCGGCTGTGTGAGGAAACTGCCAGCTCGAGTGCAGCTTTCCCTACACACACTCTGTATTGGTTTATATCTGCGGGGCTCTGCAAACATAGCCAATACAGTTCAGATGGGAGATTTGGCCATGTGCAGATTTCACATCTGCCGGGAGAGCTGGCGGGGAGCCAAGTTGAGATCACCTGCGGACAAATGGGGGTCAAAAAGTGCATCTTATGGTCCTAAAAATACAGGAGGTCATTATAAGTCAGCAGCAAGTAAAATTATATTTATCTTGTTAATAAGGACAGCCATAGATGCCATGAGAAGATGCCATTGCCAATTAGTTTTGGAGGCTTGGCAAAAAAGGAAAAGCTGTGTACAGAAAATGGCTTTTCTTTCCCTTTTTACAAAGAAAAAAACCGAAAACCAAACAGCCAACTATTCTTCAAATCATCACACATCATTAGATAGGATTTGGATGTGATTGGGATCAATTTCCTTGTAATTGATTCCTTACAAAGGTGTATGATGCAACATAACATGATGTTATTGAGTGAATAATCCATAATACTAATTGTATAATACAACCAGTCATGAAAGGAATACAAAGAACTGTGTTTTTAAAAAAGTAGAAAGACTTTGATAAATGAACCCTAATAAGTACCTGACATTATTCTTACTTCTACTCCCTCAGTTCTTGGGAAATGCGTAAGTCTGTCATGACATTAATATAATGATTAATTACAGCATTATATTCACATCGCTGGTGTATGCAGAAGGGAATTTAGGACACTGTACAGGTACAAGGAGAGCCTAGACTCATAAAAACAGTAATTCTAGCTGATTGACAAGACTGATAAATATATTATTGTTTGATATAAAATGCTATTTTGGTCAGCATATAGTGTGCAGCTAAACACTGAGTAAATACATTACTTTGTGCAATTAACTTCAAACTGAATGATATAAATTGCAGCAAGAAAATATTGTAGCTGCTAACATTAAACCTCTAATGTCATCTCGTTCTCATTTACCACAAAGGTTATTTCTTGCCTTGAGGTAATGTGGGAATGAAGTATTTTTGCCTACTTTAGCCTTGGATAAGCAGGATGAGATGGGCTGATGGGTAGGCAGCTGAGCAATACATCACAGAGCAGGGTGCTAAAGAGTTTGTATGTGCACCTCATCCTACTGATGTACTTCACAAGCCATAGTTAGAATAAGATTGACTACCTTTCTACAAAGCATTATTGAGCTGTCCGTGGCCAGTCTTTTGACACAATAGTGTATTACTACTTTTTTATTGCTAGTTAAGTATTTTATTATTTTATGATTGCAAGGTAACTTTGGACACACCACAAGTTGTTTGTCTGTATTGTGTTAACAGGACTCCAGAATTGCTTGCCTTTGCATGTGAGGCTCCAGCCTCTCCTTCCATCTTTCCCTACAGTCTACCCCACTAGGCAGCTGCACTGACATAACCTCTATTGTCACTGCACTTTCTGAACACTAATCGATGCCATTTTGGGCAGGCAGAGCGCCTTCCCAGGTGATCCACTTCACCCATTAGATAACCTGTAGAATGTTCTGTCCTACCCTAGCCTGGGTGCTGCATGGCTTTGGTGCCCAAGATAGCTGATCATTTTCTGCTGGGTGCAATCTGTGGTTGGCTGTTTATTGGAAATCTGGCCTTGTTCCTGACTATTCACTGTCTGAGATCTGCCCTGACCCTGCTTGGACCTGAACATGCTTTTTGTCTAACCCATCCTCTACTGCCAGGCGGATCCGGTTATGCTCCTGCTTCACCATATGCAGTACTGTGTTTGTGCAGTGGTAATTTGTGGACTTCTGATCCTTTGCCAATCCCATTCATCCTTTGCATACATAAAGCTGGCCATACACCTTTAGATTTCTCTGTCAGATACCCTTTAGATCTACCAACAACTATGCAGTATAGGGTCCTCTATGATTGAACACAGGTAGACTTGATGGTTTAGAAAGTCCCTCATATTACATGGTTTTGGTAAAACAAAAGGAGATCTAAAGGAAATCTGACAAAGAAATCTTAAGGTAAATGGGGGCCCTAAGACCATGGGGCAACCGAGTACTGGAACATAGCCACTAGCCTTATGAGGCTCAGCTTCCCTATGGATAACATGTGCAGCAGAGATTGGCTTTTGTCATCACCAGGGCCTCACATATCCTCTCTCAAATAAGGAGCTTGCATATACGAACATGCTTTAATATGCATTGCCATTCTTGTACTCATAGTTAGCACATTAGTTATAGAATTAGCCTATGAAATAGAATTCTGTACCATGCATTTTTATTATAAACTTTTATTTATATAGCAACACAAGATAACACACAGGAAACAGGTTATTACATAGAAGGAGTTGAGGACCATGCCCAATCAGGCTCACAATCTAAAGGTGGCCATACACAGGTCGATTTCCCACACGATTCCTGGCCGATCGATCTCCAGGCGCGTGCACGCCGATCGATCGGTGAGGAATCGAGTGCAGCCCACCTTGACCGATTGACCCCGTCCGATCGACATGGCCCCCAAATCGGATCAGCCAGAGAACCAACCTGTTGGTGTTTTCTGATCGATTGAGCACACATCAAGGGGCGTTGACATTTGTGAATTGATCGACTGGTAACAGAATCGTCCAGGAATCGGTGGCCTAAGGTGGTAGGCACAGACTTGTATGGTTGATCGATCAACGCCTGTAGCTTTACCGGAATCGATCGGATGGTTGATCGATCGCTTGGGAATCGACATGTATGGCTAGCTTAAGAGGTTTGGGGACACAGTATACAATATTATATATATATAGTGGAGGAAATAATTATTTGACCCCTCACTGATTTTGTAAGTTTGTCCAATGACAAAGAAATGAAAAGTCTCAGAACAGTATCATTTCAATGGTAGGTTTATTGTAACAGTGGCAGATAGCACATCAAAAGGAAAATCGAAAAAATAACTTTAAATAAAAGATAGCAACTGATTTACATTTCATTGAGTGAAATAAGTTTTTGAACCCCTACCAACCATTAAGAGTTCTGGCTCCCACAGAGTGGTTAGACACTTCTACTCAATTAGTCACCCTCGTTAACCTCCCTAGCGCACTGCCGAGGTACAGATTTCTGTACCAAAAACGCACCATAGACTGTAATGGAAATTTTTTTTTTGTAAAAAATAAATTTACATAAAAAAAAAAGTTATTTAAAGTATAATTAGAATTTTGTTTGTTGTATATAATAAAAATTATATTTAAATGTAAATGTGTGTTGTGTTTTATACTTTAAATTGTACTGGGTACAGTTATCACTAGTACAGTACAGTACAATTCCCCTTTAAATTTGGTGCCCCCCCCCCCCTGTGTGAAGTCACCAGGTCCTCACACCGGGAGGGAGAGGACCAAACAAGGTTATTTTGAAATCGCGCTGGATACAGCTTTCTAAGGAGAAAGCTGTATCCAGAACGATTTGAAATTCCCGCCCTGCGGTCTGAATTCAAAAACCCCGCCACCTCCAGGTGTGATGGATGGCGGCGGGATTTTTCAATTCAAACCACATGGCGGTTTCCCGTTCACTATTGGGGCGATCGGTACCCCCTCCTTGGTGGGGATGCAATCTGAGCTATCTACAGC
>CM070033.1:93519279-93543988 GCA_036250615.1 Ptychadena robeensis
GGGGACAAGCAGGGTCAGCCACAGGAACACGAACAGAGATAAGGTCAGGACTAGGTATTGCGGTCAGGAATTGGGATAGCAGGGTAAACCCAATGTACCAGCAACTTCCTATTCCACTGGCAGTGCTTAAATAGGAAGTTGATCAAACCTGGACCAATCAACTGAGGACCTGTCAGACTGCTGATGATGTGACGGAAATAAGCTGGACAAGGTTCACACAAGGCTGGATCTGTGTCCACTCCTCTGCAATCCCAGTTCAGTTTACTCACCAGAATTCGCCACACAGCCAGACTCGCCACCTCTGCTGAGCAACCCAGAACCGAGTTCTGGGTTCGAATCCCAGCGGGAACCTAACAATATATTATGATGTACTGTGTAAAGAAATTTCTTTTTTTAGAATATTTATTGTATGGTCACTAATAATAAAGACCCTATTTTAATTGGAATAATTGTAGATTTGTAGTGTACCGTTAACACCCCTTCCCTCTTTATTTAATTTATTTCCCCCCTTCTTTCTGAGTTTTGTTTGGTTCCAAATATATTAAAAGGGGTGTTGGTACACAAATGCAGATGGTCAGTTATACGTAGCTCAGGAAGTCCCGCCTTTGTATGTTTTGGTTTAATACCACTGAGAAAGTTTTGTGCTCTGCCACAATGTGAAAGTGAATTTTGCACAATATAACTGCTGTTCTAATCTTCTTTTTACTCTTCGACTTTATTTTTCTCTTACACTTTGCAGGAAAAGACAAGAATGAAAAGAACAGAGAATGTTGTACTTTCCAGAGTTGACCACCTTAAAGGGTCTGATATAACTGTGTTGTTTTGCAACCCACATAAATAGCTGCTAGTTAGAAATAGGCATACATATAGCCTATAACAAACAATCTCATATGTGTTCACTGCTGATTTTTGTTTAAAGGCAAAACATGGTCAACAGAAAACTGAAAACAAAACTGAAACTCCAAAACAAAAACAAAAAAACATGTGGCACATGTTGTATGAGTGAGAAAGTACTTTACCAGGTTTAAGCTATTAATCTGTATTACAAACAGAAGAATGTAATGCATCAATTAAATGGGTATATTTACCAACACTAATAATTAAACATGTTTAATAAGTTATTAATGAATAATACATTTGTGCCTAACAAAAGATATAAATGTTTGCTAAGACTCTGAGAAGCACAGCAGAATGCAAGTGAGCAATTGTAATCAACTGGTCCAATCCCCTGTCGCGAGTAATCACAAGCTATGCTGCTTTTCTCTGGTCCCCTGCTGAAGAAATACATGTCCTGCTGCTTTCAAATATGTGGATGTGTGCTGTTTTCTCCCAGCAGCCGTCCTGCCATGTAAACATTAAAACAATAAAACTAATGAAAACAAATACAAAAAGGCCAATGGCCCCGGGCAGAAATTTCCAGGTACGTTACTGCAGTTTTCTTGCCGTCATCATGACATTTTTAATATGACTTTTCTTTCATGTTCAAAGTGAATTCTTCTGAAGTTCTTACAGAAAGTTTGGTAACCACTGGTCTATGAAAACCTGTGTACCAATGCGGGTAGTGTGAATGAGCCCTTATTTGCTATTTAGAATTCTTTAGTGATGATATTGTTGGAAAATGATAAACAATATCTGCTTTGTATCTGATGCTCAGTCACTTATTTTGGGTGGTGAGTGAGAATACCATAACCCAATGCAACTAGTGTAAAAGGGCCCTCAGAGAAAAACCATCTGAATATACTTGTTGCTTGGCTTTTATGATGACCAACTGGCCTCAATGCTTTCTAGGCCTCTGACCAAGAAGTAATCATATCTTAAAGCAGCACTGAATAAGTAGTCTAGGCTTTTAAGTCCCAGCGCATTTCGCGTGATGGCTTACTCAGGGGACATTTTAACTAGATGTGTTTCATTGATGAGATTGACATATTGGATCTACAGTGGATCTTACAGCATGAGGACATTGAGAGGAGTGGGGAACCCACAAGGTCTTCAATATAGGTAAATTAAGTAATTGTCTAATTGTTGAGTCATTACTTTAATCTTGCAAGCATTTCTTTTATGTTTAAAAAAGCCTAGGTGTCAGTATTCCTTTAGCGGCTCCACCGGATTCCCCTCTCACTTTGCACAGTAAGATCCACTTTAGATCCAATATGTCCATCTAATCAATGAAACATGTTTGGTTAAAGCGTGAGCTTCCCCTGAGGAAGCTCTGGGACTAAAATGCCTTCATTGATTGATTTTAAAGATTTTATTTATTACATTTGTAAATGTTATCTATGGATTGATGGAACATGTTTTTAATATGTATTTATTGTATAATCAGTGCAATAAAACTGAAAACCTAATGTAAAAATTCATTATATCATATATTGGGCCTTAAAAGTCTAGTTTCTATTCAGGAGAGAAAATGTAGGTGTATAGAAGATTCATCCTCTATACGCTCTCACTCTTATATTATTATTTTGGGATGTCAGCTCTGGATAGATGAGGTTGTCACATTGATGTTTATATATTTATACATTTACTTATACTATATGCTATACTAACCACTTAAAGCATTTAAAATAGTCGATCTTTTATACAGTATGTCACATACTATACCTTGCAGCATGTTGATTCTTCCCTTAATTCCAAGCACATCTTTGTCTCCTACATCTTATTTAGTTGTACAGATAAACATCTTAGATTGTCAAAGCACTTTGCAAAGTAATTTTGTACAGATAGGTGTCATCCTGGTAAAAAAAAATCTTATTTGTACCGCAATCTCCTCACAAACTTTGTTCAAGGTTGAAGTGGACAAATTAAATCAATCAGAATAATCTTATTGGAACATGTCGATCTGCAGGGTGCTCCCAGACAGAGCAATTTGTCACTATGATTAGGGACCTATTCTGTGAGCTTTTTTTGTGACTTTTATGTGACTTTATAAAAAAACCTCCACTATATTTAAAGAAAGTTAACTAAGGCATGTTGCATAGAAGGAATCATTCGACCTTGTCACAGCTGCCTAGAGTCCTGTGAAAAAAATTATACAAATTTCCTGATATATGGATACTTCTCGCAAACTCCCAAGATGCAGCTGTTGTTTAAGCAATCCATTGTTAGGCCTAAGTAAAGTATCACAGGGATATGTGTCACATACTTATTGGAATATTTCTGCCACTCCAAAGTACAAGTTTTGGCATTTCTTGGCACCCCTTGGCTGGCTTAAAAATTTTCCTCAAGGTATTACTCTTTGTGATAGTTCTCCTTGACCACCCATTAACATTTGCCTGTAACTTGAATGATAACAGTATCGTTTATTGAAACAGCTAATTCAGATCATGCATTAAGAATGCCTGATCAGTCCCTTCTAAGAGTTATAAACAAGTAGCCATGGTTATAAAGCTTAGACAAGTGTCTACAGTTTACAATATTAAATACATTCTAGCACTGTGGTAATCCTCCAAGAAGAAATTGTGTTATATCCCTGAATACACTTTTCGCTCCTGAATGCTTGTTATCAATAAAAAGGATGCCTTAGAACATGTTATGCAGCTCCATGGTTTGAACAAAGCAAGAATAAATTTCAGTGTGATTTTTTTGTGAGCCAACCAGATGTATTGATGTTTTGGAAAGAAAAATTGGATTTCACAAATATCCATATTAGTCTGCCAAGGATATCCCTGTGTCACAATTAAATATTGATGAAAACAGTTCTCATTGTACACTAAAAAGTATAGAGCACATCTAAATGTAATAATGGTCCATTCTCTTATTATGGTTGTGTAGGAAAACTTTTTCTTGTATTATGTATATTGGTACATGAAAAACCAAATAAAGATAAACTGGGGCAATTTAAATAATAACTAACTTTTGAACTTAACCAGAACAGCAATAGAAAGAAGGTCTTTCATGTGGAGGAATGTGTTCCATTGGTAATTGTTCAAGATGTATACAGATGCTTTGCACCAAAATCTGACACTAATATTCAATAAAGGTATATTTTCTATGGAAGCATTAACGCTCCTGGCAGTAACTCTGATAGATAACTCTGGTAACTCACAGCACCAGCGTCTGCGTTTAGACTGCTCATCCTGACAAAGTTAAAGTCATTTTTTTAATTTGCCATGTTTTCTGGCACCAGTTGTTTCTTGTTTCTCCCCTTTGTTCTCTTTTCTTATTGTATATTTTATTTTGAAAGCAGATTTCACTATATAATGAAAATCGAGTATGTACTCTGTTTTAACTTGTTATTGCATTGGGACTGCTCTAAGCGGTACTACCCAGTATAACCCAATGCATGTAGATTTATTGAGTCCTTAAATGGTAAATTATTATCATTTAACATTGAAAATGAAGTTGTTAAAAATATATATTAAAAACCCTTGGGGAGTCATTGTTCCATCTCAGTAGAGTCACTCTTGTATGGTGCAGGCCTGCAGTCCTTATCTTGCTTTGCAGTTAAGGCCTATAATACCACAATGCAGACAAATTGAAGGTTCCTGTTAGTTACTGTAGGATTCCGTATTGTTTCAGACTATGCTAGCTTGTGTCCTGGTTTATGTTTTCTTTGGATATCAACTTTTGTCTGCTGCCTTTACTGAAATTTCAGCTATGACTGTCCTCATGTGGGTCTGCTGCCTATCCTGTCTTTTTGTTTGGATATTGCCCATGCCTTTGTAATGACTTTGTCTTGGCACCTTGATCTACCAATGTTACCAATAAATTAAAGCAAAGGGCCAAAATCTGGTAGCTGCTACATATACCAAAATATATCCCTCTGGTGGGGTGCAGACCTAAAGACGTTAGAATCCATATTGCTGTTTTTCAGAATGTATGCATTGTGGGGAGTCAGCACAAATGGTGCTCTCACAGCATCATTCCCCACGTTTTTATCCTCTTAAGGGCTCCTGCCCATGTTTATTTGAGCACACAGTGCAAATAAAGGGTTAAGGCCCCCATACACGGGTCAGATTCCGACCGGATTCCGGGACGATCGATTCCGGGCGCGTGCACGCGAAACGATCGTGCCGGAATCGTGTGCACCCACCTTGTCCGATCGCTCGCGTCCGATTGATCGGGGGCTCAGAATCGGATCCGACAGAGAACCAACATGTTGGTCTTTCTGATCCGATTCTGCACACATCAGGGGGAGTTGCCATTTCGGACACGGAATCGTCCAGGAATCCGTGGGACAAGGTGGTATGCAGCGATCGGATACTCTTAATTGGCCGATTGATCGGAGCTCCGATTCCCGCTGAGATCGCCGGAATCGATCGGATCAGTGATCAATCGGCCATGGAATCCAACACGTGTATGGCTAGCTTTACCCTCGCAGGGGTTAATAGACATCCAAAAAAACAAAGTTACTCGAAAAGGCCATGCCTCCTGGCTTGGCACTGATCAAACAACAGTTCCTTCCTTTAGGAATCCTTAATGGCCTGCCTCCTAGCAGCCATCAGCATGGGGCCACACACTCCCTGTGTACCCTGTGTTTTCTGCACCCTGCAGCCCTGTCTCCAACCTCTCTCAGGAGCTCTGACAGAGTGATCCCAGCTCCTTTTGTGGAGACACACCTGGCCATCTCGTTAGGGTCTAGTAGGTGTATCTTGGTGGTTACACACCAGCAGACCCCTTCACTGCCGCATATGGACCAATTCCACATGACAGACCACCGGTTTGTCACAGCATTTTTGGGTTTATTTTAGGCTATATTACATTATTCCTGTATCTTGAACTTTCCTTTATTTCTAATACAGATGGTTTTGTCAAAAATGCACTCTGCTTGTTTAGTTTTAAATTTACAGTAGATGTCAATGTCCAGATGAGAGTAGACCCACTGACTATTATGGCGCATATGTCCATGTACATTCTCAGATCAGCTTTACATATTACACCAAAGTGTAACCAGGATCAGGACAGCTCAATGTAGTTTTTAATGGTATGGCATCTACAGGAAAAAAATGTTTATTCTCTATGGGTACATGTATGCATGGATGTGTGTAATTGTACCATAATTAACAATTGTTACAGCCAGCACATTCTTGAAGTTTTGGATGAGATTTTTAAACACTGCAGCTGCACTAGAAACCAAATCAGTAAAAGGAGAGAAGTGAATATCAACACTTTAAAGCTATGAAGAGGTTAATGGTCCCCGAAATCTTCCACTTATATTTGTGTAAAGGCCAGAGAAAGCAGCTTAGAGCATTACAGCAATAAGCTGCACACAGTATCTCAAGGGACAGCGGCAATGAAGGAAGCCATGTATTTATGGCACTATCTGTCAGTCAGATATAGCAGCAGCGGACACCACTACAAGCTTCCCATAAAAATAATCCTGCTTTTTTTCAGTATGCCTCAGGCTTTAAATTACCATTTCTTAACATAGAATCTCAGAGAAAGTAGCAAAAATCTTCAGTTTGAAACTCCAGATTTAGCAGATTCAACTAATATTTCTGCTCAATTCACAAACTTACCACGATGGTTTATAGTATCTAATTAAGACTCTTAATAACACTTTATCTTGATCCAGATCCAGACATATTATGTAAATAAATTTTGTGCTTTAGGCAAATGAAGGCAAATGTATCTTGAGGAAGTATACCACCTGCAGTTTGATGTTTGACAACCGAATATTACCAGATTTTCTACTATTTATGTTCATATTTTGTGGAAGTCTATTGTTTGTGGATAATAAACCCTTACTGAATGACTTTAAATGTGCTAAAGAGCAATGTATAATATAACGTTTCTGAGTTTTATGAGAAGATATTCCTGCACTCTGCCAACACATCCTACCAGAATTGGCATACTCATTGTTCTCAAGATGGCAGTGGGGGGATCATATGTGGAAAGTGATGGCAAGGTAAGGGACTTTTCTAGATTTTTTTTTCAGGTTTAAGCAGTAAATTGTAAAAGAGGTGAACCTTATTTTTAGTAGTTTTTTTGGGAAAGACAAATCAAGCATAAGAGGTTGGGGAACAAAGTATACAATAGGTAGGTAAAAGGAACTGTGGCAAACTGGTACAATTTAGAAAAAAGTAGATAAGTAAGCATTATTGAAGAGGTTGGTTTTCAATGCTAGTCCAAATGTATCTGAGGTGGGAGCAAGCCTAATTAGATGAGAGTTCCAGACAGTTGGAATGGCCCTTGACATGTTTTAGAGCCATGTACAGTATGTGCGGATGTTATGATTGTGGACATCATTAGTAGGCTAGCAGAATGATGGAGGAGAATGCAAGGGATGTATTCATGTACAAGTTTGGAAATAAAAGTGGGGGGAAGTTTAGTAGGTGATTGGGAGAGATAGCATGGGTGGTAATGAGTTCTGTTTTACCCAGGTCCAATTAAAGGTACCTGTATGTGCTCAGGAAAGATTCTATTTAAAAAAATATGGTAAAAACCAGGGCACAGAATATAGAAGGAGGAAGGTTATGTAGGTAGGTAGTTTCATTGTAATCCTTCAGATGTTTTGTCATGCTTTTTGACACATTAAGCTAGAACAAATTAAGAAATACAGTATTGTGACATCTTTTCACTCAAAGATACAGAGTTGATATAAGCAGCCATGGTGGACGTGACTAAGGACTCCTCATGCACCCCGGACAGACAACTTGTGAATAACTGACAGAACCGACTCTTGGATGTAAAAAAGTGGCAAGGACGACAGGGCATAGACTTTCAATCTTTGATAAATATTGGACTAGACACGCTGAAACTGCTGCTCACCGAGGAGAAACTGCTCCTTTAACAGAATCATAAGCCAGGTGCTGAAGACCCACTGGGCCTGCCTGTGTGCTCCCCTGGAGTGGAGATCTGGAAGCTAGCTGCGATCCGCTCATCTTCAGAGGTCATGAAATTGAAGAACATACTGGCACCACCTCCAACAAATCCCTGATGAAGTCCCAATAATGGGAAAAACGTGTTGGAACGCTTGGAGTGACCATATAGGACCTTTTAAATCCCTGGATCACCAGGATGTGTGACGCATTTTAAATTGTAATGTATTAATGTGTGGAAACCAATGCTTTGTATCTTAAGAGTGAATACGTCGACTTGTGTATTGGAGCATATGGGAATACCAATGTTGTGTATTTTAATTGTTTCAAGTTGTATCAATAAATGGTAAACGTCAATCCCTGTACTGGAACTTGCTTTATAAATACTCACCGTTAAAAAAGTCCACCTAGGGCTGGCCACCCTTGGGGTCTAGTTCCCCCCCCCCCCCCCTTCCCTCCACAAATTGATATATCCAAGTTGAATTATTTTATTTGCTGGCTTTTATTGCTTACCTATCATTGTTATAAAAACTGTTTCAGAATTAATCCCTGGGTTGGCTATTTTCTTTTCAATTTATTCTCCTTTCATCTGAAATCATAAAAGGACTTTTTTTTCAGCAATTGCAGTGTGAAGTCAAATAATTTTAAATAAAAATAAAATTAAAATTAAGGATCAAATCTACAGCCTATGCAATATAAGCACCATTTCTCAACCAGCCTGGTTTAACAGCCAGTGGCTAAACATGCTGTAGAGATGGTACAAGTGTCTTATCAGTAAGTAATACCAACATCTCGGTGAGAAAGCAGGTCATTCCACTACACTTGGCAAATGACAGTGATTCCCTTCAAACAGGTCATCATGGTTCGGCAATGCTGTATAAAGCAACAATGCAGCCTTTTGTGTTTTTAGCATACTGGACAGCTCAGAACATAAAACAGTAAATTGCTTATTTAGCAAACATCATCTGTGAACTGTGAAGCATGGTAGTATGGTTACTGAATTCAGTCAAACATAAAAACTCTCCTTTCTAGTAAAAATATAGAACAGATAACCTCATGTTATGTGTAAACTGATGACCTATATGAGTGTTAAATTCCATAACAACCATAACCACCATATAGTACACTATAAAAACTGCTTTATTACAACAAGCATACAGTATATAATGTGTACCTGCATTACAAGTGCAGTATGTAATTAATAAATAATATAAACAAGAATGTAAACCATATGGTTTCATAACGTTCCCAAAAAAGAGCATCCAATCTATTAACGTGTGGGGGGAAGGCCATTTTGACTGGGTTTCTTTTCACCTGATTGCAGGTAACCAGGATTTTAAACACAATCATAGGTGCCAGATGTCTGTGGAATTGGTTTGAGGCAAAAGTTTTTACCCGAGATATAGCTAACATGAAGCTTATCTCTTAGCTGGCATGATTGTGGAGAAGGGCTACATATTCCTAAAAAAATATACTTACCTGCTGAGTCCTGGCAGTTCCCTTCTCAGGTATTCCAATTTTCATAGTCTTCCTGTACTGCCACTAATGGCCACTAGATGACTCAGGATGGGAGTGTCCTTAAGGT
The DNA here is from genome assembly GCA_036250615.1 of Ptychadena robeensis. Lineage (NCBI taxonomy): Eukaryota > Metazoa > Chordata > Amphibia > Anura > Ptychadenidae > Ptychadena > Ptychadena robeensis. The sequence continues at coordinate 93,528,625 of CM070033.1, forward strand.
AGTGACATCTCCCTTCTTCAATCTTTCATAGAGGGGATGCCAGAGCCATAGCATGACATTATTGCAGGTGAGGAGCAATTTGGGACTGTGAATGATTTGGATAAAGTAAGTATACTGACTGATCTAAATGATAGACCTTGGTACAAAGCCATCAATTGTGACAAAATCACCACTGTTGTTATGACCTTATTCTTTCTGGACTTATACTATGTAGAAGATCTCGATTATAGTGCTATATCTACGCAATCTCGAATATTCAAGATTCTGGAGAAAGTACTTGCATGTACAAATGCAGATTTTCTCAACAAAATTGAAAATAATTATTTCTGAGTGTTGTTTCATAAGATTACATCGCAGCTGCAATTTCACATTTTGCCACTAGATGTAGCAGTGGCATCATACATCATTTGCAAATAATCGCATTACAAATGCCGATATAATAGACAAGAGATCTCGAATTTGCTTTGAATATTTAGAGAATAATTATTAGAGTTTTTTAAACACTTGTTGATCCTTAAATGGAGGTGTCTTGTATATGCATTTACTATGACAGACTGACAATTCTACTTTCCTGTCTCCTGATTAGGCTCCTGGTCTACTGTTAAACATGGCATCCACTTGAGCCCACAAATTGTACTCCTATTACTATGACAAGTATTTTGATCCATTTTTGAGTAGACTAAACTCCGAGATTGTGGTAACTAGTACAGATTAAATTCCCCAAAAAATAGAACCACATTTATTTTATATATCATTTACCTTTTACATTTACATTTTAATACATTTTAAGTATAATTCTAGCAGAATCAAGGTTGGCATGACAATCACATACCTGGAATGTACCCTTCTCAAAGTGCACCTATACACATTTAATGTACTCCATGTCATTTGCAATCAAACATCCCATTTTATGGATAATGTGCCGACAGCCTCAGGGCTTAAAGTGCAGCAGAGATATATCAGTGGGTTTAATTACATTCCCTTTACAAGGCTATTGAGATACATTCTCGCCATTGAAAAACCACTACCTAGCACCATCTAGTGTCTATTCACATTACTGCAGTTTATTAACTTCACAATGCCAGCAACTAGCAGGCACTAAAGATAGCAACTCCTAAGGATTGAAGGAAGAGCACGTAAACATATTTTTTAGGATTGTTGAGTGCTTCTTCACTATCTTGCCAACAAAAATTTTAAATTACTGTAAAGGCCCCCATACACCTAACAATCTTACCATACAATTTCTGTACAATCAACTTTTCTTTAACCAAAACCATGTAATATGAGGACCTTTCTCAACCTTCCAATCACTATATATTCTATCAAGGAGGACCCGGTACGACACAGTTGTTGGTAGATCTAAAGGAAATTGTATGGTGTGATCTAAAGGTGTATGGGGGGCTTTATACATGGGCCATGTTCCTAATAACTACATATTAAAAATGAACACTTTAACTACTTACTTACTTGTTTTTTTTTGTTTTGAAGCATGGAGATTTGTCTGTTCTTGAGTTAGCATTTCTAATTAAAATAATTGGAAGCACAAACACAAGCGAGACCATATTTATATAGCAGTGAATTTTAGATAAAGCTAAAAGATGTGAAAGGTAAAAGGTTTCTTATAATATGTGGATTGTACATTGCAGACATTGCCAAAAACAAGAAAATGCAACATGTATAGTGTAAACAAGCCACTTGGACACAAATTTGTTGTAAAAAAATTGGACTAACAGAATTTAAGTAAAATTTGGTGGAAAGTTCTATGTTAAAAAAAGGTTATAATAGCCATTGATCCTACTGAACACTACAGCACCCATAAACAGGAAGTGATATCATCCATAACCAGGAAGTGATGTCATCCTGGTAACCACATAGCTGAACACACATGGCCTGATAGGAGATAAGCCCTTGCTAAGCCTGCTCTGTACCTCCATTATTGTGAGTATTTTATCTTTATGTATTGTGAACGTATTAGAAAACTCTCTGTTGACTTCTCTTAAAATTACTATTACTATTCATACAAACCCCTGAGCATTAAAAACATGAATTTGCATTATTTTGTGCTGAGTTTATTGACGTAGCTATCTGTATTTAGTTTTCTTATGTAATTAATTCTATCAAAGCTTTAGGAAATATTAGAAAATGCAGTATCTGGTGTAAAATGAAAAAGACATATTTATATGTAAATGATAAAAATTATACTGCATTCATTTTAACAGAAGTCAGGAAGACATAGAATAGTAATTAGAACCATGCTTGCTGTTTTCCAATGTCATTTAGCAGTGGGAGCTAGATATTTTATGCTTGAAAATGCAGTATTATCTTAAGGGTGTAATGGGTTTTACACATATTTATGATTCTTGGCATAGTCTGATGGACTAAAGTTTGAGAAACAATATAAAAATTGTTGGCTAAGGAAACAGACTGTACTTTTTTTATATGCAAACCTGTAATTTATATCGCAATGCATTATGTTCCAATGTCCAGGCAGGGGGTGCTCCAATATTTAAGCTTCGCTATAGAATCACTTTCCTCTAATCACTCTTTTTCATGAACATAGCAGAAACATAAAAAGATAAATGGACATGTTTAAAAGCTAGATTAGAAATAATTTTCCACACAAAAAAATGTTATTAAAATTTAAGTATGTATCAAATGAAAGGAAAATGTGCCCCCACTTGCTGTCACAGTGGCATTCAAATCCAATAAAATACTTGAACCAAATAATACAGGCTAGACCATTTTAATAATTAAATTAAACTGCTTTCTCTTAGCTTATTTAAGAAACTGTATTCAAGGACTCGAATCTATTTAAGACTAGGTAGACACAATGCATGGTTTGCATAGGTAAAATGAATGTCATTATTGGTATAGACATTGGTATTTATGAGGTGGCTCAATGAAGATTGGAATATTCACGTTTAAATATACATTTTAAAAATCAATTCCACTAATTGGTGTGAGCATCATCCGAAATGGTGGGTTGTGTAGGAAGGGTTAGGATTAAAGAAATATCTAGACCAGGCATGCCCAAAGTCCAGCCCAGGGGCCACATGTCATGAAATCTATAATATGGTGCCAGGTAGAGGGGTCGGTTCATACGTCATACTTTCCCTCGTTGGTGTCTGGAGGTGCTGGGAGGTGCTGGGAGGTGAAGCACCCCAGGACTTCAGGGGTTGTGGACCTCCCAAATGGTGGTGGAGCTTTTTCCCATGGTTAGAGCTGCCCTGTTACCCTGGCATGGGCCCTGGCAAACTATAGCATCTAGCATAAGTATAACGTTGAATTTTAAAGCTGTGGCTAATATTATAGATAATTGTGGGGTGCTAAAATGTATAAATGTCCACTTACACAGAAGGACGTAGATCCTCAAGTTCTCCTGCAGAAGCCCCTAAGAGGGCAGAAATGCATTGAGTTTGCCAACTGCTACTATACAATAATAGGCATAGTGCACAGCAAATTACGTTTTTTTTGCCAGTAATGGGTGTGGTTAGCAGAAAAAAACACCAGCGCAGTCGCAGAATTCTTAGATGTTAAAGGGATTCTAAATCACTGCTACTAACATAGAAAAGCTGACTGAAGAGTTTTAAAACAAAATTAAGGCTAAACCTTTGACTGCCAAGATGTACTGTATATTAAATTCCTTTGCAGTCAAAGGGTCAAATTATCAACTTATGGCTATTATGTAATCTAAGCCAGTAAATGAAATGTTTAGACAGCCTTTGTTCTTATGGAATGTGGGTGTTTGGCTTTCCAATAGTTCATCCAAAAGTAAGATAAACTCTGGCATGTGTTTTTTTTATTTTAAACCCTAAAACGAATGGTCAACAAAATCGATCCTTGCAACAAAAATCTCAATTCAAGCAAGAGACATTGAAATACAGACCACAAGACTCCATACATTAGCACTATTGTGGTAACGGAAAACATTGGATAAGACTATAGGCACCCAGCACAACTGGAACTGTTAAGATGGAGAGAGAATATTATAATAAGGAATAATAAAATCCTAATTACCGTAACTTGAAAGAAATAAAGAAGAACACAGGCAGTCCAGTCGGAGTGGGAAGTTACATTTCTTCTTGCATGGCAAGGTAGAGCACCTCCTTTGGAAACCGCTTGACCACTCGGGCAAGATGAGGGAGAGGCTAACCTGGTCCAGAGGGGACCTCTTTAATTCACCGTGGATGAGTAGCCGCCCCACGGCACTAGCTTAGTGGACAGCAGCGGGGGACCCGAAGAAATGGGAGCATCCAGCTCCTAGCAGAGATGTGTTAAAAAGCCAGCCAAAATGATCAAACCAAAGAGGGAAAAGAGCCATGATCTCAGCTTCCAAAATCCAGGCAGCTGCTATAAGTTATATTTTCTTAAAGCTACACACAATTTCCACACAATGCCATGGCCTACTATACAAATATATATACAGATAGTATCTACGCACAATGACTTAATAAATGTTCATCTGACTATATACTATTTCTGAAACTTTGGTTGACCTTTAAAGTGTCAAGTTATCAGGTAGACTATCTATTAGAGGGAGTACATCAGCAATTGCAAAGATGGCTTCAGTAATAGCATAGGGTGCAGAACATTGTATTAACAGCACTTTAGTTACTCTCAGAAAAAAATATTTTTCCACTAGCTGCATACTACCTTTACTACTATCTATTTAATTTCATATGTTACCTTTGCATTTCCAATCTACTTCTGCTTAATTCTTACATCTTAATGCTCTAATGTGATTACCAAGTTTTATGATGCAATACTGTATATCAGATGGTTATTTCATATTTTATTTATTTATATGTTTTTTTCTTATTTATTTTTGCTTCCTAGCCCCCACAATAAAGCACAAGAGTAAACATGAAGTGGCAATATCCAAAATCAACTTCAAAGCTCCACAAATTTTCCCTACAGAGAGTAAACAAAAAAAGATGAAATGGAGGGTTTGATGGGCAGAATTACTGAAGAAGGTTGTTGTATAAGCTAGGACAAAAAAAGTCAGTGTTTACATTGAAAACACAACCGTTAGGCTTCATAAAACAGACAAGAAAGCTATGTTTGCATGCCAAGTAATGTTTTTTCAATCTCTGTTTAATTAATCTTGAAATTTGCTAAACACGTTTCTTTTCTGACTTTGGTGTAATTGCTGCTGTGTGCAACAATTAAAATGTTTTATTGTTGTGCTTCATTCATTCAGGAATATTGCTTTTTTAGTTCAGCACCTGCTTCTAGACAGAATGTTTTGTAGAAGAAAAAAACAGAATGAGATAATTGTTAATTATTGAATCGATTCTTACCCTACTTGTATGATCGACCCCAACCAAAAAAAACATTATCAAAGGAGAGATCAAACAGAAGGTGATCCAACATGCAGGTTATTTTGGTCGATATCTCTGCGATTAATGTATTATTAGTGGTGACCCTCGATTGATACCTGTTCGATTGGACTAGTGAAGGGCACAGGCACTTATGTACAAGAACTTCAGATACATTAACCCTGACAGCATTTCCGATCAATTAAATGATCCCATGTTCCGATCCAATCAGGGATACTGATCACAGAAGAATCAACCCGTCTATATCTATGTTAAGTTCTCTTGCAGTAATGACTACATCCACCTAATAACTAACCATAGGGTGGGTTTATACTACTGGCTCCAGTGCTGTTGCAACCTTGCAGCCACCTTGGAACTGCATTTGCACTGCATTTAATGGTGACAGTTCTTTGTGAGTGGGGGGCATCAACCACCCCCAATTCTAAATGTATAAGGGTTTTAAGACTCTGGACTCCAGAGATGGGAGTGACAATGACTGACAGATGGATGTGGAGCAAAGATTGCACATGGCTGGAGGAGGACATTTTAAGACAAGCACAGTGGTGCATTATTGCATTCATATCCCCAAATCTATTCTGAATTAATTTATTCTGGATTAAAAAAAGATATTTATTAAAAAACAAATTTTTGTTTTGAGAACATTAAAGGTTTGTATTATAGGACATGCAAGTGCTAAACATTGGAACAATTCCTTAAATACAGAAAGAACAATGTGAGCAAACTAGGTTTTCTTCTAATTACAGAAAACCTTCACCAATATAAATGAACAACTGAAAATAGAATCTGACTGGTTGCTATGCACAATAACTTTTACTTGTTTATTTTAAACTTTTTTATTTTACTTTTACTTGGGTATTTTGTCATCAGGGTCACAAATTAGTAAAAATCTAAATAAAGAAGGGTTCGATTTTCTAAGAGTTTTTATTATTGTGTGTGCGTGCCTATGGCAGTGACAGGAAAACCCACCCCGAACATAAAAACCTTCCTCTTCCTCCTTCCCACATTACCATACTAACAGCATCTAGTCCTTGAGGCTCCAAGGTGGCGGACCACCCCCTCCACCAATCCCGATCTAAAGCTTCACCCGCTCTAGTGACGCTGCAGCAGGCTGAAAGGAGACTTTGGAAAGTAGACAGTGATGTGACAGTGATGATAAAAGAGTCACAGTCACAGATAAAAGATCCAAAGCAGTTACAGATGGTTCGGTGTGTGTTATAGTTGTCCTAAATCACATATTGATTGGTCAGCATTGATGTTATCAATGTACTTCACTGAACCAAATAATTGCCTATGAAACATCTAAGGTATACTTTACTAAATGTTCTTAATAGTTAGATGTCAGCTTTCCTACCAAATTGCCAGTTACCAATCTGGTGACCAGTACTCCATCTTAACTTCTCCCCAGCAAATCCAACAGATAATACCCTGAAATAAACACTGGGAAAGTCAGCAGAGCATCCTGCATTCCTGATTTTCTTTTAAACGAAGCATTAAATTATAATGTGGTTATTAAATATATAGGGCAAGGTGCATAGTGACAATCTCATGGGGTCACTTCTTTATGTTAAAGCCTTTACATACTGTCTGCTTTGTTACTAGCACAGCCAGGGAAATGGACAGAACAAAAATCCATATTTCAAGTCCCTTTGTCTGCTATGTAGTCATGGTACTTAGTTTAACAACCTTTCTTATGAACTTTTACAGAGAGCGTAGATTTATGTTTAGACTAATGAATATAATTTACACGGAACAGGCACTCAGCTGAGTACATAGTAATAGATCATGTTTTAGTTTGCTGGACCAAAGGGCTTATTAAATAAAGTGGTCCAAAGTACATAGCGTTCAGTGTATCGCAAGCCAAAATATATTTTCTCAGTTTTGGATTAATTAGGGTAGGGTCAATAGGCTTTTTATGGGTATTGTACTTCTCAGATAAATTGCACTCACTTTTTATTAATAGATTAAGGTAAGGTTAGACACAGCATTTCATTTTAGGGAGATTGTAAATATATATAAAAAAGGGATAGTAAGTAAAACGATGTTTATATTCAGCTTTAACTTAACTTGTCTAGTATGTTGAAGATAATATGTAGCCTATCCAAGCCCCTTCTTGATGTCTATCAATATATCCCAGTATATATCCACACAGACATCATCCTCTAGTCACTAAAGAATGTGTCAAGGCAGATGTAGGTTGTGAAGGGATGGCAGACCTTTACTACCTATTCCTATTCCTACTACAATTACAATTTCTTTTCTTCTTACTTATTCGGTTATCTGTGTGTTTTAATTAATAAAATGTTAATTATAAATTACATTTATCCAAAAAACTTGAATTGGTTCATTTCAATAGCTATTGAGGTGCAGCTTCATCTATCCTATATCATCTATCTTTCAAGGAAATTTGTATTTTTTCCTTAGGGTCAGGACAATGGAGTCAGGGCAATGCTGTCTTCAAGGTATAGAAGCAACATTCAGCTTTATAACTTAGACTAGTTTTTTTAGTTTAGAAATTAAATGGAATTTTTGAGCAGCAACAGTTGTCATTTGAAGAAATAATTTAAACATAGCTGTTTGAAAGCATTTGTTGGGGGAGTTTCTTACCATTTTCTTATATCCAAATATAAAAAAACTCAACACTGTTACAGGTTCTTATTTATCATATAGTTTTTTTTTTTATATTCTCACCCCTCCCACTGCTACATTATCACTTAACCTTCCTAATGCCATGACCCAGAAGTGATGTTGCAAAGTGTCACTTCTACGTTCCAAATACTGAAAGATACACTCTGCACTGTCACTTCCGGCACAGATGTCAGATAACCGCTCCCTCCAATTTTCCTACCCTGCTTCTGCTGTTGGTGTGCAGGGTGGTCCCAACCTTGTCCCATCCTGCTTGTGGACATCAGAGCTGCTGCTTATTTTCAGGGAACGTGGCGACCCCTGTGAAATGGTTATTCATTCCCCAAGAGGGTCGCGACCCACAGGTTAAAAAACACTGACTTAGAAAAAGATACTCCACCAAGAACATTTCTCCAAACACTTTTCCATTTCATTAATATCATAGCGTATATTTGCGGAGATGTCTGTTGCTAAATAATCCCTTGCTGAAGCCAACTCCATAAAAATACACCTTTAAACTTTTTACAAACAAAGAACAAGGTTTTCTTTGAAGCAGATACATCGTTTTGGTGAGAATTGTACAATACCTTCAAAGAATTCTTTACCCTTTGGGTTTTGTTCTATTCTCTGTGCTGCAGGCACACGCTGTATACATTATACTTTCAGGTTGAGCCACTGCAGAGAATGCACTAATCTCTGAACAATTTAGATATATAGATATGGTCATATCATGTGGTCTTCCCATAAAAGAAGATTTTGATAAATATTACATAAAGCATCCTGAAAGACAAGGACAGCAAAGGGGAAACTCAAAAACCTGCAAGATAAAATGAATAGTTTCAATGAAACAATAAAAAAGAGAAACTGCTACTCTTTGAGGATGAGGATTTGGGGAAAAAAGTACTACCCAGAATCCTTTTAGCTGAAAAGGACATGGTTAATGTGACATATCTAAACTATTGTCTTATTTTGCAGGGAATTCAATATAATTACATTTGTTATTAATATTGTAAAATACAACAAACAAGGGGATCTTGTGGTTTTTAGTGGGGTCATATCAGCTGTGTGTATTAACATATAGCATATATTATCCTCAGGAAAAACCTGAAAAAAACACAAATTTTCATAAAACCTGAAATATAGTTTGGTTTAAAGGTCCAAAACACCTGGTTCATAGTTATGGTTCCATTTTATGACTACACAAATTAGTAGACTATATGGCAGTTTTGAAGACATAATCCCGTACTTATTTATTTAGAGTGGCAGGGGCATTTTTTTGACCTGGCAGGCTGACAGATGTGCAGCTGCCTGCACGCACCAGGAGATGTGCGAGTACAAATAGGAAGCAACAATTCCCAGAAAACAATTGTGTTCCATTTCCATGTGTCCATGTCCATTGAGTTATGGTCTTTTCTATTATATGATAAACAAAATATACTTCTGGTCCCAGATATCCTACTGGGCATTTTTACACTTAAGTAAACATTCAGTATGGTTACAAGAGCTCCTTGACTAATGTATTATGTTGAAGATGAGAAATTAGCAAAAAACAAATGTGGTTTAGGAGAGAAGCGATGGATATTAGAGAAACACACTTTTGAGATGTTTTAGGTGCAAATAAAAGAGATCCAAGACATTTCAATGCTTTCTTTGATAACTTCAGTTAGCCATTCAAGAGTATCGCTTATGTTTTCTGTGGAAAAGTATAGCAAAGTGAAGCATTCTTGAGAGAAGTTATGCTCATGCCTCATTCCATCACAAATCCCAAAGATAAAATGAAAAAAAACTCACTTCAGGACCAAGGGTGGAACCATCCAAATCATTCCTTTAGTACCCATTAGCCAAATGCACATCCAGTACTGATAGTGTACAGTACAAATATACCCTTATAGTAAAGGACCACTTATGCCACTGCATACATGGAGTAGGCATTAATTCATAATTCCATACAGTTGAAGAAAAGTGCAAACAGTGCAAAGATAAGACCAAGACTGAAGATATAAGCTTTTAAGAGAAAGATATCTAGAAGTTTCAATATTCAAAGAATATGGTGGGCAGGCTTATTAGTAAAGCCGGCCATAGACGCCTTAATGACGGGCTTAGCAGATCAACTGCGCTTGATGACGTCATCAAGCATGTCCAGTCGTGATGAGAATTGGGCACGCACCAATTGTATTCTGGCATTTACTTTGGATGAGGATGCTGGCCCCATCCAAAGTTGGGAGAACAATGTCTGTAATATGTGAGATTGATTTCTGGCCCAATTTAGGGTGGATGCATTAGATTTGTGGCAGATTTTGCTAGCGGCTATTGATCTGATACTAAATCGGCAACAAATCTAACCGTCTATGGTCACCTTCAGTGATGGACAGGATAAGGCTTGCCTTGACACATGAACACATGGCACATCTGATCCCTTATCATACAGCACAAGAACTACCTTTCTTCGTGATAATCTCAGATTTTAAATATACAACTATATTTAGACATTGTTCCAAGTATTGGCTTTAGGAAAACAAATACTTAAAAAAGACTCTTTTAAAGGCTCAATATTGCTGTTTGAAAGGATTAGTGAACAAAAGCAACACTTGCTATCACTGTTTCATGGACACAAGGGAAATATTGTGTAACCCTTAAGCAGTCAAAGAACAAGAAAAAATAACTTTTAAGATTGATTGGAATTACATCACTCAACTGAGAGGTTTTAGGCACAACAGAAAAAAAAAAGATAGATATACTGTATCTATCTGCAGCAGGAATGGACTATGTGTTGGTACAGGCTTCAACATGGTCTATTAGGATCCTAGAAACACCCCTGATAGCCAATTAACCGAGCCTTTAGTATACTTTAAGTGCACAAAAAGGCAGTTCTGCACTCACTCACTTAATTTAATTGCCAATAAAAATGTTGCCATACATGCATTTTACAAGCCAAAGTATGTGTTGCAGAGCCATTTCTGAAGAAGTGAAACCTTGCCAACTACTAGCCAAACAGTAACAAAAACAAATAAATGGGTAATGGGATCAACTATTCTAGGCGTGCCACACCCTCCAATTTTTGAATGCAAGAACACTACCCCAGAGGGCACACCATTAAGGCTAAATTTACACTTATTATTTGTCGTTATTTGAACAACACATTTAAAGCTTCCCAGGCACCCTCCGGTGGCAGAAACCATTAATGACACTTTAAAGAAAAGACGTTTCTACAAAATGTACTCTAGCTTTAAAGCCTGCAAAATGACCCGGGGGGGGGGGATGTGGTGAGCATTCTAGATGCTTTAAGCAGCCACAGAAAGGACTACGTTATTTACCCTGCTTTGATACATTTGCGTAATCTAATGAAGTTGTCTTCTTTTAAAGAATTTATTTTCCCTCTTACCTTTATCTGGGCTACAAATAACTCTGGGCCACGTTGAATACCCTGGGTTGGGCCGCCCAGAATATTCGACTTTGGTGTGATATGTATGTGTAAATTAATAATGTGAGTGTTGGAATCAATGAATACAATGTGCCACACCCTTAATATATATAGAATACTTGAATACCCTACATGTGACTAAAATGTCACCAGATTATTATACGTTTTTTTTCATGTAAGCTTCCTAGAAGGGGCCTAAAGGTATGAAGCAAAAGGGACTGGTATTTAGAACTGTTCATATGTGGTGGTTCATCAGACCAAAACATATTTTTCCAAATATTTTTGAGCCATTTACCCAGCCTGGATGTTTTTTGCTGAAAATAAAAGTAATTAAAGGCTTTTATATTCCAACGCTACCCCATAGCATGTGACATATTGAAAATATAGAAGATTGTTATACACGAGTACAGACATTTCTGCAGATATCTGGACAGCCAGTCACTAGTTGGATTGTGCAGGTTACATATAATGTTTTGGTAAGCAATAAAACAGAAGGTTTGGAAGACATGTCTTTTTTGTGTATGATAGTGTTATGTGTTATGTGATAGGGTAGATGATCCGGGGAACTGCTGGAAAATTGGTTCATTGGTATCTTAAAAAAATGCAGAAAAACAAAAACCCCTCATTGACTACAGTATTGGGGGTACAGTGTTGATCAGAAAGTACCGTATTTTTCGAACCATAACTTTTTCAAAATCGTGGGGGAAGCGTACCCCCTTTTTATTCCTATGTATAGCAGTGGTGCAGCAGTAGTGATGTGTTACAGACTTGTGAATATGTGATTTGGTCATTCTGGTTATTTGGCAATTCTCGTCTTTATTACTTTCTAGTTGTAGCTTCTATGGTCATAGTGATACCCCTCATTGGCACATTACCTGTCCTTCCTCTGTTTCTATGGTTTCCGGTTTCTCCATTAAGCATTTGTTATACACCTGCCTACCTCATATTCCATGGATTTGTCTTTTATGTCCTTCACAAGCCATTTACATTTGTTGCTGATTATATTATTGCAGCACTATAGATTTGTTACAATATTATGCTTGGGTAATAATCCTGGCATCTAAATAATAGTAATTAACAACATCATCACCATCATGATGTTCATTTAGTACAGTGCTTTACAGCTTCAGTCCTCATTAGCTGCCAGTATTTTGTGTTTTCTAAGGGTGAAGAGCATCTTTAATATTTAATAAGAACTTAACTATTTCCTGACTGCTGTCCTATGTGTCTGATGTGCCCTAGTAACTAAAGTAATACCATTCAGATTATGTTTATTTTTCACTCTTAGATGACAACTGATCACATTATATAGATTCAGAGGTCAAACTTTAATGACAAGCAGTGGGTTATTAATTAACATTAAATAGGCCACCTTGCAGCAGATGTACTCCTCGGCTACCTATATGTTTACAGGAACCAGGTTAACCTGGGTATCGCAGATATACATTGTATTATATAGTTCTGTACATGTGTGCACGTTCATCACTTATACCTGTGCTGTTTCTACAGTTATAAATAACCCATTTTCATCTTGGTTAGAATGCATTAGAAATCAGAGCATGTGTCTTTTGGCTTGGTAAGAGTTAGAGAAAGGCCTTTAAGTTTTTCACATGTAAAAGAAACATGCTGACTTTAGGTTATAAAACTTATAAGTTAATGCAGATCCTAACTAAATGATATTAAGGAACTCCTGTTGACTACACGAGCAGTGCATTTTCATTCTATAACCAGAACCGCTTCAACAAGAACAAAAAATAAATATTATATATGCAATGCACACAACCCCAATGACACACCCTAAAAGAAGGTCAGTAATAGGTAGGTAAAGGCTTAATAAAAAGTTATGTTTACAGCAATCCTCCTCCACTACAAAAGTATAAAAGTGTTCAAGATTAAAAAATGAGGGGACTGTTGTATCTGATTTGCAACTGTGTTTGTTTATTATTCATATAAGGTTTACCATATTAATAATTTTTATATAATCATATTGCTCTGCTTAAAATAACAGAGAAGTATCATTCTTGAATAATCCCTTCCGTTGCCATTCTAACACCTATATAACACTGTGCACACAACTCCTATCCCCTGCCTTCCCTGCCCACATTCTTAAGTATGGAAAATGGATTCTAATATGCAGGTAGAGGGTGGCACATACATCATCCTTGATCAAGTGGCAGTCATGTATATAGGTTAACTCAGACCTATTCAATAAAAAGTTTAGGTGGTACCAGATTGGTTCATTTTATTTTCTCCTAACTTTCTTTCCTTCAATGTTTTCCCTATGGCCCTCTTGGCAGGGACACCTGGAATTATTTAATGAAAGCTGTAAATTTAAAACAATTAAAAAAACAAGTAATGAATGATACATGGTTATTTTGTTAAATCTTATATGAGATTTTGTGTATATTATCACCCAAATCAAATTTACTATTCATGTCAACAACATCAGCAGCTGTAAGATGATTCTGGCTGTCCTTCAGCATATTACTCTAACATCTGCGATTCAGCAGGTCCCCTCTCAGGAAAGAGACCCACTCACTATGACTGAGTTGTTTGCGTGGTTCTTCACGTACAAGCTGCCAAATCCACAAAGCAGCAGAAACACGGTGTAAATAACTTAGCAGCTATCCTGGAACAGCATCAGAATGTCTTTCGGTTCTCGTTTCTCATTTATCATAACATACATTATTAGATTTGCTTAAATGGGAACCAAATAACAGTGCATAATGAATGAGAGTTAATGGGTCATAATAATACAAAAATAAAGAATAATCTACAGCCAGCTGTTTTCATACACCGCTGCAAGTGTATGTGCATTAGTTACAAGCACAGAATCATAGTTTTTATATATTAATATATTTTCCCTGAAAATAAGCCCTAGCATGGATTTTTAAGGATGCTCATAAATACGTCCAACTTCAAAAATAAGCCCTGGTTACAGTTCTTTTAAAAAGGTTAATATATCCAAGGAGAGTTTAGTCTTGGTCAGACCTGAATCCCAATTCCTCACTACAGCGTTATTTTATGCCCGTAGATTGGTGGCCCGACTATGGTACAGTCCCACCTCCCCTACGCTGGAGGGTTGGAAGCACTCTGTTAATAATATACTTTCGCTCCTGAAATGTATCTATAAAAATAATTTAAGAAGATCTGGGGGCAGTGGATGTCTAAAGTGGACTCAGCTGATATGGCCCTTTTTCCGACGTAATTTTGTGACTATTGCTCTGTGTCTAACTCCCTGTTAGGGGTGACCCCATAGTGTGCACTCAAGACTGCCAATCCCTGCTGTGCATGGTGCTGTGTGGCTGGAAGGACTCCTGCCTGTGTGCTTTTTTATTTTTTGAATTATCAATTTTATTGAGAAACAGGTAAGTACACAAGAAATACAACATGAACAGCGTGTCGGACAACCAGTATCCAACACGTTCTAGCCAATCACATGACAGATACAACCTGTGTTCTTTTGAGTGTGTTTTAACTAGTTAGAAGATGTTTGTTATCTTTTATCCTTAAACATTAGCATTATGTCTTACCAGTTTGTTGCTCTTATGATGTTCTAGTGTTGTGTATGTATACAGTTATTGTGGCTTATTGTAAGACACAAACATATTTTATTCAATAAAGTTATTGTTGCTAAAAAAAGGTTAATATAAATAGTGCCCAGGCAGCTATACAGTAAAATACAGCTATACATTACAGCTATCAGGATAGAAAGACCTTTCACCAAGGAAAGCAGACACCCCCAAATGAATAATATTCATGAGACCCCACAAGGCCCATGACAAGCTGAAACAAGGGACCAGACAGCAGTTATGGAGAGCAATTAGGACATTTCAGGGTGTGATGACATGTCTATACTAATTAATACAATAAATGTACATTGTTTATAGAAAAATAACACATCCCCTAAAAATGGGTCCTAATGCATTATTATTATTAACATTTATTTATATAGCGCCAGCATATTACGCAGCGCTGTACA
>CM070033.1:93545278-93558949 GCA_036250615.1 Ptychadena robeensis
GATTGTGAATGGAAGACAGTTTGTTACCCAACAGATCTGGTGTTCCAGAGTCCACATGAAAAGAGGGGTGAGACTTCTATGGGGAAGGGGCGGACAGGTATCAGGTTAGGAGACGGTTGTTTCTGGGTGAGAGCAGAGAAGGGGGTAGACAGGCTATGAGGAGGGCCAGGGTTGGGGGAGAGGTCCCCAGAAAGAAGGAGCTAGAAGTAAACAAGTGAGAGAAGTACAAGGAAATGGTCAGCATGTGGAGGTGTAACAGGGAGAAGATAAGAAGGCAGGATGGAGAGGAGGAGAGAGTTTAGCAGCAGGGGAGGAAGAGAGAGGTGGGATAAATAGTGAAAAGTTACAGAGATAGCACAACAAGGGGAGATGATGGGGGAGGGAGTAGTAGGAGATGATAATCCAACATGGAGCAAAAACTGATATAAACCCTGTCGTTTTTCTGGGGGAAAACAAGTAATGTCTATTTAGACTTAATTAGAGATAACCAGGATCAAGCATGTTAGGTTTTGATTGACAGACAGCCACCATGCTATGACCCATTAAAAAAAGGAACAGTAAAGCACTAATCCACATAGATCCGCAGGCAATTGATCAGCCACAAATTGCCCGCGGATTGCGATCTGCGGGTGATCCATGTGGCCCAAACCGTGATCAGCCACAGACTGGACTTGCCGTTTTTTCTGACCGAAAGCAATACATTGGATGGGACCAGGGTCCACCATCCAAAGTATCGGCTGACACACAAAGTTTATTGGCTTAGTTGTTTACCAAAAACTAAAAACTTTTTCAAAAGATCACCACTAGTACACAACTAAAGTATTGTACATGAATCCATGCTAGTTTACTCCCTGAGATTATTTCAAATATTAGGGGAACAATATAAAATTTGAACGCATATAAACTCTGCAGTAGCCCTGCTAAGGATCCTCTATAGCCGGGGTACTCAATAGGCGGACCCCGGTCCGGATCCGGACCCAAAAGGGTCACATGTGGACCAGCGGCTCATTTCCTCCCCTCCATACTCACGAAGCGAAGGAGAGGAGCTAATGCCCATCCAGCCTCGGCCCCCTCTCCTCCTCCAATGTGAGTGTGACTAGTAGCAGATTCTGTGTTTCTCTGTCGGATAATGCTTCCGAACTCATTCATATTCAGTATAATAATGAACTTTTAGGGTCAGTAATGCTCCCTACTACTACTTACAACCCGAGTTTCACCACTCTAGTACAACATTATAAGTAAAATTTCAGTAAAATACAGCCATGAAATATTGCTCCCCATGAGCATAAAGCAATTACTCGCTGCATACAGGCTTTCACTATTCCTAATTTGAACACATCTTTAAAACTTGCATGGTAGAACCTTGAATTTTGGGGGTTATCAGTTACTACAATTCTTTTAAAAGCCCCCTATCAAATATTGCTTGGATAGTCAAATTTTTAGATGCAAGTCTTTTTTCAGTTTTTATTGGAAGGGCACATTACAATTTATGTCACTTGGATAACCGCAGGCAAAACATTAACTATGAAAGGTTGTAGATAGTGGGTGTCACATTGTAAATTACTGATCCAAAAAGGGTGTTGGAGCATCTGGGGGGTGAAAGTCAGGGATAGGCATATGAAAACGCCTAGCCCCATGTCCACTAAAATCCCTGGTATGAACACAGAGATTTTGTTGCAATGCTCAATGGCGCAATGAAGGGGGGGGGGGGGGGGTTCCACTTCACGGGACACCCTCTGCTAAGCGTATGTGTTCTCCACTGAGCCTTTCCGCTGATGCAGGGCTGAACATAATGAAGAACGTTGAACCTCTGCATCAGCAGATGTTTGAACACAGCATCTGCCGAGCAGGTAAAGTCTACAGCCCGTCAGAGACCTGGTCCAGGGGCTGGTGGAGGCTTGACGGAAGCCAGCGGATTTAATAGCGGATGTGGAGTTAAACAGGCCTAAGAGTAAAATCTGACTACTGAGGTATGAGATCTGGGGGTTCAAACATTACTGGATGTTATATTTGACCCAAAGCCAGCTGGTGACCTGTGGATGGAGCTAATCGGAGGCTTAATTAGGAACAGAGAGGTCCATCTGCAGCAGAATCTACCATGAAGGAGGCTGACGCAGAGGACAGTGAGGGAGACCACCCTACATATGGGGCGAGTACCAAACACCATCTCCTGGTACTCATCTGAGGAGCGCACTAAAAAGTTATGTGAACACCTAAATAGGCATTCTCTGGAGACCTCAGGCTGGGGTGAAAGGGAGTGCTAGGGGGCCCTGAAAAATTACCTAGTATGGGGCCCCAAAACGTCTGATGGCGGCCCTGCACAGGAAGGTTAATAAAAGCTTGAATTTATATCAATATTTGCTAAAGGAAGCTTTGTGAGCAGAGAAAATGGCCATCCCAGGGCTCCTCAGGTCCTCCTACTCCTTCCACCCTCCACTGACGCCTCAATATATACCTGTGAGGTGTCCCTTGTCTAGGAATTAAATACATATGTTTAATAGGGATGGACCGAACTGTTCGCCGGAGAACAGTTCGGCCGCGAACTCGGCATGTTCGCCGTTCGCCTCGCCGGCGGACAGTACGGGTGTTCGACCCGTCCTGTTCGCCGGCCAGAAGAAGATCTAAATTCTTCCTCCGGCAGGATCAGAACCTGCGAGATCGTGCCGGAGGAAGAATGTCTTCACTACAAGACCGGGCATGAAGCCGGTCTTGTAGTGAAGATTCCGGCTCAGAGTAGGAAGTGACGTCAGTGACGTCACATCCGGCTCCCGCAACCAGGAACGATGCGTTCCAGGATGCGTTACATGGACCGGATGTGACGTCACTGACGTCACATCCGGTTTTTCCGATTCAAATTCCCCGCCTAGAGGCGGGGAATTTGAATGTGTCCGCGAACAGGGCGGACGGCGGACATCTTTAAAAGTTCGACCCGCCCTGTTCGCGGACACTCCGGGCTGGTGTTCGCCCATCTCTAATGTTTAAGACTGTGTCCTGTATAGACTATAAAGAAAACATTTATATATATGTACTCAACTATGTCAGGCTTCTGTCCAGCAGACCGTGTCAGCGCTGTAAAAACTGCCGATCCGCCGGCAGTGCACGGTAAAATTCCAAACTCCGGACCTCAGACTGAATAGAAATTTGGTAAGTGGACCTTTCAAATTTATATTTGAGTAGCCCTGCTCTATAGTATTCCCATTCACTTCAGCCCTGTCAGTAATTAGTAATAGGCACCCCAGAAAAGAAAAGGACTATAGAATGCATGAAGGGTGGGGACTATGGAAGGGATTTAACTCTTCATAAAGTGTTCAAATGCTTTTACAAGCTTTCAGGTATTTTATGAGTAAATAACATATAATTATGATGAAGATAATATATTGCAAAATAAGAATTCAAAATAATAAAATAATAAAAAATAGCAATGTGTTTTTTTTTTTTTACAAAACGTAATGTCCTGAAATGACATTCAGCTAGAATGCCAGTGGGAAGTGCACGGCAGTAAAAACATGCATTCAGCCTTTACTTAGTATGTCATATATTATACATGTGAAGGTCAAACAACCTGTGTATAGCCAGTACTGCTCCACAATGATGAGGGTGCAGGTAGGCTGAAATGACCAGACACCATGGCAGGTAAAAAACAGAAGAATTCTTAAACTCACACAAATGATCGATGATCATGTAATTTAAATGTTCCTTTCATCACCTCAGTAGCTTTGAAGGGGTTCCATTTATATCAAGAAGTCATCTGTAAAATGAACCTCTGCCATGTAGCAATAATCAGCGTTTTCTGTGCAGAATGCTTTTAGGGCATAAGAGCTTAGCAAAGTGGTTTACTTAGTAATGGTGGAAAACCTAATAAACCCTATTTTGAGCAGAAAAAATGTACCACCCTACCTCCTGCTTCTAACAACCACCCTACATCCTGCCTTCAATATTATATTTCACAAAGTAAGAAAAACATTGTAGGATACAAAGCGTTTTCTTAATTTGTGAAACAGAATATACTAACATAAATTCCCAGTCCAGGTCGTGGCAGTACTGTCCCTCAGTGCTGATACACCTCTTTTTGATTTGGAAAGGTTTTCCACTGGGGTGCCAACAGGAAACAATAAAGTCACATAGACAGTGACTTGGACATCTGGTAAAGGACCTAAGATGCAATGTAAGCCGAAGACAAGAAGAGCATGTAATGCATGCAGTAAGTAAGGGGATTACAGATTAAATTTTTCAGCAATTAGTTAAATGGGGATGGAGAAGTGGTATTATTGTGGCTAGGAGATCAGTGTCAATCTAATGTATAAACTAACCAGACTAGCCTGATCTATCAATTTAAATTATGGTAAGTAAGTGTTTAATGCCTTGTAGCTTCTAATCAGATTTAGACGTGTGTTCTCCAATACTCTTTCCAGTGCAGGTTGAGATCTAACTTGCTCTTGTGGGACAATGCAGAATGTTATTAACACCAATATTAGCTCAAACTAGATTATTGTTTTTTTTAAAAATGGCAGCAATTTTAATTACACATATCTTCAAATGAGACAGAATCTGACTTACCAGTGATGGGACAGTGAGAAGAAAAACCTTTGCTGTTTCGGCTTCAGTTTGACTCTCATATGAACATGGAATCATTAATTAAATATTCCTATACATTATGTGTGTCCCTATGCCAACAATGTTGATATGTATCATTCCCTAAACATTTGAAAGGGTGTAATTTTAAATTCACCAGCGGTTTCCCCTCCACTTTCTCTTTATAACACATTTGTTTGAAAATCAATGTTTTATGACTTGAAAGTACTTTAACATTCTCCTGCCCCACTTTCATATCCCAGGAGGCCATAGGTCTGTTTGTTGAAGGAACGTCATGCTTGCCCAAGAAATTGAGGGGTCATAAAATACGGTAATTTTAACAATTTACAACTAACAAAACATCAAAATTCTTAATAAATATGAACTGCACAGGAGAGAGGCCTGATTTCTTTCTTCCTTAAATACTTCACTTCATCTCTCATTTCTCTCAAACTGTAAGGTTGATGAACACTCCATAACTGTGTGTGTGCATGCAAACACTTTACTAGTGCTAAGGACTAATTGCCAGTATTCCATGTGGTCTGTGTGTAAGGACCTGGCACTGTGTTAATGATGCCCAGATGTCAAGACCTCAATCTACACCACTCTCTTAATCTGTGAACAATCCCCCGTTCAGCAATGGGAGGCTAGTCATGCATGCAAAAAAAGTAAGGGTACAGAAGTCATACACGGGAAACAATCCAGGGACAGGCAGAAATGTAGTCAGGGTCAAGCAAGATCAGGGCAAGTGGTGAAGCGTGTTCAAAGTTCCAAGAAGGAGTCAGTACACACGATCACCACCTGGCAGCTAAATTCAGAGTGAATTCAGGTTTAAATAGGGGCAGGAAGTTCCAGGGGTGTTCTAAAATGTATCAGAGAGAAAACCCCTAGACAAATAATAGAACCCATCTGCATTCAGAGGCTGCAGTGACAATAAGCAGACATTGTTCTTTCTTATGTTCCTGGCTGACAAGGCAGAAGAATGCAAGAGTTGGCAAATACGTAAATGCATGTGCATTCCATGCTGAAGGCATGTAGATCTGAAACCCAGTTAATTGTTAGTTGTATTTATTTACCATACAATTCTGCTACCATGGACTGGTAATGCATGTTGCATTCTAAGTAAATGACTTACCGTATGTTTCGGACTATAAGACACACTGGACCATAAGACGCACCCAGTTTTTAGGGCAGGAAAACCAGAAAATATTTAATAAGTTTTCACATAAATTGGGTGAATGCAATGAATTAATAGATGCAATATTCAATTCAGCTAGAAGGTGTCACTAGCAGCAGTACACTCTCAGCTGAACGTCATACTTCACACTGATCTGCAGGAGGAAGGGGGGGGGGGGCTGTCTTCTGCTCTGCTCTTCTCTCCTCTGCCGATGTTAATAATTCTGTGTCTGTGGGTGCAGCAGAGTGATTGCTGTTCCCACGGACAGGAGCAAGAGGTATAGATGCAAATTTGTCTATACTTCTCTCTTCATTGCCTATTCCAGTTCAGGGCTGGCATAGGCAATTACACAATTCAGATGGGAGAGCCGGGCATCAGGGTCGACGCAGGTACTTTTTGCCCCCAATTTTTGGGGGTAAAAAAGTGTGTCTTATGGTCCGAAATATACGGTAATTGTCTCAACAACTGCTTGTCACAACCCTCTCCAGTCCTCTACCCTTTATCACAACCGCAGGTCCGATCTCAGCCACTGGGAGCCCTCGGAATGCCTTACTAACTGTGCCCAAAGTAATGATTTGGATCTGGTTTGGGTGTGTTAGGCAGTATAGGGACAAATCTGCGTGTGCTTTATGCAGTCCTACACAGATATATTACAGCAGCTTGCATGACCACATTTTAAAAATCTTGGGTTTACATGAAGTCACTTTAGGTAGTGGAGAGATAATTTCTGATTTGCTGAAAACGTATATTCCAGAAAGCTGCTTTTGATTTCCCTAATTTTCTTTCTGCTTTTAAATTATACCTGCAATACTAATAAGGACTTTGTGTCCTTAGATGAAAGGGACTGTTTAGCTGCTATAATAAGGCTGATGTGCTTTTTTCCCTCTTGAAGAAAGGTTATCTCTTTGGAATAGCTCACATATGGTTAGGATATTCAGATGCCCAAAAATATTGACATGTAATAATGATAGTAATTAAGCACATTATATTCATATATTCCCTGAAATCCAGACATAATTCTCCAAGGCAAAACCTGACAGATGCGAGCATGAAAATAGTACATTCCACCCACCATCACAAATGAGAAAATTCAGACTGTTAAAAATATATGAAGAAGACGCTTTCAATACCTTTATATTGCAGCTATCAGCAGCAGGAACTCATTACAAGCAATAATAGGAGGTTTGGCACAAATGATAAAAAAACAATTTGATCATCCCAACTTATTTAGAAAAAATATTCACTATGCTGGGGTATTTGGTCCTGATTTTTTCAAATTAGACTGCTGAGCAGGAAAACTAAAAATCCTTTTTCCAATGTAAGTAGTCTAATAAGTATTTTGGGCTGGCATTAGGATTGGATTTACATGCACCATAATATATGAATGAGTAAATAGGGTTCATCAGATGCTACCTTTAGTTAGCTAGTCCATATTAAACCATCTTAAATGTAGTGAATTATGAAATTCGAGTATTTGAATCATAGTAGGGTTTTAATGATAACCCAAACTTGTTTGACATTCACTTTACATTAAAGTGGACTTCCCCAAATAGAATGGATGCTCAAAGTATATTTTGTACTGAAGGAAAGCTTCAAAGTATTCTGTTTCAATAATCAGTAGTTCAAGGGGGCGGAGGAGCTCCTTGTTGCTCTATAACATAGTATACAGTGCACTAGGTGCTGTCTACCACTGTTATTATTTTTAGATAAAGTAATAGGTGCTGAGACTAGAAAAAGCACCACCCAATGACGCCCGGGCGCTGCTTTTTGGCGTCTATGTTATACTAATTGACCTCCCTAGCGCTCTTGTGAGGTCCAGATTTCTGTACCAAAGGCGTTTTTTATGTTGTAGGCCTGTAACTTACCAAAATATGTCCGTACAAAGGTCTAGTAGATATCCTGAATATAATCATGTTTGAAACACACAATTATGCAAAAAAATGACATAACAAAAATTTTTATTATAAAAGGTGTTATTCGAATGATAAGATCTCTAAAATGCTTCTTTTGTATGATAGATTTCAAAATAGTATGTATTTATATTTATGTTTTGTTTCTAATACATTTTTTTATTTAATTGGAAATGTGTTTTGTGTTTTTTTTTACTTTGAATTGTATTCGATTCAATTATCACTGTATCCAGTACAATTGCTTTTGGCTCCCTCTCTCCCCTGGTGTGATGGACCTGGTGACATCACACCAGGGTAGAGAGGGTCAACTTCAAAGGGGCACATCTGGGGAAGCACACTGAAAACTGTTTTCTCCATAGAAAACAGTTTTTGAGCTATTTACTTTTGAATCTCCCACCGCTGCCCCGATGTGATGTCACGTCACTCGGATGGGGGGGGGGGGGGGGGGGGGGGGTCGGCTTCAGTGCAGAAGCCAGTTCAGAAGATCAGAGCCACTGGGACAGCACAGAATGAGTTTGCGCTGCCAGGGCTCCTATTTCCGCCAGATGGCCCCATCTCGTCCAGTGCAGTGCAGGACAGTGCTGGACAAGATGGTGCCCTCAGGAACACTAGGGGGGGGGGGTAATAGGGTGTGCTCTCAGTGGTCCACAACCAGCTCAGGGAAAAAGCAGTACACGTGGCCTAAGAAGCTGCAGTCGCAGCTGTTGGATAGTGCAGAACTCAATATGCAAGGGAAGACTAAGGACATCTTGTGGCAAAATGAATGTACTGCATCTCAAATTTTCATTTGAGATTTGAGCTTTAACACTTCAAGCAGCTGAGTTCATTTTTTACCAGTTAAACATTTTAGAACACAGTTATTCAATATTTTTCCATTGTAAGTGTATGCAGTTAAGGTCCAGTGAATATTCTGGTGCCCTTTACAAAATAAAGTAAATATAAATAAAATATACATCACAGATTCTGCTCAGCATCTTTTCCAATGAAATAGGCAGATTCTTAAGGCTACAGAATCGTGTCTCCCAATGATGTGATATTGATCTCTGCAGCATTCTTCCATGAGCTTATGGTGGGGGACCAGAGCCTTGGCGACTTGGTCTAACAAAAATTGTGATGCCCTGAAAAAAGCAGCATTGCATTGCTTCATTTGTTGGGTCTGCAAGGCACATCCCCGAAGAGCAGGAGAGTATAGCATCCAGACCTTCCCTTTTAATTTTTAGGACAAATGGGGGACCTATCTATTTTTTTATTTGCTCCAACATTAAGTGCACTCATTTTATCATAACATTAACTGTCTGTTAGCTTCACCACAAAATACAGACAGAACCACACTTATGGGCACAGAACTGGCTTTATATTATTATAAACATAATAAAGTTGAATTAGGCCACCTAGTTTATATTATAACATTTCTGTTGGTATAGATCAATCCCTCCTAATTTGAACGTATCCCTTCCCCTACAGTGGACAGGGTAATTTTTAGTCTCTGGAAACTTTTCCCCTCTATCAGGGACATGGCTGCCAGGGCAAGGGACATTGCCTTATCCTACTGATATGTTTTAACCATACGATACACATGAGTACTAGCTTATATATGACTCTAGATCAGGGGTGGGCAAACTTTTTAACTTGTGGGCAGCAATGGGTTTTTAAATTTGACAGAAGGGCAGGACAATAAACCTGTAAGGGCCACCCAATCCCAAGTCCTCCCAGCATGGGTGGAAAGGTAAACATTGATAAATTGATTTAAAAAAAAGTAATAATCGTACTGGTTACCAGGGAGAAAGAAAAAATATATTCAAAACATTATGTTATATACATAAAATGAGCCTTTGGATAGTAATTATAAGCAAACTACGACATTATGAAGGAGACCTTCATAATAATCCTCTAGGCATTATCTCCACTTATTGCAGGGAATGAGCAGGGGGGAGCCAGAGTGTCTTGTCACCAAGGTGACAAAGTACCGGATTAGAATACTAATGGCCCCTGGGCCTTAGTTTGCCCACTCCTGCTCTAGATCCTGCAATGATGAGTACCTATTATTATTAACTGTATTTTGCCTTTATAGATACTTAGACAAACTGCTTATCAGGATGCCTTACAACAGGGTGAAATGCATCAAGCTACTGGGTCATTGTCAAGTGATCTTTATAGTTTCTGTCTGTCTTCTCACAGTCAATGCAATATGATGTCTTAAGTAGTGTTGAGCTCGAATATTTGAATTGCGAAAATAATAGATGAATAACTGCTCCTTGCTAATTTGGGAATATGGTGGCGGATATTTGCAATTTTGAATATTCCAGATATTATGCACTGGAAAGCTTATGGCCATGCATTGCGAATATATAATCACAATGTGAAAATAAATACCACGTGACCATTCATTTGCGAATATATTCGCAATGTATGAATGTAAATTTTGCCATACAATCGAATATTAATAGAATTATTCGCAAAATATTGCGGATTCAAATATTGCCTATGCCACTCATCACTAGTCTTAAGTTGTTTTTATTGTTTTGTTCCATGATATATTAATAAAGACCAGTTTTAACTTTATATATTTTTGTATTAATTGCCATGTGTGCCTTAAAAGCCTCTATATCTTTTTAGTTTTCCGGTGTGAACACCTTGACCAAATCTCCACCTAATTGTACTTTCTGTTTACACTCCAGGGTGTGGCACTTATATTATGGTGGGTTGCCTTATGCGTGGTGTTAATCCACACTGCTTCCTAAATCTGGTTCTTTTCTTCTTTGGGTTTCAATTATCACACTATTTATCTGTGAAACATATTACTTCTAGCATCAGGCATTCTACTGATGTAGATGTGCCCCTTTGATGGTAACCCTCTCTCCCCTGGTGTGATGTCACCAGGTCCATCACACCAGGGGAGAGAGGGTGCAAAAAGGAATTGTACTAGATATCCAAGACAATTCAAAGTTCAAAGTCCAATGAAATTAAAATAATTTTAAACAAAATATAAATATAAATACATACTGTTTTGAAATCTATCATACAAAATAAGTATTTTAGATATTTTATTTTTCACATAATACCTTTTATGTATTTTTTTTTGTTTTAAATGTAATTTTTTTTTCATAATTGTGTGTTTTTCAAACATGATTGTATTCAGGATGTCTACTAGACCCTTGTACGGACATATTTTGGGAGAGGCCTACAACATTAAAAAATTCCATTAGAGTCTATGGTGTGCTTTTGGTACAGAAATCTGGACCTTGCAAGAGCGCTAGGGTGGTTAATTTAACCGCCCTAGCGGTCAGGACGGCAGCATCTCGTCCAGCGCTGCTACTGCTAGTATAGCACTGGATGAGATGCTGCCATCCAGTACACATCAGGGCTCCGGGAGCGCATACTTACTGTTTTGCGCTGTCCCGGTGTCCCCGATGTGACATGCAGGCAGCCAGCTTCTTCTCTTCTTCTCCCCCCCCCCCCCTCACTCAGGGAGGCGGCGGGAAATTTGAACAATAAATAGCATGAAAGCAGTTTTCTATGTAGAAAACTGCTTTCAATGTGCACCTATGTACTAAACATCGCCCAAATAAAGTCACTTGTGCCCCAAATGTGCCCATTTGCAGTAATCCTCTTTTCCCTGGTGTGATTTCATCACATCCATCACACCAGGTTAGAGAGGGTTAACTGTAAATGGGCACATCTGGGGCACCAGAGACTTTATTTGGGCGATGTTTAGTTCATAGCAGCATAGCTTTGTGCCCTGATTTTTATGTTTTCTCATAAATTTTATTTAAAAAAAAAAATTTATTTTACATAATTATATGTTTCAAACATTATTATATTCAGGATGTCTATTAGACCCTTGTACGCGCATATTTTGGGAAGTTACAGGCCTACAACATAAAGAAAAATTTACCATTGAAGTCTATGGTGCGCTTTTGGTACAGAAATCTGGACCTCAGCAGTGCGCTAGGGAGGTTAATTCAGCTAACCCACATAATTTCACAGTACTAGACATCTGTCAAGACTCAGAACACAAAGGAGCTTCCAGTTTTGTTTTAGTAATTAGGCTAAAGTTAAACCTGTGACTTTAGTCCAGTCACCATACTGCAGCATCTGAAGCATTTTTCAGGCCTATGCCACAGCACGCACTTAATGGGAATATCCACATTTAAGTGTTTTAATATTGTGTCAGTTACTCCAACTCCTCTAATTGCCAAATGCTGAGAGGTTTAGAATTATACTTAATGCTAACTAATAGAAACCATTATGGCGTAATGTGTGTGGATGTGAGATGTGCAAGGCATATGCAGAAGAAAAATATTAAAAGCAGGAACTGGCGTTTGCCAACAGTAATAAATTATAAGGCACCAGTTCTGTCATAAGAGACATACATTTGCATTACTAGAAAACTCTACAGGACATTTCATCTGTATGACATACATACTCAGCATGGAAACGTTTGATGAGGAATTACCATTTTCCCAAAGCTAGTATATATATTGATATATATTCCACCTCCATTTGTTTTATCTGTTAGAATTAGCAGCATCACAGCTTAAATGTTTTATATTAATATATGCTGTTCTATATGTGTTAAATGTGTCTCTGTTACTATAAATCCCTTACCAGTGCAGATGATATCCATTTCCTGCTGCAGCATATAAATCTCACCTGAAATGTCATCAAGGGTGCAGCATAAAATCATTCTCTCATCTTTGAGTTTCTAAATATATGTAGTTCATTTATAAAAGACCTGTCACCAGTAATGTAATACATGGCCATGTACAAAGCTCTGTTCTATTTGCTTTGTAAATGTCTTGTGACCGGTATAATTCATTGGAGACCTTAAAGTCCCCTTGCCCCTGATTTTTCAGGGGGAACTCTTGATCTGGGTTTGTGGGCTAAGGCTCACTCTCCCGGTGATATATTTTTGGCTTTGTAAATGGCACAACTGTCTTTCATGATAAGGAAAAGATCATGCATGTGTGCACAAAAATGCAGAACCCAAGAGAGTATACAGAGAACAATATGTGTGGTGAGCTCATGCAATCCTGTTTCTTTGAAAGTAGCCCCTAGCCCTAAAATGTGTCCTAGTCTGATTCTTCATGATTTTTGAAGATGCTCGAAATAAAAGCCCTATTAAAAAAGATTACGGTAGTAAAAATAGTGTCTGTACAAAAAAGTATATTTGTATATAAAAGTAAAATCTAATGGCAATAGAATGCAGCAGGACAGATGAAAGAAACAAACACTTCAAAAGAATGGCATTCAACAGACCCTAATAGACCAAAAACTGCTGGAATACCAGTTCAGCGATTCAGGGTTTGGAGAGTTATGTTGATATTTCAAAATATGATGACATTATTTGTGGATAGCATACCAGCCCCTTTTTCTATATTTGTCCTCATCCTTTCCATCCATGCATTGGAGAATGTCCTCTTTGAAGTACCTGGGTATCCGTTAAACCTCTTCTTATTCTTCCCTATATGAAGCCAACTTTGTATCCCTTTATTGCTATATACACTCTCTCTTATATAATTGGAACACTATATTTATTTGAAACCTTACTAAATATGGTCCCTAGTTCCCATCTAAACAAAAACAACAGCACGACTTCCTCAGATTTGTCTTTCATGCATCTCATAACCAAGGAGGTATTCCTTTCCCAACATCTCTAAATAATACACTGTAGCCCATCTTCTGGCTGTGGCCTTATAGTCCTCTTTGAATTCATATAAATGTTGGAAGATGACATAACAAATATGGCTAGCGTCCATTCACCCTAATGACCTTTTCAGGGGGTGATGATTTTGGCTTTCTAATCCCATCCCAATCCCATGCACAAAATCCTTTGTGCTATCTATTTGGAAGCAAGCCAGAGTTCTACATCCCTTGTCTACTCCTAGCTTCCTCTTTCTCACCCTTGTTACTTTCTGGCGGATGGTACATGACCTGCTATACCAGGTATTTAGGACTAGTGATGAGCGGCATAGGCAACATTCGTATTCGCGGCATGCCGCGAATTTTATG
>CM070033.1:93563994-93576494 GCA_036250615.1 Ptychadena robeensis
CTCTTTGCCTTAAAAGTCCCTCCAAAAGGTGACCAGGGGCTGACCCCTGGCTCACGTTGGGTGCAACTCTTCACTTTGCATTATTTCATTGGGATGTTGGCAATATACGTGTCCTAACGGAGACTTACCTCTCTTTTTTCATATCTCATAGACTTCCTTTACCATCTTCTGATAACAATCTTGTTTTCACAATCAAGCTTGAAGTTGCCTTTTATTACAATGTGACAACTGAAGAAGGAAAGAATTTCAAACCATGGCCAAAAACTCACGTCTGTAAGTCTAATGTGTATGCTTGGGTAGCAGCTATGTCTTATTGTATAAAATGAATTTTTAGAATGGTTTTGATAAATAAAACATGATTATCTACACAGCCCAGACACTTTTAGAAATATATTTGCTGAAAGCAATCTTAAAAAGCAATTTGTTTTAAAACAATATAAAAGGAAGTCTTGAACTTAATAAATTCAAGATTATAAAAATTGGCATACAGCATTATGAAAATTCTAGGACACATTTATTTAATCAACAGTTATTTCAAAGAGTAGCTATTTTACTGGAAAGACCAATCACTGGTGAGACATTAGCGCAACCTGTGAGTGGTTATTGATTGTTACAAAAAGATGGCATGCTTTTCAGCAACTCATTCATTAAAAATGCTCTAAGAATTGATTGTTTTTACTAGAATGTGAATAAAGTCCTTTCATAATGGAATATGCAAATACTAGTTCTGGAGGATTCACTTTTTACTTTAAACCATGCAACCATGCATCACTGCATTTAAAGAAAAAGTCCAAAGAAAGCCATCTAAACTTCTTAGGATATCTTAAAAGTCCTGAAACTGTAAAATCAAGTGTTTTTATAATTAATCCTTTTTGACTTGGGTTTACACATTGAGCTATTGTGCACAAATGTTAAAATGACGGGAGTGTCCAGAAATAAATGGTAAAATTTTTATAAGCTTTCCACTAAACTTCAGATCATTCAGTTAAATACTGACTGAAAGTAGTTTTAAACAAAAGCCTGGTAAAATGGTACGTTAAAAAAAACATACTTACCTTCCTCACGTTTTCATTTCTGGCAACCAGAAGCCACTTCTGCCAGAGACAAGCATCTCTATACCCCTCTTGGATGTAAACCCCCCCCCCCTACCCAGAATTCCTCCAGAGACAAGCATTCCTCTCTGGCAGTGGGCCCCAGGGGGGGGTGCATTGTGGTAAATGAGAGGTGTGCATCGGATGCAGAGGGAGAGATGCTGCAATCCTGTCATACGGCAGGACTATATCTGAGTGGCCGCAACGTTATACAGCCACTAGGGGGTTGGGACAGATGTCCCAGGTGCCCTTGTGGCTGCATGACATTGCATCTCATCGCTACATTACACAGTGGAAGGGGCAATCTGGGAAAAATCACCCCTCGTGCTGTGAGAATTTCTTTTTATTGCGGATTCCCTAATAATAAGGGGTGACCCATGAGGTGGTAGGACTGCTTTCTTTTGTTGTGTGTGTATCTATATGTGTCTTTATAAATACCATATGGAAGTGATAACCCCACTACAATATTTACTTCATCCTCTTCTTCTTTGTCACTGACCAGCAGTGGGGGGTGAGAGGAGGGTAGGGACCTATCTTTATGTAGCAAAACATATGCAAAAGTTGCATTCGTTTCACATATACATATTTAATATATAAATCAAAAAAATACTGCTCCAGGTAGCCATGCCCTAATCAGGAAATATTACAATAATAATATAGAAT
The DNA here is from genome assembly GCA_036250615.1 of Ptychadena robeensis. Classification (NCBI taxonomy): domain Eukaryota; kingdom Metazoa; phylum Chordata; class Amphibia; order Anura; family Ptychadenidae; genus Ptychadena; species Ptychadena robeensis. The sequence goes on from CM070033.1 coordinate 93,565,749, forward strand.
TTACTACTATATTCTTTTATATGCCCTTAGATTTGCAATAGTTCTGCTCTCCTATCTTACCATAATTGATGAATACCAAATACAAAACCTCTATTGTATTGGTTTGCTATTATAGAATTACATTGGGTACGTCAATCATGCATGATCCCTTAAATAAGTCCTAATGGACATTATTAGTCTTTGTAAGTTTATAACAGTCTTTATACGCTTGACATTAGGGGGTGTTCACCTTGTATTACTTTAAAAGTAACTTTGGAAAAGCACACAAAAGAACTTTAAGTGGTGACAAGGGTTTACAGTGCCCTAGCTCCAGCAAGTACAAAAACAGGATCATGTGCCTTCTTGTATGATACAAAGAGTCCTACAATAACAAAAAAAGGCATATAAATTATTAACACTATTCAGTCCCTTGTTTCATATTCCTTGGTTGAATGTTACTACTCATATTCATGCATGCTAGGAATAGTGACAGTTCCAGGCCTTGGGACCATTCATTAATAGCAATGAAATGGTTTATATTTAAAAATCATTGTTACTTTTGCTGGACACCTTGTGGCTTACCACCATCCTGTGACAACAATTTATACTGTGGTAACGTGAAACGCTTAATTAGTAATTTCCTGATGTAAAAGGGTCTTTATTAGATAAAATAGGTGCAAAGGCTTTGCATATTTTTAAACCAGTGGAGGGCATCAACATTTTAAGGAAATGATTAGAATACAGTGATACATTCATGCCTCTATGATAACCAACCATAATAGTTTATTTCAATACATATCCACATATGACATGCATACTGAGATCACATACCTCATTGGATAAAGGAAAATGTAGTCATGTTTATTTGTGCCAAAATGTATAAACTATAAAATACAATTCTTTGTGCATAAATGAATCTCCCGTGCATTTTTGCTGGAAATGTAATCCAACAAAAATAATCAAAAAAATTTTTGTCTAGGGTTTGTTTTTGTATCACTTTTAGGAACACTTTGATGGTTACATTATCATTGACCCTATTGTATATAGACTAAGAAATGTGTCGCGGGTAAACCACAGGAGCAGTAAACCCACTGTGCCGCTAGACAAGTGTAGACCAAGGGGCAGAGTCTGTATGCCCCAGAGCACATTGCAAGGAGTGATGGGCTTTGCTGAGGGAGACTCCCAAATTGTGGCCCTTAGCTACACTCACTGGCAACAGCTGACAGTAGGAAGGTCCAAAATGAGATGCAGAATTGGCAGACAGAGGAGAAGTCAAACTAGCAGGCAATAAACAGAGAAGTCAAGATGGTCCAGGGGGCGGTAACGATACAGCAAACAGATACAATCAGAGCATGGGTAGATGAGACTAGAAGACCTTTTTGCCTGAAGTTGCCTGAGGCTTCCTTAAATACAAGAAAAAAAGGCAAAGAGCAGTGGAGATCCCACTCCAGGACTTTTAAGGCACGCATAGCAGATATGTATATAAACTAAAATCTTTATTAAGAATGACAGGGCATAATCATACATTGCATCATCATTGTCTATCAACCACATAATATTCATACATAGATCGATGTTTGTTGCCAGACAGTATCTCGATGCGTTTCGCAAATTCTGCTTCTTCAGGAGATTTTATCTGACAATTGTTTTAATATCATCTAACAAGAAAATATGCAGAGGCCTAATTTATAATCCAATCCAGATAAATGTCATATCAAACAATAACTTCAGTCTAATATACTCACAGGCTGCTTAGTAGCAACTTAAATACAAGGTCATGTGACTTGATTGGTCACAACCTCAGGTGAGAGATAAGGGGTGCTTACTAAAAGATACCAGAACATCCAGCAGAGGGAGCAGGAAAACAAGAGTCAAATTAATTGCCATCATTACTACCCCCAGCAGAGGGAGTCAATCTTCGAAAGGTCAGTGTCTTCTGATGTTTTTAAAGTGGAACAGCAGGAGAACAGATAGGGGGCATATCTGCAGTTACAGATCGTTGGGTGACACTGTGATCTGGGAAAAAATGTTTTTACCATTTATCAACTAGGTTGTACCTGTGAGTGTTGCAATGAATGATATGTTAATGAAAGATATGTTAAATTGTGTTATGTATATGTGCCTTTAATCAGTGTTTCCCAAACTGGGGGGCACACAGGTATTCCAGGGTGATGCTGGCCCTTATTCTTAACCTGTGTTTGAATGGGTAGGGGGCTAAATAATGTTCCTAAATAGAAAAGGGGGCCCTGCAAAAAAGTTTTTAAAGTTTCAGAAAAACACACTGGAGATTCAAACATGCATGAACTGTACTTTATATGGTGCAGCCACAGACACCTTTATATTGCATGAAGAATCCTCATGTCTTGGCAGTGAGGTTTTTGGTATAAGCTAAGGCTTGAGGCTTCCATATTTTATAGGCCTTTCACACCAGCCGAAGCATTGTGGTAATGCAAGGTACTCAGGTTTGAAAGCTTGTAGCTTTCACACTGGCCCAGCATTGTGTTTTGCAGTGATGCCCAATGCAAAGCATTAATGTGAATGCCCTGCAGCTTGCTTTTTTTGTGCCACAGTGCTTGGTGTCTTCCATAGATAAAATACAGCAAGCATAGAGCAATGCATTAATGCATGGTAGGTTGCTGGCATCGGACATGTTTGCGGGCCCTAGTATAGCTAGTGTGAAAGGGCCCTTAGTTTTTCTTTGCATTAATTGAAATCTTGACAGCCACTTTAGGGCATTGACGAATAACCTTTTGCAACAAAGATTAAGGCTCAGGCATTGTATATGGTCCCTGACACTTGTACCATTATATCTGATATTCATCACAACAAAGTATAATTATTTATTTTCAAATAAGTCCTTAGAACATAGAAATGAATTTTTAATTTAATATGAGGTCACATTGTTTATGCTCACATATTTGATTTTCATTTTTTTCCTTTAGAATACATGTTTAAAAAAACGGAAAAACATCTGCAGTTTTCAGATGCATTATATTTTCTAGCAAGGCTGTTCTGGCTTTGTTGAAAACAATTAGGAAGATTTACACCAACAATATGAGTGGGTAGCACCAAGGCTAACAATGGCGTTTCCATAAAGTAAACAGCCAGAACAAACACGACTGGACAGGCAGAAAAAAACACATTATATTAAACTACTTAAATAAGTGCATACATCAGAATCTGTGACAATTTCATAGAGGATGTAAGTATTTCCTTTAGGAGCCAATTACTCTAGATTGCCAGTTTTGCAGAATGTATATAGTCATATATACTGGTTTAGTTTTTTATGCATTTTTTTTATTATTCCCCGGCATTTCTATCATGCATAAAAGGATTAGGGGTTTCCAAAAATAAACATTTGATTAACAAATAAAAAATAAATGAAGATATTTCATATCAGAAATGAACATAGTATTAAAATAATACTCTGTGAATTGGAAGATGGAAATCCAAACCACGCTGTTTGTAGAACCTAAATCAGAACGTAAATCAGTAATGGATTTATTATGGCATTTTAGCAGTTGGGTATGAAAGGCTTTCTTGCTAAGCTCCATTTTAGTTTTCCTGTATTCCTAATGTGAAGAATACAGATCTTGTGTACAGAGGAGAAATGTGAGTATAAATCAGGTCTGGTTGTAGAATAAGGCAAGTCAGGTGACCATATATTTAACCCTGTTTATCAGAGATGTATTTAGAGTGTATTAACAGTGCAGAGAAACTCCCTTCATCTGTAATTTACATGCTGCCTCTAATGATGTCTATTCCCTTCATCTAAGACAAGAAGAGAAAGCATCATCCAACTAATTGTCATAGAGGAAGCTGAACGATATATCACTGAGGGTGCCAACTAGTGATGGCCGAACTGCCCGCAAGGCGGTCAGTTCGGCCGCGAACAAGCATGTTCGCCCTCCTTCCCGCCGGCGGACAGTACGGGTGTTCGACCCGCCCTGTCCGCCGGCGTGAAGGAGCCCTCTATTCTTCCTCCGGTGGGATCATACGCAGCGAGATCCCGCCGCAGGAAGAATGTTTCCACTGAAGACCGGGTAGAGAACGTCAGTGACGTCACATCCGGCACCTGGAACGCATAGTTCCTGGTGTGCTTACCGGATGTGACGTCACTGACGTCACATCCGGGTTTTCCGATTCTAATTCCCCGCCTAGCAGTGGGGAATTTGAATCTGTCCGCGAACGGGCGGACGGCGGACTTTTTTAAAAGTCCGCTCCGCCCGTCCGCGGACGAACATGGCCGAGGTTCGGCCATCACTAGTGCCAACACAGATTTGTCCTCTGAGAAGGGTTAATGAAATGTTCTGACAAAAACCACAACCTCCATTTTCTTTCTGGTGCCAATGGAGTTAGAGAAAGAACCAGGGGGGATCAAAGACAGGAATTACAACCTGACAGACATTTTAATATTTCCCTACTTCATCTAGAGGTAGCCATACATGGGCCGATTTTCACCTGATTCTTTGGCCGTTCGACCACTGCGTGTTCCCGTCGGTTGACCAGCGGTTGCTCGGCTGCAAATTGGATGGGCCCACCTGGACAGATCGACCACGAATCTCCCGCATGTCGGATCGCACAGTGATCCGACATGTCGGTAAATTCCCGGCCGATCCCATTATTTGCTATCCCCATCAAAGTAATGGCGACAAAGGGTGCCCACTGATCAGCTGAGGGGCCAGCTGCAGCGTCATCACGCTGCAGTCCATCCTTCATTTATCAAGGGAGAATTACCTCGTCTATGGCTACCTTGACACAGAAAAAAACATTCAACAAACTTGAAGTTTCATTTAATTGTTAACATACATTTTCATTCCTTTATTTACATTTAAGCAATTACCGCACATTACCTTGCTGCAAATTTTACAATCATCTCCAGCTATTAGGGGACATGCAAATAAATAAAAAAGCCTAATGAAAAAGAGCAAATGTTTTTTGGATTATAAGGTCGCTTAATCCATTTGCAAGCTGATTATGGACAGCCAGTAGATAATTCATTTATATGAACACTGAGGATATACAACACATGTAACCACTTGAATGATAATGAGTCTAATTAATGTTCCAGAAATTTAATAGAAATACATTAAGGCACGTTGAAAAACAATTTCATAGAAATAGGTGACAGATCAGACAACCTCATTAAACTTTCTGCCAATTATAAACTTTTTCCTGTGCGCCAATCAGTTGTCAGCAGAAGACTAGTCTCAAAACTAGCTCTAAAATGCACACTATAAATCCTGACAGTCACTTAAATAGAGGACTTAGAATGATAGAGTATTTATGGTAAAATTTGTTTAACTGGCACAGAAAGATGGAGAACACATTGTCACAGAAATGATTGTGGAAAAAAGAAAACACGGATACACACACACACATGGCTTACATACTCATTCAGCAATCTTGAGGAATATTTGATTTGACAAGACCCAATTACATAGTATATAATTAAGATAAAAAAGAAAACAAGTTTACCACGTTTAACCAATTGAAAAACAAAATCTAACTACAAAGTAAAAAAGTTACTTTGTCCTTTGCAATGACCTCAAAACCGATAACACTTTTGACTAAAGTCCCTAAGTTTTTTGCCTTGAAATCCTAGAACTCAGTTTTACTTGTCCACATATATATATATTTGTATCCCCTTTTTCCATAGGAATGAATAGTCAAAAATAGATTTTTACAAATATGTTCTGTATTTGTCACAATAAGACGCACTGGAGCATAAAACACATTCCATAGTTTTGGAGAAAATGTAAAAAAAAGCCTTTCACATCTCAAGTAAAATATACAGAATGTTCCAGCAAAGTAGGCAGGAATGGGCCATCCAGTATTAACTCTATATTCCTCCAGCCAAGGCAAAAAGCCAGTACCAGGAGGCAAAACTTTTTTTCTGCTACTTCCAGCCAAGCAAAAAAACAGTGCAAAGTGTGCAGGGCTGAAACTTTGGCATGTGTTTATACACTAGCAGTATCCATTCTCAGAAAATGCTGATCAACTCATGAAGGGACATATTTTGCAATCTGGCATTAACAACTTACACATGAGCAAGTATTTGAATATGGAAAAAGATATGAGCCTGTGTCACATAATGTATTTATTGCAGTGCAGAATGTTAATGTAAATAAACAACTTATGCTATCTAATTGTAAAATGTGTCTCTCCATAAGTTGGTCAGTGTGTTCAGAGAATGGGTACTGCTAGTGCTAATGCAGCCAAGATCTACTTCTTGGCAGTGGGTTTTTGGCTCGGCTGGAGAGAATGGGACAAGTTCTAGCCTCCTGGGATGCATAGCGATTGCTCCCAGGACCATTCGCACCATAAGACCACTAAAGATCCCGGTCACGTCTGGATATTGAAACTGGCAACAGTGCGTTCCAGGTACCAGAAGTGACTTCAGTGATGGATAGATGGAGTCAGACTTCAGCAGTAGCCCCATTTCCATTTATCCCATAAGTTACATGCACACTGTACTTATGGGATAAATGGAAATGGGGCTACTGCTATTTTAGAAGCCTTGCATTGCTTTTCTCTTTGAGATGCAACACTATAAAAGAAGCTCATTTACGGTGTTTTGAATGTGAATGTATCTATTTGAGCTATCTATATGACTTTTAATGCAGAAGTTAGCATTTCATAGAATAAAAATAATAAAGTCCTTAGACTTAGTTTTAGCATTCAAATATTGTCTTCTGTATAATGCACAGAAGAAGAACACAAGTATGCTATTATCTCATAGTAGTCTAGGAAGAGAATGACCAAGCAAAGGCATTTTTATACCAATGTATTTATTTATTTTCTCCCACCAGCTAAAAAGACCCCAAAAATCCAAAAGACGAGGAAGAACCAAAAAGTAGTTTTCTCAATTCATAACTATATTATAAGGAAACATCACAATAAATGCAAGTCTTTACAAAAGTAAATACTATTTATTGGAAAACCTAGATGAGCCTGTTTTTGTTTCCATTTTGTTCATTTTGCTCCAATCAATCCCCCCTAGAACCATTATTCTCTACGTAACATACCCAAGTAATTTTGTGCTCAATGTAATGCATTATAACCAACAATGTTATCCCATAGAGACATTGTGTTAAGCTTTAAATTATTTGTATAAGACGATTCCCATAAGAAACAGTCAATTAGTCCTAAATACTGCCATTCAACATTAAATATAAATGTAGATAAATTTTTGGGTAAACAACTAATGTATTCACCAGACATATTCAGAAGTAAATTGGCAAAATATATTTTTATGTATTACCATGAATACCATGAGGAATGATACCTAATTATAAAAACAAAATAAGAATAAGTAGAATATCATTCAGCTAACTACTGTGAAAGCTAAACTTTAATTAGAGGTATGAGCTATTACTTTCTATTCTACTTGTTATTGTGCGGCTGAGAAATTGGAATTTCTGTAAAGTTCCCTATGAGGGCCAGACTAATTACTAGGCCGGAATTCTTCAGCTTACCATTGGCTAGTGGCCTCTTGATTGCTGTATTTACAACACAAAGGAAGACATTTATCGAGCAATTCAAGACTGAAATGTTGGCATTTTTCTAGTTCCCTCTCATTCTGTTGTTTATAGCATAATGTGGATTGCATTTTGTCATTTCTGCAGTATTTCAGTAAGGGATGTGGCTGGAAACACAAAATGTAGCAATAGATATTTATGTTTCTAAACTAATATGTGTATACATCTATTTAATGATAAAGTCACTTATGTTTTTTTACAGGGTTGAAATAAAGTTTATATAAGTTTAAGTGATTTTACTCACTAAAGCTAGCCATACACATGTCGGATTCCATGTCCAATCGATTCATCATCCGATCGATTCCGGCGTTTCTGCCGGGAATCGCAGGTGTGATCAATCGGCCAATTAAGAGTATCCATCGCTGCATACCACCTTGTCCAACGGATTGCGGCACGATTCCGGGACGATTCCGTGTCCGATTCCACCTCCGATTCCACCTCACAAATGGCAACTCCCCCTGATCTGTGCAGAATCGGATCAAAAAGACCAACATGTTGGTTCTCTGACGGATCCGATTCTGGGCCCCCGAACGATCGGACGTGATCGGACGGACAAGTTGGGCTGCACACGATTCCGGCACGATCGATTCACGTGCACGCGCCCGGAATCGATCGGCCCGGAATCCGGCCGGAATCCGACCCGTGTATGGGGGCCTTAAGAATTCATAACTGCTCCCCCTGTTTGTTTTGCTTGTTTTGTTTTTCAACACAGATAGCTTCTGTGACTCTCCAAAAGTATACTTCAGAGCATTATGTGATTTTATGTGCCTCACTCGTATCACCCCTGCTGTCTGGAAAAGTCCTATTTACATCACTGAGGACAACTTATCTATGAAGACGCAGCATGTCACAGGACTGGTCAAAAGCCATAAAAAATCTATATATAGTATATATATATACTTAATGCATCAGAAGACCAGTGTTTGTGCAGGGAGATCAGACTATGAGCTCCCATTGGAATATGGAGCAATGTTAATGGATTTCTGTACTCTGCTTGTTGTGCATTATGTGCCCATCCAATATTCATATTGGTAATAAAATCACACTGCAGTAAAATAGCCAACTGACTTGAAATCACCTCCTTCTACATCCCATATACATAGAAAAAAAACAGTTTTTTTGGAAACTGGGCAACCACCATTATCATTTCTTTTTTTGTTTTGTTTTTTTTATGATGGATTTCTGTTTTCATTGATGGGGATGCTTTTATGATATTTTGTGTATCAACTAAGATGTCATGTTTTTACTGTAAAGATTGACATATTTTGATGATATCATTAAAGTTAATTTGGGGCTAAGCTTCCTTTTTTTTCTCAAGGAATTTTAAATTATGGGACCATGTCAGGGATGTAGTTTGTAGAGCAGACAGGTGCAACTTAATTTAAGTATAACAATTATTGACAGGCAGAAAAGGACACTAGTTGGAATATCTGCAAGAAGTTTTCATGTTCTCTCCGTGTCTTTTTAGGTTTCCTTTATTAGAGTTGTTTCAATGTGAAATTTGCTTGCTTAAAAGGAATGTTCTTTTAAAGGCTCATTGATACAACCAATATTTTGCCTGTGACAAACGAATGATGAAGGCAGCTGGATACACGCTAGATATTCAAAGCGGGTGATTACAATAGAGCATCTCAGGTAACAGCCTATCAATGTAGCTTTACATAGTGTACATATTGCCTCTTTCTTTTACTTTCTTACATTAACAAATGTGCAGTTTGCCTCCTGATAATCCCTAAGTAACATGATAAAACAATTACAGCTTTATAAACATTCAGAACAATCAGATGAACATGGGGGATATCACTTGGCAGGTGTCTATTTTTTAAGGCACATGACATGGCACGAAAGCCTCCATTCACGATGGATATATCAGGGATATAAAAATACAGAACAACAGTTTGGCACGCATGAGGGGACCTATGGTGAAAATCATGTACATTTTGTACCTACCACTGTCCACTGCTCTTCTGAAGTCCTTTCTGTATAAATGACAACTTGGCTTTTAACAGCTTTTAAAAGTGCCACTAAATGTGCCCTCCTTTCTGCTTAGACTACAAACCTTACACATTTTAAGCCATCTTGTTTTTACAATATACATTAATAACGACTGAATCTGAATAAAACAAAAAATTTTGTCTTTGGTAACATGATCAATTTTATTTAATTAACAAATTAGCTTACCATGCTTTAACAAATGTCACATTGAATTAGCAAGTGTACTCAAACTAATTGAGTTTACGTCCTCAAGTGATTTTGTAATTTCAGCTTGGTAAAACACTGAATCGACTTAAAATGAAAAATGTGTGGATTTGAAAAAAAACTGGTGAATCCTCCATCAATATGCAAAGTGGAGGAGAAATCAGAGTAATTAAGATAAAATACTTAGAGAAGTCATAAATTATCTTTAGCTTGGCAGTGTAAACGAGCACTAAAATATAGATTTAACCTCACAGCGTCAGAGGGGAAGGGGTTACGTGTTGTAAGTCTGAGAATGCTGCTCATACCCCAGGCCACTGGAGATCCAGATATTTCCAACTAGCTTCTTCTTCCCAGCAAACTGATGGCAGGAGTTTGACTGATTAAAAAGAAATCACAAAGGAGAGAATTTCTGTCTCCGTACAAATGACGGAAGACACATTTCCGTTTTATTTCATCCAACATTTCAACACTTTCTATTTCATTTGAGAATAGAAAACATCATGTGTAATGCATGTAATGCCTGTGATTGCCGTCTCCAACCTACTTTATTTTGTTCATGGTCTAATGAGCACAGATCTAATAGAAGAGCACATGGCTGCCAAAGAATGCTGTATATGCTTTTTAGGGATGGATCATAGTCAAGATATGGCCTTAGGAAATGTAATCAGGGGGGATTCACACTGAAGATCACCTATACATATTCATGACATGAATCATCTACTACATAATAGTGAAGGTCAGGAAAAATCTAAAAGATGTGTGCCATAGCAGTCAGAAAACCAGATTTCCCCTGTCTATCATTGAAGTATAACTCCTGCTTAGGTATTTTATTAGCAGTAAATATAATACTTAAGTTTTCAGAATCTGATTCTATTCTTGTTTCGCACATTTCTCTGTTCTGATATCCCAAGTTTTATATTTTAATAGGAAATAAGGCACTGGACCTGTAGTGTGGGGGTACAAAGAGCCCCTCCACAAGCCAGAATACAGTGAGGTGCATGGGGCTTTAAAGGCACACAGGTAGATA
>CM070033.1:93579361-93592029 GCA_036250615.1 Ptychadena robeensis
AAAACATCATGTACATTTACCTACCGTCCATGCTCTCTGAAGTCCTTTCTGTATCAAAATGAAAACTGGCTGGTACGCTTTTAAAAGGCCACTAAGGGCCTCCTTTCTGCTTGACTACCAACCTTACACATTTTAAGCCATCTTGTTTTGACATATCCATTAATAACGACTGAGATCTGAATAAAACAAAAATTGTCGTGGTAAATGATCAATTGTATTTAATGAACAAATGAGCTTACCCATGCTTAACAAATGCACATGAATAGAACGTGTATCAAACTAATTGAGGTAGGTCCTCAAGTGATGTTTGTAATTTCAGCTGTGGTACAAACAAGTGAATCGATTAAATGAAAAAGTGTGCTGATTTGAAAAAAAACTGGTGAATCCTCCCATTGCAAGTGGAGGAGAGAATCAGAGTACAAGATAAAATACTTAGAGAAGTCAGTTAAGTTCTTTAGTTGGCAGTGTAACGAGCACTAAAATATAGGATTGGAACCTCACAGCGTCCGAGGGGAGAGGGTTACGTGTTGTAGTCTGAGAATGTGCTCATACCCAGGCCATGGAGATCCAGATTTTCAACTAGCTTCTCTTCCCAGGCAAACTGAGGGAGGAGTTTGACTGATAAAAGAGAAATCACAAAGGAGGAATTTCTGTCTCCGTACAAATGACGGAGACACATTTCCGTTTTCATTTCATCCAACATTTCAACACATGTTATGATTTGAGAATAGAAAACATCATGTGTAATGCATGTAAGCCTGTGATTGCCGTCTCCACTACTTGATTTGTTCTGGGTCTAATGCGCCAGATTAATAGAGAGCACATGGCTGCCAAAGATGCGTATATGCTCTTTAGGGAGGATCATAGTCAAGAGATGGCCTTAGGAAATGTAATCAGGGGGGATTACACGTGAGATCACCTATCCTATTCAGGACATGATCATTACTACTATAGGTGAAGGTCCGGAAAAATCTAAAGAGTTGCCATAGCAGGTAAGAAACCAGATTCCCTGTCATCTGACAGTATAAACCTGCTTAGGATTTATTAGGCAGGAAATATAGCTAGTTTTCAGAATCTGTCTATCTTGTTCGCACATTCTCTGGGCTGATATCCGCCAGTTTATATTGTATAGGAAATAAGGCACTGGACCTGTAGTGTGGGGGGCTACAAAGAGCCCTCCACAAGCCAGGAATACAGTGGGTGCATGGGGCTTTAAAGGCCCCAGGTGATAGTTTAAACCATAATTTATTAAGGCATCTTAAAATTCGATTGAACAGATACATCAAAAAGTGAGGTCAGGAGCCATGCCATACATTGGGAGACCTTAATATATGCGGTGAAACACACAGGATAAGCAAGATGGCAACAGGTATGGTATGGCATAGTGCTACAGATGGACGGGGACTACCCCGGCATGTTCGCCCTGACTGGGCTCTTCCGGGGGACACAATCTGTAAATGGGACTGATCATAGTATTCAAAAATGAGATGGCATATTCAGGGAGATATTTCCCAATTCAATATAATTCGGAAAAAAAATGGTCTGCACACTTTACTATAATAGTTGTACTATCCAACAACATCCATTTAAACGAAAAGCCAGTAAATCCCAGTCATATGACATAGAGACTATCATGGCTAACAGTATCAAAACACAAATAACAAAATACAAGAGGGTAAAGACGATATCCAACTTTTTGAAGTGTCGGTATTACAACATATTAGAGGTGACATCAAAACAGACACTCGACACGTGGTAAATATATAGGATCAGCAAGAGAATAGACAACGTTTCCAATATATGTTGTTACTTATCAACACTCACCTGTCGACTGTGCAGGAGGAAAGGCGACCAAGTTGGTCAAAACATGGGGGGGGGGTAAGGTGAAAGGGCCGCAAGAGGAGAGCAACCGCCGAGGCGCATGCCATGAACGGGGGTGGCCCCAAGGGAAGCCAGAGGCTCCCTGGGGGCGCGGGGATCCCCAAAAGAGATACCCGAAGACAAACAGGACGACAACCTAGGAAGAGGGGAGAGGAGTGAGATACTAGCAAGGTGTGGAGGCGGATGAAGATAGGCCGCCTGATAAAGGGGTCAGGACAAGATGGGGATACCAAATTGAAGGGAATCCCAAAATGATGTTCGTGTTGATCAGGGATCACAGTTATACGAATATCCAGTAGGGGGCGCGGTTAGCTCAGTGGGTTAGGCGTGGGTGCAAGACTATCCTGCATGCGGGCAGCCGCGCACCCAGGCCCTAGTGAAACTCTATCCTTACTCCCAATATTGGAGAGAAGGAGGGAACTGGCTCCTCCAGCGAGCAGTGTCGGATGGGCCGGGGACGGGGAGTTGCGCGCTCGTTGACAGAAAGGGGGTATGGCCAGGAAAGTACTTAAAAGGGGCTTATACACGAGCACCGCCAATGCCAAAAACAGAGAGGATCTCTGCACCCAAACAGGGATACTGTGACTCGACCGAACACGAGGACTAATAGGGACTACTCGACGGCCACAAACGGTGGGAGAACTCGTGCAACGGGTTTGGCACATACTTCCTCTGACCCGGCAGTTTAAAAGTATTAGTGATCCCCCATCTATAACAGGAGTGTAGATCCGGGTCGCTAAGGACTATCTGGTTAAAAGCACTTATCCTCTCCCTAGACAACCACGATATGGGTTTTTACAGATGTGGTAACTGCGCAGTGATATGGGCACTGAGGGAGCTGACCTCACCCCCCAATGGACAAAATCTCAAATTACGGTTTGGGCGGCACTGTGAATCACAGCGGTGGTGTATATTATGCTCTGCCGTGTGGATGTTTTTATGGTGGCAAAACTAAACGCCCTTTAGAATCAGGAGTCAGACACATGTAAGGGCCATTAGGGAATGGTGACCGATCAGTGCAATTGCAGACATATGGGATTCCAACACATATGATTGAGTTGCTTGCATTCTCGGTTTGTCAGAATTGTGGTGAGGATGAACGCGGGGGGACCCCGAAGGTCTCTCCTCAATTAGACAAAAGTGGATCCACAGACTCAAGGACACTATCATCGCGGCCCTCAATGACTGCATCAGTACAACCATTTTGTGATAATTGCATTTAAGAACCACTTAATACTTATTGCAGTTCTTTTGTATTCCACGCGCTGTTATATTATGATACCAGAGCTCTAGATTTCCATCAAGCATATCACCAATCTTGACATGACCTAGGTGTTACGGTTTGTTTTGTTGTTACGGTATTCTTATGGATGGCACATCTATGTTACACGATATTATATCTGTTTGGTGTGTGGGAGATATGTTTGTTGTATGATATATGGTATGCTTTCGTCTATGTCCCATATTTCTACACGATTTCCTATAGAGTGATTATCATTGTTAGGGCGGCTTTTTGCTACTCACTGCCGACACTGGGCTCGCTGTGTCCTGACGGGGGGGGCTTGGTGACACCGGGTTTGGGGACGGGGGCCCCTTCTTCCTGGATGTGTATCCGGGCGTGGGGTTGTGGCTAGCCTGGGTGGGTACTCTCTCCATGCATCTGGAGATGTCCCATCGTACTACAGGCTATACCCTCCCCTCCATTGTGGGCCCCCCTTCTTCCGTTCTTCTATCTCTCCTCTCGCCTTGTCTCCTATTTCCCTCATTACCATCTTTCTTGGGGTGTTTTTCAGGGGTATGTGGCTTTCCAATATTAGCCAATCGGTATTGTTTGTTTGCTGGGGCAGCGCTCTTTGGGGGTCCGGGACAGCTGCTCATCAGCCTGCTGGCTAGTGTCCCTCCATGCTTATGATTGGGGTCACAGTGACAGCAATGACTGGTGAGCGTAGGCGAGATCCCGACGGGGGAGCCTGCAATGGCAGCATACGGAGGGTGCCATTGGCGCAGGGACAAGGGGGGTACCCCCCATCTTGGGGCCACTCCCGGATGACGCACCAGGTAGGAGAAGGCGACACGCCCACCCTTCCGCCGGTACTGGTTGGGACAACGGCGCGTGGGACCTCACATGGGGAACCATCAGGGCGGAGACCACGGGCGCGAGGTGGGGGACCCTTGCTCTCTCCCTGTCACAGCTGGGCTCAATGACCCCAATTAGGTGACTACTGAGAGAGGTGACGGACATAGTGGTGGGAGGAGGGGGGGTAGACAGGCCTGACTGATGGTCCATGCGACCGTAAGTACTACTCCATTTACATTTCATGAAATTCCCTTCCCCTTATGGCACTCACCAGTGATCCTCTTTTGTATCCCTGGAGTATTCAGTAGATATCCCTGATCAACAAGAACATCATGTTTGGGTTCCTTCACTGTAGGTAATCCCCCATCTTGTCGACCTGTTATTCGGCAGGCTAGTCTTCTCTCCGCCTCCACACCTGCTATGTTATCATCCTCTCCTCTTCCTAGGGGGGTCGTCCTGGGTGTCTGCGGGTGGTCTCTGGGATCCCCGACGCCCCCAGGGGAGGCCTTGGGGCTTCCTGTGGGCCACCCCTTGGCATGGCGAGTGCGCCTCGGCGGGGGTTGCTTACTCTTGTCGGCCTTTCACTTACCCCCTCAGTGGGGGACAAACTGGTGACATTTTCATCGTACAGTGACAGTGGTGAGGGTGGTTGATAATAACTAACAGAATGCTAGTATGTCTATTCTCTTGCTGATCTATATATTACCACGTGTCTAGATGTCTGTTTTGATGTGCACTCAGATGTTGAATACCGACACTTCAAAAAGTATGGATATCGGGTCGTGGAACCTCTTGTAGTTTGGTATTGTGGTTTGATACTGTAGCCTGATAGGCTTTTAGTCAGTATGAGGGATATCTGCTTTTCGGGTTTAAATGGAGAGTCTGTTGGATTGGTCAGACTATATAATTAAAGTGTGACAGACATTTTTCTCGAATTGATTTGAATGGGAAATATCTCCTGAATATCATCTCATTTATTGAATATCGATGATATCATGTACAGATTGTGTCCCCTGAAGAAGCCCAGTCAGGGCGAACACATGCGGAGGAAGGTAGTCCGTCACATCGGTGCATTATGCTCATCCAAGTACCGTTGTGAGCATCTACACCGTGTGAAGATGCTTAATAAATTATGGTTTTAACTATTACCTGTGTGCCTTTAAGCCCCAGTGCACCGCACTGATCTGTGGGCTCGTGGAGGGGCTCTTTGTACCCCCCCCACCACTACAGGTCCAGTGCCTATTTGCAATTGAATTAGGGGGTGGGCACGTTTCCAATGGTCTATATACAATAGTCAGTCCCTCCCATTTTTCTTTTTGGAGAATAACCCAGAATTCAGTATACCAACTGCCTCGAAGACACAAAATCATAGGTCCATTGACAAGTAAGAGGTGCTGTGGATCAACTAGGTGTTTGTCCTTAATTGTGTTTGTAGATGTACGGTGTTTGTGTTATTATGGAGGACTATTAGAGTGGAAAATCAAGGTATGCTGATTTCTACTGTTTCTACACTAATACTACTACACTTTTCTACTACTCCTACTTTTTAAAAAACAAAGGGACCCTTCTGGGCACAATAGTCTTGGGAAAGTGTTTAAGGGGTCAAAACACCTGGGCAATGACATGACAAAGGGGAATCTGGCAAACTCCAAGAATTTTTTGTCACACTATAAATCCGCGACCAGGATTGCAATGGTAGTCACAGGGAAAATAAGTGCAATGAGTGAATACCTTAGGACCGTGTTAATTGGACCTTCTCTTTGTAGGACCCCGCCACAACCGTGGACTTTGGTATGTCACGTTCTGACTCATCCCAGAGGGGGGTCTGGAGGATTTCACCGGTCTCAGTTCCTCAGGTGAGAACGGTGTGCGTTAAGTCCTCCTGGGGGCAACCGTATAGTTGGGATCCAAAAAAAAAAAAATAAGAGTTTTCCTCGAAAATTATAAATGATCGCTTTGGTCTGATCCATGAAGCAGCGCCTTCTCATCTGGGGTGTGGCCAACAGGGCCAACACACTCAGGGTACAAGGGCTAGCGATCACGAAAGGGAAGTGGCACATGGGGCTTTTTAAGTGCAGCCAGGCCAGAAAAATAGGCAAGACTTGCCAGAAAAATGGTCAGGTACATTTGAAGAAAAAGGTGAGGATGGTAGCGAGCCGCTAGGTTGTTCCAGGCGCAGAATGGAAAATTAAACATTGCGGCGGAGGATTCATTCAAGCGTGGTAGTGCGAGGTATGCAGAGCCGTGGGGACCATTTTGGCCAAGGCATGTATAAGGCCTTTGCTAGGCCAAACGTAGCCCCACTGTCCGTCCCTTGGAATCCAGGCCAGGTTCATGCTTCAGGAGGTGAGGTGATCCCACTGTTTGTTGACCGAGGCGGACTTCGCTTCGCGGGTCCGCTATGCCGGCGCGGCAGCGCTGAAGGTCCGTCTGGAGCAGGGGACACTAGAAGCAGGACAGGGCAGAAGTTCAAGGAGCAACTGGGATAGCGTCGGCCACAGGTCACGTCTGCACACCAGGAGTCAAGGGGCATAGGCTCTCGCGGTGGGTCAAATCTGCAGTAAGGGCCAGGTAGCGGCTGCGTCTGGCGGTCGAGTCATTCTCTCGGGGGATGCCCGAGGCGTGGCGAGGCGTAGGACTAAAAAGCCCGGCCATGTCCTCCATCACAGACGTCTGTGAAGCGCCGTGTCTTGCCGGCGCGGTCGTGGTAGCAGGAGGATTAGTGTCACCTCTTCCTAGTAGAGTCATGTTGTGCGTGTGACATCGCCCTAAAAGGGTGTAGAGCCGAGTGGTTGTAGCCTAGCTCTCAAGCTGCTCTCTAAGGACTGCGGGAAGCCGGAACATTCCCCTCTTTCTGCTTGTCGCGGGGGCTGTAGTGTGGGCACCGACCGATCATTCTCTTCATCCTTTGGTACGAGGGGTCCAACAAGCACGGACAGCATGAAAGACCCATTCGCACAAGGAGGGATGCGAGCTACTCAAATCCAAGGTTCCTCCTCCTCACTGATGTCATGAGGGTTGTTCCTCCCCCAGCCCGTACAACACCGGGTCCCCAGATACGGGACCACAAGGGGCACCGTGGGATGCCTGCTGGGTGGTCTTCCTCGCTCTGAAGACACCCTTTCTCGGATCTCTGCCAGCTTTGCGGCGCAGGTCCGGCAGTGAGGTGCGAAGGCTGGTTCTGGTGTGAGGTGGGACCATAACTCTCCTTTCCTCTTCACGCACATCCACAGCCTGATCCAGCACTCTTCGCAGGGTACGCTCCAGGAAGAAGGCAAAGGGGATTAGGTCGCTGATTGTGCCTTGCTGCGATGAAAAGGTTTGTCACTCTTCAAAAGGACGCATGAGGACTACAGGCATGCGCATGAGCGTACCAGTAAGATGGCAAAAAAATCCCCAGCTTCGCAGAAGGCGTCTAGCACACTGGTGATACAGATACTCAGGACAGGCTTCTCTTGTTGGAGCGGAGGTCAAAACATGTGGAGTGTTGAATTCCCAAGCGTCGACTGTCGCAAATCAAGCGCCTCACTGGCTGTTCTTTCGCCCGCTGAATTCTGAAAACATTCCCATAGACGTGTGGAACGCCTGAACGGGGCACACACCCTTCTAGGCCTGCTTGAGGACGTCATGTAAGCCTGGGTACTTAGATTTTAAGACATGTGCCATGCACGGCACATGTGACAACTTACCCAAATTCATACCGCAACAGCTGCTTCCGTTGTCACACACCACCACTTTGCAATCCCCAGTTGGTGCGGGGTCAGCCACGAGCCACTGTGCATTAGGGCGGACAGGAGTGCTAGTTGGTGTGTGGCTCTCTGCTTTCAGGCAAGTTCAGCCCCAAGACAGCGTGACCGTGCATATCCGGGTGTGGATAGCCCCTGTGGAGCTGCAGGGATGCAGATGATGTTGAGCCAGAACGCATCAAGAGAAGAGAAGAGGAGTACAGCCGAGGAGGATGGTAGAGGAGTAGTAGGAGGAGAGAAGAGGTGGCAGCAGGCCTGCCTGCAAGTCTGGCGGTGTCACCAACTCGGTCTGCAGAGCCACGCATTCCATGCTGGGCAGTGTCAGCAGGTTTAACCAATGCGCGTGTACGTGATTGTACCTGCCCTGCCTGTCTGCTTTGCCAGACCAGGTATCAGTGGTCAGATGGACCCTTGCCCACATGTATGCCAGAGATGCCATTACTTCTTTTTCCACAAGGAATAAAGATTGGGGATTGCCGTTTTGTGAAAAAAAAATTTCGGCCAGGGTACTTCCACTGCGGTGTCCCAATAGCCACCAATTTTTTGAAGGCCTCAGACTCCACCAGCTGGTATTGTTAAGCTGGCGGGCAGGCTCCGTCAAGCCAGCTGTCAGACGCCGGGCAAGGGGGGTGACTCTGTGACATGTTTTTTTCCGCTCAAACATCTCTTCACTGACACCTGACCGTGGCCAGATGAGCTGGACTGCTCAAAGCGAGAGGCGAAGTGGCTGGTGGTTGAGAGGGGGCAAGGAGGACAGCAGTGGTGCAGTGGCGAAGATGCGTGGGACAGGAGGAGGGAGGTGGCTTCGAGTGTGGTCCTGCTTGTAGCCATGTGTTGATCCCAAAGGCGTTTGTGATGCGAGATCATTGCCTTCTCAAAGCAGTTGTACCGAGGTGGGTTTTGGAGTTCCCAGGACTCAGTATTTATTGCACACGTTGCAAATGGCATCGCTGCTATCAGCGCAGACACCACAAAAAATGCCACACTGCTGAGCTTTGCACTGGAGGCATACTGGTGGTGTGGCAACAGCATGGGTTGATTGGCGTGCTGTCTGGCTGACCCCAAGGTGCCGATACTGCTGCCTGATGTGCCACTGCTCCTTGCGATGACCTGCCCGCTTTACAACTCGTCTCCCCTCCTCTCTGTCTTCCATCGAACTTTCCCCCTGTCTTTCCTCTCTTGGTGTGGGCACCCACCCACGTGACATCCACGGACACATCGTTCATCTTCAACCGCTTCCTGTATCTGACACCTCAGCAAGGAAGCAGCAGCGGGTACAAAATCACCGTCATCACGCACCTCCATGTGTGTAATGCACCTGTCAGAGGCATGTCCATGTCATCTACATGCTCTGGCAATAATGGTGCGCATCACTCATCTCCTTTTAAAAGGAGTGAGACAACTCCTATGGGTCAAAGGAGCGGCGTGGTGGTGTAGTATTGGTGGCGGGCAGGGGAGTGGCAACTTGAGAGGTGGTCAGCAGCCGAGCATGCGGGGTGGTGTGTCCAGGGTCAGAGTGGTGGATGTGGAAGATTGTGGTGTCCTCCTGTGTAACCAGTCAACTAACGTCCCCAGCATTTCTTGTTGTGACGGTAAGTGGCCTCTGAACACTGGCCATTATTCTAGGGCCAAAGAAATTCACCACCACGACCACCAGACCCCTGCGGATGGTCGCCTCTGCCTCTGCCTGTAATTTTATTTTTTTGGCGTACAAGGCCCTGTGGCAGCAGATAACTCTGGGTGGGCACTGGACAGTTGGCACAAGGTGAATGGGACGGAAAGCCGTGCCTTTTATTATACCCTATGGATAGGGTGAAAAAAATTTGTATTGTACCTTCCACCAGAAACTGTGGGGCACAGACAGTTGGCACAGGCTGTAATGGACGGAAAGCCCTGCACTTTTTATTAATACCTTTATGGATAGGTTGAAAAAAAATTGCTTGGTATTACCCTTCCACCAGATAACTGTGGCGGGCACTGGGGCACAGACGTTGGCACAAGGCTGTAATGGACGGAAAGCCCTGCACTTTTTATCAATACCCTTATGGATAGGGTGAAAAAAAAATTGCTGGGGGGTATTACCCTTCCACCAGATACGTGGCTGGGCACACACAGTTGGCACAGGGCTGTAATGGACGGAAAGCCCTGCCCTTTTATTAATCCCTTTATGGATAGGGTGAAAAAAAATGCTGGTTATACCCTTCCACCAAAAACTGGGGCTGGGCACACACAGTTGGCCAAGGCTGTAATGGACGCCCTGCAATATTTTAATACCCTACAATAGGGTGAAAAAATCCCCTGGGGTAAACAAAGTGCCACCAGATAACTATGGGGGGCACTGGGGCGTGTGGGTGCACACACAGTTGCACAAGGCTGTAAGTGGTAAAAAGAACTGCAATAGCCCTTAAAATAGGGTGAACAAATCCCCTGGGGTAAAAAGTGCCACCAGATAACTATGGGTGGGCACTGGGCAGTGTGGGCGCACACACAGTTGGAAAAAGGCTGTAAGTGGTAAAAAGCACTGCCAATAGCCCTTAAAATAGGGTGAACAAATCCCTGGGGGTAACAAGAGTGCCACCAAATATGAGCACTGGACAGTAGGCACTGTGTGATATGGAGGCTGGCACACACTCACTGCCAAGCCACAGCAGGGGCAAGGTAGCGAAAAAATAGCCCTAAAAAGGGCTTTTGGGGTCTTTTCATGACTCTGTCCTGACGGCAGATTAAGAAGCACAGTAGAACAGTAGACTGCAGATGACACTGAACACTGACTAGCTAATATGTCCCTATGCAGCAGCAGCAGCTATCTCAACTAACTGTCTCCATCTGCAGCAAGATGTGAAATGGCGTCTCTCCTGTGCTGTGAAATGGGGGGTGGGATGGTCCGTGACGTGGTGGGTGCTGATTGGCTGTATTGTGCCTGCTGACTGCTCCAGGGCCAAAGTTTGTCCAATAAAAAAAAAATATGGGGCGGGTCGAATGTTCGTATGTTCGCGAACACGTGGCGGACGCAAACATGCGATGTTCGCCGCAAACAGTTCGCTGGCGAACAGTTCGGTCCATCACTATTTACCATCCCATCCCTCCTTTTTAGTAGCCTGTTAACTTAGGAGGGAGGGGGGCGTTACTCTCCCTACTGATTTACCACCCGCACATCATCTGCACAAGCTTGGTGGGAACTATGGAGGGAAAGTAATGCCCATCCCTCTTAAGTTACCCCAAATTAAAATCCGGGATTTATTGAAATCGGGATTTGGCCAGGAAAGTCGCAACTAAATGGTTGACTGGTATTCTGCATATTTGTGTAACTGCCTCTTTCCCTTTTTCAAGTTTAAAATTTTACTTCATGACCATGAGATAACCATAAAATACACATAACAATTTGGGGAAAAGGGGTAAAGCTAGCCATATATGCATCAACTTTGGTAGTGTTGATTTTTTATTTGATCGGCTTTTACCATTTAAATATAGACTGTCAATCTAACAATGATCTATTCATCCACTACTACACAGTGTAATCAATGCAAAAAGGATGCCTTAAATTCCATTACGTTACAGTTATTTAATTTCCATCACTTTTGGTCAATTCAAATTTTAAAGAAAGAAATAGATTTTCAAAAGATCCTATTTGATTTGATATAGCAAAACAAAAAATGTACTTGAGTTTGGCCAGCCTAAGATGGAAACACATACACCAGTAAACACACTAATAACTTTACCTTCTCAAAGTTAAATGAATTGGATTTGTTTACATATAGGCCTTTTCAAATTTTATGAATGGACACTATAAATAATGGATGATCTTAGTTTACAGACAAAATAATTTTTTAATGGTCAAAGGCACAGTTACATAATTAAGACAATTGTTGGTTTACATGACAAAGGCTTATTAGGAAGCTCAGGAAGAGACAACGGCTTTGACAGAATAAATGGCTTTTATGACATATAAAAACAATGTCTGAAAGTGCTGGGGACTGACATGGTTTGCTCTAAATGAAACCAGTCCAACCATGTCAGACTGAGCTTCTTTAAAGGGTATTGGTTCATATAAGGTAGCTTGCTCAAATTCTTTGTTAATCACCTATATTTTTGGGGAATTGCCCCCTGCAATTTACTACAAAGTGAGATAGATATATACAGTTAAGTCCATACATATTAAGACAGAGACAATGTCTTTCTAATTTTGATTCTGTACATGTACCACAATTAATTTTAAATGTAACAACTCAGATGCAATTGAATTGCAGACTTTCAGCTTTAATTCAGGGGGTTTAACAAAAACTTGCAACTTTTGTCTACACAATCACTTAATTTCTGTCTCAATAACTGGACAATTGACTCAAATGCTGTTTTATGAGCAAGTGTAGGCAATTGCTTTGTTATGTCATTATCATTTAAACAATGACTATACTATAATATAATAGAATAGAACACACTATATTATAATAGAAAGGTCAGATTGGACTAAATTGTTAATAAAAAAAACACTTCTAAAAAGCCAGCACATTTCTGGAAAAACATTCTTGGAGAGATGAAATCAAAATGGACCTCTTCTGGAATGACACTGATAAAAAAATATGGAGAAGGTGTGGAACAGCTCATGATCCGATGCATAGCACTATATCATCTGTAAAACATGGTGGAGGAAGTGTGATGGCTTGGAGTTCATGGCTGCTAGTGGCACTGGCACAGTAGTGTTTATGGATAATGTGGCACAGGACAGAAGCAGCTGAATAAATTCAGAGGTTTGCTGTCTGCTCACATCCAGCTAAATACAGTCACATTGATTGGGAGATTTTATAATACAGATGGACAATGACCCAAAATATCTTTATTCACCTACCGAACCGAGCTGAGTTCGGGCATAATCACCTATCCCCGGGAAGCCCACGGCGAATCTGAGTATCAGCATACTCACTGATCTGTTCCGGGTCCTCCTTTTTCTTAGGTCGGGGGGGGGGGGG
>CM070033.1:93592086-93604840 GCA_036250615.1 Ptychadena robeensis
GAGGGAGAGCAAAGAATACAAAGTACTGCGATGCTTTTTTTTTTTTTTAAAGTGGTATATTCTTAAATGGCCAAGCTAATCACCTGATCTGCACTGAATTGAGCTGCAGCCGCTGCAGTACGGGCCTGGCAGAGCAATACAAAGAAGGAAACCCAGCATCTGGCAATGTCCATGAGTTCAAGACTTCACCCTCTCATTGCCAGCAGAGGGTTTTCAACAAAGTATTTGAAATGAACATTTTAGCTTTTCAATTTGTTCAATTACTTTTGAGCCCCTGATTGTGTTAACTGATTGTGTTAAAAAAAACAGGTAGTAAGATCCTCATATTTGTATGCAATCTTTTTAACCCCCTGAATGAAAGCTAAAAGTCTGCAGTCAGTTTACAGGTAAGAAACGCACTCTAAAATACACATTGTAATGAAAAAACATCTGTTTTTTCACCAATATGCTTTGCAAGCACATAGAATGTCTCAATGAAATAGTTGATAGAAGAACAGATTTTGAACCATTACTAGAAGTCAAGTACTATGTTTGCCATAAACCCAATGCATTGCTTTATATAAGCACTAAATACCGCATTTTTCATACCATAAGATTACCTTTTTTGTCCCCCCAAAATCAGGGAGAAAAACTGGGCGCTCCTTATGTGTGAATGTGTGAACACCCGCAGCCGAAAGATTATTTACTCACCAGTATTTGTATATTCTACCCATTCTCTGCCTTCATTAGCTAAGCAACAGAGAGGGGAAGAGCAGCAGGCGGTGCTCCAGGAATCCGACCGGCCAGGTCATTTTGACATATGCCAATAGCAGAGGCATCTCAGCCTGAGCCAGCTGTGGCTGGCATTCAAACACCAGAGCCAGAGGGAAGAGCTTTTCTTTTGGTTTCTGGTGTAGTGGGGAAATTGCTTCTAGCTGAGTAGTAGCTTCCCTTCTACTACTGGTGGTGCAGGGAAAGTTGTCACAGACAGCCTCTGCAACCTGCCACCAGCCCCTCTCCCTGGGGGCATGTCTGCTGATTGGAGCTCCATGCTCAGTTCGGGAGACATCCCCACAGGTATATTTCAGATAAGGCACTCTGATTCATAGGGTACATCTTATACATGAGAGCGTCTTATAGTCTGTTAAATATGGTAGTACAGTTTATTACAAAAGACTATAATCCATCAAAGAAAAACAAAACAGAACGTCATTTTATACATAAATTAACATGTTGGTTAAGTGGCCTTTGTTGTGAAATTAGCAATGTCATAAACATTTCCCCATTTGGCATATGCATGAATAGGTGACAAAGTGAGCTAAAATAAGTTGCTTGCCTTATCAATTATAAAAAGTAAGCTAGCTGTGAGAGCTATATCTGCAAATTGGTGTCTTAGATGCGCTTCCTTTCACACTGGTAGGCAGTCTTTTCCTCTGACAGATGTATTTCATTATCTTGCATTAGCTGAAGAGACAGTCCCCTGGGTGAAGCATTATCATAAAGTGATGCACACAGGGTACTCATTTAATGAGTTTCCTTTTTTAGCAAATCAGGAGTTCTGAGTTTAGAAAGGACATTAACCCGGTACTGCCAAAATTCTCAGCAAGTGTTTACTTCAGTTTCAAGCATATATTGCCACAGAGCTGTACCTTGCAAAGAGTATACAATGAATATCTATTCGGATGTTATTGTGTGTGTGCACAGGAGCATAACACAACGGCATATTAACCTAATGAACCCAACAGGTATGTGAAAATAACAAATAACTTCATGAAGAGCTCATGCTAGAGGGGAATAAAGGTCTGTTTATTCATACGTCTGTAAATCAAAGTGCAGTTTTGCTGTGGAGAAAATGTGTTCTGGTAAGATATCTATTGTAGTAAAGTGTTCTTGACAGTACAAACATAAATAAACACAAATACTATTGATGAAAAGTTTCTCCAGTTCTTGGGAAAGGTCAACAAATGAAGAAAGAAACAATGAAAAAAACAATCATAATGGGTATAAAAACAGAACACTTCAACTGAAGCACTTCAAGTTATCTGAAAAAACTCAACAGAAAATATATCAAATAGCCACAAGGAGAAGTAAGAAGCTCCTCTGATAAGACCTACCATCAGCAATTCTCTGCGTCCTCAAATATCTCCTAAACCCAACCACATTTTCAGGTTGTTTCTGTAATAGTCTAGAAATTAGTGAATTTCCTAAAAAGGTAAATATACAGTACACACAAAAACTAATGGGGTTTTCTCCACCCTATTTAAAAGTGTGCTCCTAGTCAAACACCCCTGGTACTCCATCACCACACAGAAGCAATAGTTCCAAAAACTATTTTTATAGTTTATTGAATTATTTTACATTAATAATCACGAAAATTCAATCTTGTATTTGTACATTACCCATAAAGTGACCTTTCATATATGAAATGAAAAAGAAAAAAGAAAAGAAAAGGGAAACTACATCTAAAGACAGATCATTACCGTATTTTCAGACTATAAGACGCACCAGACCATAAGACGCACCCAGTTTTGAAAGCAGAAAAACCAGAAATTTTTTTTTTAATACATAAGTGTTCACATGAATTGTATTAAATTAGGCACTAGCAGCAGTACACTCACAGCACATCATGTCATTTCTCCACATTGATCAGGAGGAGGGGGCATGGGGTGGGGGGCTGCAGAGTCTTCTCCCTCTCCTCTCTGGCTGCGCCTCTGTCCATGGAAGCTGCAGAGTGACAGCAGTTTCCACAGACACGGAAAGAGAGATAATATATTGACATGAAATCATATGATAGGCAGACTAACCATTTGTTGGGTCAAGTTTTGATAGGAAATGTGAGTGGGAAGCAATTTGGGATAATTTGGGATATGATTTGAACAGCTTGACTATTCTCAACATCATGCAAAGAACAGATATGAGGCTATTATCAGTGAAACCAACCTTAAGCCCCCCATAGACACAACGATTTCCGGCCATAGTTGCAGGAAAATGACCGGCGTGCAAGCTCATTCCGAACGTTTGGTGGTCGATTGCCCACAACTATAGAGGTGCCTACCTTGACGGATCGACCTAAAATGTCAGGCGATTCGCCATGCGATTTTTCTTGCTGATCCTGATAATTTGTCCCCATCCAAAGTATCTGACTGCAATCAGGATTCCCGTCACCCATCCCGTCACTGCCACCACACTGTGATGAGTCACCTGCAAGATGGCCGGTTTAAGATTATGCCAAGTTGCAATCCAAATTAAATGCAAAATACATAAATGACTGCAACTATGTATTTATTATCAAACCACTAACTTTATTATTGTTTATGGAACGTTAGCAGTAGTACTTGGATTAATTGCTATTGCTTTTTATTTACGGTCCCCATAGACTTTACAATCTTACCATACAATTTCTGCACAATAAACTTTTGTTCTACCAAACCATGTAATATGAGGAGCTTTCTAAACCTTCCAATCACTATGTATTTTATCAGGGAGGATCCAACACTACAAAGTAGTTGGTAGATCTAATGGAAATAGTTTGAAGTGATCTAAAGCTGTATGGGGGGCTTTACAGACACAAGGGTTGTAAATGTAGGGATTATGTTAGCGGGTTAAAATTAACCAAACATGTATTCCTATTGTGTATGTAAACATGCTCACAGTTCAGGTTCTTTTTAAGGTCTCCATACAATTTGCAGTCTGGCTGTACAATTTTTGTACAATCAACTTACCCAAACCATGTAATATGAGGACCTTTCTAAACTCTCCAATCAATTTGTAGACAAGGAGGACCCGGCACTACATAGTTTTTGGAAAATCTAATTAAGGTAATTGAAAGGTGTTTACATCAATTGGGTTAATGCAATTGATTAAATTAGGCACTAGCAGCAGTATACTCACAGCACATCATGTCATTCTCCACACTGATCAGGAGGAGGGGGCATGGGGCGGGGGGCTGCAGAGTCTTCTCCCTCTCCTCTCTGGCTGTGCCTCTGTCCATGGAAGCTGCAGAGTGACTGCAGTTTCCACAGACATGGAAAGAGAGATAGGTGGTCGTTCACCTATCTCTGGGCTCTGAGCTCTGCTGGCAAAAGCAATGATACAGTTCAGATGTGAGATTCGGCCGCGGGCAGATCTCACATCTGACAGCTTCCTGGCTAATCTCCTCTCTCATTCGGATCATAAGATGCAACCACCCCCCCCCCCCCCCCCCGATTATGGGGGTGAAAAAGTGTGTCTTACTGTCCAGAAATTTTTCCTTGACTTTGAACTTCATTTGTGATAGAGACATACTTTCTTTTTTGGAGTATACCCCTAACCCTTCTCTACATCTTCAGTAAGTTTGGTGATGACACCATGCTCAGGGGCTTTGCAATTAAGTCGAAACCGTCGAAATGGTCGAATTTTGGAAAAAAAATTCGACCATCTCTATTGATAACTATGATAAACCAGTGCAGGGAAGTTAAGGAGATTCTTAGTTCTGTATTTCTCCCAAGGTTAGCTAGAATCAAAGAAGTATTTGAACCCTGATCTTTTTATACGTTTGCTCTCTGACAAAGAAATAACCAGTAAAAAGGTGTTATGGGAGGTTTATTGTAGCTGTCCCCTTTCAGATTTCAGGCTCTTCAGGGGTTGTTTCCATTATACGTTAGGATCCCGACATAGCACATTGATATTGCCTGCCGGCAGATGATCTGTTTACACATCTGCTGGTGCAGAGGCTCAACGTATTCGACTACGTTGAGCCTTACATCGGCGGAGTGGCTTGGAGCCGTGAAGACAGATCCAAATAAGTCTTTCTGCTACGTCGGGACCTCCCGCTAAGCGTATAAGCGGGAGGGGTTCCAACAAAATGGAAACAGGCCCTAACTGTATGCTGGTAATGAGATGAGATTAGGAGCAACCTCTGTAAGACATGGGAATGCTAATATTCAAGTACCTGTATAAAAGGCACCTGTCCACAGACATATCTACCATGGCTACACAAAACCTACATAAGGCTGGACTGGACTTCAAAAATGCAAGCAGCTTGGTAAGAAGATCACATTTGGCTTAATTATTGGCAAAATGGCAAAAACAAAACCGAAAAAACTATCAATTTCCCTCAGTCTGGGTCTCTATCGAAGATCTCACATTGTGGAGTTGTAATGAACATGACAAGGGTGAATAAGCCGTGCAGAAGTACACATGATGAACTTGGCAATGATCTTAGGGAAGCTGGGACCATAATCACCAAGAAAACAGTGGGTAACATATTACACTGTGAAAGAAGAATTTCTCTGTGAAAGTCTCAGGCCCATTTGCAGTCTGCCAATAGTGATGAGCGGCATAGGTAACATTCGTATTCGCGGCATGCCGCGAATTTTTGGGAAAACATTCGGAAAATATTCGCATTCGGCAATAGTCTTCTTATTGTGAATATCGGCGGGTTTATGCGAATGTCGCGAATTTTATATATTCGCGAATATATGTTTAACTTGCATTGAGGGGCGTGTTGAAAAATTGCGAATTTTGGACGCCATCTAAGTGATTTTCGCGAATTTTCCAATGTGCCGATTTTCGCAATATTCCAAATATTCGTATCACCCCAATATTGGATTTAAAAACTTTGATGGTCGCAGGGAGTGTTGCTAGGCTCTTGTTGCAGTCTTCCCATTCGTCCACTTGCATTGAGAGGCATGTGTAATGGAAATAAAATACCGAATATCCGGAATTGCGAATATTCGGCAATATATTCACCATCTTCGCGAATTTCCGAATTGCCGATATTCGCGATTAATATTCGGAATCCGAATATTCGTGATCATCACTATCTGCCAATGAACATCTGAATGATCGAGAAGAGTATTGGGTGAAAGTGCTATGGTCAGATGAGACCAAAATTGTAAGGAAAAGGAATGCTGCATAAGGTGTCAAACACCATACCCACCGTCAAACATGAAGTTGGCCACAGGCTTTGTTTTGCTAAGGGCACAGAACACCATTACTGCATAGAAAATATGATGGATGGGACCATGTTATGTCAAGTCTTGGGAGAGCATTTCCTTACCTCATCTGGGCCATGAAAATGAGTAATGGATGGGTATTCCAGCATGACAATGGCCAAAATCACACTAGCAAGGCAACAAAAGAGGGGCTCAAGAAGGTCCTTGAGGTGTCTAGAGACCTAAGTCCCAAAGTAAATCTGTGGAGGGAGCTGAAGGCTCAGTTGCCAAACATCAGTCTTCATTTTGTTGTTATTCTGTCTCACACAGCTATTTATAAGTGCAAATGTTCAAAATCAGCAGGGGGTCAAATATTTATTTTACTCACTGTTTATGAGGTCCGGTGATAAGAAAAAACAAACTATAAAACCATGGAGACAAAGTAATGAAATTCAGCCTAACTTTCAGAGCAAAGGCTAATGTGGTGCCAATTACAACACTTAATTCATTGTCTATTCCATTGAATATTAAACCCACTTCCATAATGAGAAGCAGTAAAAATGCCAGGCATATAAATTTTAAACATTGTTGGTGTCTATATATCTACAACGGTTTTTAAAATCATAAATCATAAATTTATAATATGGAATTGTAAATGAATATTGAAAACCTCAATATAGATTTGGGGTTTTTAATGCAATATAAAGCAAACAATAGCAGAATAGACTGCGTACATTTTCTGTTTAGGATATTTACAATTAAACATTTGAAGTCTTATAACAAGAGAACACAAAACTTGATTGTGATTAGAGATGGATGAATTTTAGAGACTAGCTGATTGTGAGTTGATTACAAAGCCTCTGAACATGCTATTATCACAAAAATAGCTGGAGATGTAGTGAAGGGTCGTGAGAACAGCTCCAGCAAGTTTGGTGTTATGCAATTTGCAATTAACTCACAAAGGCAAACTGGCTGACTTTTGAAAAACATGGAGGTCAATGGCGACGCCCTCCATCACCAAAGAGGTGGAGGCGATCAGAATGTTGAGATTAAGAATCGCCGCAGGCTCACCAAGGATAGGAAAGCACTGCAAGTATACAATACAAACACAAATTCAAGTTACAAATAGGAGGCATGATGGTATTGATGGATGGATGGACATTCCTTCATAATGGTACGGAAGGCTTGGTGGGTCATTGAACTTGAAAAGAGCACAACTTGGAAGTGCCAGAAAAAATGAACTTTTAGGGTACATTAAAAAATGTTTAAGAGGAAACTTAGAGCCATTACCTGCAAACATTTGCCAATACATATAAATACAATGACAGCAATTGAAAGCAACATACAAAGCACTAATCTTTTATGCAGTAGAAGCATATGGGTAAAAACATGTAGGGGTGAAACTCTTACCAATGGAGGACTGATATGATGACATAAAGGCACCTTAAAGAAAAGTACTTTACTTGATGTTACTTAATCTGCATTTTTTTGTGTTGCAATAATTTTTCTTTTCTTACATGGGTATTCTTAAAGAGAATCTGTCATTAAAGAATAATAGAGACTGCCATTGCTGTCTCTCTTATGACAGTGTTGGTTCCTGGGTTATCTTGCTGATTCTTTAGCTTCATTACAAAAGCCCTGTAAAGGTGCTAGATCAGGGATAGGCAAACTTTGAACTCTGGACCAAGAGCAGAAGTCACAAATGTATTAAAACATCTAACATATTCACTGTTTTAAGGACGCATTTAATCAATTTTCAATGGCTGGATTTGAACACTTTTACATTGGGCTATACAGTGAGCTGCCTTAAAATGCAACACAATGCAAAGTGACGCTGAAGCTTCAATTTGTACTGTTCTAATGATTATCAATGAAAACTGTTTCTAAAGTATCAAAACACCCGACTTTGACGCAGGAGTTTGACACTAGTGATGATTTTTGCTGTATTTGCCTCCCATTATGTAGCCACCTTGACTCCCCTGAATGATTATCAATGAAAACAGTTTCTAAAGTATCAAAACTCCTGACTTTGATGCATGAGTTTGTTGCTAGTACTGATTTTTGCTGTATTTGCCTCCCGCTATGTAGTCACCTTGACTCCCCTGTGGTCCTCTGTTTGTAATACGCTACCCTTTTCCACTTCTTTACTTTAATGGCGCCTGCATGTTACCAGGGGATGATGCAGCAACCTTTGGCATTGATTTAGGGCCCTTTACACTCTAGCTGATGCAGCTGCAGTCCAACTTTTGGCCGGTAACAGATGCGCAAGTGGTAGCTAGTTAGTGGTATTTCCTCAGGATCCTAGCTATTTTTGAAGCCCCAAATGAAAGAGAAAATATGGCATTGGGGCAGAATGGTGGATAGGGATAGATAAAGTGCAGAAAAGAGAAAGAGAAGTTTGGGGGAGATCGTAATTTTTACTGAATAATTCTCCCCATCCAAGACAAACAATACTCAGACCACGTTGTGGGGTGGTTTTGGAGCTTTTGAAAGTCTTTAGTGTGGTGAATACCTACAGTGCTGTGCAAAACTATTCCTGATTTCTTATTCTTTTGCATGTTTGTCACACTTAAATGTTTCAGCTCATCAAAAACCGTTAACTATTAGTCAAAGATAACATAATTGAACACAAAATGCAGTTTTAAATGAAGGTTTACGTTATAAAGGGAGAAAAAAAAACTCCAAATCTACATGGCCCTGTGTGAAAAAGTGATTGCCCCCACTTGTGAAAAAATAACTGTGGTTTATCACACCTGAGTTCAATTTCTGTAGTCACCCCCAGGCCTGATTACTGCCACACCTGTTTCAATCAAGAAATAACTTAAATAAGAGCTTCTGTCACAGAGAAGTAGACCAAAAGCACCTCGAAAGCTAGACATCATGCCAAGATTCAAAGAAATTCAGGAACAAATGAGAACAAAAGTAATTGAGATCTATCAGTCTGGTAAAGGTTATAAACCATTTCTAAAGCTTTGGGACTCCAGTGAACCACAGTGAGAGCCATTATCCACAAATGGCAAAAACATGGAACAGTGGTAAACCTTCCCAGGAGTGTCCGGCCAACCAAAATTACCCCAAGAGCGCAGAGACAACTCATCCGAGAGGCCACAAAAGACCCCAGGACAACATCTAAAGAACTGCAGGCCTCACTTGCCTCAATTAAGGTCAGTGTTCACGACTCCACCATAAGAAAGAGACTGGGCAAAAACGGCCTGCATGGCAGATATCCAAAGCGCAAACCACTGTTAAGCAAAAAGAACATTAAGGCTCGTCTCAGTTGAACTTTTTGGAAGGTGCGTGTACCGTTACAAGAGTAAAGCTGGCCATACGCCTTCAGATTTCCTGTCAGATTTCCTTCAGATCAGATTTTTTTTACCAAAACCATGTAATATGAGGACCTTTCTACACCTTCCAATCACTATGTATTTTATCAGGGAGGACACTATACTACATGGTTGTTGGTAGATCTGATCTGATCTGAAGGAAATCTGACAGAGAAATCTGAAGGTGTATGGCCAGCTTAACACAGCATTTCAGCAAAAGAACATCATACCAACAGTAAAATATGTGGTGGTAGTGTGATGGTCTGGGGTTGTTTTGCTGCTTAAGGACCTGGAAGGCTTGCTGCGATAGATGGAACCATGAATTCTACTGTCTACCAAAAAATCCTGAAGGAGAATGTCCGGCCATCTGTTCATCAACTCAAGCTGAAGTGATCTTGGCTGCTGCAGCAGGACAATGACCCAAAACACACCAGCAAATCCATATCTGAATGGCTGAAGAAAAACAAAATGAAGACTTTGGAGTGGCCTAGTCAAAGTCCTGACCTGAATCCTATTGAGATGTTGTGGCATGACCTTAAAAAGGCGGTTCATGCTAGAAAACCCTCAAATAAAGCTGAATTACAACAATTCTGCAAAGATGAGTGGGCCAAAATTCCTCCAGAGCGCTGTAAAAGACTCGTTGCAAGTTATCGCAAACTCTTGATTGCAGTTATTGCTGCTAAGGGTGGCCCAACCAGTTATTAGGTTCAGGGGGCAATTACTTTTTCACACAGGGCTTTGTAGGTTTGGAGTTTTTTTTCTCCCTAAATAAAAAAAACATCTTTTTAAAACTGCATTTTGTGTTTACTTGTGTTATCTTTGACTAATCGTTAAATGTGTTTGATGATCAGAAACATTTTGTGTGACAAACATGCAAAAGAATAAGAAATCAGGAATAGTTTTGCACACCACTGTATGTAGTCTAAATAGGAGTGTAGCAACTTAAAGGAGAAGTCTTTTTTAAGGGAAATAACAGTGGGTGGGGTAGGGATATTTTAGATCTGCTGTTTCATTTATAGCTAGGCTAGAAATCTGAGAGAATCAAGTCAGCAAATATAAGGTTAGGAAGGTAGATGAAAGGCTGAGCAATGGTAAAAAGAAGATCATCTGCAATGGCACTTAATTTATATATTAATGGGAATTAACTTGGACACCATGAATATTGGGGTTAGTGCGGATAAAGTGGAGTAGGGGTTCTACAGCAAGTATAATTTCAAGAAAGAAGAGAGGGCAGCTCTGACGTGTGCCTCTGTGGATTGGGAAAGAGGGGAAGAAAATAATAAAAATATTTTACTAATGCTGAAGGTCTTTAATAGAAAGCCATACTCCATGACAGGATATGGGAGTTGAATCCCCATTAAGAAAAGACATAGAACAAATAATCCCAGGAGATTGCATCAAATGTCTGCTGACTTTTCCTCAAAAGATTGTCAAAGGACAAAGGTTTAAGCTGGGAATAGACGGTACGATGTACCGTCTATTCCTTGTCCGATCCTATGCAGTAGCAGGCAGCGTGATGACGTCCCCAGCTGAACTTATGGGATCGGACTAAAATTATCCGTCCTGACGGATCTCTGTGCGATCCGACAGGACGGCTGATTTCAGTCCAATCCCTGTCAGTTGCAGCCTCCAATTCCTGCACGACCCGATCCTTAAGGGATGCGGGAGCGCGCACGGCATCCGATCAGGGATAGTATCGTGCAGGAATTGGACCGTGTATGCCCAGCTTTAGAAGTTTAAGCATGCGCTGATTTTTAATGTTCAACTTTTCATGTGTTCAAGTGTTAAAATTGTCATCCAATAAAGAAGAGTTTTAGGAATCTTAAAAAGCTTTCAGAATATTAATTTAGTGGTACCTCTGTAGAATTTAATCAGTTCTTCACTTAATATTTTGCACTTAAAACCACTAACGCAACATACATTTACACTTAATTTTTTTTTTACCAAAGGCTCAAACTCAAAGCTCTATAGTTATCAAATATGTAGAAAAGCAAAAATTCTACATTTTTATTTTCTTGATAGCTAAACTTCAAAATGCTTTGTTAAACAAAAACATTGACCCATACATATCATGAGCAATCTCTCTCACATTGAGTAAAAACTAAGGAAAAGCCCAATTTTTTGGGCAAGGGCTGGTCAAAATGTTAAACGTTATATATATATATATATATATATATATATGGACCAATGGTTTACAGGTCCAGCATTTTAATATTTTTTATTAGCCCTTTACCAATGATTTTGCCACATTGTAGGGTAAGCAAACACCTGGGGGATGGTGCAATATCTTGGTTACGGCCTAGAAAGCTTTGGGAGCATTGCAGCACTACAAGCTCTAATAAACATTCTTTTTAAAAAATGTAGCAATTCGTTTTGAGGAGTTTGGGCTTTTAAAACTAAGGGGCACTAAAGAAAATGTTTGCCTTATTGTCAAGAGAGCTTTCCATAAACTATCTGCATTCACCTGTTAAAACCCTTCATATACAGCTGTGTGTCTAATAACATAATGATTCATGCTAAATGGGGCCTATAGGCAACATATAAAATTAATGGCTTGTCAGATTTGGGAAGAGTGTGCTACCTGAGAGAAAAGTGGGCATAGCCACAGCAAACAATGCTAATTGCTATAACATCTGGGAACTACAGGTGGACCTCTGGATCTTCCATCTGAAATGATTAATACTAGGTCCTCACATGCTTTCCTATTATTCTAAAAGCTAGAGAAATACATCCTGAGATTTTGTATCTGTATGCCACTGCAACAGAATTTAATTTCATAACTAACGTACCACTTGTGTGTACATTCCTCCTGCTAGTACAAGCTGAAATATAATATCACACATCATTTTCTCTATCGTTTATGCAATTTATGTTAAACAGCTAAGGCTCAAATGAGCCACATTTCCCAAGACTAATTAACAACAACACGGATCTTGTGACAGTATGCCAAGTGAATTTGCAATTTATACAACTTCATGTGACTTAAGGAATGGAATAAACAGTTTTAAGGGAATCAGCACGGTGACATACATATCATATTTATTTATGTACATGAATCTGATTATCCAAAGTAGATTGTACAATTCAATGCTCGGGATCCTCTCTAAAATTGTGAGGTCAACAGTTACAATGCAATTCAGTGAATGAATCTATTAGGTGAAAATCATTACCCTCAGTACTCAATATGTAGCGGTTTACAGTATATAAAATTAAATAGATATTCTACACTATATTATTAAGTCATAAATTTGTTTTGACTTGTCAAATCTACTGACCCCTATGCACCAACCCTATACACCCCAACAATATTTACTTGTTTTTCCTTTGTTAAAAAAAGCATCTATATTTACTAAAATGTTTCATTCTACTGACATTCTTCCTGCCATCCTATCCATGGGCCAATTGAACTATAGTCTGAATTCTCTTTGTTTACTTATTTATTTGGGGCTGATTTAAACCTGTTGTCTGTAAAGAGCTACTCTATACAGGGAGTGCAGAATTATTAGGCAAGTGGTATTTTTGAGGAATAATTTTATT
>CM070033.1:93625803-93644669 GCA_036250615.1 Ptychadena robeensis
GGGGGGGTTCAAGCTAAAGCCCCTGCTAGAACTTTTAAACTGACATTGCAGTTGTGGTTGTTTAGGGAGATGGGAGTCCTTTTGCTGCACTTGAAGCAAGCCCTTAAGCTAAGGGCACAAAAATAGCGTTTGATGTCATCCTCCTCTACTAGAGAAATAGTGTAACCCCAGTGTGGATCACCTCTGCATATCATTGAGCTTATTACAAAAGCTAGCCATATACAGATGGGCTTTTGCATGAGCAACAACATAAAAAACAATTGGTTTATATTGAACCGTGTGTACCTTGAGGCTGAGTGCCAGTGGCAACTTAAATGCGGGCTGGATTTGACCCCCGTGCCTGACTTTGGAGGTGCCTGCTCTAAAGTGTATACATATGGTGCATGCAAAGGTGAAATCCATCCAAGTCTAACACAAAAATCCCTGCCACTCTATAACACAGAGAAGATGATGTGTCTCATATTTTTAAATATTATTATGGGAACTACACACAATGAACTTCTGTTTGGTGTACAAACACCTCATATATAGGATATTACATAAATGCATAGACTGTGATCATGTTACCGGAATACAATATAAAATCTACTGGAGTATTATATACCCTAAAAGCTACCAATGTGCACACATATTGTAAAATAAGATATAAATCTAAATTGTATGCATTTGTAATTATGTCAGCACTCCTTGATGTCTTTATGTGTATTTCATTCAAACTTTACCAGTTTCTGCGCTCACCTGTAAATAGTTTGCCAAGTGCAGTGAGAAGAGGTCATTCTTTGAGCAGCTGAGCAATGTGGCTCCCATATTCGATGTGGTGTTATGTAGATCGAAAGCAAAATCAAAAGAAGGTCCATATTTCTGGTTAATTTCTTGTGCTCTTTTGACTTCATAAGGATCGCCCTTAGACCCTGGAGAGCTGAGACAAGATTATACAAAATGTTTGTAAAAATGCCAGTATAGGCTGTTGTACTTTTAAAGGTCACAAGCCCAGATCAGTCAGCATTGTTTCATTCAAAGAAAATGCATTTTGTTGTCATTTACCTTTGTCCATCTAATAACTATATTGAACATTCAGCTAAAACGCAAAGCTCTTTTTAACAAAACATATTTTGACAATAATTTACATTTGATAGTACAGTGAAGAACAAAGAAAGCAACTATGAGCAAAATAATAGCTGAAAACCTAAACCAACCCTTATCAATGAAACAGAATTGACAAGTTTAATGAATTGTCTAAAATTGTATTTGAAATACTAGTACAGCGGACCCTTGAATTACAACCGGCTTGACTTGAGAGACAACCAAATTTTCAATTCTACAATTTTAACAACCAAAGTCAAGACTTACAACCAAAATTATGGAGAAGGCCATACTTGCGTGGTTGTAAACAAAGACCTGGGATGTTAGAGAAGCATTTGTGAGCTTTCCCAGACACACATGATTACTTATTTTCCCAACGGTATGTCAAAATGGCTCCAAATAGCTAGAAAAAACTAAATAAGAGGGGGTAAAGAATAGTGTTGAGCGAGAATATTCGAAATTCGAATATATTCAACGAATATCCGTCATTCAAGAATTCACAATATTTCGCAAACATGCGTGCGGGTATTCGCAATGGTGGATTTTTGTCATATTATGCTTCAACAATGTTTATCGGCATACATTGTGCATATGTGTGCGCATTGCGAATGGATATGCACTATCGGCATACATCGCGCATATGTGTGCACATTGCGAATGGATATGCGCTATCGGCATACATCGTGCAAATGTGTGCGCATTGCGAATGGATATGCGCAATCCACACAGCACTCGTGCTGGCTAAGATTACAGAATGAAGAAGAGAAGCTGTAAAACTGCATTGCGAATCTTGGGCGTGCGCAATGGAAGGCAATAGAATAGACGAATTTTATGAATTTTGAATGTTTCTTTGTATATTTGCGAAATTACACGAATTCGAATATACCATATGCTGCTCAACACTAGTAAAGAACACTTGAATTAAGTAAGAAATTTGGAAGTTATATGAGAATAGCGTTCATTAGACCGAACTCACTACACCATGTCATAATGGACCATCTTGACAATTTACAAAAGGCTACAGACTCTTTCAGGGAGAGAAAGGACACCAGAGAGTCAGATTCCTGATGTTCTTATAGAAGGGGGCTCTCCTTCCCAACAATAACCACCTTCCATTTCTTCCTCTCTTCCTGAAAGTCCTGAAAGTTGTGAAACTTCAATGATTACTAAATTTTTATTTATTTTTATTTCGGGTAAGCTAGGTGCATTGTAACGTTTTTGGATGCAAATTATTGTTGTTTATGGTAAATTACACATATTATACAATTTTATTTTAATAATGAAAAGGTTAGGTGAAGGTTGCTTTGGGAGGTTCAGAACACACTATAGATGGTTTCTAAAATGTGCAAGCTGGTATCATAGAATATGCATTACCAGAATATACAACTGCTAAGGGATGTCTACAGATTTGCAAGGAAGGAAAGAAAAAACTTTTCACGCCCAATTAAAGCCAAACTCGAACAACAGTCATACCTTCTGACTTTATTGCTGTATGTGCTCATACTGGGGAAATTTAAACAAATATAAAAAATTTGGCCAAAATGTATTCTCTCTCTTCCCCAATGTTTCTATCTCTTAAAGTGTGAGCATTTCTACAGGCAGGATGGTGATGTACAAAACTGACATTAAAAACGTCATCATGTATGAAAAATAAAATAACATTACCTAAGTATTTCATGTGAAAAACTGCGGTTGAGGTCTTGGTCTAAATATCGGACACATTTCTCCACAGCCAGCGGGTTGGCTATGCAGGATTCTGCTGTAAATGTCTCTCGCTGTATCTCTGAAGGGTCTTTGAGCCACCATTTAGCGAGTGTGACGCCAGACATCTCATTTCCATGAGTACCTCCAAAAACCACGACTTTTGAAATAGGTGCATACTGGATAAAAGAGCTCATCATATCCCACTAAGGCTTCAAGACACTGAAATACACAAGAGATGTGTAGGCTTGTAATAATGTAATATGCTTGATATGTACACAACAGAATATAAGGTGTGAGCAGGAACAGGCTTTTTGTTGCCAACTTGTCTCCGGGGCCTATTCACCCTACACTCATTGCTGCTGGAATGCGTTACATTTACAGTGACACATCACTGTTCGGTTAACGCAAAGTACCCAGGCTTCCATTGGAAACCTGTTGTACCTTCTACACTTTACTGCATTGTGTTATATGCTAACATGCTAACACAGAGCTTCGCCGCATACACACTGCAGCACGCGTTTTTCTACCACAAGCTAATGCAGGGTTTTATTTAACTGCAACAGACGTGTTGCCGGTAAAAAAAACATGCTGCAAAAGCAGAGCTGGTAGTGTGAAAGGAGTTATGTTCCAGAGCTGAAAGTATGAAAGCAGTCGAGATGTTTCTCCTTTTTGAGATGTAATAGACTAGTGTTTTGCATGTAGACCCTAAAAACAGACTCATCCCTAACAATTGTTTCCTGAATACAGGACATCATTATGTACTTTCATGTACCCTTCCCCATCTTACATTATTGGTGAATTGTGAGCAACCTAGACAATGAAAAGAATGAATGTGAAAACTTTTCAATTACTCTTGCTGCTGATGAACATAAAAAGGGTAGTCTCAAAAAGGACCTGTAGGTCACTGAACTTTAAACATGTGGGTGAGCAAACATAATTATGTCATTATCATGCCAATATACAATCCATAATACAGTGCACCATAGCACATACCATCTTTTTATCTGTTTGTTGTGAGCTAAAGGCAGCATGCACACCCTACACCTGTGATGGTGAACCTATGGCATGAGTGCCCAAGACAGCATGCAGAGCCCTCTCAGTTGGCAGGCGTAGACAGACTGCATATCAATGTGTCTGCAGTGTGTCTGATTCCTTGGCACTATAGTTTTGTTTTTTAACTTGGGTAACCGTATTCCGGAGCTGGACTCCGACTGGTGAAATTTAAACAAACAGACAACAGTGCCATCTTCTGGCCATACAGCTAATTTACTAAGAAGTTCGAGGTATTAGCCTACTTTTGTTTTATAGTCTGGTTGACTGTTAATGTTACAGAGAACTTTAATAAAAGTTGTTTACTGATGGACACTTGTGTTCGTTAACTATGTCTGTGTCATGTGATGACATCATCATGACTA
This sequence comes from Ptychadena robeensis, assembly GCA_036250615.1. NCBI lineage: Eukaryota > Metazoa > Chordata > Amphibia > Anura > Ptychadenidae > Ptychadena > Ptychadena robeensis. Next base: position 93,630,006 of record CM070033.1, read on the forward strand.
GTCAACTCTACAATGACAGCATCATAAAGTACAGCCACAGTCTCGAAACAGGCTGTTAATGAAGATACAGCAATGACGCTGCCATGGAGATGAGGATGCCCCAAGTTCTTCTCAAGTCCTGTGGTGTTTCTGTGCTCCTCGCTTTCTCCTCATTCCTTTATCGGGGCAAAATGTTAAAATTTTAGCATTTCACACTGCCGTGTGGCTGCATTACAGGTTTGGCCTGTGATGGAAGTGCTTGAGTAAATCGCGTCTGTTATTGCCAAAAAATCTGCATCTTCCATTGTTTATACTAAAACCTCAGTATTCAGGTAAAATTGCCTTATTGGCACTTTAAGATAAAAAAAAGTGGGTTATGTGCTTCCGTTTGGGCACTCGGCCTCAAAAATGTTCGCCATCACTGGCCTACACCCAGGAGTGCATCATTATACCAACCTAGACTCTCTGCATATATGGATATGCAGAGAATGGTGCTCACCGCCCCATTGGAAGCGCACTCTACAAAAAAACCCATCTTATAAACAATTTCATAAAAAAAAAAAAGTTTTAATTTAGCAGAAGGCTGCCAATCCTGGCATTTACCTACAGAACTTTGGAACTGGCATATATAAATACAAGTGAGCAATGACCTCTGTTACATTTACCACACATGTAACCGAAGACTACAAGCAGGAGGTAGAACGTATCCTAGTATAAATAGCTTTTGAAGAACTGAGCAGGCTATATATGCTATAACACATTTCCCTGTGCTTGCAATCTATATTTACCTGTACAAACCCATTTGCAAACTAGCTTAATGTATTCCTTGTAAAGTAGCTTTTACCTTTATCACTGTAAAAAGGAGAAGAAAATCAGTGTAATGCTTTTCCAGTGTAAATGCAGGATCATTTAAATACAGCAATCTAACCTTTGAGCCAAAGTGTCTTAGGCTGCATGCTTTACAGGCAGTTACATTTGCAGCCACAAATGCTTCCGCAAGGCTGCGGAGACCAAGCATTTTAATGTAATACTACAGAATGTTATTCACTTACCTAATACTTTCCAGGCTCTCACAAAGATTAGATTTCAGCCAGCATTTTCCTTTTAGATCTAGCGAGTCCTTCCGTCTCTATGAAGCAACATCAGCTAGTAAACTGAAGAAAGCAGCTTCCTGTTTCAGCTGTCCTCATCCCGCCCCACTAAACCTTGGCTACACTTCATGTAGGCTTAAACATGCTGAATCAGTACTGCAGTGTATGTAATGCACAGCACTTATGGGAAGAAGAGTCATTAGTGGGTTCTTCCAAGGACAGCATGCCCCCTTATCTTGTAGGCAGCCATGCCTTGGTCAAAGCTCATCGATGACCAAATAGGTAACGAACATTTTTATGTGGACGTCAAGGCAAACATTACGCAATATTATTAATATATAAAATATAAAACAAATTATGTAGCAAAATTATGGGCTTGGTCTCCTAAATGCTACTATATATATTTTCAAGATTGTCCCCCTGGATAGAAAATACGATTCTTACATGTAAACATTGTAGAGATAGCTTTTTTTTATTCATAAGGCAGCATTCACATGGATAATTCTCTGGCTGCCAATAGTCGGTAGCAGCCGAGAAACAGCCCATGTGCAGATGCTTGGAAGTTCAGAAACACCCCCATGTAATCCATATCAGGCGGACGCCCGAAAAGCATCCGGGGAACTTGTAATATTGTGTTTATCCAGCTACAGGATGTCTGGGAAGGCAGCATTTTCGGGTGCCCACATGAATGGTCCTCTTAACCGTTAGGTATTGGAAAATCAATGCATGAAGCTTACTACAGACCAAATAAGCTCCACCTTATTATAGGGCTAGAGAAGTGTAAGGGCCATTTCACACTATTTGCATTGCGTTTTACTGCACACGTTTTTTACATCGACAACCAATATTACCATTCACACATGGAAATGAAAAATGCATGCCTTTATAAAAAATGCATATAGTCTGAATGGGCCCTCAAAGAAAAGATTTCCCCCCCCCCCCCCTGAACAAAAAAGAGGAAAAGATAGGGACAGCTTTATGGCCCAAAAAAAAAAAAAAAAAAAAAAAAACCACACAACAACACACAAGTGCTTAAATACCTTCTCCCACTGAAGTCATTTGATACAATTAGGAAAGACGAAGAAAGGGATTAAATAAATAGTACCCAAGACACTCGAATTGCTCTTACGCTGGCATTCATTTGAAAAATACTTTATATTGTTTAATGGTACAAATGATTAAATTCACAATTGCACAAATATACATGTAAATAGAATACTAAATCCTCCACTTCAACAAATAGCTTCCATTACTGGTTCATTCATGTGTCCACTTTTGCACATCCATCTGTTTATTGTGCTCTACACATTTTTGCCCTGCCCTCCTCAGGAGGCTTAAACCGGTAGATTAGGGAGCATACCATGTTCTAAAGATGAAGGCAGCTTCTCAAACAAACACACAGAAAAGGCCCCCCACCCATTATGGATCCCAGAAACCAGCTGTTTACTAGACATTCAGGTGGTCTGTGAGCGCGAACAGTCCTGTGTACTTGTTGATTTTCAAATTCATGAATTGATGCTGCATAGGTCACTTGCCCAACACTACATGGAGCATCAAAGTAGTAACGCTGCACGCACTAAACTGTTTTTTTTAAGACATATGCCAGTCTCCATCTTTTTTAGGCTAGATAAACGTCAGCTAACTGGTCAGAAGTGCTTCACAATATACTGTATTTTTGCATGAGCATGTAAATTGCAGAAACTGAACCAATTAACCTCCCTAGAGCACTGCCCGTACCTCGCTGTTTTTAACAGCATGATACAGGCAATCGCAGCAGTGTACACAGCACACTGCCTGCAATTCCCCCCGCCTCTCTCCACACAGCCGGCATCATTTATGATGCCAGCTGTGAGGGCTGGAAAGCCAACACTCCTCCATTAACATGGAGGTCTATGGCACTGCCCACCGCGTCATTGTGACGCCGCACAACCCTGCATTTCCACAAATGCTGCAGTTGGAAAGAGAATCGCTGTAGCTTTCCAGGGATATACAGCCTTCATGGGAGCCCAGCTCATCCAGAGTTTGTTCTGCACACAAACTCTGGATGAGCTGGACTCGTCATGACCCCTAGGAAGGTTTAGCTTAAACTGCAAACTTTGATGGGATACTTTCAGTATGCAATTTGCATATTTCTGTACAAACTTCACTGTAGGCAGTACTGGAGATAGTTCTACAGTCTAAGATGCATTTTTGCACTGTACAGTGCAAAATCTGGCCACAGCTGACTTATTTAACTTATGCTAGAATGATGGATTTTATACCTATTGGCAACATTCTTTATTCCAGCAACGCCGTTAAAAAGGTAAGCAAACATAGTATTTGAAAAAGATCTACACATGGCAATGCACATTCAGCCTAGGACAGAAGTAGGAAGGCTGCATTGGGTCAGATCATGGCTGATCAGCACTGAATAAAAGCAGCTTAACTACAGGGCCATGTTAGCATGCAGTGGGTAACATGTTCAACAAATTACACAAAATGGACACATTCACCTAAAATAAATGGCAGCATGTGTAAAAAGGATAGATCATGTGAACTCTGCTTATATTGTCACACTTCAAGGCAAACTTACCCAGTGGTGCATTCATCTGTCCACGAGACCATTTATAAAACAGTGAATGGTTAAATGGGTTGTAGTGCCAATTTTAAAAGGTATGCTAAATTAGATCTGTGCTTTTGCACACCATAAATAAAAGACTTTACAAATAAATGCCTTATACCAACATGGTGTCCCTTAATGAATAAGCTGAATTGTCAGGCCTCACACCCTTTGTGTGCTAGCATTTACTTCGTCCACAGTAATTAGATCAGCCAAAAAATTACCGTGTCCGTTGTGGCCCAGCTTTACAAATAAGAACATATTTCATTAAGCAAACCCTGGACTGTTCTTTAAATGAAGAGATAAGCTGAGTAGATTATAGAAAAACACACTGCCTACGAAGACAGACTGGCCTTGGAATTCAGGGCTATACATAATGTGGCACTGAAGTACTATTACTATTCAGATAGATGTACTAAACCCCAGACAATATATGACACAAAGAAAAACATTCAGAGACATTAGAAAGAAAAATAGGATGTTTAATTCATGAATTGAATCTCAACAGTATTTGCTTTTCACTGGTAAAAGCAGTTGATGTAAGTGCTGTTATTGAGCTCCCATTGCATATGATGGAAGGATATCTTGTCTTCAGCAAAAAGAAATATCCAGCGGAAGCTGTCACCTAATGCAAAACAAGACCTCCTCACAACATATTTTATGGGCTCCATTTCTAAAGTGTCACGGTTCTTCAATAAATTAAGCATGGCGACTTCCAAGCTAAACGTTACATTCACTTGAAGTTCTTCGCAAATTCCTCCCCCTTCTTAATTGAGCTCTTCAGCTCTCCCATGGCCTCAGCTACAAGTTTCTCCTCAAATGGTGTCAACTTCCCTAAGCCAAGATTCTTTTCAATTCCATTTTTCTAGAAAGAAAAAACAAAATAAAAATAAAATCAGGAGAATGGGGTATATAAAACTTAAGGGTCTTGCAAAAGCAACACATACATCGCAAAAAAGGACTAGCTGGGAAACCAGTGCCCAATAGTAAACCATAGTTTAGAACATGCATACCCCCAGCAGCAGAGGAGTTGAGAAGTATGGGCTTTCAGTTTCTTCAGATCTTACAAAAGAGCATTCCACAACACCCTCCTTTCCATTCATTGCATCCAGCAGTGAAAATACAAAACGTGCTCCAGCATAGGCCATAGAAAGTGTTGCAGATCCTAAAGAAAAAAAATTCCAAAGATTACACCACACAGACAATTTATCATGGCAGACGGATTTAAAAATAAAAGATCACTTGATTGAACATGTAAGCACACTGTACCAATAATTTGACAATTTAAAAATTTCATGCTGATCATGCACTTTGTTTCCTGGCTTTACGGTCTACTGATAAGGGCTATTCTGAGTTCTTCGAGCACCTGAAAACTGGGGGTTACACACATAGCGATTGTTTTCAGACAGACTTGTTGTAGCCCATGAATGGTCTTGTAAAAGTATTTTGCATGCATGTAGCTTTGATGTGTGGGGAATGATTTTAGGAGATGCCATGGAAATAAAAGCTATGCAACTCTCATTGCAAATCATTCAAAGTACTCTCATTCCTAGACATTAGAGAACAGCTCACGTACCCAGACTGAAGGTGTGGGATACTCTGGTGTTGTATTTTTTGTAAAATGAAAGGAGAGCTGTAAGGCAATGGGAGGGGGGAGCACTCCTAACAAGCTCCTCTCCAGCTGTCAGAAGATTTGTTTTCTACAATCAAGGGATGTCAGAAAAATCAGCTGAGGTGCAGATGATAATGCAGAGTGACCTCCCAGGTGGTAGGTCTGCTTTAAACTTTGATAACAATACTTGAGATTATGCCCCTTTGAGTGTAATGCTGCATCTACACAATACTACAAGTGGCTATCTGGAAACGCATACCCTTTTTATCTCAGCAAGGTAGTAGTGTTTCCCCTCCCCTATATCATCCTCCCCCATTGTCACCACTTTTATATAACCAGTTTGTTACAGAGGTTATTTTTAACTTTGCAGTATTATATGCATTTGTAATACAAGTAATATATACCTGCACCAGCTTTGGCTTTAACCACTTCTGTCCCAGCTTCTTGAATTCTGCCAACAAGGGGTTCCAATTGGTTTTGAGGAAACTCTACTTTAGGGGTACACTGAAACATAAAATGTATGTGTCATATGAAAGCTCTGACAAAAAACAAACAAATACCCATCAGTTATGAAGTGTGGGAAATCATATATGTGGTCTATCAACAGCTAAATGTATCTTCAGAAAAGAATAAGTAAGCTCTGCGTTATTACGGGTTCTGCTGGCCAACAACCTTGGCATCGCCCAGGTGATTCTACCACTTTCAAACATCAGCGCATTTTTACTGCATCTCACACTATAGGGGAGGGTGGACACATACTTCCTTAACCCTCTGAGCGTTTGCCACGTGGCACGGTTTTTTTTATAACCATGCCACGGGCAATCGCGGCGGAGCACAATGTGCTCCGCCGTGATTGCCAGCTCAGCTGAGGGATGTAAACCAAATCCGGCGTCGCTGGATACGCCGGACTTCTGCTGAAAATAGGCGACGCCCTTCCAGTTTGACGGAGGTCTATGGCGCCGCCTACATCCGCCCCCTTCGCGTCACCGGTGACGCGATCGGGGGCGGACCCGGAAGCATCGGCATACATGCCAATGCTCCCGACCACCGTCAGAAGACGGCGAGACCTCGGGCGTTCCTCTGGCTAACTCGGGCTGAGTTTCATGATGCATGAAACTCAGCCCGAGTTAATTCGGGGAGAACGCTCAGAAGGTTAAATGGATACTGTGCTATACTGGCTCCAATAAGACACACTTAAGGAAAACAGTTTCCACACAAAAAAAATAATTGAAAAGTGATCTGAAAAGGTCTGTAAATTTCAAATCAATTATCTGACAAGAGATTTATTTCTATCGATTTGTATGCGATGGTACTATGGAGCATGTGCACAACACTCAGGAAAGGAAAATTGATCACACTGTGGTGCTACAATGGATTGATGTTCAAATGACAGATATTTAAATTGCATCGGATCAACAAACGATTGTGCAAAAGTCAAGCCATGCGAGGCTAGCTTTAGACATACCAGCTCATGCAATGTTTTCCAGAGCTGCATAACTATCACCCTTCTTGACCCAGGTCAAGCCCAGGTAAAAGCACAAGCACTCAAGGATTATGTACAAGGTCAGAACATACCTGAGAAATCAATGGTATAATAGTTTTGCCAGCATGTCCACCAACTACTGGAACATTCACACGTGCTGGATCCAGACCCTGAAAAACAAATACATTTAGTGACATAATAGGTCATTGTCAGCATGAAAAAAAAACACAACTACTCAAATTTCCTTAGTTTCAGATTACCAAATGTTTGTTTAAACAAAGTGTCAACTCTTTAAAGAGTAGCACAACAAATATGTAGAAATATTTTGGTCTAGCTACCCACTCACATACATGAAGACTTGCAAGTAATTTCCCCATTTAAAGCCAAATGCAAACTGGGTGTTACAAATGCTTTTAAAAAAAAAAAAACCCATCTGGTATAAAATGCTTTACTTGCCTTCAGCTCAGCTACAAAGGTGTTTGCTCGCACAATGTCCAGAGTAGTAACACCAAAGATACGGTTAGGATTGTAAACACCATGTTTCTTAAAAATTTCAGAAGTAATAGGAATAGTGGAGTTCACCTGCCAAAAGAAAAAGGGATTTTCAATGTTTTGCAAATTCAAAAAGAATGAAACCCTCAGCAGTAGGCACATCTAGACATAGAAGTGTGCTACATTATAGGGTATAACTAGAACAGTCTAAAGCCCCCCATAGACAGGCAGACTCCTCCATGCAACTTCTGTACAACCAACTTTTCTTCTACCAAAACCATGTAATATGAGGACCTTTCTACACCTTCCAATCACTATGTATTCTATCAGGGAGGTCACTATACTACATAGTTGTTGGTAGGTCTCATGAAAGTTGTATGGAGAAGTCTGCCTGTCTATGGGGGGCTTAAGGGCTTGTTTACACATGCAGTGGTTAGCCACCTGGTAAATGAGCCATTAATCCCACCACAGGGTGAAGGGTAGTAATTTTTGGGCCCCATTAGACTGGTCACAGGGGTGTTCTCTAAAACAAACACCTCCACCACAAGTTCAAAGGCACTCACAGACAGAAGCCATTCTCCAGGCTGCTGCAGACTGACAGTGTAAATATAGGCTAAAGAAACTTTTCTAGACAAATTTAGAGAATGATGGGTAATGTTTCTATTAAGCAGGCTGTTTTTTTCCCCCTAATTGATTTTCAAAAAGGACACACTACAGGCATGGTTTTATACTCTAGTAACTCTGTACCATGTAAAAACCAATGACAAATCCTGAACATAGTACAAACCTGCCAAAACAGCCATGCTAAAACTGTGCAAGGGTGTGTGGGGCAGAGTGGTTATAAAAATTCTGCCAAGAAGGGTCATCATTTGTTGATAAAGTAGCACAGTGCCATTTCAGAAACCTACCATGAACAGTCAATAAAAACTGTGGTAGTATTCACAAAGAACTTACAGGGTTGGCGATGATGCAAATCATGGCTTCTGGGCAGTTTTTTGCACAGGCATCAGTCAGTGTGGCAACAATAGATGCATTTGTGTTAAAGAGATCATCACGGGTCATGCCTGTCAAATAGAAAATAAAATAAACATTTATACAATGTCAACAGTCTATCATATAGAAAATATGTGCAGATAAGCAAATTATTTCCCAGATAAAGGATAGTTATAGGTCATTTTAAAGAATTATAAAGGCATACCAGGTTTCCTAGGAACACCCGCAGGGATGACTACAACATCAGCACCCTTCAAGCTCTCTGGAAGTTGGGCATCTCCAATGTACCCTGTTAAAAGTACCATACAAAGTTCAAAGCAATTACACATAAAATACATCAATGAACAATATTTTAAATAACAAAACGTGATTTTCAAAAAAACACAGAGTACTGTAATGCATATTGGATGTTGGATAACTTGCGTAGCAAGATAAATAGGTTGCTTCAGAACAGAAAACTATGCATGTGCAAAAATTATTTGCTAAAGTTGTGTGTAGCGTCCAGGGGTGGTCAAGTTAACCCTCTGAGCGTTTGCCACGTGGCACGGTTTTTTCATAACCGTGCCACGGGCAATCGTGGCGGAGCTCAATATGCTGATTGCCTGCTCAGCTCAGGGTTCTAAACATAAGCCCCGCGTCACTGGAGACACCGGACTTATGCTGAAGAAAGGCGACGCCCCTCCAGTTTGACGGAGGTCTATGGCGCCGCCTACCCCCGCCCCCTTCGCGTCACCGGTGACGCGATCGGGGGCGGACCCGGAAGCATCGGCATACATGCCGATGGTCCCTATCGCCGTCAGAAGACGGCGAGACCCTGAGCGCGGCTGCAGTTAACTGGGGCTGAGTTTCATGGGCCAAACGCTCAGAAGGTTAAGGACAGAAAGCAGGATCCGACCCGTTCAGTCCTAATTTGGCCCTTTGTCACCTTGGTGTCAAGAGGCTCTAGCTCCCCTCTGCCCCTTACATGCAATAAGTGGAGATAATGCCTATGATGAGGATGATTGTTTAGGTATCTGAATGGCGGTAGTTTGCCAGCAATAGAATGTTTACTATCAAAAGCCTCTATGGTTAGTGTGTTGTAGCCCAGACAAGAAATGTAAAAGAAAATATATACAAGGACTTTTGGTACTTTCAAGCTCTTGCTCCAGCCCCTATGTCAAATTTAAAAACCCCAAACAATTGCTGGCAAAAAAAAAAAAAAAAACAACACAATTTACAAGTGTTACCTGTCACTTTAGCTCTGGTTTCAATGTGGCTCAGATCTGCGGCAACTCCTGGTGTGTGAGCAATATCATAGAGGGCAAGGTTGCTGATTAAAGGGCTGTTCTTCAGCAGTAAGGAAAGAGGCTGCCCAATGCCACCAGAGGCTCCAAGCACTGCCACCCTGGCATTGTTCTGATGAGATAAAAAATCCAAATGAAACATAAATGGTGCATTAAAACCAATTTGATGAGCACAACACATTTCAACAACTGTATATACTCTAGTACAAGCCAACCCAAATATAAGCCAAGATACCCAACAAACCTGAGTGACTTGCGCATAAGCCAAGGGTGGAAAATAGAGCAGCTAAGGCAGAAACGATAAATGTTTGGTTTCAGGGTCACATTGTATGTTAATGATGCCCCAAATTCCCTTTCAAAATCCACAGCAATGCATGGTAGAGGGGCTTTCACACTAGCTGCATTGTGTAGGTGCTATGCCTGCATTAGCATTATGGATACAAAACAGCACAATTGAGACTTTAAAACCTGTTTATAGGAAAGGCTAAGGCGGGCCAAACAGGGGGCGATTCTGTGCGATCAACGAATCGCAACATGGCAAGACAGCGAATCGCCGAACAAACGTTCCTAGAATAGATGCGCACCACTTTTGGCAATCTATTCGGGGCCCTGGTGATCATTCATTGATTCCCACACAAATCGCCATACGATCACCATGAACGTGCACAGCCATTGTTCAGGTATCGAACACTAATCACCCCATGAATGACCAGTTTAAGGGTGCTGCATGTTCATAGATACAGAGGTTTCCCTGCTATGGTCTATTTCTTCGGATTGGTATAGGAAATCAATGTGGGCTGACAATATACTATGACCACAACCACAGATATACAAGACTCAAAGCCTTGCAACTGCCAGAGTTTAGCTAAAAAAAAGGGGCATATCCAAGTTCACAAGCCATATTGTAACTAGTACAGTTATTTCCAGGTAAAACTAGCCACCCAACTCACTCTCCCATTTTGGATGATGTGGGTAAGGATTCAAACATTGTTACATCTACTGTGCAAAAAGGTGAAGAACTAGAATAGTTTGAGGACAGGACTGTTGAACAGGCTTAGCCAAAGCAACTCAAATTTCCAGATCACTCATAGTACCACCTAAGCATTCTGGTTTCCTAACCCTCTGGGCATTAAGAGCTTTTCGCGCCTTTTTTTAATGCCACGAAAAGCAGTTTCCCCTCGCAGTTGCTGGCTCTCTCCCCAGCCCTCTACACACTGCCGGTGTCAAATAGAAGCCGGCGTTGTGTGGTAAGTAGCGGCGCCCCTCCATAAACATGGAGAGCGATGGCACCACGCCCCCTTCGGCATCACAGATGATGCCAAAGACATGGGGCTGGAAGGCTCAGTGTGTCTGCAGCTCTGTAGAAGAATTACAGGCAGACAGAGAGCCGGCGGTTGTGCCGATCCCAGCATAGGCGCAGTTTGATTCAAGATCAAACTGCGCCTGAACTGGCTTCGGGCATAGCACCCAGGTGGTTAATAAGGAACAAGAGACTCATGCAAAAGAACCATTTATAAAACTGTCAGCCAATATGCATCATGCGAATTGAAGTGAGAGTAACCTTTGCTCTCTTGGCGTATGAAAATACATTTTTGCCTCATTATTGTGACAGAGAATAATTATCTAATAAAACAAACATTGCAAGCAAGGTGCGGCTTCCCCAATCAACTACCCAGAAAGAGCGAATGGATCATGGTTGGGAGAAGCGATTGCTTATGTACAAGTATATACACTATTATAGAAAAATGGCAAGACAAAGCCTTCTCTCCTCTCCCCCTTCATTGACAATGCCAGGGATGTGAAGGGGAAGGGACATTGCCACCTAAACGCAAGACCTGAAACAATCAGGGCACCACGTGCTCCCTCCAGACAGGTAAATATGCCCCTGACTATAGCTCGGGTGAGTATTGTTAGTAAACAAACTTGGAATGGTCGACCAGGAGGTTACTATGTTCCTAAATAGGAATATTGAGGAAGCCAATTTTAAACATGTTAAAGTGGGCCTTAACTCACCTGATGTACACCATGTCCTACATGGGCTAATGTACTTTATGGGCTGAAGGGAAGAGGAGTATACGGTTGGGTTTTTTAGGATTGTGCAGTGTATTTCCTCCATGACTGTTCAGAGCAAAGTAAAAATGGGATTTCATCTTTGGAGCCCCCCCTACGCCCACTTTAAAAAGTGGGAGAAACGTTCATATTTGGGATACAAGTCCCTGCCAAAAGTAGGCATCCCATGTCCGACAGCAGAGTAGGATATTTAAACCTTGTGATACCATATGCGGTCGGTATGACTGCTCATTTACGTTTCCACTGGAACAATTGGTATATCTATACTTCTTAATGTTAGCTGCATTAACTTGCAGGACGTACTGAATATGGTACCGAATGGCCAGATACAAAAATTACAAAACCACAGATGTAAAAATTACACAGAAATAAAACTGAGCCAATCAAATACTGCATCCTCAGTGCTTGACCGGCACATCCTTAGTCTGCATGTAATTTAATAGACTTGAACTTTGATGGTAGAGGGATCGGCATACTAGACACCATATATGTTGCACTTGTTAAATGTAGTCAGGCCAGCATCCAACCTTCCTCAATGTCCTTGAAATATAAGGTTAGAATGAAGCTAAACCTAAAACGTCCAATTTAAATAAGCTCCTATATAGGTCCTAGGACAGATTATGATGGACATAGGCAATGTGGAGCCAGTCCCAATGTCAGCTACAAGGTGATAGGAGGCGATCCAGATCAGGAACCCGGTGGTATGAACCCTAAAGGGAATGTACAGAGACACCACTAACTCACCCGAAGGGGTTACCCTGAAGATTGCCCCCTTCCCTGATACAGACATGTAGATCACAGATCTGGTCTAACTATTAAAGCTGATCACTAGTTCCAACTAATCATATAGCTCTTAATTTGTTTTATTTAAATACAAGAACTGACTCAGGAAAGTTCAGGGGAAAAGGATCAGTGACAGATGAGTCAATGCATCAGAAGCTGGGTGACCTGGGCTCAGTGGACGTGGGATAAACCAGACATCCCTGCCCGTGTAATCGGGAAATGGAGTGAGAATGGTGCAGTGTCGAGGAATGACACTGGCTGAGAACACGTGACTCATACAAAGCACACCTATGGAGAGAATATACAATGTAGCAGCATTATCACGGTAATACATGGCAATACATAGTATACGGCGTGACTGCCATGACCTCTGCTATCACACTACCGGCACCCAGCCCGCTCCAGTCATACAAGGCCGGTCCGGGATCCCCTCACACGTGACACACCTGAGCGCTGGTGGACAATCCCCTGACGAGGCCGGTGGCGGCGGGTCTGGCGAGGCGGGAGAACATGACTGTGTCGGCGGGGAAGACGGGTACACACGGAGCCTTGCAGTGACTTCAACGACCTCCAGCAGAAGAGACAGAGCCAAGACGAGGGGGCTGAGCTTCGCGCTGCGTCTGACGTCCGCCGTGACCTTCCTCCGTCACAGATAAAGGCCGGATACGCGCATGCGCACTGCCTACGGGCGTCTCAATGACAGTGTAGTAACTATGTGGCGTAATCGCCTCTTTACATCGTGATCCGTATAAAAAACAATGTGAATAAACATGCGAATTACTTCGATACAATAATATTATCACTAATGTGTTTTCGGGTCATATAGCCTAGGATGGCCCCACAGGCACATGAAACCACGTGTTAGTGAACTATGTCTTATTTAGTACATCGCGTTACATTTTGGAATCGTATTGCACGTAGTAAGTAGAACGCAGATCTGTCACTGTACTATAAGGCAGTGATGGCCGACCATCAGCTGAGGGGGCGGTACAGATCCATGGGCTGCCATTCTCCTCCATACCAACACAGCGTCCATAGCAACCGGCATGTGTGTCTGGAGGAGCCTGCCACCCCGTACTAGTAAGTATGCTCCGCCATCTCTGCTAACCAGCTTTTATACCAGTATCCTCGTCTTTCTGCAACTTTCACAATGATGGTGTCCACACATACTGCAGGCCTAATCAGGGACTACTAGCTCTTTCCTAGCATGTACATTGAAATGTGTATTGCACCCCATATCTCCCATCACCCAAAACTACAGCATAGACATTTGCCCACACTAGGTAATGTGATTTTGTAACACACATTTCATCTAGATTTTAAACCTACTGTATATACTAGAGTATAAGCCGACCGAGTATAAGCCAAGCTACCTAATTTTATCTACAAAAACTGGAAAAACTTATTGACTCGAGTATAAGCCAGGGGTAGGAAATGCAAAGTTTTCTAAATGAGAAAATATAGAGAAAGCACCATTGCCCCTAGGAATCAATCAAACAGGATTAATCTTAGTGCCCCAACCTCAATAAAGTTAAGAGAACAAAGTTGTATTGTTATTACAGGATGGGGTTTTCAAGGCAATTCTTATGTTCAAACATGAAAATAAATTTCCATTTAAAAATTCTTTTAATTTCCATTTAAAAATTCATTCTATTTTTATTGTGGAATGAAACCGTATTTTCCATTAGTAACACCAGTAACAGAAACCAGCCACCATATGGCAGTGTGGAGTTGTTTTTTTTTTACATCAGCTGGTGTCGGCAGCAGGGAGCTTCACAGAGGCTTCCTGCGCTGGGATGCCTGTGACAGGTGAGTGGACTCGCACTCTGACTCAAGTATAAGCCGAGGGAAGATTTTTTTAGCCCATTTTTTGGGCTGAAAAAGTCAGCTTATGCACAAGTATATATGGTATGTTAGATGCAGATAACCATCTCCCAGATACATAAGTTCATAATCTTTTTCAGGTTGTTAGTGTTTCATGTGATTCATCCAGGTGATGTGTCTTTCCTACAGATGCTTAATGAGATGGCAAATATTCAACGTTAGCAAGTAAATTCCATGCAGACTGAAGATGAACTAATCAAGCACAGGAGCCTCAGAGTTTGATTGGCTCAACTTCAGTCATGGCATATGCATAGTCATTTTCTTTCCAATTTTCCTCATTACCCTAATCATCTAAAGTCTTTACCATTATACACTATTAGAACTAAGCATTAATGCCCCCATACACCTTTAGATTGCTCCATACAATTTCTTTTAGATCTACCAACAACTATGTA
>CM070033.1:93653322-93669008 GCA_036250615.1 Ptychadena robeensis
TTCAGCATGTCAGCACTGGACGAGCTGGACTCGTCACAACCGCTAGGGAGGTTAAAAGATCTACTGTGTTAAATGTGCAATTTCCCTGTGCACATATATGGCCAAGTTAAATTCTGCAAGTCTGCTAAACCTTATAAAATTATTTAGGAGAAAAGGAAATGTGTGCAGTTGCTGCATATATGTGTTCAGCAGTTATTATTGTATATGTTGTGGGAGTAGAAGGATTAACATGTGTAGAGCCAGCATAGGACTACTCCTTTTTGTTTTTTTTATTTCTTATAGGAAATAGATGATTTCCAGCCTCATCCCATTGAAATTATACCAGGCTTAATGTACTTGGGAGATCATCGCCAAGCTAATGACCGTCATATTCAAAAGGACCTTAAGATTAAGTTTGAAGTTAATATTTCCTTGGAAACTTTACAACTGTAAGTGAAGATTCACTATAAATTTCTTCTTTGAAATAAGATTTCAATGGAATGATGAAGTTGTTTGCATGAAAGCAAGCCCACTTGCTGACCCAGACTGTGACACACATACTGTTTTATTGTTTTATTTATTGTTTATTCATGAGAAATGTAGTCATCACTGGACATAGAATACAATCTGTATATCACTGGACATATAATACAAACTATATAAATACAATCTTTGTAAGCATCCCTGTCATTGGTAAACGGTTTCTCCCAGCCAGTTAGTTTCACTTTGTTCAGTCTGCTAAGGAAATATTAGAGAGAGAGAGAGATAGAATGAACTGGTAATACAACCATGTACAAACAGTATCTACAGTAGTAATGGTGAAGTCTGAATCTATCAGTTATGAAATGTTTTATTTTGCATTTAGTTCTTATTTAAGTGAAGAGGTATCTTTCATTTCCATTTTTTCATGGCCACTATTGGAATTAATTGCTCACTGGCTTCAAAAATGTAAAAATAAAAATTTTGCCCAGTTTTGCCACCGCCACAATATTCTCACTCTTTCTGTTGCATTGGCTATCCTAATCCTCCTGCTCCCCTCTTTGTAAGGCAAAGCAGCAATAAAAATATGACATATATAGTCAAGAAGACTGGCAAATCAAATCTTCAAATCAGTCTTCCTTCTGGAGGATTAAAAACTGGTTAAGGTGCCCATACAGGTTTTAGATTTGCGGCCGATTTTCCTGCCGATCGTTGCAAAAAACGGCTGCAAATCTAATGCTTAAAAGCTAAATTCGGCTGTAAATAAATAATAACGTATCATGTATATTTTAGGTCTGTGCCCATATTGCACATTGCAGTGCCAGATGCCAGTGATTCTGATCTCCTACAATTCTTCCCAGCTGCTTGTCAGTTTATAGGTAAGTGGTATTGTTTTCTTAATTCACTTGGTCTCCACTGCGTCAAAATTCCCATTTTCAACTCACATTCGATGTGGGGATTTTCGTGCAGTGCAGACACAGCTCATTGAAAACAATGGGCTATGATGTGCTTGTCTCCACAGGCTTGCCATAGCCCAAGTCCTGTCCCATAAATAATGATGCAACCCCCTTTGTTGATATTTACTTATGTAACGAAGTGAGACATGAAAGATGACAGCGTTAAAAAGTATAGAACTCCTTAAAAGTATGTCATGATCATGGTGCCACTGGCTATTCTTGGTTTTGGCTATGAGGAAAGCTAACTAGCTTTTAACCTTGTGATCACTGTAAAGCTGGCCATACACCTTCAGATTTCTCTGTCAGATTTCCTTCAGATCAGATTTTGTTTTACCAAAACCATGTAATATGAGGACCTTTCTACACCTTCCAATCACTATGTATTCTATCAGGGAGGTCACTATACTACATAGTTGTTGGTAGATCTGATCTGAAGGAAATCTGACAGAGAAATCTGAAGGTGTATGGCCAGCTTAATAGCCACTCAGGATACATTGAGCTGGTCTCTATAATTAGAACCCATCTCTTGGCAGTCAGATTTTGTATGCCATGTATTTATCAGTCAGATGTAAGGTGTGTTCGGTGGAACACCAGCTCAAATTGTGCCCTATAACCAGAAAACTGCTCAGGTCATAGAATATAAAGTATAGAACTTTAGTACCACCTGAAGTTCTGTGGTTGTCAACACACACTTTTAGTACTGCATCTGTGGTGGTTAGAGAGATTTCTCATGGCACAACAGAAAGTACGATAATTTCTTCAATGGGTGCACAGGCAGTAGGAAATATGCCAGAGATTTTATATCTAACACAACTCCTGTTTGATATTTTTGTCCCTGTTGAAGAAATTGTCTTCATTTAATTTCTGTGAAACATCATGAAAGAAAAATCTCTATTACTGGAACACTAAAAAGTAAACAGTTTAAAAACTTTTTTTTAAACTTTTTAACTAACAAAGCTATTGATATGGTTGGAAGCGGTCCCGTTTCTAGCCTTTCAGATACCTGTCAATTTGAATCTGTTAAAAACCTGGTTCAATACAGGAAGTGTTGTCACAGACGTCATTTCGGCATGGGAAATGGGAAGTGACATCACTGACGGTATCGGAATTAGTTCACAGTTGATTTATCAGGTACGGGTGGGGCATTAGCAGAATAAGTAACGCCCTCTTCCTGCTAAATTCCCCCGATTTCATAAATCCGTGATTTATTGAAATCGAGATTCGGCCAGGATTTGCAAGTTTGTGCTATAGCTTAGTGCTATAGCTGGAGCTGGTGACCAGGGGGCATTGTCGTTGGTTATGCTATCGGTGGAGCTGCCGAACGGGGGATAAAAATGCTATTGGTTGAGCTGCTAACCAGGGGAGGGGGGTAAAGGAAGGAGAAGAAGAAAAGGTTCATGCTGCTCCTCCTTACTCTTATTATTCTCCTTACCCCTCCAGCACACCAACACCCCCCTAGGTCCCCTTGGCGCGATGTGCCTGCATATTCAACCTAGCTGATGAAGCGGCCCTGGTTGGAAGTCTACTTCTACTTTTTTTTTATTAAATTATAATAAAACAAGGAATGGCTACATTCATTTCTAACCTTTGGTCTTCATGATCATATAGAAAGTGGAGATTGTTATAGTGCAGATCAGATCATTTTATCCACATGATATGTGATCGAGATGTTTAAAGTTCTTTTTCCGGAGTTAAAATAAATGTTGGCATTACAGCTTATACTTTGCCATGTCTAGAATATTGGTTGGGTGACTTTAATATCTGAAAGCTATTTAGAAGTGTACAACATGAAGAAACATTTCAAACACTGCTGACTACAAATGTTTTGTTGCAGAGAGATACAAATCAGTACTTTGAACCTGGTCTCCATGTTGACATAATGTGAAACAAAGTGATTTTGTAATCAATATTACACCTGTCATTTTGTTTTAATTTTAAGTTATATATATAAGTATATATAGTACCAACGGCTTGCAGTGCCTATTCAGTGTAGTTAATGTCTATGCAGTCTTAGGCTAGGGTGGGTCTGGTCTTACCTGAGCTCAGAGAGAGTGGGTTACATGATCAGGCTGAGGATCCAAAAAATTTACTGCACTTTACTGGCAAAATCTGAGGTTGAATATTAATATAGTTTCAAAATGTATTAGTAATAACTATTGAACCCCCTGGGTGTTACAAGCTTTTCATGCCATTTTTTATGTAGAAGTACTGCAGGCACACGGAGAGGCGGCAGTTGTGCCCGATCCCGGAACGGTCACAGTTTGATTAACGATCAAACTGCGTCCGTACTGGCTTCGGGCATAACACCAAGGAGGTTAAATGATTATGTCTGATATTTTGTATTACCATATACATTAAACAAAGTAAATAGCTTTCTGTTTTTTCCTACTATTCTTTTCTAGTCTCATTTTCTCTCCAATTCTTTTATTTATTTTTTTATTTGTTACATCTTTTTGCACATCTTAAATGTGTTTATACAGTCGAGCCCATTATGATTCATACCCCTGACAAATTTTTACTTAAAGTAACTTTTATTTAACCAGCAAGTTATTTTTTGCCAGGAAATGACATAGGTGTCTGACAAAAGATAATAAGACAATGTACAAGAGGCATTTTTGTGGGAAAAAAACATTTCTCAGCTTTTATTTACATTTGAGCAAAAAGTGTCATGTCCAAAATTATTCATACCCTTCACAAACTGTCACATTTCAAAGTTCTATACCATTTGAAATAGTCCAAGCTGTTCTAAAGCATCCTAATTACCCTTATTAATTGGGAACAGCTGTTTTAATCAACTTAACAGGTGAAAACCAGCATCTCTCTGCAGTTGGCTTGTGGACAGTCATGGCTAAGAGAAAGGAGCTCAGTGAGGACCTGCGGCTGTGCCTTGTGGCTGCTCACAAGTCAGGAAAGGGCTTCAAGGCCATATCTAAATGTTTTCAAGTTCCAGCGGCAAATGATCATCTGGACAAAGAAAAAGACTTCTGGTCTTCTGTGTTACAGTTATGAAACATAAATGTAGTTATTTGGTCACAATGATGTTTCCTTCATTTGGAGTAAAAAAAAAGAAGCCTTCAACCCAAAGAACACCATCCCCACTGTCACACATGGTAGTGGGAACCACCAGCCAATGGACCAGGGATCCTAACCACAGTAAACGGCACCAAAGCGCAATACATGAGGATTCTCCAGGACAGCATCAGGCAGTCTGCATAGAAACTTGGCCTTGGGGACCAGTGGACATTTCAGCATGACAAAGACCCAAAACACACAGCAAAAGTGGTGAAGAAATTGTTTACAGACAACAACATTAACGTGGCCCAGCCAGAGTCAAATTGAGAATCTGTGGAGGGAGCTAAAGATCAGGGTGATGGCAAGAAGACCCTCCAACCTGAAAAATGTGGAGCTCATAGCTAAAGATGAATGGGCAAAAATACCTGTGTAGAGCTGGTCTGCAATATAGCCAAAAAGGCTTTTCTATTGATTAATGAGAAGGGGATGAATAATTTTGTACATGACACCTTTTGCTCAAATGTAAATAAAAGCTGAGAAATATTTTTTTCCACATAAATGCCTCTTGTTCATCGTTTTATTATTTTTTGAGAGACACCTATGTCATTTCCCGTCACAAAATAACTTGCTGATTTGAATAAAAGTAACTTTAAGTCAAAATTTGCCTGGGGTATGAATAATTATGGGCTCGACTGTATATGTTGGTGTCATTTATTAGATTGTAAGCATTACATTGGCGCATGTTAACTGGTCTTCTGTAAAGGAACCCACTTCTGCCGGTTCTCTAATGTTAATTTTCCAATGTATTTGTATACAAGATTTGAGAAATATGTATATCAACTTTAATATGATACCATGCTCTAGGTTTTATACACAGACACTATTAGTGCTTCTAGTGCTTCCTGTTCATATTTATCTGTGTATTGTTACCTATTTTCACTAATAAAATTTCAAATGATTAAAATATATATATATATATTTATTCAAAATTGTAAATACGGACATCTAGATATCTGTAGTGTTTAATTCAAAACACAGCAAATCCAGTTAATTTGAATTAAACACTACAGATATACAATGACCTAGACGAATGAGAACCTTCAGACATACAGACATCTAGGTTATTCTTTCTATATTATGCATTGACTGAGTGAAATGTTTATTCTCTAGATTCTAACATGGCTCCAAATTGTGCTGTTCTTGTGTCTTCTACCTTGGGGATCAGCCGCAGCAGTACGGTGGTCATAGCATACCTCATTCATGCCAAGAAATGGACTCTCCAGGTAATAGCAGGATTATTGCTAAACTTGTCTTCTAGAGGGTTGGGGTATACAGCATCTTTTTGTCACTGTTTTTCTTCAATATGATAATGACATGATAAAATAGATCTAGAGATTCAATCTTTGGTTGAATGGGCTAGCAGGGTGTAAAATGTAGGTTCATCACAGCACCCCACCTTAATCCTCCTGTAAAAGTGTCCTGAGCCCCCGACACAAGTATTGTGGACATGCCTTGGTGGGTGAAAATCATTCTAGGGGGACCTTAGCATTCTTGGTCAGGTTGCAGTTGCATACAAGTGCATGTTAGGTAATGCTAAACCTCTATTATTGAAATAAGTAAAAAAACAGCAGGCTATAGCCAGTAAAGTTAGGAAGGGAAAAATAGATGATGCTGGGCAGTGCCTTCTCTAGCCTTTCGGGGGGCCCATGTAAGTTCTCTCTTAGGGCCCCCTGTTCACCAGGGATGGGGGCTGCTATTGGTGGATCTGTCAATGCACCCTCCCTCACTGTGCAGATCTGAACATCGCAAGCTGCCTACGGGGGTGGGGGGTGTCTGTGGGTGGTGGTGGAGGCGGTGCTGTCGAAGTAAGTAAATCCATTCTGGAGTTAGTTACATGGCTCAAATAAATGATCACAGTACTGAAGTTCTACCCATATATATATATATATATAGTGTGCTGCAAATACTTTTGTGCATGCACTATATTTATATATATTCACCTTATTTATATTATATATATATATATATATATATATATATATATATATATATATATATATATATATATATATGACTAGGTTTCTGGAGTGCAGACAGATAATGGCTGGAAGGGTGGTGTGCAGCTTTTTGCTGACTCCTAGAACTTGTTATGCAAATACTGAAATGTTTTGATGGGTGGAAGTTAGTCTAGAAAAGTACGGTAGTAATTTTTTGTCCTTTTTTTGATTCTTGGCCTCCATAATTGATCATTTTAAATCCAATAGATGAAAGGGGTGAGTGATCTGTGAGAGTGCGTTAACAACTAGAATAAATTAAAAGAAAGAACAAGATATTGCTCCTATGTGCTCTCATTTGTACTTTTGCAACTCCTGAGTCACAGTCTGGGTGTGGTAATGATATTATACAATGGGATTGTTTTACTGTATCATAGTGTCAAATGACATTTCACTGACTTTCCAGACATAAATATTATTACTTCTTTATTCTTCTTATATTTAAACATTCTAATAAATACAATACAAAAGTAAAACTGGCATCATCTTTGTTTGGTCATGATCCAATAAAAGCATTTTCTGCTGTTTTCCTTCACAGGCAGCTTGGCACCATGTTCATCAATGCAAACACAACATGAGACCAAACAGGGGATTTGTGCAACAACTCTCAGAATGGGAAAATACAATCCTAGGTCATCAGATCACAGATATATCAGATCCAAAGTTTTAATAGCTACCGTATAATGATATATTAAATCATAGACCAGTGTAAACATTTAGTCACTATAGTTTCTTTTCCATGTCAGATTTTATTTAGCACACACCAGTCAATGTGATACTGTAGAAACTTGGAAAATGTGAATAAAGTCCATATATTGAATAAATGTCAATGTCTGAAATAAAGCACTGGTAGCATTGTAAATATTATACTGGACATATATATATATTAAAATGAAAGGTTACAGGAGGTGGGAAAACTGTCAGAGGCAGTTTCTGACAGCTTTCATTGCTCCTGGTTCTACTTAGGGGTCAGTGCCTGAGCTTGTGTATGACATCCAGTTGTCATACACTCCATGGATGGATCATCCCTTTGCTATAACTTTGTGTATGTGAGCCAGACAGCTTCAGCCCTGCTCACATACACACGGCAGAGGAAAGATCTGCCATGTTTATGTAAGCCTGGCTCACATACACAAAGCTGTAGCAGAGGGATGATCCAACCATGGACAGATCTTTCCACTGCTGTGTGTATGTAAACTGGGCTGAAGCTGCCTGGCTCAGATTTACAAAGCTGTAGCAGAGGTATGATACACCTACGGGCAGATCTTTCCTATGCTGTGTGTATGTAGGCTGGGCTGAAGCTGTCTGACACATACACAAAGTTGTGGCACAGGGATGATCCACCTACTGGCAGATCTTCCCTCTGCCATGTGTATGAGAGCCAGTCTGAAGCTGTCTGGCTCACATACACAAAGCTGTGGCATGATCCAACTATGGGTAGATCTTTCCTCTGCTGTGCGTATGTAAGCTGGGCTGGGGAAGCTGAATGTTAACATTCTGGTTTAAAATAAATAATTAGTAATACCTGTGTGAAATAGTTGTTTTATTTTTCTCCACCGGTTATTATGTTGGTGTTACTGGGGTATATCTTGTTTTGTAATTGATGTCTTCTCTACTGTTGTGTACTATTGTCTACTTCTTCTATGTATACAATTGTCTCTATACATTTTATTTTACTCTATGTACTCAATTTTCTCTATACGTTTTATTTAACTCTATGTATACAATTGTCTCAATAAGCTTTATTTCAACTCTATGTATACAATTGTGTCTATATGTTTTATTTCAACTCTATGTATACAATTGTCTCTATATGTTTTATTTCTACTCTATGTATACAATTGTCTCTATATGTTTTATTTTTACTCTATGTACACAATTGTCTCTATACTTTTTAATTTACTCTATGTACACAATTGTCTCTATACGTTTTATTTCTACTCTATGTATACAATTGTCTCTATATGTTTTATTTCTACTCTATGTACACAATTGTCTCAATATGTTTTATTTTACCCTATGTACACAACTGTCTCTATACGTTTTATTTTACTCTATGTACACAATTGTCTCTATACGTTTTATTTTACTCTATGTATACAATTGTCTCTATATGTTTTATTTTACTCTATGTACACAATGGTCTCTATGCATTTTATTTTACTCTATGTACACAATAGTCTTGATACGTTTTATTTTACTCTATGTATACAATTGTCTCTATACGTTTTATTTCTACTCTATGTATACAATTGTCTCTATATGTTTAATTTTACTCTATGTACACAATTGTCTCTTTGCATTTTATTTTACTCTATGTACACAATTGTCTCCACCAGTTATTATGTTGGTGTTACTGGGGTATATCTTGTTTTGTAATTGATGTCTTCCCTACTGTTGTGTACTATTGTCTACTTCTTCTATGTACTCAATTGTCTCTATATGTTTTATTTTACTCTATGTATACAATTGTCTCAATAAGCTTTATTTCTACTCAATGTACACAATTGTCTCAATAACTTTTATTTCAACTCTATGTATACAATTGTCTCTATATGTTTTATTTCAACTCTATGTATACAATTGTCTCTATATGTTTTATTTCTACTCTATGTACAATTGTCTCTATGTACTGTGGCAGGAAGCCTGTCAAATCCTCTGGTTGCATCCAGTATGGGATATACAGTATGTGTGTCCAAGATACCGGCAATATGCCAAGTACTTTGCTATCTGACCAGCAGAGGGAGCTGGAATTGCTGGGCCTGGTGCAGGGTAAGACCAGCTGTATCCTGTGAACTAATTAGAGTTGGTTTGGTTCTATAAAACCCCCTCACCTGTTGAGTCAAATGGCTCCACCCTGAACCAGTCCTGTGTGTGACTGGGGAGCAGTGTGTACCTGTGTGGCAAGATCTCTATGTGTCTGTTTATATGGACTGCTGTTATTCTGGACTTTTCTGCCTTCTTTGATGTACATATTGTATATAGACTTGCCCCAATAAACCAACCGTGTGTTTTCACCTGCGAACCTGTTTGCTGTGCCTCCTTTGCCTGCTGGGGACCCATCCAGAGTACCGCACCTTGCCACTCTACCGCTAATCCCTCACAGTACTCTATGTACACAACTGTCTCTATACGTTTTGTTTCTACTCTATGTATACAATTGTCTCTATATGTTTATTTTTACTCTATGTACACAATTGTCTCTATATGTATTATTTCTACTCTATGTATACAATTGTCTCTATATGTTTATTTTTACTCTATGTACACAGTTGTCTCTATATGTATTATTTCTACTCTATGTATACAATTGTCTCTATACGTTTTATGGTACTCTATGTATACAATTGTCTCTATACGTTTAATTTTGCTCTATGTACACAATTGTCTCTATATGTATTATTTTACTCTATGTACACAATTGTCTCTATATGTATTATTTTACTCTATGTACACAATTGTCTCTATACGTTTTATGGTACTCTATGTATACAATTGTCTCTATACGTTTTATGGTACTCTATGTATACAATTGTCTCTATACGTTTAATTTTGCTCTATGTACACAATCGTCTCTATATGTATTATTTTACTCTATGTACACAATTGTCTCTATATGTATTATTTTACTCTATGTACACAATTGTCTAGATACGTTTTAATTTACTCTATGTATACAATTGTCTCTATACGTTTTATTGTACTCTATGTATACAATTGTCTCTATAAGTTTTATTTTACTCTATACATTTTCTTTCTATACTAATAAAATGTGTTGTTTGTATAGATTTGTTAGCCTAAATACTGATTGGCGCAGTATTTGGCCATATTCCCTTTGGGCGTATCCAGTTTATGTGTCTTCCTGTTGGCCTTCCTCTCTGGTGACACTCTCTTCTTCTTGGCTATTTGGGCTTCTGTTGTTTGATGCCCTTCTTTACCTGTGGTTAGGAGAGGACAATGCTGCATCTACCCTGGTTATGCTTTTCAGAAGTGATGCTATAAGTTGTGTTACACACTACACAAGGTGAACATCAACAGCCAATACAAACTTTACATAACTGCCAGAAACAACAACTACCAGCATGCCCTAGCAGCCAGAAAAGTGATTGTATTTACCTTTCTACCTAGGTGAGCTGTGATACTATCGCCACACTGACATGTCACTGTCTAGTCTTAGTACATAGATCACAGCCCACCTCCAATTGTTTATACACATTGGGAGCCAGCTTCCTGTGTCACATGACCCCTTTCCATGTGTGCAGGGATTGGCTGCCTGGCAGGGGGCGTGTCTGCTGGCCGTCATTGGTAAAGAAGTGTAATGAGGAAGTGGCGCTGTACTGCCCACTAGTGAGGTGTCCCCGCTCGGGGCAGGATGACTTCCTCGGGGCTCCGGGACTGTGTGCGGGAATGGGAAGAGCTGCAGCAGAATTATAATGACATCCAGGTGAGCCACACACCGTGCGCGGGGGACACGGGCCCCGCCCCCTACTTAGTGATTGGCGGAGCGGCCACAGCGGACAGTGCCATAAGGCGAGAAGGACTAGAGGAGGAAGTCTCCATGGTAACTGTGATGGTGCAGATGAGTGTCAGCACAAAGGGTAGTGTAGGTCGGTGGTGTACTGACAGCTGTCACCTTCATCTCATTGTGTTCAATATATAAATATTCCCACGTGTGTAATCCCTTTATTGATCCTGCCAAAAATCCACACAGCTTCTAATTTCCTGCTCTGGGCTCGCAATACATTACATATATACTTACACTACAGAGTATCTCCCATCTTTACAACATAGAGGAGGGTGTTGAGTAGTCCAATGAAGTGTCCTTTCATGGGCAGGAGTTAGCTGTTACATTGGAGATCATCCCAGGAAACATGACTAACCAGTAGAAACGTGATAGACCTCACTCGTGGACACCGTTCACATGTGCGTCTGTAAGGCTTAAGCTAGGTTTCCACAGTGTTGTCAGCACCTCCTGCGTTGACTGCATTCCTTGACGGGCTTGTTGAGGGAGCTGATCCATATTACCTGCCTACTGCACCGGCTGTTCCCACAGCATTGGGTCGGTCAGCCAGACAGAAGGTCAACGTAGTGCACTACCCCCACCTTCCGCCCGGCAGACCAGCTCAATGCTGCAGGTGCAGACTGAGCCGATAACGGTGTGGAAACTTTGCCTTAAGCCCCCCATACACCTTTAGATCTCTCTGCCGGATATCCTTTAAATCTACCAACAACTATGTAGTGCCTGGTCTTCTGCGATTGAACACAGGTAGACTTGATGGTTTAGAAAGTCCCTCATATTACATGGTTTTGGTAAAGCAGAAGGAGATCTAAAGGAAATCTGACAGAGAAATCTAAAGCTGTGTGGGGGCCCTAAAGGCTCCACTATGCATTAATGGATCCAATAAACACAACCTATGCATTAAGGGTCTGTCAGGGATGTGTTACGTGACTTTATGTCACGTAAAAGTTTTGTTAAACAACGCATACTATTGCGTTTCAACAGGTTCAATTAATTTGCACCCATAGTTGCATTGGCTTATGTTGCGTTAATGTCAACGCAGTGCCCTGCGGTGATTTTTAACGTAATGCGAGCTGACGGATCACACCAACAGATGTGTAGACTAGTAAATTTCAGGCTTTTTACGTTAATTCACATGGGGGGTGGGGGACAAAGCAGGAGATTTCCAGGCTGCAGAAACCCAGAAAGCACATGTAAATGCTATCAGTATCATAGTTGTGGGCACTGGAGGACTTTGCAGGCTTCCAAGGATTTAGGGCTCCTATCATACATTGTACAATCTGGAAACCGTTGTAGCACCCCTCTACAATGTCCTGTGCATTCTTTCCTTTAAGTGGTTGGAACTTTTGGTTCTGTTTCCAGCCTTGGCACAGTGAACTATAGACTCTAATTAGTCGTGATAAGCGCAATAACTTTGATTTTTTTTCTGTTCATATTGTAGTCTCCACCCTCCTACAGTTGTCCTTATCACTACTAAATGAAATCACATTAAATATTTTTTAAGCTGGCCATAGACACTTCGAGTTCCCAGAGATCAATTTGTTAAACGATCGCATTATCCGATTGTGTCTTTGATCCTTCATCGTACATTGATCAAAAGTGCACCATTTTTGGGATCCGATTTATGCGCCGATCGAGCGGTGACGTAACTTAAGATTGGCTACACAAAAAAAATGGGATCGGAAATGATGGAAGTGGGATCAGGCCTGCATGGGTTGATCGAAATGGCAGATCTTAAGGCAGTGTTGGCCAACTGAGTTGGCATGTAGGGCCACAAGTGCAGGCCCTTAGCATCACTAAAGGGCCGCACATAACATTTTGAACCTATACTGACTTGTATAAGCATTTGTTAATGCTTAAAGAATGACAGCAAGCATAGCTAGAAGATATACATAGTCATATACATCATCAAATGTTATATGCCTCATAGATATGCCCCTATTCTTGGGTTATGTGTCACAATATATATGATACAATCACCCCCGTTCATTGGTGGATAGTGGGAGCATAGGCACTCACTAGTCTGCTAATTCCCCGCCAACACTAGTGGAGAGGCGAGGGACTTTCTCAGGCGCCATCTGGGTCGCTGATTGGCTTTTTCATACGTCTATCAGGTAAGTTTATCGCCTCTCCTCCTCTTCCCACTCCCAGCTCCTATGCCCTATGCAATAACAAGTTTCGGGGGGTGCAAGTGGAGGACCACAGGAGGCCATTGAAAAACACGCAAAGGGCCGTAGGTTGTGCACATGGGTCTAAAGCCAGCCATACACAGTCGGATTCCATGGCCGCTCGATCACCCATCCGATCGATTCCGACGATTCTGCCGGGAATCGGAGGTGTGATCGATCGGCCAATTAAGAGAATCCGATCGCAGCATACCACCTTGTCCAACGGATTCCGGGACGATTCCGTGTCCGATTCCATCTCCGACTCCACCTCACAAATGGCAACTCCCCCTGATCTGTGCAGAATCGGATCAAAAAGACCAACATGTTGGTTCTCTGTCGGATCCAATTCTGAGCCCCTGATCAATCGGATGCGATCGATCGGACAAGGTGGGCTGCACACGATTCCGGCACGATCGATTCGCGTGCACGCGCCCGGAATCGATCGTGCCGGAATCCGGTCGGAATCCGACCCGTGTATGGGGGCCTTTAAGGTCTCCAATAGCATCTATCAATTTCTCATCGATCAACTAAAAATTACAGACATGTCCGATTCCTGCCCGATCAAGATTTTTCATGTCATTTCGGTCTATCGTGGTGATCGATCAGTCCGAAATCATACAAAGCGTCTATGGCCAGCTTTAATGATCACACCTTGAGATTTGTTTGTGATCACTGATATCACTAGAGTAGTCATCGGCTTTTGAGTTGTCAGTTGCAGCATTGAAGCTATCCGTCACAAATTACTGTAGGAAGCCAACAATTTTCTATTTGAAAAAAATAGATTTTGCAGTTGTCTTCCAAAATCACTGAATACTGCTGTGCTTTATCGATGGAGAACACCTCAAGTGTTGTGGAACAATGGATCTTAAGATGCTAATTGAAAAACAGGGTTTTGATATACAAGCATGAACTGGTCACTTAAAACGTGTATGCTTGGCTCTTGGTACCATCCTCCCCACTGCAAAATTTTAGCTTGCCAAATAAATAATGAACAGACCATGACACTCACTGAAAAATCTGACCAATTTGGTGATCGTGTCCTTTTTCTTGGATGACCCGTTTTTAAAATGTCCCAAGAAGCCTCTCTAATGAGCACTTGTAAGTAAGCCTGCAGTGTGTATTTTTTCTGTTACTCTTTTGGTTACATTGGACACATAGACTGATATCTCGGTGAACTTTGACACAGCTTTGGATCTTTAGATTAGTAGGACAGGAGGTTGTGTAGTAAAGGTATGTAATCTGCCCTTTGTACCAGTCACATTCAGGTGTTTTGTTGGGGGGCGATATCTATCCTATATATGGGTTCACACGTGTAGATTTTTTCCTTCGACCAAGAACGAACGATTTTTTGGTTCATTGAACAAAAATCTAGAATGGATAATTATCTTTCGGCCTCGAACAAAAAATTGTATGAACATGTTGGTAAATTTTGTATCTGTCATTGTAATTTCTAATGTATTTTCATTTGATATTGGGATGGAGAACAAAAAATCTAATGTTACATTCGATAAATGAACGAACGATGTTTGACGACATCGAACAAAAATCTAATTGGCAGTTGATTGAAGAAAAAACCCAACCCATGGGCATACCCGGCACGTTTAGTGTTTTAATGCTGCCCTACCAACTTCTTACTTTCCTTGCCCAACCCCTCCTCCCTAGCTGGCCACTGCTGTCCCTCTTATATAGGGCCTCTAAATGCATTGCGTTGTGTACCGCCAATGCATGTATCAGTTGCACGGTACACAATGCATGCATTTCCACATGCGTTGCACGAATGCAGTTACAAGATGTGTGTAGCAGGGCTTTGCAGTAAAGGCAGCGCAGCACGTATAGTGTATCTGAGCCGTGTATGTTATGACTTCAGTCCAAAGTTTCTTTGAAAAGTGGTAGGCCCTGTGGTCAGCAATTATTGTTCAGTAAAGAGGCAACAGAATCATTTGCACAATAAGCCTTAGATTTTCATGCTTTGCTACTGTTTAAAGACAAACCTTTTACGTTGCGACATTTGCATCTAATTTGTATGGCAGAATAACTGTCACGTATGTCCAAATGTACAACAGAAATGGATAAGTAGTCTTCATCGACCTTGGAGTGTTTGCAGGTCAGCTGCATTAGAACTGTTAACTACAGGAGACTACTTGTTTCAAGTGTAACTAATTGTACCTTCCAGGAAGCCAAATGGAAACTGCAGAATGATCTCGGTTCTTGGTCATGTGTGGTTTTTGGTATTGCCATCTATTTTTTTTTGGGGGGGGGGGGTTGTTTGTTCAATTTATTTTTATTAACTCTCTACACAGGTTTTTAACATTACAACAAAGACTGTTATCATAAATTATAGATACCAGACAAAATAGCCAACTGTATGGACTAGTAAAAGTCCAGCAAGATGCTAATAAAGCTGCAACCAAACCAATGGCAATGAGCAAGGGTTTTAGGGTAACTATAAGTAACTTATATAGTCTAAAGCCCCCCATAGACAGGCAGACTCCTCCATGCAACTTCTGTACAACCAACT
>CM070033.1:93676962-93698767 GCA_036250615.1 Ptychadena robeensis
TGGAAAAGTTGGGGGGTCGTCTTATACGCCCAGTCGTCTTATACGCCGGCATATACGATAGTTTAATGTTCAGTTTGATTATAATGATCCAAATCAGTGATGTTTTCTGTCTTTCAGTATATTAAAGCTAGCCATAACCGGCTCATTTCTCATGTGATTATTGTGCGATCAATTGCAATGTGCTTACACAAAAATCTACTAATGATTGCACAATTGTTGGGAAATTGATGCGCACCACCTTGGGGAAACGATCCCTGGACGATGCTAATGGTGATCAAACAGGGAGATACCGACAAGTCGGATTCCTGTCCAGTCGATTTTCTGTTCGAGCCAGATGGGCTGCATTCAATTGAACAATTGTTCAATCGCTTGATCGAATGATTAATAGCTGTTAACATGCACATCAATTGTTTGGGAATTAGATGAAAAATTGTCTCTTGTATGGCCGGCTTTACACTGTTTCTAATATATAACAAAATATTCCAGAGGTTGTATGCTGACCAATCTCTGCTTGCATGTAGGGTTAAAAGCAGCCAAGAAAATGAAGAAGACCAAGTCAAGGATATACAAGAAAACATTAAGCTGCGAGAGAAAACTTTCTTTGATATGGAGTCTTATCTTCCTAAGAAAAATGGGTAAGGGAAATGTTCTTAAAAACTCCAAAGTGCAAGAAAATTATTAGGGATTTGATCTACAATATTCCTTTAATGGTTTTTAGCTGCCAATAAACTACTGACTTTAGAGCCACATCTACTTATGGAAAACCGAACACAAGCAAAATTTCTATCTAGCAGACTATTCTTGAAGTTTCAAGAGTCATTTACAAGTCAAGTACAAGATAAAGACATTTGCAGTTTTTTTTTCTAGCTTCCTATTAAAGTTTGGAGTCTTGTTCTGTCTGTAATTTGTTTACTAGCTCTCATCCCTATATTCCACTTGCCTCCCTGGCCTCTTCTTAAGCTGGCCACACACGGCTCGATGAAGTAACAGATTAGAGGAACATCGGGTACCGTGTGCGCTCACGGCTCCCGATGTTCCTCTAATCTGTTTCTTCATCTGAGCCATCCACGGTTCTTTTGAACATGTTGGAAAACCTTGGTCGAAATGTATTACATTGAATAGGGACCACGAGTCCCTGCCCAATGTAATGGAGGCGCTGACAGCTGAGCCATGGGGTCTCCATGCAAAGCATCATTGGAGCTGAAGACACAGCAGTGCTGCGCCTTCAGCTCCT
Source organism: Ptychadena robeensis (assembly GCA_036250615.1). Lineage (NCBI taxonomy): Eukaryota > Metazoa > Chordata > Amphibia > Anura > Ptychadenidae > Ptychadena > Ptychadena robeensis. The sequence goes on from CM070033.1 coordinate 93,678,197, forward strand.
TCGATGTTGGGCAGGAGCGCGATTACGCCATCATGCCGCTGCCGGGAACCTCGAATGGCTCCATTATCAAGCCGTGTGTTCCTGGCTTAAGTGTACAATTGGGATGAATCTGTAAACAATTGTTTATAATGGTTCTAAAAGAGCAAATAAAGAAAAATATATTTTACCGCAATTTAATCTCCAATTCCAGAGAGAGAGAGACTGACTTTGCTCAGCAAATAGCAGCTAAAATAATATGATATAGAGGTGTGCTTACTATTTAAATGTAATTCCAAACACGCCTTTCACTGAGCCCAGTCTTCCGTTATAGATAGTATAGGACTTTAAACGAATACATATCCCTCTTGAGAACAAACGTTTAAATATATTTGTAGAATATGAACAAACAAATATTATATACGTAGAATTGATGACATCTGTAAAAAATAAAAACGCAACCAGTAACAACCCATCATGCACTGGTTTTCAGTGAAGTGAATTACTCCACCTTGTATTGAATAGGAATCTTAATGAGAAGGTGTTTTATTTCAGATTATACCTGAGTCTGGTGTTGGGGAATGTGAATGTGACACTCTTAAGCAAGCAGTCAAAGTAAGTAAAAAGACATTCTAATGAACTTTCTGAAACCTTCTAAACTTTCTGATGTGTCACGATATATAGCAACATTGTAGTTTTTCAGGAAATTCAGAAGATGTCACATTCTCTAAAATTGCAAACAGACTAAAAAATGCTCTGACACTATTCTTTTTTTCAACAAATATAAGAATATAATACCAATAAAACAAGTGAACTTGCGAAACAAGTTTGTGTTTATATTACCCCTGCTTAAATGAAATGATACATCTGATATCAGATTAGGCTATTCATTTTCTTCTGAATTCATAGGTGCATTACATGTCTTTATTTTATCAGGTTTGCTTACAAAGATGAGTATGAAAAATTCAAACTATACCTAACCATGATCCTCATGGTCTTGTCCTTTGCATGTCGCTTTATTCTGAACTCCAGGTGAGTTTTTGCACTTCTATCTTAAAATATGGCAGTATAATTATCCTTATCATAATAGATTATTATATGGTAACGTTTTTACAAAAAAAGTGCTCAGGATGTTCTAGTTTCAGCCCTATCTTCTCAATAGCCCTATACCCTGAGACCTCTAGGGCAATGATGTAGGTAGGGGACAAAGATTCTAAATAGTCTACCTGGCTGAAACCTGGCTATCCCCCATGTACTCAGTTGGAGCTTTGCTGAAAGAAGACCACATAGTAAGAAGGGGACCAGAAATAAAGGCCTGTCCTTCCTCCACAGCTTTCGGATTAGGCCTTGATTTCTCTCATTTTACTCTTTGATCCACCCCAAATATTTCAGCTTGTGGTAGACATTTGGTGCCCTCTTCTCTAGTGGACTCTTTTTGACCGAGGTCCAGTGGTTGTCCCTCACTAGAAATTGTTCACTTTTGAAAACGGTTTGCAAAGATTAAACGAATTATTAAGAATATGTTTTTCAAACCTTAATTGCTGATCTGATTGTCCCTTCCTGTGTTATCCAAAGCCAAAGAGGTTCTTGAGAAATAAAGCCTGCCAGACACGCACCGAGCAGCGGCCGTTTTTGGCGCCGACCAATGGGCGTGCGCGCTCACGGGCGTCGGTGTCAAAATCGGCCGCAGATCGGGGGTTCCCACATGCTCCACAGCTCGGCCGGCCAGAGAACGGACATGTGCGATATTCTCTGGCCGATGCCAGCCGATGCCGTTAGTTTCAATGGAGAAGGGCATCTTCATTGAAGCTAACGGCGGGCACCCCGATTCTGTCATCTCTGGATAGCAGCGTGATGATGTCATCATCATTCATTCCTGCCTTTAGGCTCCATGGTTCTCCATCACTGAGAACTTGGAAGAGAGGTAGGAATAACATCTGCATAGACACAATCAGGATCTGTTGCTTTAAAATGAAGACACCCATAGAAGTGATGCATCTTCTTAACCTCCTGAGCGTTTCGTTCATGGCACAGTTTTTTCATAACCGTGCCACAGGCAATCGTGCCGGAACACAATATGCTCTGCCGCGATTGCCTGCTCAGCTGGAGGAGGTAAACATAAGTCCAGCGTCACTGGAGACGCCGGACTTACGTTGAAACAAAGCGACGCCCCTCCAGTGAGACGGAGGTCTATGGCGCCGCCTTCCCCCGCACCTATGACGCGATTGGGGGCGGACCCGGAAGCATCAGCATACATGCCGATGCTCCTGACCGCCGTAGAAAGACGGCGATACCTAGAGTGTGGCTCTAGTTAACTGGGGCTGAGTTTCATGATGCATGAAACTTGGGCTGAACGCTCAAAGTTAAATGAACATGGCTGCTTATTCAAACAAACATGGCAATGTGATTAGTGTAGATGGTGTGTGATGCAAGCAATGTAAAATAAAGTCAGCATTGTCATTCTGCAATTTCCATGTACTTGTTTTTCCTTTTAGGGTGGGTGATGCTGTGTTTAACTTCTTATTGGTTTGGTATTACTGCACACTTACAATCCGGGAAAGCATTTTAATCAATAATGGTTCCAGGTTAGTGGAAATTCTCTTTGTTTTCTTATATATGAAGAGTATATTAAAGGAAAAATTACTTTCAATGAAATATGTTTAATCGTTGTCACTATTATTATTGAATGGCTGCACAAAAAAACCTTCCAGATGTGCTCTTTGAAGTTAACCCAATTTACATGTGCATGTCCCATCACATCACGGGGGGGGGGGGGGGGGGGGGGGGGGGGGGTGACATCGTCTTTAGTGAAGAAGCCAGCTGAGAGGATCGGAGCCACTGGGACAGCACAGAACAGTGAGTATGTGCTGCCCGGGCTCTGATCTTCACCTGACGGCTCGATCTCGTCCGCTGCAATACTGACAGAAAAGTGCTGGACGAGATAGAGCCATCAGAAGCGCTAGGGAGTTAAGGGTTGGTTGTAAGTTAGTCAAAACCATTTTTTCCATAGGAAATGGCAATAATGTGTTCTGGACCTCACAAGTTACCTATTTCCTAACATTTCATAATAAACAAAGATGATAAAATATGTGTAACGTACAAGAAACAACAATAATATCCCTGCTTTTATAGCAAATAAAGTTCTAACATATTTCTAGTCTACCAAAAACAACAATTTAAGACTCTCTTCTTTTGCTCTATTATAATTGCCTTTTATTCTTTTCTTATTTCCCATCTGTCCTGCCTTTTTTTGGGGCCACTTGAAACGGACAATGCACTGATCCTCCTTAGCACAAAGGGAAATTCCTAGACACCTATGGGGTCCTTGCTTTCATCCCTGTGTATGCTCATATATCTGAGCTCAGAGGCAAGTTTCTCTGGGGGTCCTTGGGTGCAACCCCCAGGCAATAGCGTTTGTACTGGCTGTACAGAAGTCGTGCTTTAAAATGTCAATAACCCTTTCTGCCACAGGAGGGCATCTGGAAAGCATAAACTAATTCAGGTCATAAATAGAAACTTTGGTTGTAATTGGTCAAATCTCGAGGTTACTACCACTGTTTTAATGCAAACAGATTCCTTAAATTTGATTCATTATGAATATAAAAGCCTGTGAACATGGTCCATATTACAACCGGATACAAAATAATTGCAAACCCCAAAAAAAGTATTTTGATCTCTCTAGAACCACAATAAACAGTGTATGCGTCTTTAAGGGCACCTCTTTACAATATGGACCATTTGCCACCATGTTGTTGTTTGTTTAATTTTACATGGTTTATATGAAAGTTTTATGTAAATAAATATTCTATTTCCTTTTTCACAGAATTAAAGGCTGGTGGGTCCTAAACCATTATATATCCACCTTCCTCTCAGGTGTCATGTTAACCTGGTGAGTTTACATTTTGTACCTACAACTATACATTCAAACCATAGGATTGTTCCTACTAGAGTACAAGCGATGTCAGTGTACTCTTGGCAATGCCTACCTGAGATCTCTTCATAGTTCAAAGTGGCACTATGTATACTGAGCTTTACCTGAGCCATTCCTGCTTACTTCCTATTCTTCGTCATCCCGTTTAACCTTTACTGCTTTGCAAGGCAATTACATAAAGAACGTATACCGAATAGCTGTGACTTCACAGGCTTTGTGCTAATTTCTACATAAACCATTTACATTGGCATATCTTTATAATCCAGATCAGTTATAATTTTTTTTTAAATTAAGTTATATTTGTATTTATTAAATATCTTTATTTTAGCAGTAAAAGGTAATAATGGTTTAAGGCAGATGCACTGACCGCACCTATCAGACACGCATGATAATAGTAACCTAATTAAAACAAATCTGTACCATGACCAAATTCTAATGGAATCTATCTGCTAGTATGCTGCATTGTACTTTATTGTATATCCTCTGTTTATATCCCATTTCACATCTGCAAAATCTTCACTTTGCATCCCAGACCCTTAGGGCGGCATTGTATTTAACAAAACCTAAAAAGACACTGGGTATCCTATGGCCATAGAAAATAACAGTAATGCTTATAATATCTGACTGAGAACAGCAAACTAGGGTACGGATTTAATATCAGATTTGTCAGTTTTACAAAATGCTTTGTATTTTAGGCCAGATGGATTAATGTACCAGATGTTCAGAAACCAATTCCTTTCATTTTCTATGTACCAAAGTAGGTATGACATTGTGTGTGTGTGTGTGAGTTTATATGTTTTGCCTGTTTGCTAAATCTACCACCATTTTACACATTTGCCAAGGGCTTATTTTATTTTTTATTTATTTTGCTCCTGCAGGTTTTGTTCAGTTCTTGCAATACTATTACCAAAGTGGCTGTTTGTATAGACTACGAGCTCTTGGAGAACGGCATAACATGGACCTTACTGTGGGTATGTGAAAGGAACGTTGTTTAGTTAAATAATGTAGTTCAGAAAACAAATCTGATTTTACATATTTCATTTTCAATTTGACCACCAGTAGAGTGGTAGTTTGCCCATGGCTGGTCTAGAAATATAGACGCTTAGAAATGTGCAAAATGTCTTGGTATGTTGTGATGTTCCTTCACTTCAACTAAAAGTCCAAGTCCCACCCTTGAAAAAGAACTTCCTCACCAAACTTTATACTTGGCACAGTGGTAGGTACTGTCATCCTGGTACCCAAAAAACCCAGATTTGGTCCATAAGCTGCCAGACGAAAAAGCTTGATTCATGACTCCGTGAGAAAGAACACCTTTCCCCTGCCTCTGAGTCTAGTGGAGGCATGTTTTACAACACTCACTGTGAACAGAAATAGGGGGTTCTAGAGCAGTGGTGGGCAACTGAGTCGATATGGAGGGTCACAAGCCCTTGGCATCACTAAAGGGCCGCACACAACATTTTTAATCTATACTGACTTGTAGTGATGGCCGTCCACGAACAGGCAGATCAGACTTTTAAAGAAGTCCGCCGTCCACCTGTTTGTGGGCAGATTTAAATTCCCTGCCTCCGTAAGTGACGTCACATCCGGTACCTAGAACGCATACTTTCTGGTTGCAATAGCCGGATGTGACGTCACTGACGAGCCAGCTGCTCACTAGAAGACAGGCTTCATGCCCCATCTTCTAGTGAACAGATTCTTCCTCCGGCGGGATCTCACCAGTAGAAGAATCTCCTCGCGGCGAACAGGGCAGGTCAAACACCCGTACTGCTCGCCCGCTAGAAGGAGGGCAAACATGCATGTTTGCGGGGGATTGGCAAACAGGTGAGTTCCAATGCCCTATACATTGACAGTTAGGTTTCAAGGGCCGCAAGTAGAGGCCTGAGGGGGGCCACATGTTGGACACCAGGGTTCTAGAGGCTCATCACTTCATCCAAGAGTGTGTATTAAAATAAACACAACAGTGATTACACTTCCAAATAAAATGATCCCCTCCCATAACTGAGAAGTAACTTGGGGGCTACAACCCACCCCAATCATTTCTTTATGCTCTAAACATAAATTCATTTTAAAAAATAATAGTTTTGCTCATCCTCGTGTCAAACTGACATTATGTTGCTATATACAGCACTTCTGCCTTGTAATCCAGATATATTTGTCTGTTTCTAGAGGGGTTTCAGTCCTGGATGTGGAGAGGATTGACCTTCCTACTTCCATTTCTGTTCTTTGGGCAGGTTTGTATAGCAATAGGCTGTTTATTGTTGCTTCCAATTAGAAAATAATATTATGTTGTGTTTGCAGCTGTTACTTTTAGACCAGAGGAAGTTTATTTAAAGTTATTATTCTTTGTGTTGCAGTTTTGGCAGCTCTATAATGCTATCACACTTTTCCAACTAGCAAGACATCCAGAGTGCAAGGAATGGCAGGTACTGTACATTATATGGTCTTCTTGTACCTAGAGGTTTCAGTCTGTACATTATGGAATCGTTCTCAAAGCTATGCAGTGCAGACTGAGCATGTGTCACTCATTCTTCTGAGCTCAATATGGTTCTAGAATATTTCAAAAATGTATAGAAATTGATCTGCTTCTACAATGTGTGGAATCCCCATTAAGTTTTGAATGTCCATAGCAGGGAACACATGGTTCGATATTTGAGCCTTTTGATGTTCCCTGCAGCAGCATGATGATGTCATCACGCTGCTTTCAGATATTGGAGGAGCTGGAGACAGCCAATGCTTTGCATGGAGACCCGCGGTTTCCATGCAAAGCAATGGACATTGGCCATGATTAACGGTCATGTCCAATATCCCTGTTTTCTGGGGAAACAGGGATGGCCGCATATGATATGGGCCAGATAGAATGGCCGTGAGCGTGCACGAAGCAGCCATCGATCTGGCCCATATCTACATGTGTGTACCCTGCTTTAGTCTTAACTGACATTTAGATGAGACTGTAAGATATATATGAAGGGGCAGCTGGGTGCTGTACATAGATTCCTGGAAACAAGAAGCTGAGGTAATGTTCACATATGAAGTGGAGTCTTCATTGAATTAGAGGGACTGTCCAAGGACAGTGAGGCAAGGGTGGAAAGTGCTATATGATGCTGTTTTCCCTCCTCCTAATCTGAGGTGGATTTGATGCAACTTCTTATTTAAATTGTGAGGAGTGGTGCAGAAGTGTCACCTTTGTATAAGTTAAGTCCCCCATACACATGTAGATTGTGACCCGAAGTTTTGGCCAATCAACCGTGTCAATCTGCCGAAACATCAGGTCACAATCGGTGCACCAGTGCTGTCCGGCGGGTCTCTCTAGCTGCTCGTGCCGTCAGCTAGGGAGACCCCTTAGACAGCAAGCTGGCTGGGCTGTGTGTCAGCCTAGAATGAAGGGAGAGGGAAGGTAGCTGCTAGCACCTTCCCCCCTCAGAAGCAGACAGGCTAATTCCTCAGCACTGAGGGATCTCAGATGCCTTGGAGCTGAGGAGACATACTTTAGATATCAGACCGATCTAAGAATTACAGACATGTCCATAATGGCTTAGATCGATTTGGCTGCCAATTTAGGCTCTAAGCTTAAGATCAGCACCCGATTTCTTGGCCAACCAATCCCCAAGACCTTGCACGGCAGTCGGTCGGCGTTTTCCCGAAAAATCTAAGTGTGCATGGGGGGCTTAAGGCGTTTTCGAACTTTCTTAACAGGCCAGTTCATGGTTCCTAGGACTACACATGCATGCATGCACGCACATCACTCACTCATACATAAACATGCATCATACAAGCATACAACCCCCATGTAATAAATACAGCACATCTATCAACCATCCAAATGCCCCACCTACAACCAAAACACATTTCAAATCCACCCAAATTCCCCATTCTCTGCTCTCTTTACCAATTGGGTATTGGCAACAAATTGGCAACAAGAATAAATAAAAAGCTGCTAACTTACTGAAGTCAGATAAGTCAGAGAGAACCATGGAACAAAGGGGGGCTGTCAGCCAAAGAGTTCATTGACAGGCAGAGCACGTTTAACTCATCCTTGACAACATGCACCCTACCGATTGGACAAACTGTATCGCTGACGTGAGACTGCTCCTCCCCTACAGCATCCTCTACATGTTCTAGGTGCAAGGGTCAGATAAACTTCCCGGGTGGGCTATGGTTTGAGGACCCCTGATATTAAACTTAAGGGCCTTTAGTTCACTTTGTAATCTTATATACCAAATGTTATTAAGCTAATAAATGTTTTGCAAATTCTAATGCCTCCTCTCCTTAATTAAAATAGTAAATGAAAGCAGAAAAGGTTACATTTTCAATCTACTTTGTTTTCATATGATTGTGACTGAGTTTGAACTGTAGATCCAGCCTCACAGCTTGTAAAGGCTGATTCTAAAAATGTGTTAAGTGTGATATTTGTTAATAACTTTTTCATTTTGTTATTTGTAGGTAATAATGTGTGGTCTCCCTTTTCTTGTACACTTCTTGGGAAATTTCTTCACAACTTTGCGAGTCGTCCACCAGAAATTCCAGAAACAAACTGAGGAACAGAAGGACAAGTGATCTGGCTGTAGATTATCATATCTTGTCGTTCTGGAAGTCCATATGATGGCTAAGAGCCGGATATGTCCCCCTGTTATACTCAGCACTCCAGTTGGTTGTAAATTTGAGTGAAAACTGAATGAAAGACTTGTAAAGTCAGATCTGTCACTCCTAAAGCAACTCTGTCACTGTCAAAGTAGAATCCTAGTCTGCAAAGAAAATCTTAAATTCTTACCTGTCCAGCTACACTGCCAAACTGTGGTCTTCTCTATTTCTCCATCTTCACTTCCATGGTTGCTTCCACTAACTCCTTCATCACCAATGTCACCTGTTGTGATATAGAGGCTCAGCAGATAAAACCTCTGAGCTTCTAATTCTGATGCTTCCCCCCCCCCCCCCCCCCCCCCCCCCCCCCCCCCCCCCCCCCACAATCTTATGTCTTGAACACGGTGGATGTGGCACAGGTAGTGAGATTAGGTTCTCCATTTTTTCTTTGCTTTCTACCATTTTGAATAGGGATGGTCACATTATACACTCCTGGCTCAGGTGCATCTTTGTAACTGTTCTTCTCTTCACATTTTTGTCTTCTGAGGTTGTGTTGCATGCGCATATAACATTATATCTTAAAAACTTTTATTTCCATTAGCTTTTAATAGAGAAGGTTATAACATTTATCAGGTTTCTATTGATGTTCATACTCCCTTTTTGGAGGGTTGCCACTGCTTTTGACCTAGTGACCATTATCGCTTGGACAGAAACCCAGACTGAACCTCTTTCACTTGAAGCACTTGTTCCTCTCTATGGAACAGAAAGTGAACGAAAATCCTCCTGATGGGACACACTTAGCTAGAAGTATACTACAAGTATTTTTTTATCCAGGTTTTGCTCAGAACACTTGTATTTCTGAACTGTGCCCTGTAAGGATATGGATGAGAGAGAGAACTGAATAGTATGACATTTGTATTTAAAATCTTGTTCAGTTTTAAAGTCGCCTAGCTCTATAAACGCATACTCTGAACATTTGGTGTTTTCTACTTCTCAGTGACCTGTTGTTTATCTGTTGTCCTTGTGAAAATTAACTTTCCATTGCTATACACTCCAGTTCTTCATGGAAACCCAAGTGTAACACAATCTTTCAATAAACAATGTATTGTGTTTTTCCTATCAGTGGTACATGTAACCTTGTCACATTTAAAAACAGAATCCTGTTAGACTATAGATAGCCTGTCAAAAGCTATATTTATTTTTTTTTAGTCTACACTAGGCAGCCCCATAAACAACAAGTGGCAATATGGACACATCAGCATGATTTTGGGGGTTGCCTTCTGGCAGAAAGATATGCTTTTCGGGTGCTGTTTGTCAGTTTAGGGAGCAGTATTGCTGACATGAGCAAACCACACACAATGCAATTTCAGGCACGATGCGTTCAAACTACATTACATGACTCCAGTGCATGTGGATCTGTCACGACACAGACGGATCCACAATACCCGGTCCTTTATCACTTCTATCTTTGTTCCACTGTGTCTGCTTCCTAAATTTTCTAGTGAATAAGGGTCACTAAGCTTTTCAATAGAATGGGCCTCCTATGCCAATATCAGTGAACCTTTTGGAAACTGTGTGCCCAAACTGAAACCCAAACCCCACTTATTTATCTCAAAGATCCAGCAAGTTTCATACTATGTGTGCTGAAGCTGTGGTGGCGTTTATTTGCCAGTAATAATGTGCTAGTGGTCACATTGCCGCATCTGTAAGCTGATTCTGATACCGGTGAAAAACCAGTGTTGTGCCATGAGCTTTGCGAAGCGTCTGCAAAACTGCATGCAGACACAGGGCCAGTGTGAAAGGTACTCAGGTTTCCTATGTACTGTACTGCACCTGTACTGTAGTGTGAAAGAGCCTGCATTTGCCGAAAATAATGAGCTGTAGAAACTCAAAATACACTTACCTGCAGCAATGGAAACGGCCATTAGGTGGTGCTGTTCTATAAGTGAATAGAATGCATAGACACATAAGGAGTTCAATGTTCACAAGAAGCAACACCAATGTAAAAAGTGGTTTACATGGATAATTTATATATTTGCACCTCATTTGAGCCTGAACATAATTATCTTACAATTTCATTGTTAGTAAATGGTTCATCTGCACCTTACCAATTCATAGATGTGGTGGCTGCATTACTTTTCTTTTACTTTATTTCACCAACTTGCCATGGCTTTTAACAATGCATTAGAAAGTTTGGAGTTCTACAGAAACTTTTTTTTCTTTTTTAAAAACTGATGGCACCTTTTGATAATAAACAACAAGGGTGTCTGGACTTCTTATCTGTAAATCAATTAAAGCAGGGTACAGATGTACGCTTCACGTCATCACACTGCTATCAGATATCGGCTGGCTGGGGTGAGACGGCTCTGCTCTCTCCCCGGCTCAGCTGAAGCTTTGCTTGGAGACCAGCGGTCTCTAGGCAAAGCATCGGACATCGGCCTTAATTAGGGTCATGTCCGATATGGCTGTTTTCGAGGGGGATTGATTCGAAAACAGTGGTGGGCGCAGATTATATGGGTCAGATAGATGGCCGTGAGCGCGCACGGCGCTCGAAACAGCCATCGTTTTGACCCATATCTCCACGTCTGTACCCTACTTTACCCCACATGGATAAGCTCTGATAATTTAATATACTTATTGCCAACCTATGGACCATCTAATTGCTAAATGAGTTGTATATTATGCCTGAACATCTTATTTCTACAATTGCAAGAAAAAGTATGTGAACCCTTTGGGATTACATGGCGTGTTGCATGAATGGGTCATAAAATGTGCTCGGATTGAAGACCCATTCATGCAAAACTCCACGCAATCATCAAGGGTTCACATACTTTTTCTTGCAATTGTAGAAATAAGATGTTCAGGCGTAATATACAACTCCTTAGTCCCACCAATAGAAAAAGTCAGTGCTTTTTTAAAACCAGTAAACCCAAAACTGGCATGTGTTTTTGAAGGGCAGGACAGCTGTGTGGTGTGAGTATGTTCACATAACTTTATTACCACAATTTACAAGTATTTTTGTTTTTGGTCTTTATAAACAAATAAGAAAATAAGTTCAGTTGAAGCTTCAGCACGGAAATACAGGTAAATAGCACAAGCCAGGTACAACAACATTAGGAGGCAATGCCTAGCACAGGGGTGGGCAAACTTTTTGACTCGTGGGCCACATTGGCTTCTTAACTATGATAAAAGGGCCGGACCAAGAGCCTGTAATGGCCAACCCGCCATATGTGTGCCAATTCCATGCATGTCCGGCATCACTTTTGGTGGCTGTGATGTGTAATAGACAATGTGTGACAGGGACGTTGTTAAAGAAATGCTCATTCATTCCTAGAGGCTGTCTATTGTTACCAATGAGGATCTGCCCACAGTGTAATGATCACACCACTGCATTGTCGCCAAGGCAATGTTTGGACACCTCTAGGTAAAATGTGCACTCAAGTGGAGGGGGAGCTTATTTTCAATAAAGCAACAGGGCTGGAAAAGAAAGCTGAACGGATGAGCCGAAACCGGCCCCCGGGCCTTAGTTTGCCCACCCTTGGGCTGGAGGATGATATATTGTAATAAACATTCATGAGAATCAGACTTTCCATAGTGAAACCGGTCAATAAAGCAGAATGGCTTATAACAACTGTGCAGCATGAAGGGTAAGGTTGGAGTTCAGTATTGGGTCCAAACTCCAGGAAAATTGCCAAATACACAGATAAAATGCAGATATGACATGTTCCACCGTTCCAATGGTCTGTATTACTACCCGTTAATTCCTGGGATTTCCAAGGCCTTGGCACGAGACAGTACAGCCGACCTTGAAACCTGACATTTATGCATTGCTGTACGTCATACAACAAAGTATATTCAAAAGAGTAAATGTGTCATTATTTCCAGTGACCTTCTGAAGAGCCTTTCTAGCTGACTACTGGAATATGACCGATGGTACTTTTGACCAATACAAAGAAAAATTTATGAAATGTGCATTCTTTTGCTTAAAGCTAAAAACGGCATATTTGTTGTTTTCATTCATTCACTGTCCAGCAAGTTCTGGCCCTTTTGACCAGGTATTCCTGCCCAAGATCATTAGACTACATTCCACAACATTTTTGGTTGTGCCTCATGAACAGCATTTCTGATTTCGGCCCACAAGTTGTCTATTGGGTTAAGGTCTGGGGATTTGGGCTGGTCACCCCATAGTGTCAATCCGATGGTCTGCAACCAACCATGTTGATGGCTTACTGGTGTGTTTGGGTCATTGTCTTGTTAAAATACTAGTTCAAATAGAATTTCTTTTTTGCTATGTTTTTTGATGTATAAAATCTGACCCCCGATCAGCATTGTATAGGTGCAAGTACCAATGTACTTCACTATCTTTAGAGCATGCTATGGCTTAAAACTAGTGTTTGGGAAAGTCTGAACCTGTTTGCAACCCCTATTCCTTAAAAGGACAATATGTACACCACACGTTGCAGCTTGTCTTTTTAGTCCAGTTTGGCAAGTTGTTTCTTGAGCAATAGCTATGTTTCATGTCATAATTGTAGCAGTACTCACAGGTAACTTTGAACAGTCTATCATTTTCTGCAATCATTTGCGTTTTACACTGTCCAATAAACCTCATCCAGAAATGTTCTATATATCCGGTATGTACAATGCTTTCTGCCTTCCTTCCTTAACCTCCCTCGCACTTCTGACGGCACTATCTCGTCCTGCACTTGCTTATGCAGTATTGCAGTTGACGAGATGGAGCCGTCCAGCTTCGCTCAGATCTCCCGACAGCAGCACATACTCTCTGCTCTGTGCTGTCCGGGATCTGAAGCTTGTCGGCATGTCACCTCTCTCCCAGCCTAATTTGCAGATGAATGTCCCGCCGCCCCCTGGGGGGGTATGTCGCGGGACATTCATATGCAAATTAGGATATCTTCAAAGAGCACACCTGGAATATCACCCCCATTGTCATTTCCAGGTTTGAAGTTAACCCTTTCAGAGTGTTCAAAATGCCATTGTATTAGATACAGTGATAACTGTATCCAATACAATTCAAAGTAAAACAAAACACATTTCCAATTGTAATAAAAATGTTATTATGAACAAACAAATACTGTTTTGAAATCAATAAATACTGTTTTGAAATCCTTCATACCAAATAAGTATTCAAGAGATTTAAGCATTCAAATGATGCATATCATTTTCTTAAAAATGTACTTTTTTTTTATATAATAATTGTGTGTATCAAACATTATTATATTCAGGATGTCTATTTGACCCGTGTACTGACAGATTTTTGAAAGTTACAAGCCTCCAACACAAAAAAAATCCTATTAGAGTCTATGGTGCGCTTTTGGTACAGAAATCTGGACCTTGCAAGAGGGCTAGGGGGGTTAATGAAAGCCACCATTGACATCTGTTAGAGTAAATCTGTGGAGTGGTATTTGAAACGCAGAGGTGACACTTCACACCAGCACTTCCACATTCCAAATACTTGAAGTGACACTTAGCGACGTCACTTCCAAGGTCCCAGATCTAGAAAAAGTCGAGAACCACTGACTTAAAGTTTACAAAATAAAAAACAGATGCCAGTAAGGAATATAGCATGCTTCTTACAGTTATTATTTTAAAAAGATTTTGCTAGATCTGGATCACTTAAGGTGGATCGATTCAGCTAAAAAGGAAAGTATTTTAAAACAATTGTTTGAATCAACTGAACTGATCTGTGTATGTCCAGCATTAGGTTGAAAAACAAGTGCCTAAGCTTTTAGTAATGACTACTGAGTAAGTATCATTTAGCACAGGACATACAGTGGGGTGCGTAAGTAAGTTTGGGCAACCCTGTCAATGTTCATGATTTTCCTGTATAAATCTTTGTTTGGTACAATAAAAATTTTCAATTAAATATATCATATAGGAGACACACACAGTGATATTTGAGAAGTGAAACAAAGTTTATAGGATTTACAGAAAGTGTGCAAGAATTGTTTAAACAAAATGAGGCAGGTGCATAAGTTTGGGCACCACAAAAAAAATGAACTCAATATTTAGTAGATCCTCCTTTTGCAGAAATGACGCCTCTAAATGCTTCCTATAGCTTCCAATGAGAGTCTGGATTCTGGTTGAAGGTATTTTGGACCATTCCTCTTTACAAAACATCTGAAGTTCATTCAGGGTTGATGGTTTCCGAGCATGAACAGCCCTCTTTAACTCACACCACAGATTTTCAATGATATTCAGGTCTGGGGACTGAAATGGCCATTCCGCAACGTTGTACTTGTTCCTCTGCATGAATGCCTTAGTAGATTTTGAGCAGTGTTTAGTCGTTGTCTTGTTGAAAGATCCAGCCCTGGCACAGCTTCAGCTTGGTCACTGAATCCTGGACATTGGTCTCCAGAATCTGCTAATATTGAGTGGAATCCATGCATCTCTCAACTTTGACAAGATTCCCAGTCCCTGCACTGGCCACACAGCATGATGGACCCACATCCATATTTTACTGTAGGTAGTAGGTGTTTTTCTTGGAATGCGGTGTTCTTTTTCCTACATGCATAATGCCCCTTTGTTTTGCCCAATAACTCTTTTTAGTTTCATCAGTCCACAGCACTTTATTCCAAAATGAAGCTGGCTTGTCCAAATGTGCTTTAGCATACCTCAAGCGGCTCTGTACTATGGGTGGAGAAAAGGCTTCCTCTGCATCACTCTCGCATACAGCATCTCCTTGTGTAAAGTGTGCCAAATGGTTGAACGATGCACAGTGACTCCATCTGCAGCAAAATAATGTTGTAGGTCTTTGGTGCTGGTCTGTGGATTGACTGACTGTTCTCACCAGTCGTCGCTTCTGTTTATCAGAGATTTTTCTTGGTTTGCCACTTAACTTGAACTGTGCCTGTGGTCTTCCATTTCCTCAATATGTTCCCAACTGTGGAAACAGACAGCTGAAATCTGTATCCTTCCTCTAAACCACAATCTTTGTTTTCAAGTCATTTCAGAGATTTTTTAAGACCCCCATCTTGCTACTCTTCAGAGGATATTCAAAGAGGAGGGAAACTTACAATGAACATTGACAAGGTTACCCAAACTTGCGCACCCCACTGTAGTTCAAACAAACCCAAGTTATGCTTTCCCAGCTGCATCACAGTAAAAAAATAAAGCAAATGTGAGGATGTGTTATTCGATTTTAGGGGACTCTGTTGTTGGACCAATTTAAGCAAAAATCTTCCAACACAAATATTAATTTCATCAACACAAAATAGGTATAAGCCTCCCATGTGTACACATTCAAGAGCCTGCAAGACCGTGTCTGGCACTTTTCTGATGAATAAGAGGTGAGCAGCTCCAGAATACACAAGTGATCCCCACCTTTGGTTTTTGTACAACATAGACAAGACTGAGTGAATGGAAAATTTATACTTTATTATTTCAAAGGTTAATGTGTATTTAAAATTATTTACAATCATAATCTGTAACAATATTTTCATAAAATTCCAATCTGACTAGAAGCATTAAAAAAACTGAATTTGTTTTGGCCTAGGATACAGAGCTGGAAAATGTTAAAAATGTTAGTACAGAATATTAACGGGCCATATGAAATGCAGCAAGGAAATACAGACATTCTGTAATCCTAAAACAAGAATGACAAGTTCACATCATTGCCCTCAGTCAACCAGGGTCATCTGCCCAGAATCAACGGCACCTCTGAACTAAAGAACTAGGCTGAATGAGAACTTACAGAAGCTAGTTACAGCAAAAAGGAAACTGAAGCATATATGTAGCCATTATCATGATCAGTCTGTTCCTTTGTTTAGAGGAACCCAGATCATGTTAAGCCTCCCATACACGTTTCCAGATGTCAGATAGATGATTGAAATACCCCCCACATGGAGAAACTGATATTTGATCGATGTTGGTTCGATCAATCAAAAGCATAATCAAAAGAGGATTGGTCATAAACACACCAAAATGTCTGCCAACTGATGTAAAAGTATGCTTATTATTTAAATCGAACCAAAATCAGTTGGGCACCATAAAATAACATTTGTTGTATACTTGATCAATAAAAATTTATATCCGATCTAGGTTGATTGAACCATGTGGACAGGCATCGACTTCTGGTCGATTGACTTAAAAATTGATTGGTTTAGGTCAATCCAACTGAAGAAGAATCGATACGTGAATGGGGGGCCTTTACTTGGAAGAGACTTCACAACTCTTTCCATACATCAGCTCTACCGTGTTCCTTCTATAGCAAGCTAGGTTACAGGGCTCCTGCTCCTACAACATCCCAGCAGCTTCAGTAAGTACAGTTATGTCATAACTGCTGTGAAATCCAACACATTTACAACAGGTTAGCCTATGGGCAAGTGAAAATCTCATGATTTACATGCTGAACATTATATGTATTCAAAATGAATCTGGTGCAAAAGCAGAAAAAATTCACTTTACTATACTGTATCAAGGAATAAATAAGGTTCTGGGTGTCTGGGTACAAAGCACAAAACACAGGCTATTCTTGGTTCCATAAAGGATAGAAATCAGGCAAGCCAGAAGAACGTGGCCGCACAGGATAGTTAGAAGTGCAGTACAGAAAACGTAGGACCTTGTGACGTCCACATGTGAATATTTCACTTATAAAACACTGCTAGTATACAATACCTGAACAGGTCTCTGTAGCAGTATGGGGTTCAGGCTATATTCTAGATAGGCTGAAAACACAGAGGCGACTACATTTTACAATTAGCGGAAATTGTATCTATGCCTTTCTTTCACAGTCAATGAGTTTTAAAGATGAGAAATAGAATACGCTCTAAATGAATAGACGACATGTTATAAGTTAGAAACTGTCATCAAGGAAAAAAGCCAGAGAAATCAAAGACTGGAAAACACAAACAAACCCCAAATTGTACAAACAAGGCACGAGTAAAAGTTTGAAGATTTGAAAGGAATTGGAGGTAAAAAGATGCAATACTAAACCTGATCCACAGTAACCCATAAAGTAAAGCAGCAAGCAGGCTCCACTATACTGACCCTAACACATTACAAATATGACTAAACAGTATCATTTCATTTAAAGAGGTAACATGATCAGAAGGAAAATAATTGAGGCAATCTCATAACAGGACTGAGTAAGAGGGCATGCGTCATGATTCTGGTTCTTCCATACATTTACACACTGATAATGCATTACCCCCCTAAGGAAATAAGCCGAAAATGTTCTGGAAAAAATAACAGCAGTTCCTTGGAAGGAAAATGCTACTAGAATAAAAGTCCTTTTGCATCAATCACTATTAAAAGTTTGCAAACCGAGAAGCTGCTGTGTTGACAGGTACAGTTCAAAACATAAAATGAATACATTGAGAACAGTACTAAGCAAGGCAGCTTCGGATCTTCAGAACTAGGCCTAAAGATGTGTGTTTTCTGTGAGGCTGTTCATTGAGTATCCCAGGTAGGATCCCACAGAAGCTGAATGCCACCTCTGTAATAGGCATATTGCCTGAATTAACTCCAGACATCTTGAGAATAGCGGCCCTTGGTCATAAGTTTCTTTATGTAATCCACGGCCTGTGCATGATCCATCTTGCCATATTCTTCTACTATGTCATAGAAAGTGTTCTGTACATCACGAGCCATATAACGGGCATCACTGCAACACAGGACAAAAACAAATAAATTATTCAGATTATTGCTAAAGTTAGGTTAGAAGGCTTAGATTGGTTTTTATAGTGTGGGAGATGTTTTAAATTTTTTTTAAAATAAACGCTCATGAAGGTCAAATAAAACTAGTAAAGAAAGCAAGCCCTTACTCAAACATGTAGCATTCCGGCCACAAACAACCATTTCACAGAAGCTGCATGTTTCATATAAAATGGTAACTGGTGGCCAGTGGCCAACTTCATATGTGCTTGTAATGTAACTGCACAAAGCATTACTTTACTGTCCATATAGTTGACCCCTACATCAAAACGTGCTTACATTTCCAGCAAAGCTCTTAAAAATGGCTTCAAAACACCAGAAACCAGTTACAACTGGTCTCCCAAAACTATGTTTAGAACCCTGGCCATGCATTGAGCTGTCTGAGGCAGATGTGGGGAAGCTTGCAGAAGGAAAATACAGCCGCAGATGGCTGATAGTGCCCTGCCGCTAGCCGGAGAGAAAAATACAGTACTTGAGTTTGTAGGTAGAACACTAGTTCTGCCTTCAAACTCAAGCATTGTATTTGTCTCCATTTAGAAGACATTCCGGCTAGTGGCAGGGAACTACCAGCCATCTGCGGGCGTATTTTTTTTTTTAGAAGTCTAAACATGAGCGACCCTCTGTACCCCTTGATAATGTGCACAAATGGGCTGGTAAGGTCATTTCATTAGGACAATTGACCATTCAAAATGGTGACTGCAATGATGAACTACACAGCTGATGCTTTTGATATATTTTGTATACTATGCATACTATTGTATACTTTTTTCTATACCATTTTAAACAAAGATTGAAGTCCCCAAACAAGCTAAAACCTGAAATATCACTACAACAGTTCTAAACTTAAACTGGGCATACAAGGCTTGATCTTATAATAGATTTGAGTACAATCGAGTGCCATGTGCATTCACGGAGCTCAAATCTATTAAAACTTTTAGCCATCCAGCCTTCCTTCAGGTGGGATCGATCGATTCCACTCGAAGGTGGTCAGTCAAACAGGGTTCCACATGTTGGAAAACCTGGTCTGATTTAATTTCTTTGGATGGGGACAAAGTATCAGACGTGCTGGCAGCCTCAAAAGTGCTGCCGCTTGATATCAGTCAGCTCGCCCGCAGCATGATGACATCAGGCTTCCTCATTCTGCAGAAAAGTCAAGTTTCCAGGAATCTAGCTTGTGTTCAGATTACTCACCCGCATATATAGATATGAGCATTGTCCTCATTAATCAGCTTCCACACATGTTCCTTGTTTTTCTTAAGAAGGTGCTGAACATAGACCTGTATAACAACAATTAAAGCTTTAGTGCACTGGACAAATCCACTAATTATTTAGATCAATGTATAAAAAGCCTAATTTCTATTGAATTGTTATGGTATGGCAACATAACATAAAACATTTACAGCTCTCTGACATACAAAAAAAAAAAAACAACAACTTTTCATCGGGCAAGAAAAAAAAAAAAAAAAAAAAAAAAAAAAAAAAAAAAAAAAAAAAAAGGAAGAAGTAGTTTACCCAGATGTAAAATATGAAAAAAAAATCCATAACAGGTCATGTAAGTAACTTTTAAAACTTATTAATTAAAAGCAGAGAGGACAGAAACAAGACACAAAAGCATAAATTTCATCACATTCCATTACTGTCCAAATCTACTAGAGACGAGCAAAATTGATGTACAGCAAAGTATGTGCAATGTTTTTCTGCCAATAAATTGGAAAAACGAGTTCTATATATTATTTTATTAACTCTCATCTTCTTACCTTTTCTTTTTGATCTCTCGAAAAAGCAACATTAAGCTGAGTAAGAACACCATCTTTGTGAAATCTGGCCAGTTCTTCTTTATACAGATAGTCTTCCTCCTCACGTCTGCAGCCATAGTACAAAACAGTCTCACCAACCTCCTTCCCTGAAAAGAAACACTAGGTCAGCAAACTCGAAGAATGGAATGCATGGGCTGCACTCCAGCTTATGGCTTTACTATAAAACAGCTATTTTCATATACGAAACTATCATGTAGACCGCAAAAACAATTGATGTAATCAAGTATTGTATTCTAAATGGACAGCAGTGAAATCCTGGATCTAGTTTATGTAAAGCAAGCCAGGAAATGCCAGTTCCATAGAAGAGGTATTATTTTTTTTTACATTTACACCTGATACATATGCTGAAGCTAAAAAGTAAGAGTATCTTTAGCATATCTTACTGGACACGGATACAGAGCAGGGACACCTTTATTTAGTTCCATTGCATGAATGGAGACATATTCTATACAACTGAACAAAAAGGAATGGCCATTAGGGGTCAACTTTTCTGTTCAATGGAGTCTAGTCAAATTACATTTATAAACTGGATTAATTTTTCTAAATTCCATATGATTTTTGAACTGATTCATATGTAGGTAATGGAGAACATTCTTCTGA
>CM070033.1:93698867-93720359 GCA_036250615.1 Ptychadena robeensis
CCCCCCCCCTTTTTTGCCTAAAACGTTAAAATAAGCCACCCCCCCAAATAAGACACCCACCAATTCTTGCCCCTGCCCGAATCTCCCATTCCAGTGGTACAATGGGTAACTGTGCCTCCATTAGGGCTGGCTGCAGTGCAGGAAGGACAAGCAAGTTGCTGGTCCCTGCCGTAATGAAGTCTGTTACCCGGCAGAAACTGTAGAACCCCAAAAAAAATGAGTGAGTCAGTGAAGGGGACAATTATTGTCACAGAGTGCTCAGAATAGGACATCCCCCTCAAAATAAGACCTATAAGGCATATTTTGGCGTTTATTATTAGACAGTGCCTTATCCTCTGGGAAACAGAGAAGTTGTTGGTAGATCTAATGGAAATTGTATGGAGTGATCTAAAGATGTATGGGGGCTTAAAGGGCCAGTTTTGGCCCCAGGCCTTAGTATGCCCACATCTGATCCAACAACTGATGCAGCTCAAGTTGATAAATGTGTGGCTAGCTTAATATTAGAACATTAAAACTTCAAAGTAATATGAAAGAAAAGAAAAAAAAAAAACACCAATTGGCAAAAAGCCAACACTTCTCCAACCATCCACGGATATATCATTCTGCAATTCTAATAAGTTGGCTGTACAATGGTAGATGTTACTTTTTGATCGAGCAGTTTTCTCTAAGTTTAATACACTAAATGTGATGGAAATCAAACAAACAGGAAAAAGCTGTAAATGGTCAGCTTGAAAAATTCCAGTAGATTATACTGTATCTGGGTTCTGTAGGAGTTTTAATTGGTTTTGCCTCAATTAGGGCTCGTTTCCACTACCACGGAATCCCGCAGTTGCGAACAGCGCGGATGAAACTGCGGTTTTCTAGGTATGCGATCGTGCTATGGAGCCTGCGCACCATAGTACAACCGTGTTTAATTCATCACACTGTGTCATGGTGCAATCAATCGATGTTAGACTGGCAATCAATATTCAAAATCAGACTACGTATATCAAATCAAAGAGCAATCATGCAAAAGTCGGTCTGTTTATGGCTAGGTTAACGCTTCAAATACTAGATCAGACTGGAAATGTGTTCCAGAAAAAGTTCATTGTTAGCACATCCTTAATACAGCTGTATATATTTCAGTCATCTTACCTTGCTGCTTTAACCATTCTCTTTCTTGAATGAACCCTACGAATGGAGCAATGCCAGTACCAGGGCCAACCATGATGACAGGTGTACTGGGTTTAAAGGGCAGCCTGAACTGTGACTTGCGCACATACATGGGCACTGTAGATTTATGGCCGTTGTCGCTTGGTTGCTTGTTTTTGAGCCAGCTAGTGGCAACCCCTTTGTTTGTTCGCTCAGTCTTTGTTTCATACTCTACAAGAACTGCGCAGATATGTATAGAATTGGGGTGAACCTGAGACACAGGAAAAAAAAATTGATAGTAAGCTAATAAAACAAACATGCCACTTTTAGCAAGTGACTGAAAAGCACAGGCTTTCCTAAAAGTTTAGCACATACAAAGTATTTTATTCTATTATGCAACACAAAATATTCTATTAACCAAAATAATAGAGGTCTCAATGAGGAATATTAACATGGCTGCCTACCACCTAATCACTTTGAGCAGACTGGCTCATAAGCTACCATGGGTAAATGAACATTTACTACACTGAAAATATTGTTAAGATTGCAGACATTATCTGGGTCGATGTTTCATTATCTGAGTCGATTTCCGAGCAATCTATCACTGTGTGTGTTGATTCTCTGCTCAATAGACGAATGCTCGAGCACAGCGTGTTGACGTCACCACTCGGCACCCAAGGGTTTATCAATGGAACGAAAATTTACCCATGAATGCCTATTAAGTCTAGCCAGAGTGCTATATCATGCAAAGCTAGGGAGTTGACCCTCCTGAAGTCACATTTCCTAGCATGTTCCAAGGTAGACTGTAAGTAAGTTTAAAGAATAAATGAGGAACATTACAAGCAAGCATTTTGTTGTGGAGACAAATACAAAAAAACAAACCCCTGTTCTGTGCTTAGCAATCTGTAATGCATGTACATGGTTTGTAAAATTTACCTTTGATGAAGAAGCGATTGAATAGTAACGAGCCTGAAGACGAGGCAACAGCTCACAAAGGTGGTCAAGTGGAGGACGCAGTGAAGGCGTATCTTCTAGAATAGCCAAAATATTCCTCCTTGCTTCTACAACCCAGCTGAGATACAAAGCCTAAGTGGAAAAAGATTTAATAAATAATTTAAAAACAAAGTGATTTTTAAATTATGAACTAATTATCACTATGTACAGTCTTGTGTACTTTATAAAAGGATTTTAAAATACACAACCATTCTTCATAATTTTTTGCATTGAGAACACTGTGTGGAAAGAAGTTAAAATAGAAGACACAAGCACAAATGCAGGCACTACAGGTAAAAACTTTATTTGTCTTTTGTTTTACACCCTTGAATCTACACTTTATCTTTTACACAATTTGGCTATACCTAACATGCGGCTCACCTTTCCTTCAGCAGCAGAAGAAGCCATCTTCCGCAGGTTCTCTTGCTCTTTCGGATCTGTAGCATACTGTGCAAGCTCATAGAGGACATTGGTGCGAGGAGGGTTGGTAATATCCAGATAATAAGTGAGAGCTGTGCGGTATGTGGTAGGGCAAGGGAATGGATGCTTCTTGTTGGATTCCTCTGTAAAAGAACAGTACATCCTGAACTGATATGTTTGGCATGTGTTATACATCTAAATAGGCTTACTGGATAAAACGCTATTCGGAATGCTCACTGCCAAAGAAAATTCCAGAAAAACTGGTTGCGAACATGTTTTGCCATTAACTAAAATGCATTAAGAACACGTGACATCCCACCATGTATTTTTATTTTGTTCGAAAAACAAAATGTTAAATTGTGTGTAATTGTAAAAAGCATGAAAATTGCCTTTATTTTATTAAACTATATACCATAGTATTAGAATCAACAGTACTCCTTTGGCAAAAAAGGTGCACAGTTCACAAAATTGTGTTCAATAGACAATTTAACTAAACTATACTTTAATGCTTACACAGCAAGTTGTATGAGGACAGGGACAAAGTTTACCACAAATGAACAAATGCTTGGAAGAACTTACCATCCAGGTTGTTTAAAGATATGACAGTGTCAAGGTCTGCAGCCAGAATCTCTCCCAGCTTGTTGACTATAGAAGAGTCATTTGCTGGATAAACTGCAACATGATCACCTGACTCATACCTAGGGGAAAAAAGAAAAAAAAAGCTCAATAGAAAGCTTGAAGTTCTGGGGAGAGGGGGCACCTACTTTAAAATGCAAATTAAATAATGTCATAATAAAGTTGTAGAGAGGCAGGACTACATAGAAAATACAGCTTTAGCATTCAACCAAGTAAATATACACAAGAGTTTCACTTAACTCAAGTTTGCAAGGGCCACCTAAACCACTTTTAAACAGTCAGTACTTTTTTTTAGATTTCCCATTCGACTAGATGTTTTTTTTTTTCTTAATTGGATTGTATGTCCCAAGGTTTGTTTGTTTATTAGGAGTATTGTATATATGGTACCAACCGACATGTCGGTATTTCCCTGTTTGATCACCATTACTTTGGATGGGGACCAGCAGTTGTGCTATCGTTTGGCAATTTGTGTGTAACCACGCTGCAATCGCAGGGGAGTCGAGCTGCATTCGGCTTGCATTGTTGAGTAATTAAAAATAAATCTCAATTTGTTTTGGTGAGCATGATCACCAAGATTAAAAGTGAAGGCACAGAAAAGAAATAGGGACCATGTGTCTGTGACAACTGTCAGAGGGGATTTGCTTCAACACAGACTTTTCCCTCTCACTTTCTACTGTGCCTACACAGTAAAAAGTGGAAAAAACATTTAATATAAAAAGCTATGACTTTAGCCCCCCATACACCTTACTATCTCACCATACAATTTCTGTACATATAAGTGACTACCTCACAATAAAAGCTGGGTAAGTATCATGTAAACACAGAAATTAGACAAACAGAAGCACAGATGGCAGATCACCTTATCTTTGATCCAGTTATATCCAACTCCAGATGCATCAAGTGACGTTCTCCACCTTGGTTTAGCTTACGGTTTACAGTTACGTCTCCCAGGAATGGATTTTTAGCATCAAATGGTCTGCAGGGCAAAGCACAGAATCATATTTTTTTCCTTGAAGACTGGTGACAAACTGTTACGTGTTACATGCCATGCATTATGCAATGAATTAAGGACACTACAATGCTCTGCATGTTACAACTGTGGAATAAAGCAAACCTAGCCATAAGGTCCCCATACACGGGTCCAATTCCCAAGGGATTCCGGGACGATCGATTCCGGGCGCGTGCACGCTAATCGATCGTCCCGGAATCGCGTGAAGCCCACCTTGCCCGATCGATCCCGTCCGATCGATCGGGGGCCCAGAATCGGATCTGCCAGAGAACCAACATGCTGGTCTTTCTGATCCGATTCAGCACACATCAAGGGGAGTTGCCATTTGTGAAGTGATCGATCGGGCACGGAATCGTCCAGCAATCGGTGGCCCAAGGTGGTAGGGACAGGCTTAATTGGGCGATCGATCGGACATCCGATTCCCTCTGGCATCGCGGAATCGATCGGATGGGTGATCGATCGGCCATGGAATCGGAACATGTATGGCTAGCTTTAGTCATCCTGTGCACACAAATTTTAGGGTTACTAATCCAATATCAGCTTCTGCTAAAAAAAAGATTCAGTTACTGTCCCTACCATTACTTTTTTAAGTAATGGTTGCCCACTTACGGTTTCTGTGTTTCATAGCTCTTCAGGCGGCCCATTTCTCCTGTGTAGACTTTGTTCATGTTCTCATCAGTGTGCACAACCAGCTCATACTGTCGAATGCTGCAAAAATAATATCAAATGATATATCTGGTCATTGAATAGGATTGGGTGCAGTTTCAAAACTGCTTTTTAAGTACTGTAGCTATACAATTTGTAAATGTAAATATGTATCAATCATTCACCTATCTGACCAACACATTCAAAACTTATTACAGAAGCTAATTTAAAAAGTGCAACAGTTTGTGTCTAGCATAGACAACAGAATAATTTTTTTTTTTTAAAAGGTTGGGGATTATTACTATTTATTTTTTTTAATTTAATTACAAACATACCTGGATTCTTCACCTGTAGCCTCTACACCAAAGTGTTCACATACTGCAGGCCAAAACTGCTCACGCCATGTGATAAAATCTTCTTCCAAACTAAGTTGAAAAGGAAAAAAAAATTATCTCTACAATTATTCATTAGAATAAATAAAATTGTAGACCTAATGTAGACCTGGGGGGGAGGTGCTGGCCTTATTCTGAACATGTATTTGAATGGGGAGGGGGGCTCAATAATGTTCCTAAATAGAAAAGGGGGGCCCTGCAAGGAAAGTTTGGGAACCACTGGTTTAGGTAAGGTAATATTGTGCAAGGTCAATACAATATGCATGTACTTACTAAAGCTTCACTACTTACTTGCCATCATCGTCTCCCAAGCCCAGTTCAAAAATCCGTTCAGCTCCCAATTCCTCCAAACGTTTGTCCACATATTTGCCCATAGAATTAAAGTGCTCATATGTCTTGTTACCCAAACCAAAAACCTATAGAAAACAAATATATATGTTTGACACATTTCAAAACATTAGATTATGTGCATCTGTCTAACTTCCTAAAATATAGTGCAGTTCATACTAGAATAGGTTAAAATTGCATGCATGTTTTAGAAGCAGTGGGCAAATGAGCAAGGAGAGACACAATGGACTGGAAAAACAGGATGTACAGAACAAAAAAAGTCAACCCTTATAGACTGCTGGGAATATACTGGCACACTTTGTAATAAAAAGCTTTAAAAGCAGCAGTACAGAATATACGGCAATTATTAAATTAGCACTTACAGCAAATTTAAGACCAGAAAGATCAACATCTGCTTCTTGTAACCAGTCATAAAAATCCTGAGCATTGTCTGTGGGGTCACCTTCACCATATGTGGCCATACAGAATACAGCAAGGGAGTTTTCAATTTCTGTAAGACGACCCAGATCAGCCTGCAGAAAACAATATATTTAAACAGTTACACAACTCATTAAAAACCATACATACAAGGTAACATTGTAGATGGAAGATAGTACTATTAGTTCTAACTAAATTGAAAAGTACAAAAAAAAAAAAAAAAAAAAAAAAAAAAAAAAAAAAAAAAGTTTCATGCCTGTCCACTTTTACCAGAACTCTCCAGAATATAACAAGTTTGTATATTCAGTATGATAGCCCACTTTGCATTTGTATTGATATATGTGAGAAAAGGAATGGGATACTTGATTCCTGGGACCTTTAGAAGCATGAACACTCTTCTGTTAATGCTATAGCTTTTAATGGCAGTTCTCGCATGTCACTGTCTACTATGCGGTCACTGACAAATGGGAATGTCTCCCTAGACTGCCTCTCTTTGTTTGGTTACCTTTCTCATGGTAAAGAAGGCAGCCCAAGTGATTGCAGTATAAGAAGCCTGGTATTAATTATCCCTGTTCCTTGCATGCACGGTCCTGCTTTCCTCATGAGGAATGTTTAATTGATTAAACATGGGTTGAGTGACAACATAAAAATCTCTACACAAAGGACTCAGGAAGCAGTCGTTACATTTTAGCAAAAAGACACAAGAGCCTTTATGATTTGGAAGAACAAAAAGAACACAAGATACAAGAGCATCCAAGTGCTTTACTGATATTCAGGATACAATATAATCATCTATTACAACTGGAAAGGCAACACGTGCTGATCTCTTTAAACACTTAATAAGCTGTCGATAATTTTTCCTGCTCTTGTATGCCTGTAAATTTCCAAGGCTGAGCTGGTAAAACAGTAGTTAGCCCTCAGAACAGTTAGCTGTGTTTGTCTCTCAACAGAAGGCCTGTCATGCTGCTGACATGCAAGGGAGGTGGAACTAGCCTATTAAAACTCACTATCTGAAAATGAGAACCAAAACCAGTTTAAGGGAGGAATCATGGAGTTGAAACTTCACAAAATGTTTTTCATCAAGTTTTGTATTTTAAAAAGTTCTAATTAGAGCATAAGGAGGACTCTTAGCAACAGATACACAAAGTTAGTAAGAATATAAAATTCGGCATGCTGGACAACTGAAGCCTAAATAAAAACTTTACTTTTGTTTTAAATCTCTGCACTGTTTACATGCAAGCATAACATAATAGTTCTGTATTTTAAAACTGGAAAGGCTGCCAAAACGTAAATTTTTCTTTACTCCTAAAACGGACTTCCAGATGTTGTCTGTGCCCATTACAATATTATTTCATGCGAGAAGTATGGGGGCTGCCATTCTTCTAATGGGCTCTTAGTTCTGAAACTTACACCATAATTGCTCCAGCTCTGCGACTGAATCTTACTGTAGTCAGACACAACTATGTTCATTTCCTTTTATAGTTGTTTTGTCTATAGCGTCTCTATAGAGACTGATTAAACTGGCACTGACAGAAATGTTTTCAGCACAAATAACAAGCAGCACCAAAATGACAGTACTTATGCACTACATTACTTACCATTTCAAATTCTTCAGGATCGGCTGACATACCACGCATGCCATAACGATGAGCATCTTTTGAAAGTCGATTGGCAAACTCCTCTCCTGTTCCCGTTTGAGAGCCATAGAATACCACTATATTTTTTCCCTACATATAAAAGTAGAATGTCATTAGTATTTGAAGTTTACTGGACCTATCAAGTCAGCAAACAAACCAAGTGCATTTTTTGTTGTTGGAAATCCAAACAATCAGTTTTCTTAAAATAGAAAATGAAGAGGATGACTGGATAGGGAAGAAGAGGCAGCAGACTCATCATTTGAACGTCAGCAATACGAGGGTGCCCATTAAAAACCTCTCTCATGGCACAGCAAGAAGATTGTATTAGTGACCCTAGTATAGTCTAAAAATATTTAAAGACCTGAGAGTATACTTTTTATGTTGAAGGTCAGGTTAAAGCCCAATGAAACTTTAAGCTTAAATCAGCTAAATATATTTGAGGTGATTAAAAACAAATAGTGCACAAGATCTTAAAAGCATACCTAAACTCACAAGCTACTTGTTAAATTCATATAAGCTACTTGTGCTCATTTGTGTCATGGGGCAAGGTGTTAAAATGAGATTGCAAGTCCTTTTGGTAGAGCATGTAACTGGCAGAAGTAGTTTTTTTTCTCTCTCATATTTATGAGGTCACCATCAAATAATTACAGGACTGATGCAGAGAGCCAATGGCTAGGTCTACAATGCTACTTACAAGTTAGAATCTTGTTAATACAGTTCATACAGCTGTAGCATCTACATCCTCAGTATGAAGTATGTCTGCCTTTTGGAGAAGTAAAGTCTTTTTGGAGAGGTCCAACACGCACAACCCCATCCCCCTCAGCCGAGTCAGAGCTGAAAACATTTCCTTTAGCACGATTTACATACATGAGCCTCTTGGTCAATGTTACGCTGTTACAATTCAGTCTTAACTTTAGAAATCCTTTAAACGAGTCTGTTCTGATTTTGTATTTTTTAAAAGCTATCTTTGTTATAAAACTCGGTCAATCTGCTTGTGAAACATGCTTTAAGTCCTCACAAAAAAAGATCAGAACTTACCGTCTTTTTCATCTTATCCACAAAGCTGCTTTCTCTGGAAGAAGCTGTCCTACAAATAAAACACAATTCAAAATATTAATACTTTGTTTTTTTTTTGTTTTTTTTAACATAAAAGCAGGAACGGTTTATATTCTTACAAAACACTCTGCAGAACCTACTACACAACATTTTCAATGTGTGTTTAAAATTTGCAGGCTGTGATGGTGAATGAGGGCAGCATTTACATTTGATATAACTAATTTCTGTAAGAAACACTAGCTGAGTATTTGTCAAGTGAAGTAAAATTTCCCCTTAATTCTAGTCTACCATTTTAGAGATTATATATTTCTGCACCTGTTGTGCTGAAAACATAGTGTGAAAATGAATGCAGAAACCACATCTGAAGACTGTAAAGGTAATTTACAATATATACTTATATTTTCTGGTTTTCGGTTAAGACACATTTCAGACTAGTTACATTTATGACCTTTTTTTAAATCATACAAGAATTAACCTGTTTAAAAAGTTTAAATGCAAGGCAAAACAATTTAGTATGAGAAAAAAAATCATATCTTGTCTTAATTTATCCTAAGAAAAAGTTGCACAGAACAAAAACAAAAAACACTGTCTGATCTAAAGAAAATACACATGTGGGTTTCTGTAGCATTGCTTGTTGACAAACAAACGTTGGGAGATTTTTATTTATTTATATTTTATTATATTTTAAATGCACAAAGGATGAGAACTGAATATAGACCAAAGCATCCCTTCTACCCTTTGACCACTCCAAATTGGATATTGTCATGTAAACAATGAAAAGAGAAGAAAAGAAAATGGCATTTACTGAATGTAAAAGTTACATGTAAATTACTGTAAAGATTTAAAAAAAAAAAAAAAAAAAAAAAAAAACACCACGACATTGCATTTAGTTTAACTTGGACAGAGAACTAAGACTGAGCATGTCTGCACTCTACTCCCCAAGAGTGAGGAAACATGAAACTTGTGTTCTCACGAGCAGAAAGTTCAAACAGCACTGGAAACAAAACCAGGAAAGTCTGGCTCAGTCCAACTTTCTCAGCTACATCAAATCACTCCACAGAGACACATGGGCCGTGACTACAACAAAAATTGTACTAAAAGACATGACAGACCGCAAAACTTACCCAACTACTTTGACATCTTCTTGTGGGACAGAGCTGAAGCATCCCATTTTTGTTTTTTTACAATGTTACTCTAGGTCTTCTGAACTAAAACAGATCAGGGTTTATGAATACCCAAGAGGCAGTAAACTCCCAGCTCCCAGTAATCGGCGGTCCAATTGTCTTTTCATTCTTCAGTCGAAAACTCGGTCTAGACTGTTACAAACAGTTAACACTTCTGCAGTCCTTTAGATAACTAATTCTTAAAGCGGTTTTACAAAGCATCCCTCCAGAAAGACTTCTGAGAAGCCGATCAAGCAGCATATAAGGAGAGAGAAAAAAAAACACAAAAGAATCCTTCACATCTGGCAAGAATGAAAAAATAATGGGAAGGGAGAATGAAAGATCCCAAGATCCACTGCTTCTTAGCTCCTTCTCCCCTCCTCCTTTCTTCCTCTTCTTGCTCTTTATCTGTGTAGAATAAGTAAAGCCCACACTCCCCTTCCTTCCGCCACCATCAGGTTTCCCAGGAAACTGTGCATCACAGACGGGATCCCCTTCTAGCCTCCCACTCCTATACTCATTTACTAGTTTTATCCTCATCCAACCATCTCAGTCTATGGCACATCTGGGGCTGTAACTTGCTGGAATGCACTAAACAAACATGTTCTAACAAACTTTACCAACATACAAAAGGACCTAAAACATTCCTTCCACTCCAATTGTTTACATAGTTGCCTACTAGAGGTTTCCTTGTCAAATTGGTTGCAAGAAGCCTTTATAAAGCAGCAGCTTCATCTTTAAGAACTGAACCAGCACAATATATTTATGTGCATTACTCTGCCTGTAATTGGATGTAAGTCTCCATCTGAATGGATAATAATCCCATCACAGGAAATAAAGTCACATGTCGTGTGGAAGGAGGTGTGCAAGGCAATAAACTGCTTCAATAGAACTCTTATGTACTCAGGTGTAGAGATGACCAATGAGTTGCTGAGATTTTTACATAGGTATGCAAATTATATGCCAATCAAGTACAGTGGCTGTAGATTGGCTCAGTTTTAGTCTGCATACATTTTATACGAATCTTGATGTCAGCATCTCATTGGCCATGAAGCAATGAAAACAGTAAACCCTGGGTACTAGCAGAACCAACAGATTAAAGTGTTACATTATTAGTAGAGTTGGATTAAGCTGCACTCCACTTAAAGTTGAATTCATACAGTCTGTTTTCGAGCAAAGGGAATGAGAAGTGTTGCCAAGCGGATGCATTTTTCAGGCAGCTGGTCGTTAAAAACATTGCACAATGCAAGGAATAAATAGATCTTAGCTGTTCATATTTAAAGCAATGTGATAATGTGGCCCCTTTAAATGAATGGGCTGGCATATATCTATCTTACCGGGGGCACGATACTCATATGTCATTATGAGTTGTCCATAGATTATCAATGGATGTGTCATCCGTTAAGCCACCGTTGCGTTGGTGTCGACATTAACGTGACGGAGGCTCAGACCAACGGATCAGGTGGTCTGACGGGCTGTGGAGACAGCCGGTCATAGCCCCATTGCCGTCAATGGGCGGCTTCTGCACTGCGTTAAAATCCCTTTGTTCATGTTCATGTAGTTCATGTAGAAAATGCTGAACATTTGGCTGCTAGTAAGAATTTTTTATTTTCTTACCTAAACTTTAGCACAGGTTAGAAAATAAATCTGGGGGGGGGGGGGGGTCGATTTCAACATTTATTGTAGACGGGGCAAATAAGAACGGTTGGAATACATGATGAATAGATTTTAGAATTATAGAATCCAGTCCCAAAGTGTCTTTACTGTATGGTACATAATGTTTATACATTTTAAAAGGGTCATAATTACAGAAACGATCACATTAGGATAAAAGTAGAACTTCTCAAATCGTCAGTTCTTTAGTCACATAATATATTTAATGTATTTGCTAAAAAGGATTCCAATGTTACCATTCAGCTGTTCTCTTGAAATGAAAGACCTGGACTAAAACAACTCTGGTTTTAAAGGTAACTTAGCCAAAATATACAACAATAATACTGATTAGCAGAAAAAATTATCTATACTGTAGAAATTTGTGGCTATTGTGTTTGACTGCTTGGTTGCAAAAAGTTACCTCAATAAGTAAAAATAATGACCTAGTGTCCCCATCCCGTGTATGTCCACCTTAAGGCCATGTCCCTATTGGGCATGCGGATGAGTTGAGCAAACACGCATAAACTAGAACAGGGCTACTCAAATGTAAATTTTAAAGGTCCACTTACCAAATTTCCATGTCAGTCTGAGGTCCGGAGTTTGTAATTTTACCGTTGTGCACTGCTGGACAGATCGGCAGTTTTTCACGGTTGCTGACCCGGTCTGCGGACAGAAGCATGACGTAGTCGAGTAAATTTATATAAATATCTCCCTATCGTCTATACAGGACACAGTCTCAAAAATATGTATGTAATTATTAGACAAGGGTTTTTTTGAGGCACCTCACCAAGTATATATGAGGCGGTCAGTGGAGGGTGAAAGGGGGAGAGGACCTGAGGAGGCCCTGGGATTGCAACTTATACTATTCTGCTCTACAAAGCTTTTTTTAGGAAATATTGAGATTTAACTTCAAAGCTTTTATTAATCTTCCTGTAGCAGGTGCCCCTACAACTAGCACCCTTTCCCCCGGCATGGATAGGACATCCAGAGAATGGCCATATTGCACATAACTTTTAGTGAGTGATCACTACAGATGAGTACCGAGTCAGAGGTGATGTTTGTGGTACTCACCCCCCATATGTAGGGTGGGTCTCCCGTCACTGTTCCTCTGTGGTAAGCCTCGTCTGCACTATGGGTTAGATTCTGCTGAAGATGAACCTCCCTGTTTCTAATTGAAGCCTACCGGATTAGCTGTGTTCCATCCACAGGTCCACCAGCTGGCTTTGGGTCAAATGATACCCGACAGTCAGTAATGTTTGGTAACCCCAGATCTCATCGCTCAGTTGAGCATTGCAAAGAAATCTCTGTGGTTCAAAGCACAGGGATTTAAGTGGACATGTAGTCTAGGGGACTGTGTTCATATGGCCATCACTCCCTGAACTTTCAAACACACCAGATAATGCTCCAACAAAAACTCTCTCATAGCTATTTAATGTTTCCCGAAGTTTATCCCAGGTGACAGAAATTGTAATGCGTTTATATAATAAAAAAATTGAAAAAAAAAAAAAATTTGGCAATCTAAGTAAATGTGAGACTCCATCCAAGCAGTCTAATATTATAGGGGGCTTCTTCGAGTAGGAAGAATTGTGCTCAGGGACCTGAAAATTTCGCATGGATGTAGTCTCAGGAGTGTTACTGGCTAGAACCCCCAAAAATTTGCAAGGTTGGCAATGCCGATGCTACCATGCAGTGGGTTCAAAGATTGATGAGGTTTTGAAAATAGGGAATAAGTGAAAGTCAGGTAGTGTGCAGCATAGTTAGTGGTCTTGTATAATGATCACAGAGAAGCAATATTTCATGTCTGTATTTGTAGCTGGAAATTTTTACTTATAAGTGTTCATAGCTTAGAGGGTGTGATGAAAAAAATAATGCGGGGTTGTAAAAGTGTAAGTTAATAGGTGGAGGCATATTAACTGGACCCTTGACAAGTTTCATTGATTGGTCACTATGAATGGTTTTTTGTGCTATGCGATTGATTTTAAAGTTATAAGTATCACACAGGTTTTAAGTTTAGTCCTAGTGTTTTCAACAGCTCAGCGTAGAGTGGGAGAGAGGGTGTGTGTATGCGCTGGTTTTTTTGATTGGCTGGGAGGGACGTATTTCTGCTACAACAACAGACTGTAGCTCCTCTCCAGTTCCTTCAAAGCATCGGCTGTCACTAGGAAGGAGGGGGGATGAGCTGCAGCTGCGGTATTGACCCTATTTGGGTCCGGATCCGGACCGGGGTCCGCCTATTGAGTACCCCGGAACTAGAGTATGCAACTGAGCAATATATTTTGGTCACAAGATCATTCATGGTATGCAGAGAAAGGAGAGTACAGAACTTTTACTATGCAGCTTTAGGGCTCTCCTCCACGACTCGAAAGAGTTGCACTTGGCCTTCTTGGGACCCTGGCTCTAGGGTGTGTAATTGCCGCAATGCAGTGACTACATGCCCATCGAAAGCCAATGGGCAAACATGTGGCCAATAAGCAGCTGTATGCACGTCAACAGGAGACGTCCATTCATTGTTGATGAACGGTCCGCACACCAAAATTGAGACGGTGCCAGGGCGTGCAAATAAATATGCACTAAACCACATTTGTTTTGTGGGACACTGTGCATGCTCAGGCTAGGACATGTAGTAAAAATGTAGTGGAGTTTCAGTCTAAAACTGCAGATCCAACCTTGCCCTAACATGTTCTTGCAAATAAAAGGAAAAAAAAAAAAAAAAAAACATGATGCAAAACAATTCTAACATCCCCCCCCCCCCCAAAAAAAAAAACAATATATACTAATTTCCAAGCAATGCAGCAGCTCATACATGTTTACCTGCTTACGTGCACATTGTATGTATGTATGTATGCATGCATGTATGGCATTCTATAAGTCATATGCACTATTTGTTAATAGACCTTTATTGCGTTTCCCGACACAGAATTTCAGCTTTTGGTGCAAAATTCATGTTCAAGCCAAACATTTCCATCTAGTATCATTTCCTGCTGCTAGATATTCTCAGTCTGACGATTAACCTCATTTCACCCGCTACCTATGTCAAATCATTCTGGACCCATCCAGTTGGTGACTGGACAGTGAAAGGAAACACCGCACATTAAAGCAGAGCTGTAAATCATTGGATTCTTGTACAGCCTTATTCCCACTACATCATACACTATAGGTGATTATAAAATAACCAGCAACATTTTGCATTACAAGGGAACAAATATTGTGTCTTATTACTGTCTAGGAGTTCAGCTTTAAAAACAGAAATCTATTTGCCCAGATCCGGTAACATGAACTCCTTCTGTCATACATTTATCCCATCCTACATAAAAGTCCACATCTGAGCCTTTTCCCCGATGGGCCTCCTTACCCAGAAGGAATCCCTTATACAAACATATTGCTGTAGCTTTGCACAGCAGGAAAGCCAACTGCAGATCAGCAGACATGTGTCTCTGTAATACAAGTATGTTACTGGTTAACAATAGACAAAGCAGTCACAATTTCATTTCTACACAAATCTCACCATTTGGTTTGAAAACAAATGCAATATTACCCTGGATTTACCAGATATTAATAATGCTAACCAAGAGTCACACCAAGTATTTATTATGAACATAGGTTTGAGCAGATCAGTATTTCTGTCTTCAGTCAATTTAAAGTGGATTTCAACTAAGACTATGAACCTGAGGCAAAGAGGGAGATATTGAAAAATTAGTGGGCATTGCACCCTCACCCTACAAAACTTTCTGAATCACTCACCCGGAATCAGAACACAGCTAAGGTACTCCCCTAATCCTGTACTGTAGATAGTTGCATGCTTATTCCACACTTTGCAGGGGTCCCGACGTATCCCACAGACATTGCCTGCTCGGCAGATGGTCTGTTTACACATCCGCCGGTGCA
This sequence comes from Ptychadena robeensis, assembly GCA_036250615.1. Lineage (NCBI taxonomy): Eukaryota > Metazoa > Chordata > Amphibia > Anura > Ptychadenidae > Ptychadena > Ptychadena robeensis. The sequence goes on from CM070033.1 coordinate 93,714,253, forward strand.
GGGGCTGAACGTACTCAACTACATTCAGCCTTACATGGGCGGAGCGGCTCGGCGCAGTGGAGACAGATCCTCCGCCGAACAGTTAAGTCCAGACCTGTCAAGTCTCCCGTTTTGGCCTGGGAAAGTCACTTTTTTTGTGGCTTTCCCAGCCAAATCCCAATTTCAAGAAATCCCAGATTTTTCCCAGGTTCTTGAAAATCGAGCTCATCTAGCTGGGAGAGAGCAGTACTCCCACCATGCCACACACATTATTAGCACAAGCGCTGTGGAACATAAGCTAGATCAGTTAAAGGCCGGCAGAAACCGGGAGTGACGTCAGTGACGTCACGTCCGGTACGTGGAAAAACCACGATCCATATACCGGACGTCACTTCCTGTACGCCCCCCGGTTTTGAAATAGACTTAGCCAAACTTGACTGGTATGTTATCTGCTACATCGGGACCTGCCGCTAAGCGTATATGCTTAGCGGAGGGGTCCCGATGTAATGGAAACATAGCCTAAGTGTGCTATAAGTATTTATAAATCCCTGCATAATGTAAGTGCTATATAGAGTCCACAGCAGGGGTGGACCACAATGGGTTCCTAAATTTGACAGCGTGTCAGACCCATAATCTGTATTGGTGTCCCAATTCCTCGCACCATCGACACCATTGATGTGTAATGGTGACGTTGTCATTTTATTTATTTGCTGTACTGCTTTCCAAAAGGTTTTAAAATATAAAAAAAACAAACTCACGCCATATTTCAGTCAAAATGTATAGACTTGGGGACAAGAAACTATCTCTCCCCCCTCTGCTTGCTCACTGCAATGAGCAGGGATAAAGGGGACGTAGGCACTATGTACGGCAGGGAACAAGCGGAGGGGATCCAGATAGACTTTTCACCAAGGTGATAATGGGCCGTATTAAAAGGCCAAGTGTGGTAGATTTGCCTGGGTCGTAGTTTGCCCTTGCCTAGTCTAGTCATGTAACTGTTACAATTTTTATATACTACATTGAATTTTTAGCCATTAAGTAATTTCTCTGTAAAAAAATATGAAACCATATATAGATCTTGAGACAACTAAAATAAATCAGGTTTAGCCTCGACCATGCACAACTATTTGCCCCCCACATCCTATAAGATAATCTGGCACCCAAATTGACCACAATGCGTAACACTAGTCTTACGTGCATTAACATTTGCTCAATTGATTTTATGTTCAATTTCCATCACTTTCGGTCTAATTCAGGTAAAAAGGAATCAAATCAGACAGCAAAGTCAACCCGTGTATGGTCACCTTAAGGCGAGTCTTGCTCTGGCAGCCTAAACAGCTCTTCTAAAATAGGCAACCAAAAAAGAACAACCATGGCCATATGCAGCTTGGGAAGTGGAATACCAAAAGCTCACCACACACCTTGCATTATCTCTGTACAATTTCCTTTACTGCCAACAACCACATCATGCAAAGGTCCTCATCATGTTCTGGTAAAACTAAAGTAGATTGTACAAAGGATTGTGCAGCAAGATTGTTGTATGGATGTGGTCTGATGATAGGGAACAAGATACAATGAATAAAATATGTATGCATTAGAATGTAGAAGTATGGTGGAGAGAGAAGTGAAACAGGGTGCACAGAGAGCAGCAAGCTCAATGACAATGACAGCACAGTGTGGCGTAGTGTCAAAACTAATGTACAGCACAGCCTGTACACCGCTGTGTAGACCTGTGCCCTGGTAGAGCCAAAAAATGACTCACAGCCATATAACCATCATGGATCTAATATAGATGCGCTTTAAAACATGAGCCTTTCTAGTCTAATTACTACAATAATTAGCACCACCAAAGTCAAAGTACAACATATCTGTGGAACTACAGGCTGGCACTGTTCAGGGCATACAGACTGGCACACCTAAAAAGCTTGACAAAAAGACTAGGAATAGTCTTAGTAGTCAATAAATAATCATCACACCATCATCCCAAATCAAAATTTGAATAAATCCAGAAATTTGCACCCGCTCAACCATGGAATGACCAGTGTTGGCAAAAAAGGACTGTTGCTGGCAAAAATGTAAAATCAGATATGTCTTTTCATACATTATTCATCATTACAGTTCATGGTTTCCAGTTTTGTGTTTTAGTCGACGCGTTTCACGATTTGCTATCGCTTCCTCAGGAGAAGCACTGGATCTGGAGCTAGCAAAAGGCAGAATGTTTTTAAATCTTTTGCGTTAAAGACAATCATCCTGTATTCCTCCTTGCCATTTACACGGTCGTTTGCAAGGTCGTTTTCTGGTCTTTTAAGCGGCCAGAAAATAACCTTGCTTTCAGTTTAAAGTGGAGGTCAATGAGGTTGTTAAAAGAACAGAAAATGGACTGTCGCTAATCAAGCTGTACATTTTCTGCTCATTTTTTTATCGCCTTTGGTCGTGTTCAAAAGGGGCGATTGTTCGTTAAACAACCTTATTGACTTCAATGGTAAAGCTCTAAAATCTACTGCAGCACTTTACAAAGCTTTTATCATTCGTTAGTTTTTCAGACTTTAAAAAAACGACTTGGGAGTGGCTATCCCACCTTTCCAGGTACTCTGCAGGGCCAGGTGACCTTTGTAGTCCCTCCTGTGGCAGCTTGAGTGCTGATCTGCTTTGGTCCCAAACAGACAAGTTATAATAAACCCTTTGTAAAAATGTTGCAACAAAAAAAAAAAAACTGCAAGCTTAATATACTAGTTTTTTCACATATGGGGACACCTAGAGGATATAATTAGATACTGCCATATTAAATATTACTTTTCTGCAGTAAGCCTTACAAGGGAACATAAAATGCACTCTCTTTTCAGCATTAGTTGACATCGCACTGCGGTTTCATCTTTGCGGCTCCATTAGGAGGTAATGTCACCCCAAAAGTTTTTTGGGGATCGCACTAAAAGTGCCTAGGATAACAGTAGTACCTAAGGGTAGACAGCTAGAGGTACATGTATTATTTAATATACTTTAACAGTAGAAATCACATAGGGCCCTGGCAACAGACTGGCATTTTACAGTTGAATGACAGCGAGTACTTTTTAATTTTAGTCTTTAGAATAGCATAGGCTTCACATATGGACCAAGAAATAAAAAGGTCCCCCATACATGTTTCAATTGAAGAGATTCCCGAACAAGCGATCACCGTGCATGTTTGCAGTGAACGATCGTTTGCAAAACTAACGCAGCCACCCTTTCTTTGAGCGGTATATCCCGTTGGATTGCACATCGATGGTCAATGCTCAAGCATTTATTATTTGAGCGAGTAGCTTCCTGTGTATGAGGACCTTTAGCAGGAGTCAACTGTGCCTTTCCATAAAATAGTGGTTCCCAAACTGTGGAGGGGGGCGCGAAGGTATTCCAGGGGGGCGCAAAGCCTCATTCTTAACCTGTGTTTGAATAGGGTGGGGGGGGTTCAATAATGTTCCTAAATAGAAAAGGGGGGCCCTGTAAGGAAAGTTTGGGAACCACTGCCATAAATCAACCTAACACAGATGCATGCAAGCAGCAGCCAATGCACAAAGTCTGCATTTTACTGCCAAATATAGCAAATGTAAGTTTATCTCAATTGTTCTTTTATTTTAATAAGACCTCTTATTGTAAAAAAGTAACCAAGCTCAAAACTTTCAACTTCAAAGCATTTTGGATTATTCTAAGTGTTCTATTTAAATAAATGTACTTTTCAGAAACAAATTCCCTCAATGGATCTGTGCAAGACCCTTTGCAACAAACATTTTTCTGGGTGGGCACAATACAAACCACATGATCTAGTTAAAGGGTGATGTACAAACACAAATGTAGAAATTTAGGGTTTCAACATTTGAAATCCAGCAAGTTTGGAGTTCAAGTGATACCATTTATTGGCTAACTGAAGTCATTAGAGCTTTCGGGATAATCGCAGATCCCTTCTTCAGCTAATCAATTCTGGTCTTTGAAACTTACATTTATACGACAAAATCACTTCGTTCATAATATTTTGAACAAAAGAACAGTTTTTTGTTCTGAGCAAACACATGACTGATGGAGGTGAGAGTGAAGGGTTCTTTAATGGAGATAGGGATCAGAGTTATGAAGAGTTATTGGGTGAATACCAAGATAAATGTTACACATGACATTCTCCTCTTCAGCAATAAAATGTTCCATAACCTGTGTAATCATATAAAGATGCACATAGGTATTCTGGGAGAACCTAAATAAGCAATAGTCTTTAATTAGTACAGAGATTAGGCATGAATATAACTCAAATCTCACACTAAAGTATCAGAAGACAGAGTCAAGACACATTTATTGTTCAGTGATGAAGAGTTCCATCAGTTTTGAAGAAAGAGAGGGGGGTGGGGTTATTGTGACTGTTCTTAAAAGTTGTAGTGGCACATGAAGTTGTTGAAATCATAACTTAAGTTTTTGAAATGCCGTGGCTATTAACCTCCTGGGCGTTCTGCCTGAACTCAGTACGGTCACAGCTCTTCGTGAACCAGCAGCGCTGCTCACAGATGCCTTCTGGCCCCGTGTCTTCAGCGTCATTGGTGACGCAGAAGGGTGCAGGGGGTGGCGCCATAGACCTTCATGTTAATGGAGGGGCGTCACTTTTCCCCCACACACCCCACACACGGCGGTGTGTAGAGAGCCAGGGGAAGAACAGTAATTGTCCGTACAGGGGCTTTAACACAAAAACGCCAGGGAGGTTAAGAGAGACTCTTCAATCACCATGCTGGATTTTGTTTTCATATAGTAAATAGTGGGTTCTGGAACCTGCAAATGTACACTAAACTATCTTAAAATTGCCACTAGGCAAAATTATGACAAAGGTATGCCACTGTGCTCTACCAAAGTTGATGAAAAGGAAAACATAGAACAAAGAGGAAACATCCTGCAGAGGTTGGTCATCAGAAATAAGCACCAGGTTATTTTGTTTTACAGAAAGGAATTTACAGAGAGAGACCTGTAACTGAAAAAATACATTTAAGTGTTTTTCCTTGCAAAATCCCACCAATACGTATTGATACTTCCAGCGAACCCCACCGAATGTAGATTTTGTGTATGGTGTGGCAATGCAAGGAGTTAACAGCTATGTCAACTGGGCCACAATATAATGCAACAAGGGTCCTTTCCATAGGAAACTTCTATCATTCACATTTGTGCACCAGGGTTGTGGCCTTTGGCAGTATTAGGGCCTCCCTAGGCAAATTTGCATTTCAGTACCATTAACCTCAGGAACACACACTTCCATAACCCTCAACACGTGTATGAAAGATTTCAGGTCCAGCAGAATGCATTATAGCATTGTTTCTTATATGAAACAGGGGGAAGCCAATGCAAACAGACATTGCTGGCAAACCCCGTGGCTGCATCACGGCTAGTGTGAAAGGACCCTTACTGTTAATTAACAAACCTGTATATTGCCAATGAAAACCTTCCTACACCTTGCCCAGTCTACTACATTCTGTACTGACAGCCCTTCAGCACCAGAGTCAGGGAAGGGTTGGCCATGTGAGAAAATAGGTTAAGAGGAAAGTAAAAGTTTATTTTTGTTTTAGGAGCTACATACATCACAGATCCATTAAATGGGATACTGTTTGGACAAGAGGTCTTTATGTGTACTCCTCTAAAATAAAATTAGCTCTAATAAGCTAAAGGTTATACTTGCCTACATTTCAGTGACAAACCTCCTATTTTCACCTAGTCATTAGGGAATTTGGGGGTGGTCTGGTACTTTGATTTATTTTAAAATGTTCCCACATCCCTTCTCTACAACTCCAGAACTTCTAGTGATGATATCATGTTCAGGGGCTTTGTAATTAAAAGTTGACTGAATTAAAGTGGACCTACCACTAGGAATCTATGTTTTCATGAATGGCACTAGAAGTGCTAATAATAGGGAGGAATGCAGTGAAAAAAACCAAAAACGTACCTGTAATGAGCAATTTAAGAATTTGGCCGCTCTTTTCACTTCCTGGTTCATTGTAGGCAGAAATAGGCAGCACGTCACAGGAGGCAGTGATCTGCTTTGAAAATTCCCATAGAAGATCACTGAATGCCCCCCCAGATATTGCACCCCCAGTTTCATGTGTTGCCTTCAGCGAACCAGGAAGTGAGGGGAGCTG
>CM070033.1:93734570-93747433 GCA_036250615.1 Ptychadena robeensis
CATTGGACAAACTTACAAAATCAATGAGGGGTCAAATAATTATTTCCTCCACTGTATATAGGAGAAACGTCAGCTGACAACTTTGGGTGTGCTAGGCCAGAAGGTTTTTCCATGTCTATTGCACACATGTCGCACACATGGGCATTATTTTTATCATCTTTTATTTCTACAGCGCTAACATATTACGCAGCACTGTACATTACATTAGAGTTGAAGTGTAACACACAGGTACATCAAGAAATCCGGAAAACTGGAAAACCAGTACCAACTGATGCCACGCTTGTATACAGTGGCGGTTTTACATATGGGCATTATGGGCAGTTTCCAGTGGCATCGTGAGGGGACGGCATCCGCCCATAATGACCATGTTTGAAACTGTGACAGTTCGCCAACAGACCACTCCCGGAGGAGGGGGGGGTAGCGGTGGTTTTGTAGCGAGAGCAGGACTCTCTGTACGGTTGGCAGAGCTCTCCCTCAGCACCCCCCTGGCCAGGAGTGATCTCTCAGAGAAGGCGGGGTGGCTGCCAGGGCTCTTCTTCACAGCACCCACCCGTGACCTCTCCCAGAGAAGGGAGGGGTGACAAGGAGTGCTCACCCAGGATGGCAATATCCCTAGGACCAATATCCCTGCTTGTTTATAGAAAACTGCATCCCTTCTTGATCCATAAATCTACAAATTTTATTAGGAGACTATGCTGTCGCCATGCACCTGTTGTTTTTCTAAACTGCTCACACTGGTGAGCTGAAACATTTATTTTTACTTATTTCTCTGTTATAGCTTTATGTATACACTGCAAGGTGAAACTACTTTGCGGTATATAAACTTTAAACCAAGTGGCTAACCTGTTTAAACCTAACTATCTCTTGTGGGTTTGTTGATGTGGAAAAAAGACATTTAACCCTCTGGGTGGTTTGAGCTTTTCGCGCCATTTTTTATGGCACAAAAAGCTCGTTTTACCCGCAATCGCAGTGAAGTACACTGTACTCTGCTGTGCTTGCCGGCTCTCCGCCGCCCCTCCGCCGCCCCTCCGCCGCCCCTCCGCCGCCCCTCCATTAACATGGAGGTCTATGGCGCCGCCCCCACGATGCCGGAAGGGCTCCGTGTGTCACAGAGAAATGGCGGTTGTGCCCGATCCCGGCACGGGCACAGTTTGATCAGCGATACCCGCAAAATGCGATTTGTGCTCGTTTTGGACATGAGCCGATCTCCAAAATGTCAGATTCCATAAAATCCATTTATCATAAAAGGCTGCTGAATAGGGAGCTATGGGTCCACAAACATACTTATTTTGCCAAACGATTGACCCCAAAAAAATGACATGTGAGATCAATGGCTGATTAGATTTTTAGTCTATTCCGATTTTGATTGGTCGATCGTTCAGGGTGGGCAGTACTTGATTGATCAACGATCGATCACAGTGAATGCGCGTGGTGATTGATCAAATCAATGTATCTGTGTATGGCCGAAAAATCGGGTGGAAATCAAAGCGTGTATGAGGGGCTTAACCCTCTGAGCGTTTGCCACGTGGCACGGTTTTTTCATAATATGCTCCGCCGTGATTGCCTGCTCAGCTGGAGGCCATTAACATAAGCCCGGCGTCACTGGAGACGCCGAACTTATGCTGATGAAAAGCGACGCCCCTCCAGTTTGACGGAGGTCTATGGCGCCGCCTACCCCCGCCACCTTCGCGTCACTGGTGACGCGATCGGGGGCGGACCCGGAAGCATCGGCATACATGCCGGTGCTCCCGACCGCCGTAAGCAGACGGCGATACCTAGAGCGCGGCTCTAGTTAACTGGGGCTGAGTTTCATGATGCATGAAACTAACGCTCAGAAGGTTAAAGGATATCTCACAGAGAGATCTAAAGGTGTATGGCTTTATTTTCTCTTTCCTTTAAAGTTCAAAATTAAAGCCTACTAAACTTTAATGTAAACTCATCTGAATTCATACCAAGGGCATCAAAAGTCTTTCTGGGCTAATATATGCTACATGACTATGGTACCTACTGCATTTTACATTTTGAATGTGTTGTTGCTCTTGTGGCACTATTTTAAACTATTTCCAAGTGGTATTTGGGTTTTCTGTTCATTTTCCTTTTATGCTTTCTTTTTATATATTCATTTTTTGTTATGTTTGTTATTGTTGTTTATTGTTTACCTTGTTTGAAAGTTATTAATAAAAATGTTGTGCTTAAAAAAGTTTTTGCAGCAATGTCCCCTTGCTTTGTATAGAAACATGGTGGTCTCTCTGCATAGTCACATGCTTTACTGTGTTGCAGATGGAACTCTCCAGCTCTCTTAACATTTCAATAGAAAGTTTTTATAGATCTTTTTTTAGATTTAATATTTTAGTTACATCAACTAATCTATGGCAAACATTAAATTGTCTATGGCAGACATTGTCATGTCTAAAATTTTCCACATGGTTTACTGATTCACAACAGAAACAGAAATGTAACACATAATGGTTACTGTTTGTATGTTTTGTCATTATGTAGCAAACTCAATACAATTTGCAATAAATGCTGTGGATGTAATGAAATAACCAGGACAACAACAAGGCAATCCAAGTTAGGGCCTGGTAGATGTCCAGGGGGGCAGCTATAACTTTCAGAAAACCAGTGATTTATTGAAGCTGCCAGTGATTTTACAACAGACACCATTGGAGGTTGTTGGTTCCTGATGATGGTAAAAGACCATGCCAGTGTTACTAAAGTAGATGGGGCAGCTTTGATTGTGCCAGTCACTAGAGATGGCCGAAATTAATAAAATTTGATTCTACTTAAATTTCGAGTTTGCCAATCGAATTTCGATTCGACTGCGAAATTTCTAAAGTCGAAAATTCGCATAACGCCAAATATTCGCATAAAACACTCAAAAATTTGAACAAAGCCTAAAATTCGCATAAGGTCAAAAATTCACACAAGGTGGAAAATTTGGTTTGCTGTATGAGCTTGAGCTATAATAGAAGGATCAGTGTACATAGTAGCAGAGCTTTACAATCAGAGCTGAGATTTAAACCCAATTTATACACAAACTTGACATATTAGAGCAAAACTTATTGTTTTCAAATGTTCCCCCAACCCTTCTCTACAACTCCAGCAATTTTTGTGAGGATACCATTTTCAGGGGCTTTGCAATAAGCTGACAAAGTTAGCTAGCACCATGCGAATTTACGTCAATGCGAATTTTTCAATCACTCCCGCATGCGAAAATTTTAAATAAAATGGCGACACTCGCATGCAAAATAGCGGCACCGCAATTTAAAAGCAAAGTTCTTTTTTAAGTTGAAATATGCGGATCAATATGCGGATTTTCGGCGATTTTCGAAATTTCTACTTAAAAATTTGCACTGCGAATTTTTCGACCATCCCTACCAGTCACAAGAGATGGCAGGCCAAAACGTAATTTCTACTTTGTCTCTATGAAAACAAATATGTAAAAGTGTACCTATCCAGCTGAACACTGAAATCATCTTCTGTGACCCCCAACTTTAGCTTTTTTATTAAGGTGTCAGGAGCAGCGACAGCATTCCCAGAAGTGCTCAATGAACCCAGAGCACCCATTGATTATAAAATTACTCATATTTTATGGTAGGTGCTCTTATTACTTGTATATGCATTTTCTGAACAATATGACTTTACTGTGGTATGCCCCCTGATCCATAGATTTTGACTGCCCAAAGGGTGCCTTGTGTCTTTTAGAATCATAGCACTGCCAGTCTATATAAATGTGAAGATTACCTCTATAGCAAGTGACAATACCTGAAGTATCACATGTGCGTGGTATGATCCTTATGGTGCAATATTTCTGTAATAATAAAATGCAAGGGTTACATAAAAGTAATATTATACCTGATTATCATTTAGTCAGCAGAACATTGATGAAATCTCTCTGCAATAGCTATTTGCTTCTCTTAGGTGAAACCAGTTTACAGAATAGGAAACACACCTTACTGAGTCCATGGCATAATACATCACATGATAGCACTGTGAAACATGATCTTCTGTGATCAGAGGTCATATTTGCCCTAGCTACCGGTGCAGCCGTAAGGCCACAAAACTAATACTGCCACTTATAGTATGCATATACAAATAGAATTTTAGGCTATATTCAGAAGGGATAGTCAGGTACCGTTGTTGACCAACGAATGGAAAACATTGGGGCAGTTGGCAATTGATTGGCAGACGGCCACAAAAATGCTCAACATAGCTAAATCTGGTCATCTGAATATATCTGTTTCTCTAAAGTTAATTTAATGCAGTGTAGTACCACTTAAAGGGGTTATACAATCAAACAAAAAATAAATATATTGTCTTACTTCTAAGCCAGTGTAGCATATTGCTCTATAATCCTAATAAAATATACTTACCAGATATGCTCTGGAATCATATAAGAGACTCCATATTTATATCTGCCAGGCTTCTGGGGGTTAACCAACTGCAACATCGTAAGTGGCCACTGCCACCATACAATGGTGTTCAATGGAGAAACATCTGTGTGTAGTTTTGTATACCAAGCGTGATTCAGTATTTTTCCAGTTTTCCTGTCACTGCACTAAGAGATGTCAGATTTCCTTTTGTTGCAGCACTGCATCATCACAGAGAAGAAGAGTGGATGGCAATGAGGGACAATCAGGATTGGCTCATTACAGGTGCCCTATTATCCCTTTTATCTGAATAGAAATTGTCAATGTTTTTGTTGAAATTTCAAATAGCTGACTTTGTGAGTTGATTGTTAAGCCCCTGGACAAGAGATCATCACTGCACTTGCTGTAGATGTAGAGAAGGGTTGTGTGGTGTTCATACCAAGAGCAAAATCAGTAATAGGTCTGCTTTAAGAAAATTTGGAATGCTGAGAGATTCCCATAGTGTCTTCTCTAAAGGTACCCATACACGTTGCGATTTTTCGTGCGATTTTAGCCCTTCCGACCGATCCGGTCGGTCGGGTAGGTCGATCGTTCGGGATTCGTAACATGCAAATGTAGTCCGACCGATGCTGTTTTTAGAAAGTCGGTCGGGTCCCGAATGATGATGCCCGTAATTTTCAGTCGGTCGGCCACATTTAAAAGAGACATTTAAAAGATTCCTGATACAACTGGCCGATCGGCCGATATCGAAACGGTCCACGAAAAATCGCAACGTGTATGGGTACCTTAAAGCAGGGTACAGACGTGGGGATATGGGTCAAATCCATGGCCGTTTCGAGCGCCGTGCGCGCTCACGGCCTTCTATCTGACCCATTCAATCTGCGCCTACCGCTGTTTTCAAGCGGGACAAATCAATCCCACTCAAAAACAGCTTTATTGGACATGACCGTAATTACGGCGATGTCCGATGCTTTGCTTAGGGACTGCTGGTCTCCAAGCAGAGCTTCAGCTGAGCCGGGGAGAGAGCAGAGCAAAATATGTTTTCTTTTAGTTATTTTTTTGATTCATTATTAGAGATGGTCTCATTTCTTTTCAAAATTTCAATAATGATACCATGTTCAGAGGCTTTGCAATCAGCTCACAAAGTCAGCTAGTCGAAAAATTCGACCAACTCTATTCATTATGAAAGGGCAAAGCCACTGTGTGATCTTTTTTGCTGTCTGTATTTGATGGGGTATTTTCTTCCACTTCCTGTCTCTGGGGTAGTATTTTTTTCCCAAACAGAAAGGTGAGCCCATTAGAATTTTACCACTGCAATTGTTGCTGTGATAGTTAAACGTTTAAATCTACCTACAGGGGCAAAATAAAAACAGTGAGAAAAAGCATAGCTATGTCTTAATGTAAACAGAAAAATATAACTGATGTGTTTATTTAAGTATTCTTATCAAAAAGTAAAATGGCTTTAGTTTTTACTCTGTAGCTGCATGTATTGTAGAAAAATACTCCCCTATTGTATGTCAGCAGAGACTTGGTAGGCTGATTGTCCTTTGATGATAAAAGATGGTGAAAAAGTAAAGGTACCCACACATGGGTCGATTTTACATTCAAGTTGGCGACCAATCACTTGTGAATAAAGCACGGCCAACCTTTCTGTACGCAGGATTGATCTCCCTTGAGGAAAAGTCAATCAAACAGGGAACCAACATGTTGGTAAATCCCTGTTTGATCGTCATTACTTTTCAAACAGGAATTGATTCCACTAAGAATTGATGCATGTATGGGGACCCAACCCCTGCCTCTCTTTGTTTTTTAAATATAAAAAGGAGGTGATATTGAGCAGCATAAGACAGCATGGACAACTACTGTAACTGTTCCCAAGGCTTTTGTACTCCCTTACCTAATACATCTAGAATAGGAAAGTAGAGAAGGAACAGCTTGAGGCAACTGAGTGAAAAAAATGGTAATTAGAATTTTTTACTTGAAGCCAGCTTCACAGTGATCCTGCCAAACTTGAATGCCCTGGAAAGCAACATTCTGTATCAGCACCAACATTATATGCAAAGCATTACAGGTCACAATAAACCAACAATCTGTCTCCAAATGGTACTCAGAGTCTATTCCTTACCAATGCCATCATCACAAATCTGTACTTTAGACAGAGACACATTATGGGGGAACCAAATAACTAGAGAATATGTAAATAGGATGCACAGAATTTACATTTTGCAAGTTATAATTAGATTGCAATGACTTGAAGTTGAAGCTGTACAATTTAGTGTCATCATATCACCCATTTTTCTTATGGTTAAAGTATTAGTAAGCAGAAATAAAAATATACATTTAGTATTTTTCAACTAACAAACATATCTCCAGAGTAATATACCCTTATCCCGTCAGTCTGATCACCTAATTGTAATGACAACAAGAAATGTCTTCCTGCCTTTTTTCCCTTGTACGAGTTTACAAACGTCATTCTGACCTATTTTATGTACTATTCTCTTCTACCATCTGCCTGTCATTATACAGCTACTATTCCTACCCACGCCAGACCAAGTAAGGGTCAAGTTGTAAGCATAGACCAAAAGAGCTCTTAAAACGTGACGTAGGTTCAAGAAGACTTCAGCTCTTGGCTGTTGAGGGGTGACATGACCGCTAATAACATACACATAAAAACAGGTATTTTCAGATTTGTGTTCAATGTGTTTCTTTACAGGGGATATTTTAGATAATGTTCTAGCTAAGTCAACATTTGTTTTCAGTTTCACTGATTAGACTTCCTCTTTCTTTTCAGAAATGACATTCTATTACCAAAGGCACTGAATTTAGAGACTTTCCAATCACTTCCATAGCCACGGGTGTATGAAATCATCACTAAGGCCTGTACAATGCTTCTACACACATATGGGAAAGACTGGGATGATCTCAGGAACTCAATGAAGTCCAGTGTGGTACTGTGATAGGATAACACATTTGTTAATTATTCCAAAATCAATTGTTAGTGGTTTTATAACAAATTGTAAGTATGTTAGCCATGTACAATTACAGAGCTTGGTTTAAGCATACTGAGGCACACATTGTGCAGCAGGTGGCAATTTTCTGCACAAGAGCTATACACCTCCAAACTTTGTATGGTCTTTAGATTAGCTCAAGAACATTGCATAGAGGGCTTCGTGGAATTAGTTTTCATGGCTGAGCAACTGCTTCCAAGTCTTACATCATCAAGTGTAAAAGCATTAGATGCAGTTATGTAAACATTTATGTTCTCTGGAGTGCTGTATCGCAGTGTCTGAGAATCCAATGAAAGAGTCCCCCTAATGAATTGTGGCAAATGTAAGGATCGGTAAGGATCGGTGGAGGGGGGATTATAGTGTGAGGTGTGAGGGGGCTGGGGCTTGGCCACATGTTTCTAGTAGAAGGAATTGTGAATTTTTATGGATACAAAATATTTGGAAATTCGGTTCAGCAGGGACTGGAAGCCTTTGCCTAATTTCACAAATGCTCTTCTGGAAGAATGTTCAAAACTTATTATAAACACACTCCTGAACCATGTGGATCACCTTTCCAAAAGAGTTGAAGCTGCAAAGAGTAGGCCTACTTAATATTAAAACTTATGTAACTAAGGTGATAACTGTGCCCCTCCCTTGGTTATATGCAGAAGCAACATTATCTACCTTATCTTCATTGTCCTGTTGTATGCAACAATTGGACATGCCAATGTTAAGGGTGCTAAAGCTTGGCCATACACGGGTCGATTCCCATGTGATCGACGAGTGGACCGTCAGTCCCCATCCAAAGTAATGGTGATCGGACAGGGATTTACCTACATGTCGGATCCCTGTACGATCACTCCAGATGGGCTGCGTTCGATTCCTGAGCGATCGTTCGTGGAACGATGTCTGTGAACGTGCACATCGATCAATCATTTGGGAATTAAATACTAAATCGACCCGTGTACAGCCAGCATTAAACATCCACATTCAGTTGAATGAGCTTCTTTAGCAAAGCGACCTTTTTCTCAACTGATGGCAAAAGTGATGTGAGAAGTCATTCAAATTAAATGACACTGCATTGTACCAAAAATATGATCACAGCCCAAAAGGATGTTTGCTTTGTATTGAAGTTTTGTGGTAAAAATGGGTCCTGGAGTGAACATTTCCTACTTTAGAATACCAGACACATTGTCCATTGTAAGATCAGCGCTGACCTTCTCTATGACCATTGTACTGGCCATAAACAAGAGCTGCAATGGTGTACTCATTTCCAGATATTTACCTGGAGGTCACACAGCCCCCTCCTGTTACTTTAAATGCAGATATGAAATAGCATTATACCAGCCTGCACTTTTGCTTGTTTGACAATGACAGTTACCAGGGTTAACAATTAAAGTCTAGCTTTACACTTATTTCAGGTATTTATAGCAGCTTATCTGCCAGTTCTGGTTGACAGTCCTTACAGCATTACATGGAACTCTCTGTGTTCTTTGGTGAAGCGAGGTCAGGATATTACCTTTGTACACAATGACAACTGAACTTATCTAAAATAATATTACTGCAACGACATCAGAGAGATGAACCTCTGTTTTCAGCTGAATGTTCTAGTACACATCTTATAAACTCAATTCACTGCATTATTTTTGCCAACTGACCTCAGTTTCTACATGCATATGTAAATGATTTACTGATCTCATTCTGCAAGCCAGCAAGGCAATGTAATCAGGCAATTAAACTCACATGCACTAAACCAAGAAAACCTAGCCATTATTATTTGTCATCTGATTATGACACATTTCTGGGGCAATGATATGACTTTGGGCTCCCTTTAGAACCATAAGGAGACCCAAGAAGTGCAGATCACCCATGTGGATGACCAAACCACCTCCAACAATAATTTCCGAATTCTTCCCTAAATTGTGCTAGTTGGACCATGACATTGCTGACACTATTCTTTGTTCCTTCCGCTGTCTTCCTGTGTTGTCCTAAACTTCCTTTTAGGGGAGTGCGCCATCCTTTCTGTTTAATGGCACCTTCATTGGTACTACATGGCCAAAAGAAATATAGGGCTTCGCTTCTCACCACAACATACAAAGTGCCTGGTGCACATATTAAGGCTGCTTCTCAAGAGACAACAAATGCAGTCATTGCAAAAAAAACACATGGAAGCAAACTTTTTTAATTGTTTCCAATATTCACATTGCAGAAGGGGGATGTGTGTGCATATGGTGGACATATCATAGCTAGGAACTCTGGGTGGCAAATCTTAAGGCCACCATACACGGGTCGGATTCCGGACGGATTCCGGGCCGATCGATTCTGGGTGCGTGCACGCGAAACGATCGTGCCGGAATCGTGTGCAGCCCACCTTGTCCGATCGATCACGTCCGATCGTTCAGGGGCCCAGAATCGGATCCGACAGAGAACCAACATGTTGGTCTTTTTGATCCGATTCTGCACACATCAGGGGGAGTTGCCATTTGTGAGGTGGACAATCGGACACGGAATCGTCCCGGAATCCGTTGGACAAGGTGGTATGCAGCGATCAGATTCTCTTAATTGGCCGATCGATCACACCTGCGATTCCTGCCAGAATCGCCGGAATCGATCGGATAGGTGATCGAGCGGCCATGAAATCCGACTGTGTATGGCTGGCTTTACAGTTGAAAGACCTGAGAGCTAAGAAACTAAAGCTGGCCATGCTTGTGACACTCGATACTGTTCCAAAAAAATGTCTTGAACAAGGATCCGACATGTTGGTAAATCCCTGTTCGATCACTTTTACTTGTTAGTATTGGCCAGGGGTTAATTGCAAAAGATTGCATCTATTCGCCGAACCTTACGAATATAAATCTACAAATCACCTCAATCGATAATTCATCCATCGCATGGGAATCATCCCATGTATGGTCAGCTTAAAGGACCTTACTAATGCAAGAATCCAGCTCACTGTCACGAAATACTGTCCTAACCAACAGAACTGTTTAGAGAGCAAGAGTTGTACAGAATTTTTGTTGTCAAGCTGCTAAATTACAGAGATTAGATAAAGTAACCAAGATGCCCAAAGCTGCTATAGAGTTTTATCTATATGAAGGTGCAGCACTGTTGCATCATCAAAATGTACCTGTGGTCCCCATCCAAAGTAATGTAATGAAACAAGGTTTTCCAACATGTTGGAAACCTGTTCGGCCAAGCTTTTTCAAAGGAATCCTGGATGGCTCAAATTTTGTAATAGGTTTGAGTGCCCAAAATTGCTTGAATCTGTTACAAAATCGAGCCATGTATGCCCAAACACAATTGTTTTTAAAATCAAATATTTTTTTAGCTACATCGATTGACCAAAAGTGATCCAAATCAAAAATTATCTGACATGTAGGTAGGAAAGGATGGGTATTGATCACATTATGTGTTCCAAATGTAAAATAAATTGTTTTAAAACTGAACTGTGCATGCCTAGCTTTAGATTTGATCAACTTGTGTAATTAAATTATCAATTTCCGTCTAAAGGCCCCCATATACCTTACAATCCTTCTATACAATTTCTGTACAATCAAATTTTGTTCTACCAAAACCATGTTATATGAGGAGCTTTCTAAACCTTCCAATCACTATGTATTTTATCAGGGAGGACCCGACACTACAGAGTTGTTGGTAGATCTAATGGAGATTGTATGGATCAATCTTAAGGTGTATGGGGGGCTTAACTATAGTACTAACACACAGTGTGATTGATTAAAAAAATAATTGATAATTGAATTGATAATTGATCTGAAAATCAGATACTTAACGATCAACTCAGCTTCCCAGTATGTACAATCACTTCTCGATCGATTTTATGTTCCATTTCTATCACTTTTGGTTGATCGATTCAGGTGAAAAGGAATTGATTATAAAACAATCAACTTAAATTATCAGTTTTTACATTGATGGAATGGAAAAAAGAACTGTGTATGGACAGCTTTACTATCAGAATCTAATAGAAATAGAATAGAAATTCTTTTTCAGAACAACATCCTCAGTCAATGGAATGCAATCATATTATGAATCTTATAAACCTTTAAGCCCCCCATAGACAGGCAGACTCCTCCATACAACTTTCATGAGACCTACCAACAACTATGTAGTATAGTGACCTACCTGATAGAATACATGGTGATTGGAAGGTGTAGAAAGGTCCTCCTATTACATGGTTTTGGTAGAAGAAAAGTTGGTTGTACAGAAGTTGCATGGAGGAGTCTGCCTGTCTATGGGGGGCTTTAAGCTTTATTTATGTTTTATATTGTTATAACCTTGTTATACCCATTACAAGTTTATATGAAAAATTTTCTCACAAATGTAAAAAATAAATAAATATATATATATATAAAATAAAAGAAAAGGGAATGCAATCCTATAAGTGCTAAGCTGTATATATAAAGCCCCCCATAGACAGGCAGACTTCTCCATACAACTTTCATGAGACCTACCAACAACTATGTAGTATAGTGACCTCCCTGATAGAATACATAGTGATTGGAAGGTGTAGAAAGGTCCTCCTATTACATGGTTTTGGTAGAAGAAAAGTTGGTTGGACAGAAAGTGCATGGAGGAGTCTGCCTGTCTATGGGGGGCTTAACAGCTTAGCACTGTTCTCAAGAAGTTTCAGTTACTCTAGTCATTATTGAAAAAGACATGTCCTATCAACATCAGAAAAAAATATATATAATATATAATAAATACCTACATCCACAAACCCACAGCGAAAGAAGCACAGGAAGGCAAAAAAAAAATTTCAAGCAATTTGCAGCAACAGAGGAAAATATAATTCTTAGCTGTTGCCATAGAGCAACCAGATACTTGATTATATAATTGAAATATAATATAATTATAACGATGACTGATGTTTACATAAGGATAAAGGTGATTCATCCAACCTATGTATAATGTACTATTTATAAAAATAGTTTAGGGTTTGTTCATCAGTTTGTAATAGTAGATTGTTGTACAATGTTAGCCATTGATGAATATAGAGAGTTTGGAGTTCAAGTGATACAGTTTATTGGCTAACTGAAGTCATTAGAGAAGGAAGCTTTCGGGATGTCACAGATCCCTTCTTCAGGCTAATACAATTCTGGTTTTTGAAACTCACATTTATACAAGTTACAAGGACATAAATATTATAACAAAAACAACTGTTATGTCTTGACATACTGGACTGATAGGTGAGAATAAAAGGCTAATGCCCCCCATACATACACAGATTTTAGCATCCGACAGACTAAAAACGATAAATTTTTTTCAATCGTACAATTGGAGATTGATTGATGGAAAATAGAACATACTACACATGGAATAACCAATTTTTGATAGTTTTTTTGGTTTTTTATTTTGATCGATTTTTTGGGAATCGTAATTTGTACTCAATTTGTACTCAACCGATCAAATTTTCCGACATGTCCGATAGTGATGGGCCAAACTGTTCGGCGGCGAACTATTCGTGGCGAACATCGCATGTTCGCGTTCG
>CM070033.1:93749192-93780690 GCA_036250615.1 Ptychadena robeensis
TAATAAAATTATTCCTCAAAAATACCACTTGCCTAATAATTCTGCACTCCCTGTAAGATCATTATCCCTCTTTCCTAAAGCAATTTATTAAAGGATTGACATATGTTATCATTATTTCCTTCAGCCTATCAAATGAAATATTTTTGTGTTTTGACACAACAAATGCCTAATTGCATTAGATTTGTACATTTTATTTTGCTTAGAAAACAAACACAATAACTGAATAACTGATATTCTTTCTTGTATATTACTACTCATTGGAATATGACCTCTGAAGCCCCACTTTTCCAGATTAATCTCATAGGATGATTTTGTACATCTTCTACTTCTGCCTACAGAGAAAAAGTGTAAACTAAAGCCCCCCATACACCACATACAATTACCATGCAACTTCTGTACAACCAACTTTTCTTCTACCAAAACCATGTATTAGGAGGACCTTTCTACACCTTCCAATCACTATGTATTCTATCAGGGAGGTCACTATACTACATAGTTGTTGGTAGGTCTCATGAAAGTTGTATGGAGGAATCTGAAGGTGTATGGGGGGCTTTATATCCATAAAGCCCAATAACAGACCTAATTTTTATAAATGTATGTTTATTTGCAGCATTTCAATTCAAATGTATTGAATCTCTGGCAACGAGGAAAACATCAAACTACTAAGTGACCCTCTTTGGGTCCCCATACACCTTTAGGTTTCTCTGTCAGATTTCCTATAGATCTTCTTTTGTTTTACCAAACCCATGTAATATGAGGGACTTTCTAAACCATCAAGTCTATCTGTGTTCAATCGCAGAAGACTCTATATCACATAGTTGTTGGTAGATCTAAAGGATATCTGACATCTGAGAGATCTAAAGGTGTATGGCCAGCTTTTGTGGTTCAGGCCCACATGGTTGGCATACAATTATTACAGCTCCCTGCCAATGCATTGTATTGAGAAGAAAATCATCTGAAAACATATTTAGTGACTACATTGCTATATTAGTGTACTTACATGTTATTTCTTCTGATGCCTGACACTAATGAACAAGTCAAGATTGATCCAATGTTCTTTATTCTCATGCTGCCCTGATTGTAATTGCATCACCCATGCTAACAGGATTACTTTAAGCCATTATTTGTTGTGAAATATCTGTACATAGTTGGCAATATAAAAGGTGGAGTTCTGGGAGGGGAATGGGATTACAGAAGTGGTCAGGCCAGTTCGTACCTGCTGTTAACCTTTTTCTTCATATTTATTTTGCTGTACTTGTTTCTTTAGCACCAATATATTTGAAGAGCAGTAAACCATTCACATCAGTGATAATGAGCTTCCAATGAACTTCATATGCTCACCACGACAAAGGATATTAAAATTCAACAACAAGACATGGAAAATGTTGCAGCATACCAGTATTCTTTTTTTTTTTTGTTTTTTAACCTTGTAACACATATCATATGTTAGAATATCTACACTCAAACACAATGTAGAAGTTGTTGGAGACTTGGCATTTGCTCCCAAAGATAGTCATATCCTGAAGACTGTTAGTTCATAAAAAAACACTAAAAACATAATGCACCTCTGAAAGCAAAAGACCTGAGGGCCGTATAATGATTGTCAAATGGCCACAGGATGGATCTTACTTACCTAAGGCTAAGTTTACACTGGCGGTTTTTTACCACCAGGTAAACAACCGTTAAACGTAACAGACCGTGACCGGTCCTATGGCACGGCAGCCCAAAAACTGACCGGCGGACGCCTAATGTGGCGTCCGCCAGTCGGTTTTTGGGCTGCCGTGCCATAGGACCTCTATGGGGTCCTTAATTAGACGCCCTGTAATCGCCTGCACTGTTTTGCAGCTGATTACAGGCAGTCGTTTCTCCCACAGCAGTGGGAGCGCGCTGTCGGTTCTCGAGCTGAAAGCAGCTTGAGAACCGCCAGTGTAAACTTAGCCTAAGGGCTCATTTACACAGGCAATTATTAAGCGCCCAGGAAACAAGCAATAAGCACAACCGACTGGCGGACACAACATGAGACGTCTGCTGATCAGTTTTCAGGCTTTTGCACAATAGTCCTGTCAGAGTGTCGTTATCAAAACGATCAGCGAGCACCTGCACAAGTTTGCATGCGCAGGTTGTTTCCTGGGCTGCTGCAGGATCACATGTCCGGGAAACAACAGTGTAAATCTAGCCTTAATAACTCATTTTGGGATAATTTGCTTCATTCATCTCCTCTCTATGTGGTCAATTAGAAAATAAATGAAAGGAAATTTTTTTCTCCTCAAAAGGAAAAGTCTTTCCTGTAAAAGTAAAAACTTTGACCAATGTTTTAACCTTCCCCCATTCTATTCAACACAATTTTGGGGGAAGGTATGTATTCTTTGCAAACTATGTTTCTTTATATTGATTGAATTTAACAATAACACAACCACCACACTTTTGTTACTGTACAAAATTCATATATAAAAAAATCAATTAAATAAATAAACAGACACTGTATTTTTTGCTCTATAAGGCATCCCCCCAAATCAGGGAAAAGTGTGCGTTTTATAGAGCAAAATATTTCAGAGAAAAACTGCTGACAGCTGCAGTAAGTGTTTATAGGAAGCCATACACACTAAGATCCCTGCCCGATTCTCTAGCGTCCAATTGCAGCTTAATGACGTCATCACGCTGCAGCCGGACATTCGGAGGATCGAAGCACACCCTCTGTGTGCCGGACATTACCTTGGATAGGGATGCTGGTACCCATCCAAAGTAATGTGACCCATGACGAATTTACCAACAAGTGCAATCCGACTTGTGGTGCGATCCTGGCCATGCACGACCCCCCCCCCCCCCCCCCCCCCCCCCCCCCACAAGGCACTTAGCCTTATAGGTGCCATCTATCAAGTGGGAGAGCAGGGAGTGGTCACAGCAGAGAAAAGATACACCCCCTATATGCTGTATTCAAGACGTGCGTCTTATCTTACAGTGCACTTGTATACGAAATACAGAGTATTTATTTTTCCTTTTTTTTATCAAAAACTGCAGACTCAATAGATCACTGGGCCATATTCTGTTATCACTCATTATGTTTCTTAAGCCCCCCATCCACCTTTAGATCACTCCATTCAATTTCCTTTAGATCTACCAACAACAATGTAGTGCCGGGTCCTCCCTGATATAATACATAGTGATTGGAAGGTTTAAAAAGGTTCTCATATTACATGGTTTTGGTATATAAAAATAAATTGTACATAAATTGTATGGTAAGATTGTAAGGTGTATGGGGACCTTTAATGATTCAAATGTGATTAAAATTACAATTGTTTCTGTTTCTTAAAATGATCAGATTGGTTACTTAAAGTTGAAAGCTGATCTACATGTGTAAACTAGACAATGGTAGAGACATTTTATTGTAATATAAAGCAGGAGTGAGCTGGTGAAACAAACATGGAAAATTCATTAAACAACTTTTAAGCGTACATATATAGGATCCCCAGGGCCATTAGTAGACAATAAGGCATTGTACACACCTATTGGATAAACAAATATTATGCATTATTTGATGATCAAACACAATACCAGCCAAAGATCCCCAACAAATAATGACATAAATGGAGCAGGTGTCCGAATACAGACTGCTCATGTGATTGCTATTATTATCAATGTATGGTGTTTGTGAAACCTCATTTCCTAAGGGTAGATGTAGAGGTTACAGGTCCAGATTTATGCAGGACTGTGTGAAGACACACCACTGCCTGGAGGACAGCAGAGATCCATGGCCATTTAGGAAGCAGGTGAGCCATTTCAAGAAAAATACATCATCTACTGATTTTCTTTAAGCACGGTACAGACGGCTCGATATTTGACGTCATCACACTGCTGTCAGATATCGTCAGAACTGGGGAGACAGTTTTGCTTTCTTTCCAGCTCAGCCGACGCTTTGCATGAACACCCGCGGTTTCCATGCAAAGCATCGGACATCGGACGTATTTAACAGTCATGTCCGATATGGCTTTTTTCCAGCAGGATTAATTTGTCCCGCTCGAAAACAGCGATGGGCGCATATTATATGGGCCAGATAGATGGCCGTGAGCGCCATCTCTGTACCCTGCTTTACAGGCAGATGTTAGATCATGGGTGTGAAGCTTCAGCTTTGTATTTATATTTGGCCTGTGAGATTGTTTTAGAAATGAATGCCACAAATGTGTTTTTTATTTGACACTGATTTCACATGTGCTATTAGGCTTTGCTTGTTACAGATTTGACGTTTAAGCAAAACCATTGTTTCCATAAAAAAGTTCATTGATTAATCTGATAAGAAGAAAAAACTTGTAGCTCTGAAGAAACAATTGTAAACAGTTTTTCAATAAATATCCATGTTTGCCCGTGACTATGTCTAAAGCTGGGCATGCATGGGTTGATTCCTGTGTGATCGATGAACATGAAGCAACTTGAAGCAATCGACGAACGTTTATTCTTTGATCGTTCAGAGAATACATGTGCACCACCTTTGGCAATCAATCACTGGCCGATAGTTTGGTCACTTGGTCCTCATCCAAAGTAATGTAGATAAAGCTAGCCATACACGTGTCGGATTCCATGGCCGATTGATCACTGATCCGATCGATTCCGGCGATCTCAGCGGGAATCGGAGCTCCGATCAATCGGCCAATTAAGAGTATCCGATCGCTGCATACCACCTTGTCCAACGGATTCCGGGACGATTCCGTGTCCGATTGTCCACCTCACAAATGGCAACTCCCCCTGATGTGTGCAGAATCGGATCAAAAAGACCAACAGGTTGGTTCTCTGTCGGATCCGATTCTGGGCCCCCGAATGATCGGACCTGATCGATCAGACAAGGTGGGCTGCACGCGATTCCGGCACGATCGTTTCGCGTGCACGCGCCCGGAATCGATCGTGCCGGAATCCGGTGGGAATCCGACCCGTGTATGGGGGCCTTAAAACATGTATTTACTAACATTTTAGATCCCTGTTCAAACAACATTTTCTTGGAGTGGGATTGATCACTTCAGGTGAGCATGCAAGTTGATCGATCGTTCGGGAATCAAACGCTAAATTGATCTTTGTATGGCCAAATAAAATTTTTCATTTTTAGCTCTGTGTTTGACACTCTTGTGTTAGATTGTTGTAAGGCTATGCATGAAATAAATAAGCCTGTAACTCATATGAAATGTTTATGTCTAAAGCTGCCCATACATGGGTCAAATTAGCAGTGGATTCCCGCCGTGCACGTTCGCTGCGATTAATTCTATGGCAATCAAAGCTGCCCACAAGAAGCAATCGATCCTGCTCAGAAAAAAAATAATCGAACAGGCTATGGGCATGTCTGTTTTTCTCTGTTCAATTACAATTACTTTGGATGGGGCCATTCGAGCAACATATACACAAGCACAGCTCCACATGCCAATCGAGAGTCCGTCGATCTAATGGATATCCACTTGTGTAGGGTCCGCTTAAGATGAAATGTTAAAATTATGTAATCAGAAATCAGTGGGAAGATTGCCTCTAACTCTAGTGGTCAGTGCAAAGAATAAATACATTGGTCTGTGGTGATAAGTCCAGAATTATCAGATGATAGCTTTCGGCCTCAGCTCTAGGATCTCCAGGGGTGAACCCCTGGTTACAGATGGCTGCAGTAAATATTCATTAAATGTGCGGTATAATAAAATTAATTTGGTGTGGGTACCTGCACTTGTATTGACTACATACATCTACAGACGTATTCTGAAATGTTATGAATATCTCTATTTGTACTCAAATGAGAAGTTATAAACTTGTATGTGGGAGGTCATCAATCACCTCTAACCAACCTTATTCAAGGGCTGCGGGTGGGGAGCAGCACTATGCCATAGTGGGAGATCCAGTTACAAAAATGAGTCAGCATTATTATGACATCTGGGCAGAGCTAGGAAATTAGAGACGTTCTAACAACTTGCATCCAATGAAGGAGTGTTCATCATCATCTTAGTACTTAGAAATGTCACAGTTGCCCAATTAAAACAATAGCAGCTGTAAACATGTCTTTTTAAAAAAATTGTACTGAGTGCAGCATAAAAGTTATGTAGCGCTGTATCCCCCATCTGTGGAGTAAACCTGGGAGCTAGCCTGGAATTTAAATCCCAGTGGTCCTGGATGGGGAAGGAAGGAGAGGATGCAAAGATTTGGCTTTATCTGCTAGGGAAGGAGGAGGGGAGACATTAGAAGTTCAATAGACCCTGTATATCTCATATTAGAAATATGTCACTTCCCCAAATCAGCCCCTTTGTAGGAGAAAGACAGTTTAGTGGGACAAAATAAAAAAAAATTCAATAAAAAAATCGAATTCATTTTTAAAAAAATGGACTGTCACTGTCATGCTAGGTAGATAGAGCATGATAGGTTTTGATACCTGTTAAACATGCACTCTAGTGTTAAGCAAAACACAGCAAACCATTCCAAATCCAGGCAGGTGATCATTCTTTACTTCAGTATCTGTTGGCATTCATGGTTCCCTCAATAAACTGTAGCTCCCCAGTGACAGAAGCAATTATGCAGCACCAAACCATGACACTCTCATCACCATGCTTGACTGTAGGCACACTACTTGACTGGTTGCCGCCATACATGCTTGACACCATCTGAGCAAAATACGTTTATCTTGGTCTCATTAGACCACAGGGCATGGGTCTAGGAATCCATGTCCGTAGGCTGCTTGTCTTCAGCAAACAGTTTGCAGGCTTTCTTGTGCATGATCTTAAGATGATATTTCGTCCTGGGACAACAACCATACAGAACAATTTGATACAGTGTGCAGCGCATGGTCTGAGCACTGACAGACGTATGTCTATTTTCATATGACAACCTTTGGATCAACTTCTTTGATCGACCATGGTGAGGCCTGGTCTGCGTGAAATCTGTATGGTCCTAGCCAAGGTTGTTGGCAATCATCCTATAGCCTAGGCCAACTTTATTAAGAGCAACAATTATTTTTTACAGATCCTCAGAGAGTTCTTTGCCATGTGGTGCAATGCCAAACGTCTAGTGGCCTGTATAAGAGAATGGCATAACACCAAATTAAAAAACACCTGATCCCCATTTACACCTCAAACCTTGTTACACAACGAGTCACATACTATAAACTGTGTACCTCAATGTGAGGGAAAACTTACTTTTGTGAAATACTGTATATGTTTCTTTCTCAAGCCTTTTTCTTTTAGTGTAGACCTCGCCATCTATATCCAACTGTATCTTTTCATTCATAACATGCCACCTGGTGGGCAAAACCTTGAAGCCTCGAAAAACATTAATGCAGTTAATGTTATACAGCAGTGGTGGGCAACTGAGTTTAGATGGAGGGCCACAAGTGCGGCCCTCGACATCAATATAAGCCGAGGTACAATCATATAAGCCGAGGTACCTAAAAATCTAGGACAACTGAATGACTCCAGAATAAGCTGGGGGGGGGGGGGGGGGGTGGAGTTCAGCAGCTAAGGCTCAGAAACACACAACAAATATGCTTTTGTTTTGAGTAGCGATGAGTGGCATAGGCAATATCCAAATTTGCAATATTTCACAAGTAATTCTACTGATATTCGTAAATACGAAAATGGTATGGCATACATTGGGATAAAATATTCACAACAATTAAAATTGCATCGTGGTTATCTTCCCAATGAGTGGTCACGTGTGGTATTTATTATTGCATTGCGATTTTATTATCTCAATGCATGGCCATAAGCTTGCCAGTGCAGCATATCTCGAATATTCAAAATTGGGAATATCCGCCGCCATATTCACGAAATTCTCAAACAGAAATCTTCGACAAAAATATTTGCAATTCGAATATTTGAGATCAACACTAGTTTTGAGATGTTATAATTTTATTCAGCAGATTAGTAAGTCAATTAAAAAGCTCCTGAACATGATATTGCTGGAGATGTAGAGAATAGATGTGGGAACATTGTAAAGTAAAAAAGTATTGCTCTTGTATATGATGTTTTTGCACAAAATAAGTTCAAATTAAGTCAACTTAAAAACATGACTTGACTTTAAACCTACTTTATGCAAAAACTACATATACTAGAGCAATATATTATATATTTTTTTACAAATATATATTTTTTCAAAAACCCTTTTCTACATCTCCAGCAAATGTTCAGAGGGTTTGCAATTAACTCATAAATTCCACCTACAAAATGCCGCGATTTTCATTTCTTGACCCGAATATAAGCCAAATTTTATTTTTTTTAGCACATTTCAGGTGCTTAACAATTCAGCTTATATTTGAGTATATACAGTAATCAGTTTTGTATGAACTTGCATATTGGTTTTCCTTTTACCAGTGGAGCCAGATTCCAGTACTACAAGTCCATGTTGTGTCATTGTCTGTTAAACACAGCACTAAAATAATGTTACGGTTTCCCTCCTATATTTCGATTTGCATCCTATTGTCTTCTTTGTTGTTAAAGCTGACAACAGTTGGGATGGTGACTGCAGTTTGTACTTAATTAAACATTAGTCATAACATGTGCACAGTCATTACAGATTTCTATTTTTGAAATATATAAATCCAGCTACAAAGCTGTCAGAATTCCAAGTTAAATTACTTTAAAGTTGACACCTCAAATTGCCTAACACTATTGTACAATATTGTCAAATAAAAGTTAGGTTGTATCAACTAAACAGGACCTGCGTTTTGGTCATCAGAGAACATAGTATACGGCTATAGGTAATGATCCAAAAAAAACAAAACGTGACTTCCAGAAGAACAGCAGCTACATTGGAAATGCCAATGCATTCATCTCAGGTGTGGTTTTTTTCTCAGGGTGTAAAAAGGATGGGCACCAGATATTTTAGTGAGAGCCAACATAACATGTTTATATAAGATTAAAGTCTCCCTGTACTTTCAGAACCTAGACTTTACTGTCTTGATATCCACAGGGGTAAGGATTTTTGAAAATCAATGTTCTAGCCTGATATTTTAGGACAGGACAATTAACAATGTTTCCATGTATACTACTTATGCTAGCCTTACACGGGTTGATTATTTTGCGATTCGATTGTCAATTTGATTTGGAATTGATCAATTCCTTCACTGGAATCAATCCCTTCACAGGAATCAATTCCTTATGTTTGATCCAATTTACCAACATGTCCAATCATTTTCGATCGTTTTAAGTTTATTGAACGGAAATATAGAGCTGTGTATGGCCAGCCTTCAGCCATTTACCATATCTGCTATAGGGGAAAGCTGGAACAATGCTCTCTAGACCAAAACCCATGAGCTATTGTTTTCATTAATAAATCCCAAGTGGGGAGAATTTTTGCTTCCTTCCAACCGCTAGATCCAGAAATCTAGAGTGTGAAAGATATTGCCATTCTCGTAAAGGACCATGAGGCCCATAAGGGAAGGCTGATGAGGGAAGAGACCGTACAGGAAACCTCCCAAATAACATTTATGGACAAAATATGTGGTATGCATTAGATTGTGAGCTCCTCTGAGAGACAGTGATATGACTATATATGCTGTGTAAAGCGCTGCGTAATATGTCGGCGCTATATAAGTACAAGATATATATATATACGCACCTGTTAATCATTGTGTTTCATTCAGACCATCATATGTTTGTAGTCTGCATTTACAAATATTTGTGGAAGAAAGGGTAATTTTAATGAGCTCAGTACCATCATTGGTAATTTTTCAATAGTCTGTAAAATGTTGTCCTGCAAATTTTGTCCAGTCAACTTTAAGTGATGGTAAAGAAAATTGCAAGCATTTAGCAACAACAGAAACACAGCCATGAAGTGACAGACCATGCACAGTCACAGAGTGGGATCATTACGTTTTAAAGCACATGAATGTCTGACCTTCAAATCTATCTTTGCAGATCTATCTCTATAGTTGTGTAATTTCAAAGTAAATCAAAAAAAATTATATCTGCAGCTTTTTATTTAAACAAAATTTCACCTTATCACATGGACAACAATTTATTTTCAATTGTCTTTACTGAAATTTGCAAGCTCATATAATAATCACAAATATACAAAACAGAGAAGAGTGCAAGCAGGGTAGCAGTCACAAATAGTGCTGTTAATTGAAAGTTCACCACAGGAACCAGCAGTCCACAAGGTTATGTACAGTGGATATAAAATGGTAAAATGTCAGGTCATGTACAGAAATGAGACAAAGATAAATCATTTCAGAACTTTTTTCACCTTTAATGTGACCTATAAACTGTACCACTCAAATGAAAAATAAACTGAAAATTTAGGTAGAGGGAAGACAAAATATAAAAAATAAAATAATGTGGTTGCATAAGAGTGCACACCCTTAATCTAGTATTGGTTGAAGCACAATTTGATTTTAAGCGTTTCTGGCAGTCCAAAAGGATGCTGGTCAGTTTTTCATTTAGAATAAAGTTGTCCATACACCGTTTAATCTCTAGAAACAGGAGAAATTGCTGTTGCCATGCTCTGCCTAGTGTCTGTATGGCTGCTTAAAATAGAAAGGTGGTGAGTTTATGTTGGGACATAGTAAGGGATGGGTAGTGGTAAAGAAGGAAACCAACCCATGGATCCTTGGCATGGTCAACAATTTACATTTACATTCTAAAAGGTCCAGTTTTGTCACCATCTGAAAACTTACCCCAAGAAATGTCAAGGAATTATTACTGGAGCACATACATTAGACAGATATGGGCTCTAAAGATGCTGCAGAATGTAAACAGTGGTCACATGAAACAAGAAAATGTTGAAAATGACAAAGGATCATCACAAAGAGTTTATTGTACATATTGTTTTAGCACACACATATTTAGTTAGAATTCACATTTACTTCCATAATTTTACAGGTGTCAATAAAAATCCATGTATTTTGCAGTGGCTTAAGCATCTCCAGTCCCAACAGCTCCTCATGATAATCTGATAGTTGTGCAACACTTGGAAGGATTACAAAAAGCATTGTATAACTGCCTCTGAGCAAAGCACAAGATGTACCGTCTCAAGTTACAATACATCATGAACAATACTCTGCAGATGCCTAGTGAGAATTTTACTTAAAATAATTAAATTGCTATTTTGTAATGAACAATTTCACAGCTGTACCACATTTGATCAATCCATGTATCAATAAAATAAGTAAATGCAGCTAGTATAATAGCAATAGAAAATACAAATCTTGTGCCTTATTTAAGAAAACTTTTTGTTTATCTCCCCCTAGAATAAGAAACAAAACTTTATGTCCGGCTAAAACACACTTGTGTGGGCCACCTTCTTAAAGGTTTTAATGGCTCAAGCTATTGAAAATGATGGAGACCAGCAGTTACTACATAAAAAGGTAATAACAGAGAGAGTGTGAACAACATGCACTGCAATGTCAATTGGAAGATTAGCAGTTATTCTATTGTTCAGCTGAATGTCCTACATGCAGTTTATATAAATCTGATATAAAGAAGGGCTATATAGTGAAGGTGAATTATTTGAGTAATTCATACATAAAAAAGAAGCACAGTAATGCATGGTTTTAGACGCATTAGAAAAAAGCCTTAAAATGCAACTTTCAGTTCATATTGACTTAATACATTCCAGGTACATCAAAATAAATTGTGTTCAAAGTCTTTCAGCTTGTCTACAAGGTTGTACCATGGTATTCTGGTTAGAAAATCTTTATCCTTGCCAGCCTGATTAAAAAGGCCTACCCCTCCCTAATCAACCTTTAAAATTCGACCATTTCTAAAGTTAGCCATAAACGGATCAATTACTTTGCAATTTGATTGTCAATTCGATCATATTGCAAAATAAAAAATCGCCAATTGAACATCTATCGATTGTACCACCACACAGTGTTAGGGCTTGTGTCCACTGCAGCTTTTTCTGCAAAAAGTTACAGAGAGGAGATTAATGGAGGTATCTCCAAGGCGCTGTTTTTCTGTGTCTGTGCTCTGCTAAATCAATAGGGCAAACTGCCCACAAGTCGCAGGGAATCGACCAGCACATGTGCCGACACGTGTCTTTGTATCCGCTATGGACACATGGCCTCATAGATTCAAAGGTGATCAGCTCTTTTATTTTAAAACGTCATTAATGCTTTCTGCCACAAGAGGGCAAAAAAAACAACAACATGTAAGTGTAAACCAGTGGTTCCCAAACTTTCCTTGCCAGGCCCCCCCCCCTTTCTATTTAGGAACATTATTGAGCCCCATCCCTATTCAAACAAAAGTTAAGAATAAGGCCCCCCCCCCCGGTTTGGGAACCGCTGGTGTAAACAATCGACTAAAAACTTTGGGTTGATCATACCAGGTGGCCAGGAATTTGATCCCATTTGATCGACATAAAACATATCGATTTTTTTATTGAATGGAAATATCGCACCATGCATGGCTACCTTGCTAAGAAAGACACGTCCCCTGTTAGCCTGATTAGAAAGCCTTGTCCCACACCAGACTTGATAGAAAAGTCTGTCTCCTAACAGCATTTTGAAAAACCTGTTCCCTAGCAGACTAATTAGATTGACTTACAAAACAATTATCGATCGTTTAAAAAAAATTTTTTTTATCAAAAAAAATTTGATGTAAATCAAACATAAAATCAACCGTTCAATTATCTGAGGGGTTTTCTAGGTTATTTCAATGACTTTGTATCCGATGGTACTATGGGTCAAGGAAAGGAATCGATCAGTTTTGAATCAATCACATTATGTGGTGGAAACAATCGAAACCTAATACTATCATCTTTAATACAAACCTATTTTAAGTCGATCTAACAACAAAAACGACCATTACAGGTCAATCGAGCTAAAGCCTGAAAGCCAACTGGTGGCAAATAGTGATGGCCGAACTGCCCGCAAGGCGGACAGTTCGGCCGCAAACATGCATGTTCGCCCTCCTTCTCCCTGGCGGACAGTACGGGTGTTCGACCCGCCGTGTTCGCCAGCGAGAAGGATCCCTCTATTCTTCCTGCGGTGGGATCATTAGCAGCGAGATCCCGCCGCAGGAAGACCCAGATGTGACGTCATTAGCAGCGAGATCCCGCCGCAGGAAAACTCGGATGTGACGTCACTGAACAACCAGAAACTATGCGTTCCAGGTGCCGGATGTGACGTCAATGAGAGGCGGGGAATTTGAATCTGTCCGCGAACAGGCGGACAGCGGACTTTTTTAAAAGTCCGCTCAGCCCGTTCGCGGACGGACACGGCCAAAGTTCGGCCATCACTAGTGGCAAATCATGTGGCTTCTGCCGGTCTTGTAAATGTAGTCTGAGGGTAAGGCTCCATTATGGTTTCCCCGCAGTGTACCTGCAGTTTCCGCGCAGGTTTTTACCACCCTTTTTTTTCTTTATAGTCCATTGAGACTCTATTGCCTGTCAATGGGCTTAAAACCCAGGGGCAATGGGAGCAGTTCGGCCACGGATAAAAAAATGCGCCACATCCGCTCCCAAACTGCCCAAGTGGAGCCTTATCCTTAGTGTAGTAGAGTATGTACAGTTTTTGTCCAGCATGTGTATGATGTTTTCATAATATTTAGAGTAACTGTTATCTGTATTTTACTTTTTTAGTCCAAGGGGACATGCTGTAGGTGCTGCAAGACTTGTTGTACCTTCTGTATACGATGCATGAGTGGATTCATTGTTCTTCTGATGATAGCTGCAGTCGTCTTGTGTCTCAGGTTCTTCTTCGGTAAGTCAGCCATGGTAATTGGATACAGTAAAACAGATCAAATAGATATTGAATGTCAACACAACCAAAGGGCACTGGGTTTACTTTCCTTGTTTTCTTTTCAGTACATTTTAATTAGATTTTATTTAGAAAAAAAACTGCAAAAAAGGAACAACCAATTAAATAAAAGAAACACTGACCAACGTGGTCCAACAATATCAAACCAATTTTCTTTCCTTGTTTTACTGATCTCAGGTCCTGCAGGAATCCTTTCCAACGGGCCTGTCTCAAATACAAATATGTATTTCTATGATTTATAATAAGTGAGTATTATATTTATGCTTGCAGAGTTTCCAGTCATTCGTAATGGCTTCAGGAATACCATGAACTTCACCAAGGAGTCAGTGGAAACATTTATGGCCAATTCAGAAATTCCAGCTTCCCAAACTATTCCCCCTGAGACCTGCAAGATGTTTGTGGGCTCCTTTCAACTGTTAAATGAAACCTATGACCCTCAGTACAGTGACACATCAACTGCTGGATTTCAGGCGACTGCTCTGCGTATACAGATTTTGGTAGGTTTGATATTTTTTTGAATGTGTTATTTGGTAGATTGATGGGGACATAGCTGTAGTAATGTGTATAACACAGAGGGCTGGTGGACAAGGGTTATATTGTAGTTATAGGAACAAAATGGTGGGCAGTGCACAAGCACTCATAGTCAATGGGCTATGACACGACTGTCTCCACAACCCATCATAGCTCCTGCTCCACCAGTTCAAGCCTCCATTGTTTTAACATTGACGTAGGAGTCGTCCATTGACAGTCAATAGACAGGTCAGACTGATGTATGACTAAAGCACTCGCGCATCTCAGCTCCTTGATTTAAAGGGGCTGATTTATCAGCTTTGCAGCTGATAATGTGGCCCTATAAGGCTCTTTGAATATAATGGGCAGCTTTGCAGGCACGTCTAAAAGACACAGTGGAGCCTTGGCCTGAAGTGAAGTGCCGGGACGCTTATTACAGGTCCAGCTTGCCAGCCAATATAAAAAAATATTCATGGGCTGATTTATGTCTTTTCTAATTGAATATGACTGCATATAATGCAATTCATGTCCATACAGATACCCTGTTTCCCCGAAAGTAAGACCCAGCTGCCATTTCCCCCATCCCCGTGGTTCTAATAAAAGCCCTTACTTGAAATAAGACCTACCAGGTCCCAGAGACAGCTTCCATATTTTGGAAAGACTGTAGGCGTTTTGTCACCTCTTCTAAATCCAGAAATAAGCCCTAGTGAATTTTTTGCACCTAAAATTATTATAGGACAGTGTCTTATTTTTGGGGAAACAGGGTAAAATGAATATCTGTAGTTACTGCAGCCAGGTACAAGCTACTTATTTCTCTGAATTTCTGGACCTTCCCGTGTGGTACACCCCTCAGCAGGAGGGGGCTGAATATTTGTCCTTTATCCCTTGATCTGGTGATAGGTCCCATTTCGTCAGACATGGTAGATATTCCTCTTACATAATGTGAAAATGAAGCTGATGGTGTGATACAGAACAGGTGTACCTGTGATATATAAGCTAGCAGTGATTACACAGTGCTGCATTGTAATAGTCACAATGGTAGGAGAACTTACCTATTTGTCAGTACATAATGAAAGGAACAGAGCTTTGCTAAATAATCCTGGGACAAGAAAACCGGGAGGATAAATCCCTTTCTGTAATGACAAAGCTAGCATATCTCATTACCTCTGATGTCACCATATCAGCCTTCCATCCCTCACCTATATCTAGCTTTTGTATAGACCACCGATGTACCCCCCCCCCCCCATGCACTTCACATTCTTGTGTCACACATGTGACCTGTTCCTGTGGGCTCATTTATTCATAAATTAGTAAGCACCTGATGATCTTTCCTGCAGCTTATTTTAGGTGGCGATGTTCTCTATCTCAATCTTCCCTCTGCAGCGTTGCCACTCTCCTGTACATGCTCTGTTTCTGACAGTTCTGATTTATGTTACATGACCACAAGTCTGCCCAGAGAATGATGGGAATACACTGGTCCCCTAACTAGCTGCTGCCTTATTCCATCTACAGGCCAGGGCTGTGCAGTACTGAAATTGTTTATAAATATAATTAAGATGAGGATGTTTGTGATGAAGGGAATGGTAGTATGTTGGGGTGAACAAGCAGCAAGCAACTCCTCTCCCTGCAAACATATGTGTGATATTCTGAGGAACAATCACTGGTTTTTGGGGGGGTTTAGTGATGGTGGGTGGTGGGTGGAGTGAGGAGAAATGAGGCCCTAGGCAAGGTAGCAGTCTTGTACTCCAATTTGTTTGCTTGACATTGATAAGAATTTAAATAGGCAGACACCAAATGCATAAGAGCTCATTCTCACTACCTGCGTTGCAGCTGCAATGTGGTATAGTACCAGTATCAATGCAAGGTATAGAGGTTTCCATAGGCAAAAGGAAGGAAGGTAATAGTGGAGAATGCATTAAAAAACTAAAAAAATACCTGTAAGGAGTAATTTAAGAAGATCCCTTGCAGCCCCACCTCTCTGCCTGCTTTGTGCCGCTGCGCCCCCTGGAACTCACTGCAGAGATACATCCCTAAGCTCGGCTCTACAATAAACTGAATGAAATGTATTTCCCATAGAAAACCATTATAAACACCCCCAGTGGCCACTCGCGATATTGCAACCGGAGTTAACCCCCGGAAGCCTGGCAAAATAAATATGGAAACTTTCATACGATTCCAGGCAACAGTAGGTAAGTATATTTTTAGGGGATTGTGGAACGCTATGCTACCATCATACCAGCTCAGAGGTATTTTATTTAACATATATATTTTTTTTGATTTTGAGTATACATCCGCTTTAAGCTTATGAAATATGGGCCTGTAGCAGTTGTAACAGTTAGCAGTATTGGAGTACTCTTTATGTTATAAGCTTAGTAAATGTTAATCACTTGTGCTTTTTATGTCTTTCAGCTTCATAAAACATTTATGAACAGTCTACTAAACCCAAGCTACAGAAATGCATCTCTATTTTCACTAAGGTAAAGTGTAATATAGAATATATTTTGTTTTCTGGGTCAGTAACAGTTTCCTGTGAGCAGTTACCCACTTTGATGCAGAACCAGATAGTGACCTGGGGTGCCTTGATGACTAGCTGAAAGAGATAGATTCAAGACAATAAGTTCAACTATGTCATGGGTCATGGACTGGCTTGTGCCCTCATTTAATAAGCCAACCACAATCACTTAGCCAATAGGACCAGACATTGCACTCGCTTAGTAATTAACATTTAAGGCCTTAAGTAACACTCGCTTGTAATCCATACGGGGAGCAGCATGTCCAGGATGCCCAGCGGAGACTAGAACTTTGGCTCACATACCAGTGGCTGTGTCTACATGGCCAGGTAGTTTGCAACGCTCTGCTGCATTTGTGTCTGGCCGGAGGTACCAAGGGTGCCATAAAATCACTGGTGGGGGACCACCAATTATGGCACATTCTACACTGTCCACCACAGTATAACCTTTTAGTATCCACCTCCCGGGGACGACCTTTAGACCCGACCTGAGGAATTTCGAGCACAGTGCACCTATTTATGTAATTTATTTTTAATGTAGTTTGTCCCCCCCACTCCCTTGCACGTTTGTATTTAATTCATGAGTACGGGTTGACTAGTCCTTTTGGATTGCCCCAGAAAGTGGTGGGGAGAAAGCGCTTACGGCCCTGGCCCGGCGGTCTCTCCAAGTTAGAGACCCTTTTCGAAGGGCTCCACTTGGCCCCTAGTACTTAACCTCCCAAGCGCACTGCTGAGGTACAGATTTCTGTACCAAAAGCGCACCATTGACTTTTAATGGATTTTTTTTTTTGCTTTAGAATTACATTGAAAAATAATGGATTTTAAGTATAATTTTAATTTTGTTTGTTGTATATAATAACATTTTTCATTAACTGTAAATGTGTGTTGTGTTTTTACTTAATCACTATACCCAGTACAATTCCCCTTTAAATTTGGTGCCCCCCCCCCCTGTGTGAAGTTAGCAGGTCCTCACACCAGGAGGGGGAATCACTTAAAATGTCACAGGGGGATCAGAGGGGGGAATCAAGATGGCACAGGAGACTAAGAGGGGTGATTACCATTTTAGTAACCCCTTCTGATCTTCCTGTGTCATTTTGATTGCCCCCTCTGATCCCCCTGTCCAGAGTTACAGTACCACATCTTCAGGGGTGCCTTATTTTCGGGGGGATGCCTTTTATTTAAGGGTGAGGCAAAAATGTATAAATAAATGCCTTATTTTCGGGGAAACAGGGTATCATAAACCTCTATTGTTTAATATTGTTTTATAAATATTTTCTTTGTTTACATGACCTGTCTGGGCTACAAGAACTTAGGACATCTATGCCGGGCAGCCCTTATAGATACTTGCTCTGGCCCTTCTGTCAAATAAAAAAAAACATTATGGCCCACTAGTCAAAATGTTTACCCACCCCTGGGTTAAATACATTCAAAGTCTGTGTTTTTTATTGCATGTATTGGTAACAAATAAATATGATAATTTATGTTTCAGCTCTAATCCAATCACTGCACACTTCCAGCTGCTGTTCTGTAACAAGAGTATGACATGGAGTGGGGTCACAGTGAATGAAGTGATCAATATCCTGCAGAGTTACAATACGAGCCAGCATTATGGAAATATATCAATAGACGTAAACAGTGTGACAGTTGGCGGTAAGTGTAGTAACCTATAGACACACATACACATATATCTCTGATGATGTTCTAACGTGACAGATACACTGCACTTCCTATTGCACACAGATCTTACATTGCACAACATTTATCACACGTCAAGTCCTGACATTGAGTTATATTTCCAGCAAGTGACAATATGCGTACAGCGCATCACTCTTTCCACATTTTGATATGTTACAGCGTTTTTCCAAAATTTATGTAAAACATTTTTTTCTCAGAATTCTGCACACAACACCCCATAATGACAACATGAAAAAAGTTTATTTTTGGCAAATGTATTGAAAATTAAAAAACTGTACATCAGTAGTCACAGCCTTTGCTCAATACTTTGTCGATGCATCTTTGGCAGTCTTAGAATATAATGCCACAAGCTTGGCACACCTACCCTTGGCCAGTTTCACCCATTCCTCTTAGCAGCTCCTCTCAAGTTTCATCAGGTTGGATGGGAAGCATCGGTACACAGACATTCTAAGGTCTCCCCAGAGATGTTCAATCGTATTCCATGTGGGCTCATTCACAGCGTTGTCCTAATACCACTTTGATATCTAAAGTTAGCCATACATGAGGTGATTCTGCCTCGATACATAAGGGGTCGGTTTCAGCGGGGTGACATCATCCAGTTGCAGCTGGCCTCTCAGCTGACCGGTGGGCACCCTTTCAAAGTAATGGGATTGGCAGGGAATTTACCGGTATATAGAGAAGTACCCAGGGTGTAGAGATAAAACACCACCCCTGAGCGAGAATATCCTCTGGTGTTAGCAAAGGCTAGGGGACTTTCACGGTTTCAATGAAGATCAGTCACGTAGAAATAACAGAAATCATGATCATAATTAAAAAAAGATGTATAAGTTGTTTAATGTCCATAAAAACAATGGTAGTATTCCAATTTAGGTTTGGTGATAAGTATTGATATGAGGCCCACTGGATCGCCAGGGATTGTCCTCAAAAACCTGGCCATAAAGATGGTGAAGCTGGTGGTGATGGAGTAGATGTCACAGATACACGTCAAGCCACCCCAACGTACGTTTCGTCTAATTCGACTTCATCAGGGGGTAACAAATGAATGAAGGGTATTTCTGGTGGGCATGAAAAGATGAAAAATATTCAAGATAAGGGTACTAGATAGGTATTCGAAGTAAAGTATAAGGTTCAAATACTCACATTGAGTATGGTACCATAGTGGAATATGGAGAAGCAGGCGGCTCTGGGGTGAGTCCAGAGAACAGGGAGCCTCCAGGTCTACAAGACCTGTATACACCCCTAGAAAGCGATCATCTGGTAGTAATAGATGTATAAATATTTTAGTGGTTACAAGTAGATCATATGCAGTGCTAGAGCAGATAGGGGCCAAGTATCAATGGCTCCAAGAATGGGAGAACCCACAAATTAAGTAAAGTGCTGGGTGGGGAGATGTGCCCTCAAGTGCAATGGTGCCGTGTTATAATAAGGTATAGAAAGGTGTCAGGGTCCATAAAGGCTTTTATTATTTCGAATTTACCGGTATGTCGAATTACCAGATTCCTGGTCTATCTCATCAGTTGGGACCACCCGATTGGTGGGAGCACACACAGCGGTTGATCGGCCGACAATTGAGTGCAAATCTAGCCGTGTATGGCTACCTTTAGGGTGCCCATAAACCTTTAGATTTCTCTTTCAGGTTTCCTTTAGATGTCCTTTTGTTTTACCAAAACCATGTAATATGAGGGACTTTCTAAACCCCAGGTGCCCAACCTGCGACATGGGGGCCACATTCGGCCCTCCGGGCGTTCTTTGGAGTCCCCCCCTCAGTCCTTCACCTAAGGCCACCAAAACCTAACTGTTAATGTATAGTGTCAGCAGGGGATAGTGCTAGTGTCAGCAGGGGATCAGCAGACAGGTATGTTCCTATGCTCCCACTGTTCCACCAATGAACAGGGGATGATTTACAACCTTTGACGATGAATACGAAAAAAAAGTACATTACCACACTACAATGTTCCCTGATGCTTAAAAAATCATTTAAACAAGTTTTGTTATTTAAAAATATCTTCTAGCTCTGCCTGCTGTCATTTCTTCATTAAAAATTGCTTCTACAAGTCAGTA
The DNA here is from genome assembly GCA_036250615.1 of Ptychadena robeensis. Classification (NCBI taxonomy): domain Eukaryota; kingdom Metazoa; phylum Chordata; class Amphibia; order Anura; family Ptychadenidae; genus Ptychadena; species Ptychadena robeensis. The sequence continues at coordinate 93,769,673 of CM070033.1, forward strand.
AAGATTGAAAATGGTATGTGCGGCCCTTAAGTGATGCTGAGGGCCGCACTTAGGGCCCTCCATATCAACTCAGTTGCCCACCACTGGTCTAAACAATCAAGTCTACCTGTGTTCAATTGCAGAGGACCCGACACTACATAGTTGTTGGTAGATCTAAAGGATATCTGACAGAGACATCTAAAGGTGTATGGCCAGCTTTAGGCTATGTTCCCACTAAGGCTATCTGCCACAGGGTGAACATGATCTTAATCGCACCTGTGATCAGCCACCCATGATTGTCGCGCGATTGCTGACGAGATCGGGCGCGATTGACAAGGCACCTCTTATACATGATTTTTATAAAAGAATCGCCCCTTGATCCCTCTCCATTTTTTTTATTTTTAAATAAATTTGCCAAAACCTCAAGTAACCTTTTTCATATTGTCATTATGAGGTGTTGTGTGTAGAATTCTACAAATTGAAATTCAAGAAATGATTTTAATCTATTTTGGAATAAAGCTGTAACATAACAAAATTTGGAAAAAGTGATGCGCTGTGAATACTTTTTTAGATGCACTGTACTTATAAAATTGGCTGAAATAATGTCTGATCACTGCTCGATCCATTTTATGATCCATTGCAATCACTTTTGGTCTATCGTACCAGGTATGCGGGAATCGGTTTCCATTCGAACAACTGAAAAATCAATAGTTTTAAGACTTTTTCTGCTGCCATTTAATAGCTTGTGAAGGGATACAACCTCTGGCTGACATTTATTGCTGTCTGCACTGATTATATACAATAAGCAGGTATTAGGGGACTACTGAAGAGTAGTGATGGCCGTCTGCCATAGAAATGATTTACAAACCACCACTGCTGCTAAAATTAATCTCTATTTATCTGGGAGTTATACTGACAACTTTAAAGTGTAAAGTTCTCTTTATATTGTCAGCTCTAGAAGAACGTGGGAAGTACAAGTACTCAGTGTACTCGGTGCACTCAGCGTTTGTTGCTGGAACCTCAGCGCATGCTCATTGTAATATCCTCCCCATGTGGCCACGTCTTCCACTAGACACTCCTACTGATGGGCGATTGGCTGTTGGGCGTGCTGCATGCTAATGAAACACTGACTCGCTGCTGTGTGTATTTTCCTAACTAATATCATGATATGTTCGTGTATAGTGCGATATATATGACACGTGATAAATATATATTATAAAGTAGCTCCTGTAGATTATAATAACGGATATTTGTACATAAGGCAGAATGTGTCACTATAAAGAGGAAGAGATGCGTGCACGGGCTGGTCCCTGGTGAGGACAGTGAGACGGTAAGACTATACTTTCAGGGATCATTTCTATAGTTCTTGACTGTCGAAATGTGCTCTAAAGTGTCTAGACTCACCAATCACGATGAGGAGTGATAGTGGTTGTTCCTGAGCGCCAAGTGAGCCGGCGGCGCTGCCTTCTGGTGATGCTGCTGGCTGTTGATGACCGTTCCGCTTCTCTCTTGTAGAGAATATGGAGGGAACGACCACTGGCTGAGTGATTGGTTCTTTTTATTATTGTTAAATATAAGAAATTCATAAAGTGGAGAAAGCGGTAGTTCTCTGCAAGCTATAGTAATAGAAGCAGCCACATGGATTAACGGGTCAGGTCAGATTGCGCGGTGATCCGACTTGTTGGAAAATTCCTGCCAATCAGATTAAAGCCTGCCATATACACAGCGATCGGCGGCTGATTTTGCCGCCGACGGGCGTGCGCGCTCCTGGCCGTCGGTCGGGGGTGCCCACTTGGGAGGAGAGATCCCTGTCACCACACAGCTCAGCCGGCCAGAGAGCGAACATGTCCGATGTTCTCTGGCCAATGCCATTAACTTCAATGAAGACCAGTGTCTTTATTGAAGGTAATGGCTGGCACACAAAGGGTGCCTGCCGATGTTGGGGCCGGACATCGCAAGCGATTTTTTCTACGCCGCGATCAGGAGCGTTTTTGGCTGTGATTCTCAGCCGCGCCCATAGAGAATGAATAGGGACGCGTTCAAACATCACATCCCAATTCATAACGACATGCAATGAATTGATCGCGGCCAATCGCTCTAGTAGAAACATAGCCTTATTTGGATGGAGACCAGCATCCACATCTAAAGTAATGTCTTCCCCACAAAGGGTGTGCTTCAATACTCTGATGTCATCAAGTTGCAATCGACGTATAAGACGCAGGCACTTTTTGCCCCCAAAGGGGTGAAAAAGTGTGTCTTATATGCTGAAAAATACGGTAAGTGCCCTAGGCCGAAACATGGGGCAGGCCTAGCGGACAGCTATAAAAATCTCTCAGGTCGTTCCAAAATGCCGCCCCTGGGAGGTTGGTGCTATAAAAGTTGTGCTTAAGTGGGTCGTGTCAGATGTTCCATAATTGGTGATCCCCCACCAGTGAAATTATGGCACCCCTGGGTCCCAACCAGGGGCACAAACCACGAGGCTCAACCATGACCCTCCAGCCAGTCACAAATTCCGCAGAGCTGCTCCCACCAGAAGGCATGATGGCCGGTGCTGACACATCCAACAACCTGGAAAGGGGCCGCAATGACCCAAATCAAGGACCGGGGAGAATCTGGTTTCCCAACACCACCTACTGATAAGAACAGATACTACACTTGATATTAGCCGAAAGGCAGAGAAGCTGCTAGTGCTGCCACACTATGTACCTCTCCCACCCCCTGCACAGTGCTTGGGGATCACCTTTATTGGCACCATGGGCACAGCTAGCACTTTTCATTTATTTTTTATGGATGTATATCTGTACCCCCATCTTTCCACAGTTCATTAATTAAATTGCATTCATACAAGTAATGATAATGTCATTTCCTAAAATTATTTCTGTTGTTAGATTCATTCCTATTGCTTGTCTTGCAGGAGTTGCTCCATGCCCGCCATTTTGGATTTCCACACAGCCTTGGCCCTGGCAAGTTTATATAAAAAAAGATGGGACCACAATATGCACTGGTAGTTTACTAACTGCTTTCTGGGTTCTCAGCTCTGCTAACTGTCTGATAAATAGGTAGGTGCTCGGGTGTTAAAACATATAAGATGTTTGAAGATAGTGAAGCTAGACTTCTTTAGTACTTTCTCACCAGGTAGAAACCACTAAATATCTGGCAGCCTTCTCATACTGGGTACTGTCAGCTGTCATGCCCTCATTGCCCTGGGTGCTCTATAAGATATACGACACAAAGCAGAGAGAGGAGTACCCATGAGTTCCATTGGGGTTCTGAGGGTTACACTTCTAACTCTGACCTATAAACTTCCTAATTCATTGAACCCGGTTTATTAAAGCATGATTGAAATGTATATATAGTCAGAGGTGCACATGACTTTTTTTGGGAGTTACTCAGATGAGTACTAGGAGATGGTGTTTGGTACTCACCCTATATGTATTCCTCACTGTCTTCCTCACTGTTCTCTACATCAGCCTTCTGCATGGTAGATTCTGCTGCAGATGGACCTCCCTGTTCCTGATCCTCCAATTAGCTGTCTCCATCCACAGATCACCAGCTGGCTTTGGGTCAAATGTAACTCTCACAGTACAACACCGTTTCAACCCCCAGATGTCCTACCTCAGTAGTGTAACTTTTCTCTTGTCAGATTGCACCCTTACATGAGCCTACTCTGACTCAGATCTCCAACTCCCTTATAAGTCCATTTTTTTTGGATGAGAAATTTCCAAATTTGACACTCCTAACTGCAACCTTTTGTAGTTATTAATGCCTCCCGGCGGTTATCCATGGGATATAAATCGTATGCTTATAACAATAAAAACTAAAAGAAATTTGGCAATCTAAAAAATGTAACTTTTCCAGTAGTGTATAAATGATAAAGTGAAATTTTTTGTACAGCTATTAAATGTGTTGGAGCTGTAATCTCAATTCAATCTGCAATAACAACTTCATCCACCCGGTGTCACTAGAGAGCACCTGCTGTCAGAGCACAACACAAGCATGGCTCCTTTTCACACATTGAGGAGGAGGGGGGTAAAGGGGAAAGGAAGCTCTGTGCATGTCTCCCCTCTATGTGTAGTACGCGGATGCCCTTAGTAAGGATAATAAAGGTGCACAGAGCTAAGTTTTAGTCCATTTTGCTTACCAGCGTACTGCTTATGTGCACCCCTGTTAATAGCACTAGATACTTTAATAAGGTGTAATAAGTAACAAACAAAGAAAAGATTCACTCAATTGGGACTCTACTTTGACAACTGGATTAGAGACTTCACATATCCAAAAATAAAAGTCACACTTTATCCAAAAATAAATATTAAAGTCATGTATAGGAGTGGTGAAGGGCTGACTGCTTGGGGCTTGTCTAGACGGGGACCCTAGGGATTACGTGACCTATGTCATCAGGTGCTGTGATGTCTCTTACCCTTTTGCGCATGTTTCTCCTCTTCTTCCTAGTGGGCGGCCATCTTGGGCCTGCTATGGGAAGGAACGCTGGCGCGGCTTACTGTGGGGAGACAGGCACCCTGGTCCAGACAGGTACTCAGTGGGCTCTGCTTCACACAGTTCCGTTTGTGAAAAGTATATTCATGACACAGTTCTTGTTATTCAAGAATGCCCACACACTGGTTGCAGGTTAACTGGGGGCTACTTTACTATAGGGCAGTTAAAAATATACAAGTGTTCACCACCTCTGGTCCCAGAGGTGGGGCTGCTTCATAGGGACAGTCAGTTACAAACAGGGTATCCACTGTGGCCTGTCCCTGAGAAGGTGTCTCTTGTGCCCATCGAGGTAAGGGAACTTGATCAGGGCTACAGTTGCTAAGGGGACCCGGAGGGGGAAATTAGCTGCTTACTCCATCCAGATGAGGAGCTCCTGTCCCCCAGGCCAAAGGCCTTCCCCATGGGCCTCTGGAAGAGGAAGGACGGATCAGACAGGTCCAGACAGCTAAGCATCTAGAGCCAGGAGAGAGGAGGAGCAACTAAAGACACTATAATTTATAAGTTTCCCTAGGCCAAGGACACCTCCCCCAGGCAGGACCAACAAAACAACAAGCACACATTTTATTAACTTTTTAGTGGCTTTTTCATTACACTACATCCACACTATACGGTTATAGATCAAACATATAACACTGAGTGTGTAGATCATGTGTTGGTCTACATGTTTCGCATATAGGCTTCATCAGGACCCAGGTGTACTAAGTTTAAATTTGTCTTTTTCAGTGATATTTCTTTACTCAGCGTCACCTTGGGATCTGGAAGTTCTCAAACAGTGGCCAAGATTATAGAAAACCCAGACTTCATAACTGCACCACTATACAACAACTTTGCTTTGATCCGTCTCTCGAATCCAGTCTGGTTCACGTCTTCTGTTACACCGCTGTGCCTTCCGCAAGTGACTCAACAACCTGCTATTGGTGCTGTATGCAATGGCTCAGCTGGGAACGCTCTTTCAGGTAAATAAAAGCTGACATTAAGTTCATAATTCCACGAGCTACATACCTATGTCCACTCTCAATGCATGTGTGTTTTCTTCTACTGTAGGTGGGCCAGTCTACGTATATTCTACAGTGGCTTCAGAATTAACCTGCCTTAACCAATCACAGACTGGGATAACATACATTACCCCAATCATAACCATAAAAGCAGTTGGTCAGGTGAGAATCATAACTACCATGTGGACAATCATCCCCCTGTGGTAAGAATCATGGTTTTATACCACCTTCGAGCTAGGCACACACGGCTCGATATTCGAGCCGTTTGAGGAAGCTCCAGCACAGTGCGATCGCGCAGGGCTGAAGCTGCCCCCATATCGAGTTGGAGCACTTCTGTGGCTGCCAGGCGATCCACTACTTTGGATGGGGACCCGTGGTCCCTAAAGCCCTCCATACACCTTACAATCTTACCATATAATTTCTGTACAATCAACTTTTGTTTTACCAAAACCATGTAATATGATGATCTTTCTAAACCTTCCAATCACTCCAATCAATGTATTCTATAAGGGAGGAAACTATACTACATAGTTGTTGGTAGTTCAAAAAGTTTGTATGGAGTGATCTAAAGGTGTATGGGGGCTTTAGCGTGCACGGCACCCAATTATTCTCTAATATATTACTTCATTTTCCCTTGTATGCCCAGCTTAAGCTGTCCAAAAAAAAGTAAAAAAGGCCAGGACAAAATCATGGAGGCTGGGGAACTAACTAACAAATTAACTTTAAGTTTAAAAATTAAAGCACAATTGAAATATATATATGATTAGCAATAAAGTAAGATTGGAGACCTGACCTCTTTCTATAGAAGTTATTCCCCTAGCGTGTGACTAGACAGTAACTGAACAGCAGCAGATGGAAGAGGCAATCCCTCTGATCACTTCGTATGTCAGTTATTATTCCACAGATGGGAATAGAGCACACATGAGGTTCTGACAGTTGGTACACCCCCCAAGCTGTACTTTCTGCTGTATAGAGACACGACATAATGATAGAATGTCAAATTCTGTTTATAACCTCTTTATAAACATAAAAGCACACCTGGCAGTGTTAAACAGTTCATACTTTGTATATGCTGATTGTGAAAAACCTCATTGGCTTTACTTAACTCTCATATTATGTTTAAATCATCAGTTAACTAAAACAATCCATTGCATACTACACAGTTGTTGGTACATACTAAGAACATTCTACATTCATTTTCAAACCCCTTCAAACTTTTTCTGCATGTTACTACTGTGAACATATTTTTATTACATTCATTTATTACATGGGTCAAAGATGAAATAAACCATGTAATATGAGGACCTTTCTAATCCTTCCAATCACTATGTTTTCTATCAGGGAGGAGCCGACACTACATAGTTGTTGTAGATCTAAATGAAATTGTATGGAGTGATCTATTGGTGTATGGGGGTTGGATTTCACTAGTGGGCTGATCACTGTTGTCCTTGTTGGAGAATGTGACTTAAGCCATACAGACACAGTGCCAAACAAAACAGGGTCAAGACTGGCCACTAGTCCTCTGCCTGCCTTTTTGGGCACAGATTGCATGCATAGAATTGCAAGATCTCCCCTTTTATTTATGTTTTTGTGTTCACGTCTTTAAAATGGCTGGCTCGTTTTTTTATGTTACCATTGTTATAATAAACAATTTTGAAAATATTAGGGACAGTGAAGCATGTGTTAATGACTTATGGTAATTTTTACCAATTAGAAAACAGTAGGTTTGAGTGGAGGCGTCATGGTGAAAAGTTTGCTCACATTGTGGTATCCATCTTGGATAAACACATTTTTTTGGGGCCTGACATAAAGGCTTAAATTGTGTGTATTCTGTTATCATACTGGGAACATGCCTGCCTTGCATGATTATATCACTCTCTTGGTATACTCCACATACAATTAATGAGATATTAACATTGAATAGAACTAAAACTTTGTATTTCCTCTTTTACAGATGGACACAGGAGATGCATTGGTGTGTATAAATGCAACAGACAACACATCCTTTATGCAGGGAATCTCTCCATACTTGTCTAATGGTAGTCTCACCAGTAATTCCTGCCTCAGCTACACTAATGTGGGACCGGCTCTAGATTGGATTAAACAGAACATGCAGTCTGATTAGGCCACATTCCAAGCTCGTTATGATTACTGTACATTATAGTTGTATACCGGCATGTAAAGAGTGCTTTGTAGATGAACACGTTGATTTTTTTGTGATGGGTCAAAGATGAAATAAATATTATTTTTGTATGGCCCTGAGTAGACTTATTTACTGAAATCTCCTGTACTGCACTGTACTGTAAGTGTGCTGTAAGTTAAAAAAGGAAATTACAGTATCAGCAGGGAGTAGACATGGATGAAATGTTTAGCTGACTTTGTGAGTTGATTGCCCCTGAGCATGCTATTATTACAAAAATAGCTGGAGATATAGTGGAGGGTGGTGGGAACATTTGAAAAACTTATTGCTCTAGCATGTGTAGTTTTTGCATAAATTACGTTCAAAGACGAAATTTTGACTTGTCTTTGAAATTCATTTATGCACAAACAATTTGTGTTCGATCAATACATTTTGTAGTTTACACTGATCCCTTCTCTACATTTTCAGCCCGTTGGGGCGATGATACCATGCTTTGCAATTAACTCACAAATTTGAACTAGTTGAATAGGAAAAAAAGCTGAATCAAAGGTAGTTAATTCAATATAATTTTGTTATATATGTGAAAGATAAGTTGAATGTACACATTGTCATCAATGTTTGTTAATGTAATAAACTAATTGATTAATATAAACTAATAAACGATTTCATCGTTTTTCTTGTCTTCATATCAACGCATACTATATTAATTGTCCACCAGGTGGTGTGCTATATGAATTTATGTTTAGTAGGGTTTGTTGCAACAATTTTCATAGAGAAGAAGTTGTGTAATTTATACTGACTACCTTAAACATGGGGGGACTGATTCATGGTCCCTCAGAATGATGGCGGGCCAGACTATAGTTTGAGAAAACAAACTTATTCCCATGTGCTATACAGAAAAACAGAACGGAACAATGGAAAGTGTGAGACTCTGATGACCAAAGTATCTGGTAGGGTGCAGATAGCGATCATATCTACTACGGGTCTGTATTCTGGGTGACAGATGATCCTTTCAGGTATTCTATGTGCTGGGTGATAGATGCCACTGGTCTGTGTTTCTATGTACTGAGTGAGAGATGCTGCTGGTTGTGGTAACCCTCTCTCCCACATACACTTGCTATAACACCATAGTAAAAGGCTTTGTACTACAAAAGTATAATTTGTATATGTTGGAATGGGAACTATCTTTTTAAAAAATTAATTAGTACTTTAAGGTTTGTACCCATCATCCACATCACCGTCTAGTGGGAATTATGATAGTGCCCCAATAAACGATATCGCATCCATTTCTCACCCTGGCACTAGACTCCTGCCCATCAGGTTAACACATCCAGTATTGTACAGCCCCCAAAAAAACACCAGCAACCAAAGACCATTGAATATCCAGCCGCAGCAAAGCCCATTATTCCTACCCCGCCTGAAACAAAACCAATACACACTACATATATACCCCCCACATCTTCCTACCTCCCTTCCTAGCAGTAATAAGTAATAAAGCAGTGGTCACCAACCTTTCTGAGCAGATGTTTTTGTAGGGCGGACTTTTAGGACACATCATACTCCCATACATTTGTATTCGTATGTCACAAGGATGAGATGCCTCATTGGCCACCAGAAGTGTACAAGAAGCAGAATGTAACAGACAAGCGCTAACACGACCAATATTTGGATGTCATGGCAAAAAACATACACACAGTTCTATTTGATTGACACTTTTTTTAATAAACTTTTTTAAACAACACATTTTATATTTATAGTGAAAAACCCAAAGAATTTGTCCCTGAAACCTTGAATTTATGTACAGTTACTTTATTACATATGCAAGCTCCGCTTCCAATTTTTGAGACAAGGCACGAGATGGGCTATTTTTAAAATGGGAGCCCTATCCATATATGTGGTTATGGCATAGGTCAAGCAGTCTCTGACCACTAATGTCCACAAATAACAAGACCTAGCCAGGGAGCTAGGGAACATTTTTGTTTTTCAATTTCGTTACTTAACATAATAATGTAATATAATTGGTCATTTTAATAAAAGGCACAGTACAATTGACAAAGGCACTACTTTGAAAGTTCAACTTGCTCAAAAACATGGCTCTCATGTAAAAAAATTAAGGTGATTACTGGTTTCATACCCAAACTTACTGCTGTATTTATTGCACGTGAACAACTTGCAGCAAATATATATCAAAGCAGCAGTGGGAATCCAGTCAAGCAATGCACAAGGCGTTTTCCTAGCCCTTGGAACTTATTTAGGAGAATTTTAAGCTTGCCTTTAATAATATTCTATGATCTCACAAATAATCTTGAGATTTAAGGGCTGTGAAACAAAAAACTCCTGTTTTTGGATTCTCTACCTAATGGGGAACCACAACACAAAAGGATGGAGCATCTATCAGAACCACGTAGTTCAACCTCCAGGCTGTAACAGCTTCATAAGGCAGTTTACTGAGAAGCGAAAAATGAACATAAATGGCTGAACAAAATAAACTTGACAAAGTTTTTATATATCTTCTTATATGTACTTGCATCATGTGTGCAAAAATGAAAGGGAAATGTTCCTTGACTTTTATAATAGAGCAATAGAAAGAAACAACATTGGAAGCAAGTGAGTCCACAACACAATGTAAACTGATTGCAGTAATTAAGGCTACTGTGTAATAAGTCAGCAGGGTCCAGTATATTGGACTAGTTGCATAGGTAGTCAACTGTCTGAAATGCAGGAACCTGGGTCAAGCAAAAATGGAAAAGAGGTACCACCCTTTTAACCCAAAGTTATGAATATGATGGCAGTCTGCTTTGTTGTCACTAAGCATGCAGTGCTGATGCTTTAGTGTCATAAGGTCACCTAGTCTCTACATGCAATAATTCAGTCTGAGAAGTCGAGGTTCCTGCATCCATCTGGGATATTGATCCCACGTTACCAGCAATATCAGTGTGACTATGACAGTGTCCCGAAGAATCATGATTTTGAGGATTATACCCTCCAGAAACTACCGCCGATGGGTAGTCTGTAACACTAGTGGGTGGCCATGTTCCTGGTGCCCTTGCATGGTGGTACGGTGAGTAAGTGTCCTGAAGGCCTTCTGGTGGAGTGTAATATTGCTGGGTGGGATAAGATCCAGGTGGTGGGTTTAACCTGAAAAGAAAGTATGGATATGAAGTGTGGATAATAAAAAACGTTCTACTCAGCAAAAATTTTTCAGTTTGTGCCAGAAGTTGCATAGCTGCCATTATCATTCAAAGCAAGCAAACTGGGTACCAGTATATCCCCAACTTCAGAAAATAAAACATATACGTGTAAAGAAATGAAATGAAACTACATTTCAGTAATGGGCAAACTGTTTCTCCTGTGCCCAATTACTGACATAACTTTTCCTTACCAAGTCTTTTAATAGAGCATTTTTTAAA
>CM070033.1:93794905-93813068 GCA_036250615.1 Ptychadena robeensis
CCCCCCCCCCATACACCGTCCTATTCATTGATGGCATCTTAGATTTTTCTTGCTGTGCCCATGTTAATCTTTGTCCTACTTCCTGGTATGTGGGCACGCAAAGTCCATAAAACCCTAGCATAACATCTGCATCTCCTAAAAAATACGTTGGCATAGGTGGGGTCCTCCAGCCCCCATTCTACTCACTGTGTCCCTACTGACTGTATAAGCATTTTTAATGAAAAAAAAAACAGGCATTGCTTGAATAAAATTTTCAGTTTAAAATGATACTTCAAGCATTAGGGAAGACTGTAGTATGATGCACATTTTGTGTCATGTATATCATCAAAGCCTTTATTCTGAGGTTATGTGCCACAATATATATTTTACATACATCCCCCATTTGTTGACAATGAGGTGGCATAGGCGCTTGCCTGTCTGCCAGTTCCCCAACATGTCTTTGCCCAGGATCTTCTTATAGCAGGAGGAGACCTGCGCAAGTCAGTCTCCTCTCTTCCAGCTCCAAGAAGATCCCAGGCCAGGGCATGTCAGCGGGGGATCGGTGATTTTATTGGAGGGCTGCTTAAGAACAGGGCTGTTAAGTCGGTCAATACATTTCCCGACTCCTCAGTTTCTGATTCTTCCAACTCCTCGACGACGACTCCTCTGTATTTACTATGCTATGTAGTTTATCCATCCATTGAAGGAAAGGAAGGCAACATACATTAACCACAGAACTACTGGCCAGGAAATCAACACTGTACTGTAATGGCCGATAAAGCAGAGAAAGGGAGTTAGGCAGAAGATGCTGCTGCTTTTTCCTTAAGCTAGGCACCACGCTGTGATTGATCGGGGATCAATTGAACGGAAATCAATGTGCACCACATGGGCACATCGATTCCTGTTCAATGGGGACCCGTTATCCCCAGCTTGCAGTGTGTGATTTACAACACGCCACAAGCTTGGGAGAAGCTGCCTGTCTCATAAAGCTGCCTCACTGTCTCATACACAGCTTCCGAATGAGGAGTGCTGGCTCCTCCCTCTTCACACTGACAGCCGACGGCTGTGAAAAAGGCAGGAGCCGCACCTGTTTCAATACTTTTCATGAAGACTGATGTCTCCATGCAAAGTATTGGAGATTGAACGGGGTCTTTTTAACATGTTGGAACCCCTTTCAATCAAGTCCTTTTTAGCCGGCTCTATTGATCCTGCCCAAAGGAAGGCGCACACAGGTAGGTTTGTAAACAGATTAAAGTACAATCCATCACCGTGAGCGCGCAAGTTAATTGATTGTACTCAAAAACTACAGATCTACCCGTGTGAGCCAAGCTTTAGTGTTTACTGATCACATGACTTATGATTTCCCTTGAATCCCAGAGTCCTGATTAAAGTTGAAGCTAACAACCTTTGTATTTGTAACCTCAGCTGAATTACAGTGGTTTTTCAAATGTTTTACAGCTTCAGTCTTGAATATTGGCGATCCATTCCCTTCACTTATACAAGCGTCTCTAGTCCGGCAAAACATTTACTTCATTATCAGCGAGAGTTAAGGCTGCCATACACGCACCGAGTGCTGACTGATGGGCGTGCGTGCTCGCTGATCGGGGGTGGTCACGTGGGGTGACAGATCGTTGATGCCCTACAGCTCTGCCGGCCAGAGAACGGACATGTCCGATATTCTCTGGCCAATGCTGTTCGTTTCAACCAGTGTCTTCATTCCCATTCCCAATTAAATTTAGACGGAGTCGGTCCATTTTTTCAGACTCCGACTCCAGGTACCCCAAAATGACTCAGACTCCACAGCCCTGCTTAAGAATGACCAAAGGGTCGCATGCCACCCCCGGGCTGCATGTTGGGCACCTTGGCCCTACACTTTATATAAATATGTATAGATGTGTATACTTTGTGTTTATAATCCTCAAATGTTTCCTGATGTTTACTGGACTTATCGTACTATCTATGCTATTCCCCACAACAATAGCATAATGTTTCGGCCGGACTGGTAAGAACAGATTTTTTTTTCTATCGAAGCACCCTCGGTGTGTGACAAGCACACACAATCCATGAGTCTATAACACCCGGTGCAAAAAAGTGAGTGCACATCAAGAACACAGCACAAAAATCACGGGTGTCTTTCGTTTTGCCCCGTTCCGAAAGCAACTGCGGGCTCTGTCCCCGAAAAGGAGTTCCGTCTGAGTCTAGGAGATCGAAGCCCCCTAACTCCTTACCCGTTCCCTAGGTGACCACGACCGGAAGGCCAAGTCTCCCAAGTACTAGGGACTAGTGGGGCCCCCCCCGAAGGGGGTCCCCTCGTTCGAGGGACTGCCAGGCCAGAGATGTAAGCAATCCCTCCCCACCACTTTCCGGGTAGTAAGCCCCTAAGGGAAAACACCCGTACTAGTGAACAAAAGACAAACGTTAATAGGGGTGCGGTGGGGGGGGTGGCAAAATCGCCAGTGGAAAGAACAATTAAATAAGTGCTTAGTGCAGATACACTGGGCTGACCTTCTGGCCGGCTATAAAAATGCCCCCACGAGGCAGGTGCCCATTAAAGCTTGTGGCTTCAGTGCCGCAACATTAGTGCTATCTTGGCGTGTAGTGCTCCCCAAGCACCGTGCAATACCAAAAATAGCACCCCCATATCTGCCACATATGAGGGATGCGTCACCGAGGGCGTTTCATGACCCCTAGCCAATCACAAGATGGAGCATAGCCCCCACCAGCTCTGCCCCCTGCTTTTGCTGGGCACCGATTTAACTGGGCTTACTGTACTAGCCATGCAGCCCACCACAAACAGCATGACATTCCAACCAGACTGATAAGAACAGATACTACACTTGATCTTAGCCAAAAGGCAGAGAAGCGTCCCACCTCCCTGATGCTCATAGTGATGAGGGGGGAGGACAGAGGGCGTTGTGTCCTCATAATTCCCCTGTATTGTATTACCAGCATTGGCGTCCCAGGCACTCGCATGTGCAGATCAGGTGGGAAATACAAACCAGTCGCATGGTAATTGTATTTCCTGTACTGCTTTCACTAACAAAAACATTATAAGAACCAAAAATTATAGAACCAAAAGGGGGAATAAAGAGAAGAGATGAATAAAACTATAAATGGAATTACAATAAAAAAAAGTATATGTAAAAAAACTGTGACCAATCACACTTAAATCATTTTGCCATTCGTATTTCTTTCAAATGTGTCACTGTGAGAAATGCCAGATACTGAAATATCCTTTCCCTTATGGGTGCCGTGTTAAAGGTCCTTATACATGCGTTTCTCCCTTGATAGATGAGTGACTGACTGCAGCATGATGATGTGGTCATACTGCAGCCGACACATGGGGATGCTGCTCCCCATCCAAAGTAATGCGATCAGCCAGGAATTCACAGACCGGTGGGCATGTCTGATTTGGGACCGTGTATGGCTATCTTAAGATGGGTCTTGACACACTGAGGAAAGGCAGGAGAGGCTGTAATAGGAGAAAGTGACAAAATTTAAGAAGAAAAGTTTTGAGTCACTGTTAATGTGATCCCAATCAGGGGGTGGCTGGTTACAGCCAGCCACCCCCTGATTGGGATCTTGTATATGTGTGCGCAGGGCAAGTAAATACTCATCTCCATCATAATATTTTTGGGCCTAGGGAAATGTTCATGCTCTGTATATAAATTGACAGTTTACACTTTAAATGCCTTTACAGCATCAGTGGACAGCAAAAGGAAAGGCACACGTCCAATATGAGCAGTGTATGATCAGGAACCTGGCGGTGTTCTTTCCTCTCTACTGGGTACAAAGCTGGATTGTTCTGGGCATATTGGTGCATTCATGTGATGAGACAATCAGTTATCCAGGAATGAAAACATTATGAGAATGTAGCTAGCACACAGCATAAGTTTCCCTCTCTTTATGAATAAAGCCGGGCATAGACGTTTTGTTTTTTATTTGATTCTCCTGCAGATGACGTTATAGCCATCTCCTGCTGATGTTATGTCAGTAAATTCTTAGATCGATTTCCTGTAAGCATTTGATTGGCGGCCAATTTCAAGGCAGATCGACCACAGTAAGCGCCCACTACAGTTGATCTGTGGTAAAATCACCCGCACGTGTCAGTCTATGACCAGCTAAACAGAAATGGACTCTCAAAAACTCTTTAGTTCATTCTGGCTTACATCAGCACCAAGCCTTAACCCAGGATGGCCACTGTCCTAGAGTTGGGAGTCATAAACAATGTGAACCCAGTGCTTTTTCTGGTTAGCAGGACTCAATGGGGGACCTCTTGATACTCTGATGTTGGAGGGCATACAGCGCTATTGTTATCTTTACATATACAAGTTCGCATCTGGTGAAACAATTTTCATTCTTGAAAATTGTGTCCAACTATCTGCTTTTCAATTGATGTTTTGATCGGTATTGAACAGTTTTTATAGATCGAACCATGTGTGCAGTATAACATTTTTAAGTTCGAATTATGTAAACTTTAATAGTTTTAGGTCGATCTAACGCTAAATTTGAACAGTGTATGCCTAGCTTTACAAGTCTCCATCTCTGGTACTAGCAAGTGAATTCTCATCTGCCTGCCTTCCCAATTCTTTCTGCAATCCTGTCACTAGATGGCACTGGATTGCTTTTAATGCTTCTTCCCATATCTCCTGGCACCTCTTCCGGGGAAAGGCACTTGCCTAGTTTAGGCTGGCCATACACCTTTAGGCTATGTTTCCATTATGTTGGGACCCCTTCGCTAAGCGTAAACGCTTAGCGGGAGGTCCCAACGTAGCAGACTTACCTGCTCGGTGGAGGGTCTGTTTTCATTGCGCTGAGCTGATCAGCCGATGTAAGGCTGAACGTTGTAGAGTACATTTAGCCTCTGCACCGGCGAATGTGTAAACAGACCATCTGCCGAGCAGGCAATGTCTGTGGGATACGTCAGGACCCCTGCTAAGCATATACGCTTAGCGGAGGGGTCCCGACGTATAATGGAAACAAGCCCTTAAGCTGGGCATAGATGTCTTGATTTTCTGTTCAATTTTTAGTGCGATTGTTTAACAAATCAATTGCGTGATCGATTGGATACAAATTGATGCATGTCCAAAGTGTCTGAACGATTTTGCCCTAAATTGCATGTAAAATCGATCGTGCATGGATCCGTTCTGTTAGAAAAATGTAAGCAGGGTACAGACGTGGAGATGTGGGTCAAGTCAATGGCCATTTCGAGCGCCGTGCACGCTCACGGCCATCTATCTGACCCATATAATCTGCGCCCATTGCTGTTTCCGAGCAAATCAATCCCGCTCGAAAACAGCCTTATCGGACATGACCGTTAATAACGGCCGATGTCTGATGCTTTGCCTAAAAACCGCGGGTCTCCAGGCAAAGCTCCGCTGAGGAGGAGAAACAGTCTCTCCCCGGCTTCTCCGATATCTGACAGCAGCGTGATGACGTCATCACACTGCTGCAGGGTACAATGGATGGCTCGAATATCGAGCCGTCTGTACCCTGCTTTAGTCAAAAGCACATAAATCGAGTGCTGTTGTCTCATGCGATCATTTTAAGCGATCAATCTATGATTCTTGTGGAAATGACCTTTGTTTGTGTGCTGTTGGTCACTGGCCAGTTCTTCAGCGAACACCACTCCAAACCCATAAATGTGTGCGTGCAAGACATATTGAGACTTTCAGCTTAGAATCGTCCAGGAATTGAGGACATCATATGTTGCAGTCTGTGATCGATTTTGCTAATTAAATAGATTCCGGAATCAGATGGTCGATCGGTTTAAAAATCGAACGCAGGAAAATCGAGACGTCTATGCCCAGCTTATGATCTGTCAGATATCCTTTAGATCTACCAACAACTATGTAGTATAGGGTCCTCTGCAATTGAACACAGGTAGACTTGACGGTTTAGGAAGTCATATTACATGGTTTTGGTAAAACAAGGAGATCTAAAGGAAATCTGATAGAAAAAAATCTAAAGGTGTATGGGGACCCTTAGACAACCTTCAAGAGCAGTCATTTTACCAAATGTTAACATAAGGAACAGAAATGGCCAAGCAAGGGTTTCCGTTTTCCTATTATTCAAAGGCATTGGAACATGTTTACATATCCACTCAGGAGGAGGGGCAGTGAGAGCCCAGAGACTGAAACTTGCCGTACAATTGCCAATTGAATGAACATTAGAAACGGCATATTGCAGTGATGCCTCTAATTTTTATTCTAGTATCTCAGTTTATTTTCTTGGTATCCTGCAGCTCAATGTGTTAAACTAACAAGTACCTTAGAAAGCAAAGTGCCCTATTTTTACACAAAAAAATCCCGTAAAAACTGTTTTGTGAATTTTGTTTTAGGAGATGATATCCACTAGCTGGTTTGTGAGTTAATTGGAAAGCCCTGCACATGATCTAATGGGCAAAATTGCTGAAGATGTGGGAACTTTTTATTTTATGTACACCTCAATCACCATGTTCATGCATAATTACATTTGGACTTAGAGCATAATTTATGTTATGATTCCATGTTCAGGGGCTTTGCAATTAACCTCTTGGCTAACGAATAAGCAAAAAATATGGTTTATATGTGCGTCTATATGGTAACACATTCAATGTCCAAATACAAATGTGATTCTTGTTGGTAGAAATATACACTAACCTGATATATATTAAATTTTTAGATCCGGGCAATTATGGAGGGTATGGAGGACAACCTCAAGGGTAAGTTAGTTAGATGCTTGGCCTACTCATAAGTTATATATGTCAAGTGCAAGATAATGTTTGCGGAAGGACTCCAAATTTCAGCTCTAACATTTCTGGTGCTGTGTACAATTCTGATTTATGTGTGACTAAAGCTAAGCCATACATGGTTCAATTGACATCAAATCGATCATCAATTCGATCAAAGTTTTCGATCATTAAAACGTATGTTGATTGTAATTGAATCGAAGTACACACCACATTGAGTATGCAATCAAAGCCCGACTTCGATTGAATTTAATCGTTTTTAAACGTAGAGTAATCAAAAAGCGATTGTCACAGAGTGATCAAAAAGTGACCAATGATGTTCACAGAGTGATCAAAAAGTGACCAATGGTGGTCACAGAGGGATCAAAAACCCAAAGGTCATATCTTTGCATTTTAATCCAGTACAGTACACGTGGCAAAAGGACACTGGGGGGACACACATTACATTAGGAGATGTATTCACAGAGATCGCATTTGCATGCTTGTGTGTCAGTGAACAGACACACAAGCCATTACAATGCATGCTTGCATGGTTTAAATGACTGTATTGCATTTCCCTCCTCCCAGAAGTTACAGTATGCTAATTGATTGAATCGAATCTCAATTGGACAGGTCAAACAGTACAAAAAATGAGACACAATGTGGGGACAATCAATCAAAATTTTCCAACTGGTCTGATCAAATTTCGATCGAGCAAAATGACAATTAAAATCGAATTTCAACGATCGTACCAGGTGGACATGCTTCAATTTTCAATCGACCGACTAAAAATGTGTGGCTAGCTTAAAGCAGGCCATACACAGGTCCGATTTTAGCTCAATCGACTTAAAACTATAAATTTTTCTAGTCGATTGATTGAGAATTGAGTTTTGCCCACCTGGTTGAATCGACTTAATCCGATCAAAATTTTGTGAAAATTCAGTTTTTTGATCGGACTGGATGGTAAATTTTGATTGGTTGATTGAAAATTGGTTCGGTATTTTGAGAACCAAGTGTGGTCAACCAATTTTTGATTTTTTTTTTTTCTTTTACCTATTCTACCTCACTTCTGATTGAAATTTTAATCGGACTATTTTGGATCGATTTTTATGTCAATTGAACAAAAAAAATCGATCAAAAATCTTGTACTACATATGGCCCATGATACAATCGACATACAATTTTATACCGACTAAAAAATTTATCGTTTTAAGTTGATTGAGCTACAATTGAGCTAAAATCAGACCTGTGTATGGCCTGCTTAAGTGGCTCCCAGACACACTTTACATTTTTGAAGACATTTAGAGAAGCAATGGTTGATGGGTTCCCAACCAGGTAAATGCTCATCTTGATTCATGGGTACACAGTGGGACAAGGGCAAACAATATCAACAACTAGCCAACTTGGGTCCTGCTAGCTGTTGCACTATTTCAAAGCTATGTTATGATAAACTGCGTGCCCATGTGTTTTTGGCTTGTCAAAAGAATCTATGAACAACAATGGAAACCATATTTAAATTAAATATAATAAATACTTTACATATGAATAAAGTATATATGGTTCCCTTGCATCAGTCTGAACATGTATAGCACTTTATCATTTTGGTCATCTTGGCCTTGTTTTTAGATAGATTAAAAGGGCTTCAGACAAAATTTTTACTGACATTTGCTTTGTAATTGTGTTTTTCTGTTACAAAATGTTTTATTCATTTTCAAAGTACACAATATCTGAATGGGGAACATAACAGCATGTGAAACGACCATCAGCACAAATGGTTGTCACAAGGAACAAATAGTGTAGGAAAAAAAGGAGGGAGGAAAGATCAGGGTAAACAGAAGAGGGGACTCTGGACAATTAGAAATGCACAAAATCTCAAGGAAGACCTCTGGACTTTAGGTACTCGATCCAGGGAGACCAAATGTTTAGGAAGTGTTTATGGGTGTCAGACAGGACCGAGGTAATATGCTCATTGATCAGGATGCCCACCAAGTGTTGCTTTACCTCAGAAAATGACAGGGTTGGTTGCTTCCAGGACCTTGAAATCACGAGAGTGGCTAGACATGCATGACACCAGTTTAGCAGCCGAAGAGTGCAGTTGAGGCGGGAGTCTATTGAGCAGGGCTTCCCAAGGACTTTTACACAGTGTGCGCAAAAAGGGTGGAGCTCCTTATTCATAGTTTACGCACCCTAGGGCAGTACCACCACATATGGAGAAGGGTCCCGCAGAAGGGTATCCCCAGAAGCAGGAGATGTAGAGGGTAGGAACTGTGCAATGTGGGCCGGGGGGAGGTACCAACGCATTAGGACTTTAAACATGTTTTCAAGAGACGTTACATTAGGAGAACTGCTTGCAACATTTTGACAAGTTTCGATCCAGTCAGCTGCATCAAGCGATTGGCCAAGGTCGCTTTCCCAAGTGAGCATATAGGGCAGCTTAACGAAGGCAGATGAGGAAGAAAGTTGCCCATAAAGGGAGGCTATGAAGCCATGAGAGCATTGGTTTGTTGAGCAATGCTGCTTAAAGTCAGATAGGTTAATACAGGGCTGTGGAGTCGGAGTCAAGGAGTCGGAGACATTTTTGGATCCCTGGAGTCGGCAAAAAATGGACCGCTACTAAATTTAAATGGGAATTAAAAATTTTTTTTTTTTTTAAATAAAAAAAAAATTACTTCAAATGTCACAATTAACAGTCATAATGAACATAATGACTTCTCTGCTATAAGAATAAATGCCGTGCGTAACATTACAGCGCCCACTGTGACCCTAGCCTAAAGGCCCCCACATGTACCGAGTGGGGGCTGACAGACCAGCTCAGATGAGCTCTAGAGTGCAGAGTGATGAGGTCATCCCACTGCTCTCCAGAGCTGACAGCAAGATGCCGGTCTTCATTGAGACTAACAGCATCGGCCCGAGATTATCGGACATGTCTGTTCTCTGGCCGGCCGAGTTGTGGGGCGTCAGCGATCTGTCACCCTATGTGGGCACCCCCGATCGGCATACACACACGCCCATCGGTCGGCAGCAAAATCGCCCGCCGATCGGTGCCTGTATGGCGGCCTCAACTCTCGCTGATAATGAAGTAAATGTTTGTTGCCGGACTAGAGACGCTTATAAGTGAAGGGAATGGATCCCCAATAGTTCAAGACTGAACCGCAAAGCATTTGGAAAACCACTGTCATTCAGCTGAGGCGACGAATACTTAGATTGTTAGCTTCAACTTTACACATGACTATGGGATTCCAGGGAAATCATCAATCATGTTTGAAGTGCCCCTTCGCCCTGCCTCTTCTTGGAGCCTTCCACTGCCCTAGCTTCAGCAGAAGATCAGAACACTAAAGCTTGGCACACACGGGTAGATCTGTAACAAGATTTGAGTACAATCCATTAACTTATGCGCTCACGGTGATTGATTGTATTGTACTCTGTTTACAAACCTACCTGTGTGTGCCTTCCTTCGGGTGGGATCAATAGAGCCAGCTTGAAGGAACTTGATTGAACGGGGTTCCAATATGTTGAAAAGACCCGTTCAATCTCCAATACTTTGCATGGAGACATCCTCCACAGCCGTCGGCTGTCATTGTGAAGGGGACTGGAGCCAGCGCTCCTCACTTGGATGCTGTGTGAGACAGGCTGCTTCTCCCAAGCTTGTGGCGTGTTGTAAATCACACACTGCAAGCTGGGGATAACGGGTCCCCATTGAACAGGAATCGATGTGCCCATGTGGTGCACATTGATTCCTGTTCAATTGATCCCCGATCAATCACAGCGTGGTGCCTAGCTTAAGGAAAAAGCAGCAGCATCTTCTGCCTGACTCCCTTTCTCTGCTTTAATTGGCCATTATAGTACAGTGCTGGTTTCCTAGCCAGTAGTTCTGTGGTTAATGTATGTTGCCTTCCTTTCCTTCAATGGATGGATACAATACATTAGCATATTACATACAGAGGAGTCGGAAGAATCTGAAACTGAGGAGCCGGAGTCAGGGAATTTATCGACCGACTCCACAGCCCTGGGTTAATAGGATAGTCAGTGCATTTCTTGAGGAAACGGAATAAGAAATGGTGGATCTGAAGGTAGCGGAACAAAGCAGATTATGGCAAATGCCATTGATCCCTCAGTCTGAAGGGGGGGGGGGGGATCCCTGTATGTAATAGAGCTAGTAGTCGAAGCAGCGATTTTCATTTTTCAAAAGATAATTGTTGTACATGCATATTATCTCTTTGCTGGCTTCACATTTAAAAAAAAAAATCAAATTCTATGTACAAATGTAGATACCCATGTCTGTTCTTTTTTATAGGTATTCAGCTTATGGAACTCAAGGAGCACAAAGCACTGGGCAGCCTACACAGGTAGGTCATATTCTGTTGCCTTTAGTTTAAAGGTTAGCAATGTTGATGTCTGTCGGCCTCTGTTTTACCTTTTGTAAGGTCTTGTAAATCCTAAGGGCTTGCTTCCACATGTGTGGCCACCCGCGGCACGATTGAATGGCCACGGTTAAAAACCGCATCTCAACATGGGTGCAGTTATATTCGCACTGTGGACAACCATGGGCTGCCGCACAAGTGGAAACAAGCCCTTACTCAGATGTATCATTTGGCGTCTGCAACTGGAAATTTGGGGTAACTTTTACAAATGTGATATAAATTTAAAATGTGTCAGATATTGTATATATGTGATGATTACTTCACCTTTTTATCTGCTGTTAAATGCTTAATTGTACTCAATGTAATGGTTATGGTGTCTATAGTCGCCACAACATTTGGTAACAAAACAATTTCCATTCTATTACTTTGCCACTTTCCATTGAACTAATTCACAAAATCATATTTCTGCAATGTATATAAGCATGTCTGTCATTCGCTGCATAATATTTTCCAGGTGATCTTGGTTGGAGATTTACCGTATTTTTCGGACCATAAGATGCAAAAACTGGGGGCAAAATGTGCCTGCGTCTGATGGTCCACTCGGCCACCGGTGGTCGCACCTTGGCTTCCCGCCAGCTCTCCCGGCACAGAGATTAGCCAAGGACCTGTGAGATGCTGGCCGATGGCCGGCTCTCCCATCTGAACTGTATAATTGCCTATGCCAGCAGAACTCAGAGCTCGGCTACCATAGGCAATGAAGAGAGGCATAGATAAACTGGCACCTATATCTGTCTCCTGTCTGTGGGAACTGCAATCACTCTGCAGCTTCCATGGAAACAGTAACCACAACATCGGCAGAGGGCGAGCAGAGAAGCGTAGGAGACAGCCCAGCCCCCCCCCCCCCCCCCCCCCCCCCCCCCCCCCCCCCCCCCTCCTGCCGATCAGTGTAGAGAATATGTTCTGCTGAAGACTGTACTGCGGCTAGTGACACCTGCTGACTGAATTGAATATTGCATTCACTGAATTCATTGCATTAACCCAATTGATGTGAAAATTTTATCTTTTTCTGGTTTTATTGCCCTAAAGCTGGGTGCGTCTTATGGTCTGGTGCGTTCTTTAGTCCGAAAAGTACGGTATATAATTTGCAGTGTTTAAATTTCCTTTAAGTCTAAAAACACTGATGGCCAGGAGGCAATGTAGTAGTTGATGTGCATTTTTTGTCTCAATCATATCACTAGTTTATGTTTTTTCTGTTTATTTTTTCTTAAAGTAAAACGTGTAACATAGTAATTTTGTTTTTCACTAGTAGTGTAAGATCAAATACCCAGTTGGTACCTTGTCATGTTTATATTTTCCTCCTCAGGACTACTCTGGCTATGGACAGACAGCAGAATCATCTGCTTATGGACAAAACTATGCAGGCTATAGTTCCAGTTATGGTGAATCAGGCGGTATGTCTCTATTGTACCATTGGGCAGGCATACTAAGGCATCAGTGTCCCCATGTCAAGAACATTATGACGCCACACCAGGAGATGGCGGGATTTTCAAATGCAAACCGCACTGAATACAGTTTTCTGCTTCAAAAACTGTGTTCAGTGTGATTGCATGTTTTAATGACCGGTTCCTGTGCGATTGCTACACCGATGCAGATCCCTCCTCTCCCCGTTGTCAGGTGGTGTAATTTTAAAGTGCGCTGAATACAGCTTTCTGCTTAGATATACATACCTGAATAAAGTTTCCAGTGCTCCGATGTTGAAAGTGATCCTATTCCGGTTTGATGGTTTTGGTGACATCACACAAGAGGTGCCAAACTTAAAAGGGAATTTTACTGGATACAGTTATAACTGTATCCAATACAATTCACCGTAAAAAACACACACTTTGTCCATTTCAATTTTTTTTTTTTTATTAAAAATGAACAAAAAAAACACATTGTAATAGTTAAACCTTTACCAGTTAGGCTATGTTTCCAGTGTTTAGGGATGCGTCGATACCCTCTGTATTCATTGTATGCCTTGACAGGGATCTCATACATATGCACAGGGGTGCACATAACTGGTACGCATTTGGGTTTAAAAACCCGCTCTGCGTACCTGTTTTGTCCCTCTAAATCGCATCTGCGGACTACAGACAGGGGACAGATTGACAGAGCTTTGTGACTGTATCAGCGGGGGTGTGTCAGGTAGCAGGAAGCTGATAGGCTCAGCACTGGAGTCCTTGCTGCCACGCCCCCTGTGTTTCCGAGGCAGCTGAGATGCTTTTACTCTCTGTGGTGTGTGTAGAAGGACATTGAAGATCTAGCCAAGGCAAGAATTGCCATCTGACCAAAAGAAGCTCCTGTACCTGTATTGGAACACTTTATGCTCCAGATTGTTGTTGGTGTATACCAAGGATAATGGTTATACCCTGCAGCAGGCTTAATTGCTTACTGGACTGTCTTTTCCCTGATGACAACAATTAATCTCTTTTTTTTTTTTTTCCCTGGTGCCAAATGGTAATTGTGTGAAAATGGACTTGGCAAATGATCCTCCTTGGCAAATGATCCTGACCTACAAAAGGATCACTGAATGCCCAGCTACTCTGATATACTGATATGTGACTGACTAACCCTGCTAGCACACAACTGGTCAGCCACTGATAAAATAACATCTTGGTTGTGGTGCCATAGAGAGCTTGGGGGAAAAAGTGTTTGGAGCCTGTGAAGTGCTAGCTCTGCTACAGAATATACATCTTGAGCTTCCACAAAGTGTGTGTGTGTGTAATAAGGGGGGTAATTAGGGGGTAGTCTGTGTGGAGGGGGGTGATTATTAAGCGGTAGGGTGTGTTTCTGTCTGTCTGTGTGGGGTGGAATGATTGGGGGTAGTGTTTACATTTTAAACACTACTGTAAATGTTTTTTTTTTAATTGCCATTTTTATTGTTAAACATATACAATTTATGTCACCTGAAAATCCGCAGGGAAGCTTTTATAACTATGAAAGGTTGCAGTTAGGGGTGTCACATGGGGAATGCAAATTACTAATTCAAACACAGGTGACCTATAGTGGGGACAGCTAATCCGAGGATTAATGAGTAACAGGGAGGTCCATCTGCAGCAGAATCTACCATGCAGGAGGGTGACGCAGAGGACCGTGAGGGAGACCACTCTACATATGGGGTGAGTACCAAACATTATCTCCTGGTACTCATCTGAGGAACTCATTAAAAAAGTTATGTGCACCCCTGCATATGCAAGACTTCCTGCCCTGCCTACATCCCTAAAATCTGTGGAAGCCTAGCCTTTCTGACATTTACCTGTAAATCACTAATTTAATCATGAAATGTCCTTTATTTATTGTTTTACATAATTTTGTGTTTCAAACATTCTTATGTTCAGGATGTCTACTAGACCCTTGTATGCATATGTTACAGGCCTCAAAAAAAAAAAAAAAACCCTGTAAAACAAGCCTATTGTCTATATGGATGGGCTGGGATTAACGCAAGGTGTATCAATGCAGCCCATAGCGATGTGGAAACTTAGGCTTGGTTGTCTGTGTGTACTGGCCTACTGTAATTATTACCTGACCTGAAACAATCATTTTCAGAAGGTGGACAACACTGGCAAACAATAAACCATGTCTCTAAACTTTGTTTAAACATCTTAGGTTATGGACAGCCTTCACAAGGTCAGAGCCAGGCACCATATGAAAGCCAGCCACCATATGGAGGTTACACCCAGCAGAGCTCTGAATCTTCTAAAGGCGGGTGAGATGTGTGGCATTATTTTGGGGGGGGGGGCATTATTGGTATGTAATACTTCTTAAATTGTAAATTATTGCAGGGGTATTTGCAAACACTTTTGCTGTCAAGGACAGTTGTTATACTGGACTTGACAGAGCACTTATGACAGTCAAGTTGCAGGGAAAAACCTAGTGTTTTTTAACAAATATCGATGGATGTTTATGGTGCTGTCTGTTTGTAGTTTTGAGATGATTTGTGATTGTTATAAAAAGGAATTGTTTGTTTTTTAAAGCTGTGCCACAGCAGCAATTTTAGCCTTGTCTTTGAATTTTGCCCACAAAATGTCAGGTACAGCAGCAGAGGCCCGTATGCTGACAAACAGCCAGGTAGCAACGATGGACAGTCATATTCACAACGTCAGGACTCCTATGACCAGCAAGATCATGGGCAAAAGCCGCGATCAGGTTATGGGCAGCAACAAGCTTCCTATGAACAGCCGCAGTCATTTTCTTCAAGGAACGAAGGTGATGTACAAATGGTTTAGTTGCTTTCAGCTTAATATAGCTGACTAATGTTTATCGGGTCTATAAAGTTTATACTTAAAATTAGTTTTATTCCTGTAACCTGAATAAATATTCCATATATCCCTGTTTTTGTGCATCCTGTTTCTCCTGATAATCCTTGATTATTTTTTTCCTCAGTATAATTGTCTCGAGGCGCGAATCTGGGGAAGGTTACAGAAAAAATTCTTCTGCTTTGGGCCTTTTGTTTGGGAGGTGACCAAAAACCCAATGGTCACTCTGTCATAGCTCCCGAGGTCCTCTCTGGAGAGAGGAGAACCTTCCAGAAGGTTAACGGTCTCTGTAGCAATCCCTACCAGGCCTGTATGGTAGAGTGGCCAGGAGCAGCCTGCCTGGAGTTTGCTAAAGGGCACCTGAAGGATTCTCTGACCAGAACACAACATTTTCTGAGAATGGCTGTGGGTGGCTCTTCCAATTGCACTGTATGTTAGTTGGGCTCTAGCTGCCCAGCTCACATGCAACAGCTCTACAGGTCGACACTGGAGGCAGGGACAGCTATCCCACCTCATTAACTCTTGCTCTGGCTGGAAAATGGGGGGGAAACTCTGTATAGACACTGTGATATAAGGCTGTGTCCTATACAACGGAGCACCTAGTTATTTGAAATGCGACGGCTGCATCTTTTTAAATGTACACTCTGTTAAAATGTATATGTGCTGTACTACATAGTTCTAAATGGTTGTAGTTCTCATAACCTTAATCTCGTTTGTACAGATGATGACCGAAGAGACACAGGAAGGTATGGTGACAATAGAGGCTTTGGGGGTGGTCGAGGCCGCGGTGGCTATGATGATCGTCGAGGTGGCATGAGGTAAGTGAATTCATATTTAGTGCACTTCATTTTCTTTTGTTCAATTAAATAATTTAGAAACTTGTTAAGATATATAAAGACACGCCTACAAGGTGGGGTTGTTTTGAAACTGCAATAGGTGGTTAACTAATCATAACAAATTTACTTATAATTTTTTTGTTATTAAATCCTATATATTTTGGTTTTTACATGTATCTTGATTTTATAGTAATACATTGTTTATGCATTTTAGGACATTCCCTTTTTATGCTAGTGCATCTCAAAAAGTTGACTATTAACCTTCTGAGCGCACCGCCCGTATCGTGCCGTTGTACGGGCGATCGAGGCAGTGTACACAGTACACTGCCTGTTCTTTCCGGCATCTCGCCGGAGCTCTTCACGCAGCTGGTGTCATTACTAACACCAGCTGCGTGAGAGGGAAAGCCGGCACTCCTCCATTAACATGGAGGTCTATGGTGCCCCGCCCCATTCCGCGTCACCGTGACGCGATCGAGGCGGTGCCGCAAACTCGGAAATGCTGCAGCGGTGTAGACAATCGCTGCAGATTTACATTATTATGATAATGATTTAGGAATCGGTAAAAGTGTGCATTTTGTGGAATATGACTTGCAGAAAATGAAAATCAAGAATTCTGTATTTTAGATAATTGCAACTTTACGCAAAACCAACAAAAAACTTTTTCTAAAGGTGGCCAGTGCCGATTAAGCCGCAGATCGCTGTGCCAGAAATTGGCCGTGAAATCACATTAGGCCATTATCGATATGTCCATAATGTATAGATTGCTTCTATTCGGGTGTCCAGCTTGGGGATTTAAATGTATTTTTCTTTATTGAGTATGGTTTGGAAGCTATTCTCTATGGGGTTTAGGTCAGGTGAGTCTTCTGGCTAATTAAACAATACCATGGTCATTCAACCTGGTATTGAAAGTTTTGGTACCAAGTCCTAGAAATTTTGAATCGTGTCTTTATAAAATGTGCCAGCTGAGAAAAGCATAAAACTCTCAAAAAATGTCCTGGTAGATTATAAGGCTCCTGCAAAAATTCTGTGCCTTTTCAGTGTGTTCCGCTAGATTCAGGAACCTAGATTTCCAAATATTTTCTCCTTTGCTTGGCAAAGCCTTCTTAAAACAGATTGGGGCATGTAAATACCTTCTATCACTAAAGTTTAGGTAAAACTCCTCCCTTCAGGACAGTGGGCCGAGCCCTGCAAATTACTCCTTTATGCCCCATCAGCCAAATGCACATCCTGAACCACTGGTGTACAGTGCAATAATAGCCTTATTCCAAACTGCATACAGCTGTTTCACGCTCATTGGCCATCATATGGTGAGAAGGGATTGAAGGAATCAAAGCCCTCAACTCGAGCACTGCTTAGCACAATCAAGCCTTAAAACAGAAGGTATTTACATGCTCCAATCCATCACAAATCCCAAAAGTGGAGGTAAAAACCCTGGTTTCATGATAGTGGGGGGAGCCATCTTTTCGATTCCTTTGCTTAGGCAAGATGTTCCTGTTGTTCAGAATTGACTTGGCTCGGAAAAAGGTCCTAGCTATAAATCTGTGTGGTGGTTCTTGATGCTCAATCTACAGTCCACTCAAAGTCCTACAGTCCCTCCAAATCCTTAACTGGGCAGTGCTTTGCTATTCTCTCAAAGCTGTGATTAACCATTTACATTACCATACCAGATGTAGCCTACTGACCCAGACAGAACATTTAAAGTCTTGGGACACTTTTTTGTAGGTGCTGAGTGGAATGTAACATGACCTAAGTCTACACCTATTGAACTATTTTTGTTATTTGTAGGTTACAATGGTTAAAGAAAAGTTTAGATTTCATTCATGAAAACCTCAAATTACTTTTATTTTTTGCCCAATTTTTAAATGCTAGGTTATCTAGCATAGTGCTGAACCTAGTTATTCTTTGTACTCAACCATTATATCTATTAAGCAGCCCATACACAGGTCAGATTTTCAATCAATCAACTTAAAACAATAAATTTTT
>CM070033.1:93813168-93852941 GCA_036250615.1 Ptychadena robeensis
GATTAAAAAATTGATCGTTTTAAGTCGATTGAAAATCTGACCTGTGTATGGGCTGCTTTAATCTGTGTGTATTCTGCAACCATTGGTTAAGCGTTTCTCTCTCGAGTATGACTTTTCGTTTTTCTAGTATTTTTTATTTTTTTTCCTTCAACACCCTCTTTAAAATTCCATCTCCTCCTGTTTAGACTATTTATTGTGTTCTGGTGATGTGCACCTTTTTTTTTGATGGCACGCGTCTATACAAGTTTTCAACCTCAATAATAATGTACCATTTACGTTTAAGCAACAATATTGAAGTTGCTGGTTTCATCAAAAAATGTTCAACTGGTAAATCTAGATACTCATTTTTGGTGGCACAGTTCATCATCTTCGCTGGAATAATGTCTTGCCAACTGGAAAAAAGCTGTTTCAGTAATGGATGCACCCATGATTTTTAGCATTGCTGAGACCGGCTTAAATTAAGTGCATGGTACAGATGCACTTAATGTTACCTTGAGGAATTGATGGGAAATCAAGTGTCTCGAGTATGTATGTGTAGGCTGGTTGTGATCTAAAAATAGTCCCTTTTAGGTTTCCTTTATTAAACCTCCTTGGGGTTTTGCCTGAAACCAGTATGGTCAGTTTGTTCTTAAGACAAACTGCCTGTGCCTGGATTGGCCAAACACTCCAGTCCTCTTTAAGCGCACATTGATTCTCCATTGCTGCAGGCTAGCTGATCCTTTCTGGTGGTGCTGATTAAGGGGGCCATAGACCTTCATGTTAATGGAGGGGTTCCTGGCCCACTTGATCGGCATGTCAACGAGGCCTGTGATGTGTAGCAGGGAGGGGAATTGCACTCGCCTGTACGGTGCTGTTTCTGCGTGTAACGCCAGGGAGGTTAATGTCTAACACAGCAGGAAAAAGGGTATTGAACAGGCGTTAATGGCAAGTTCTTTAGGACTGCTGCTTCAACAAACGCTGACCTGGCACTTAAAGCTTCTGATTCAATGAGTGCAGTTAAAATCTCTACTCCTGTAATGACAATTATTTTTGCATTCAAATGGATCTAGAACCTCCTGCTTAAACTAGTAACAGGAAAATTTGGATAAAGACATCACTGTCTAGTCACTCTACATTTCATGCACCAGCAACTTTATTTATGCGTGATATGTATATTTGTAAACTTGTATTACAATACAAAATTACTAAAAGGTCTTAAAGGGGAAAAAAAGCTCCCTTTCTTCCATCTATAGAATGTGTTTTGGCTCTATATCTATTGGTAAAGAGTGTGAATGGTG
This sequence comes from Ptychadena robeensis, assembly GCA_036250615.1. Classification (NCBI taxonomy): domain Eukaryota; kingdom Metazoa; phylum Chordata; class Amphibia; order Anura; family Ptychadenidae; genus Ptychadena; species Ptychadena robeensis. The sequence continues at coordinate 93,814,446 of CM070033.1, forward strand.
AATAATATTGCATGTAAGGGTAGTGCATCTGGGGGATATAAGCGAAAACACACACATGTGCAGTGTATCCTGTGTTACACCAATGTTTAGGAATATTGATTTTGTGGTTTAATAGCTGCTTGGTGTAGCTTTAATGAACCTTCAAGCTACATTAAACTTGCCATTTGTTGCCATGTAGGCTTTTTATTTTTTTTAAACATGGTCTGTTCGTGTTGGTTCCTTATATTTCTGTGTACTTTATTCTGGTTAGTAACCTGGTGCCTTAGAACTGCTAGGTGCATTCTCTGCAAAGAATAGTATAGTTTGCCTCTTCTAATTACATTCACTGCAGTTTTTAAGTGCAGTGGTGGCTGAATTATCATTTGCATCAGACTTCCTTCCAGAAATGAGCAGACCAATCACCTACTTCATTCTGGGTTCCCATAAATGTGTATAACCTGAAAGAGTCCAAATGTGTTTGGTGGCACAGTTGGTGGTTACAGGCCTGCTGTTTAGACACTCTACTACTATGTTTATGTAGAGGTTGATGTCAGGCATATGATCACAAATTGTTGGTTACAGAAGCCTTTTTAACAAAGTTATCTTGTCAAGACAGCCTTTCTCTGCAGTGAGTGTTTTAAACAAAAAAAATGCATAGTAGAAGAAACCTTGAAACACATTCTGGCATATCTCTTGGTAGAACGGCAAGCCTCTCCTAAATTCCTAGTTTTGTCCTGTGGTTATTGCAAAATCTTTTCCCACCTATTCAGCGTGTTTTCAACCTTGCTGGAGAGGACCGATACACAAGTAATGTATGGCGAAATCTTCATGATATAAGCTGGTAGGTAAGAATAGATTTGCTAAAAGTACATAGTAAATGGAGTAGAAACCTATGTGCTGGCTTTACCAGGTGTGGGGGGTGGGGGCGTATTTTAAATGTTCTTTTACAATGAATGTAAGTGGAAGCTGCACGAGTTTTTATTTGGGGGGTTTTTGCATTCAGTTATTCAGTTGCCCTGAGTGGTAAAGGGGGGCAAAAAATCATGTCTCCGCTTTTTCCTCCACAGCGGTGGTGACCGAGGTGGCTTCAAAAATTTTGGTGGTAAGTGCCTTGAACGTAGACCGTTTCCATGGAACTCCTGTTGCATTGAACAGGACTTCTCAGCTAATTACAGGCCAGTAAAAACGCGTTCTACAGTCTTGAAAAGATATACGTCTGAAGGTACCAGTTTCAATGTTAATCTCCTCTCAGGGTAAGAATAATGAAAACTTAAAATCAATGGAATAAACTTTCTATGGAAAGTGTGGGTGAAGGCTCCTACTAAGGTACTCCTTGTTGAGGTTCTCATTCATTCTACAATTCCCTCTAATGACTCCCTAGCACGCTTTTTTGTAATGAAGTGTTTAAGATGAAGCCTTATTTCTCACCTCTAGAATTAGCTTTCTGATGCCTAGAAGTGGCAGCTGTGTAGCGTGCACACAATTGCAGTTGTGGCAAGACCTGCTTGCAGTCAGTGTTTGGTGGCTCTGCCTGCACACAGATCTGGTATTTTGACCATGCTCTCATGAGGACTGTTGCCACTTTTAGGTAAATTGTGTAAGAATTATTTAGCAGATTGTTTACTTTAACTGTTAGCAATTTTAGTTAACCTAAATACCCCCTCATATGTGCCCAGAAAGTTTTTTAAATTGCCATTTTCGTATACTGTTTTGTATAAATGTGAATTGGATAAAAAAAAAGTGCTCTGACCGCTAAGGGTAAAGCATACCTCCCTCCCTAGCACATACTTGCTTTTTCATCACAAGCTGGTCATACACTTTTAGATCTGTCAGATATCCTTTAGATCTACCAACAACTATGTAGTATAGGATCCTCTGCGATTGAAGGCAGGTAGACTTGAGGCCCCCATACACTTGCAATCTTTCCATACAATTTCTGTACAATCAAATTTTGTTCTTCCAAAACCATGTAATATGAGGACCGTTCTAATCCTTCCAATTACTATGTATTATATCGGGAAGGTCACTATACTACACAGTTGATGGTAGATCTAATGGAAATTGTATGGATCGATCTTAAGTTGTATGTGGGCTTTGATTGTTTAGAAAGTACCTCATATTACATGGTTGTGGTAAAACAAGAGAAGATATAAAGAAAATCTAACAGAAATCTAAAGGTGTATGGGGACCCTAACTCCAATACTGTTATGGGTACTTCCATGTATGATTCTCTCAATTACCAAATCACTAGCCTCCGTGATTCCATGTTTTCTCTCTGTCATTGGCAACATGGAACAGCAAGGGCAAAAGGAAAGTAACTATCTGCTTCTGGGAGGGATGAAATTATATTTACTGCTTTGCCTCATGAATGTAAAGTGCAGATTATTTTTTATGTATTTGAAGCCATTGGTAGGGTGAGGGTAAAGGACAATGTCTTAATGTCCTTGCTATCGCTTCAAAATATTTGTCACATGTATAGGTTCCTATGCTATGGGGTATGCAGGGGATTGAACTATTATGGTTTTATTTATATTGGGGGGGGGGGGGGATTTGGCAGCCAGATATTCCAGTAAAGGCAATTTGAATATTTAATAAAGTTCTTTAAGATGCCAGCATGCACAAAGATTTGGTACTTTAAAATATGTACACACGGGAAGAAAGTTTAAAACCATAGAAACATCATCTTTCTGAGCCATACCCTAGAACAAGTATTTTGGTATGATTACAATCCATGTTGCCCCTTTTATGGAAGTCTGCACTGGTTTTGAGTTGACTTGCACTTGCACGGTGGTGGTTGACTGCATATCGCACTGGATAGAATTGCTCAGTTCAGATGCATTGTCATCTGGTTTGCCATGTGCCATGTTTTGGTAACAAGCATTTATAATGCATTGACACACCCCATGAAGGAAAGACCTTATTTTACCTAATGGTAGTTTCCTGAAAGAAGTACCTCATCTTTTGAACATTTCATGTCATACAAATTCGATGCATTATGTGTTCTCTAACATCTATGTATAACTTTGAGTTAATTATTTCTGAATTTGGCTATATGATCTGCCTTTTTACATTTAAATAGATAGCTGTATTGAGAACACTTGTTATACCCTCAATCTAATTACATTTTATTTTTATATAAGTTTTTTTTTTTTTCCTCATGTGGAGACTAGATATGTGCATTTTCAGTAGCAAAATGATTGCACATAGGGATTTGGTTGCGCTAAAATTTACAGTTATAAGTTTATGTATTGGCCATGTAGATCGGTGTGACTGCATGCAGTGGAAGGTTTTTCTCCCTTGTGCATCTCGGCTGCGAATGGCCATAAAAGCGCGCACCTATGTATATAAGGGTGTGTGGTGCGTTTTATCGACCATAAAATACTGTAACCGTTTGATCCTTTTTTAATTTGTGGTGTTTGGTAATAGAATATATTTAGTTTGTTTCTACTATGTATGCATCTGAAATGTAAAAAATACTCCTAAACATCTGAATCATTAAAGTATCTAGAGTTGAAGAAAATATAGGCCATTGTTTAAAAGAATCAAGTGACCAAGCACATTCCATTAGAAGGCTTTGTTTTGGACCGCAAGAAGATTCAAAGCAACACCCCAAGTAACACAACTTGAAAACTTGTCACCTAAACCAGTTGGCAATTGGCATGGCAAGATGAAAGGCTTTCTCTTTACATTTGTGAGATTTTGCTGCTTTGTAACCATGTTAGATTGTTACATAACCAAGGAACGTTCATTCTTAGACCCTTTCACCAAACTCAAAATCCAAACCTTTTCATATACAACCGGTTTTATAAAAGCTTCATCCTTAATACAGACTTCTGCTTGGCTGTGATGTCGACAGACCTATCAATCAAGCAATGCCATTTACTTGTAGGTACAGCAAAGGTTTACAGGGTGGGGGGTTGTGGGGCCAACAGAGACCTGAAATAGGAAGCTCTTGGAGGGGAGTTGTCAAATATGTAGGCAAAAGAGGAAAAAGCTGCAAGTAATTTTTTTTCACATTTGAACTTTCTGCGCTTTTGCCTGTTTATTTTAAATTTAACTCCAGACACAAACCTTTCATTTTAAATATTTCACAATAACAAAGGTCAATGCATGAAAAAGAAAACTGAGCTTTTGCCTTTAAGAGTTTGTAACTTATTCACAATGTATTTAAGTACAGTGTTTTGCATTTAAATTTGGTCCTTCCACTTTTACTTAGTGTTGCATTTTCCTTCTGATTGTTGCAGGTCCCAAGGATTATGGTAACAAACCTGAACAAGGTAAGGAAATCTTGCCAATAAGAGAATCTTTGAGACTGTAAACTTTAGTTCTCAGTGTTATCTGAAAGTATGTGAGAATATCATGTCTACCAGCAGCAAAAACTGTAGCTTACATGTCCAGTTATAGTATTCTCTAATCCATATTGTTCAGTCACTGGTTTATCCAGGTCAGAGATTGGATTGAGTGGGAGTAGATCTGTACATATGCAGCCAGTGACGCTGAGAAGGTGGTTATTTTCAAATTAAAAAGCGACACTGCAGGAAAATATAAGCCTGTGAATGGTTAAAGCTGTGCGTTCATATTACTGCATGTATAACCTACATTAGCATCTTGGTATCATACTACATACTTGTATAGATTATGTTTTTTTTACTTCTTAATCCTACAGATGAACAAGACAACTCTGACAATAACACAATATTTGTACAAGGTCTAGGAGAAGATATATCTGCAGATCAGGTGGCTGACTTCTTTAAACAAATTGGAATAATAAAGGTAATGCTATATATTCTGTGTCCTGTAGAATTTCCAGAATGTGGATTTCCTTGTTTCTATATTTATTCAATGGCAGTATCTCCTAAACCTATGGAAAAGCTATAATGGAGAATAATGTCTCTTAGTTTTTAAAGTATTAGGACACCCCCATTCAAATTTTTTTTTTGTGTACATTTGGCTATATAAGTGATAGGAACATCTGAATTAAAACCCCTAGTCCTGCAGTCTGCTTCAAATATTTTGGGATGAATGGCTTGCATTATCAAAAGTGTTGGATACAGTGGTACAAAGCATTTCACCATTGAGTACTAAAGCGGTTGAGAAAAATATTATGGAGAAAATAAAAATGTTTAATCTCCAATGTTTTGGATGGGAGTGCTAAACATGTTTGAATTTGGACATGCCAGCAACTACCACAAACACAAGCATTTTGAACCCTTGAAGAATAGCCCTTTTTGTTCTGTGGCAATCTGATGGCCCAGGTCTGTGTTTGGCAAAAGCCAGGAGAATGGTACTTGTCTTGAGTGCAATGAGCTATTTGTAAAGTTGGTTTGTAAGGGGATTATGGTGCAGCACAGCATAGGAAATAGATCCAGCGGATGCACTGCGCTTTGTGATGAATCTTAGTAATGTGATGTGTGCAAACCGTGCCCAATGCGCTTTCAGCCTCCGTTTGCTAATGGAAAGTCTAGGGCGTGGTATTGCTGACATGGTACAAAACCAAACTCTAAAATGTGTCTGGTTCTGGGGCTGCCAAGGCAGCCTAATACTGTGCACACATGCATGGTCCAAAACGCTTCCTATAGAAGTCTACCATATGTTAACCTACCTAGCGGTCATGACAAGCCCAGCTCGTCCAGAGTTTGTGTGAGGAACAAAACTCTGGATGAGCTGGGCTGCCATGAAAGCCGTGTTTACGGCGTTTCTGCTTCCAGCCACAGCTTTTCCGGGGTTGTGCGGCGTCACCGATTGTGTCACGATGACGTGGGGGTGGGCGGCGCCATAGACCTCCATGTTAATGGAGGAGCGCCGGCCTTCCAGCCCTCACAGCCGGTGTCATTAATGAAGCAGAAACGCCGTAAAACCTTGTACCATGCCGCGATTGCCCGTACGGGCAGTGCGCTAGGGCGGTTAATGCGTTCAGTTTGCAGTAATGCTAATGCCTATAGTAAAAATTAGCCTATAGTGCAATGATTATTATTGTAAATATGTATCAAAATATATTTGTAGATAAACAAGAAAACTGGAAAGCCAATGATAAACCTTTACACTGACAAAGAAACTGGAAAATCTAAAGGTGAAGCTACTGTATCTTTTGATGATCCTCCTTCTGCCAAAGCAGCTATTGAGTGGTTTGATGGTAAGAAAGATGCTTTCTTTTTCGCCCTGTGCTTCTAGACGTATATTACAAATGCACGTCATATGGCAGTACTAAGACTTTTTACTATGGTTTTTATTTTTACAGGCAAAGATTTTATGGGCAGTATTATCAAAGTCTCCTTCGCTACTCGAAGACCTGAGTTTAGAGCAGGAGCTGTTGCTAGCAGTGGTGGGGGAAGACGTGGTGGTGGTGGTAAGTGTTGTTTTTTTCCAAGACGTAATTGAATAGCTGTATATTGAACATTTATGGAATATATATTTTTTTTTTCTGTTCTATACTAGAAAGTTCAATTCTTTTCTTTCTAGTTACAGTACTGTATGTTAACAATCTGCAGAAAGCTGAATGGTCTTTGTGCCACTCTTGTGCTTGCTGTTTTTAGGTGTACCTGTAGTAAATAAATAAAACCAAAACACTGTATAAATTTGTGTATGTCAGTGGAGAATCCCAAAATTTATATACTTTGCTGCGAATCCCTCCTGCACACGGAGGGCCTCTGCCTGTATCACGCACTTGTGCTGGGATCTCCAGCAGTTTTAAAATCCCATTCCATCCAGGTCTCCATGCGCTTAGAGTAGGGACATGAAGCACCAAAGGTTAGTATGTCTGTTTTTTTCGTGTAAATTGCCCCTTAAAACAATGTTCTGCACTTTGACAGAAGTTGGCAGCACCCTGCTATTCACAGCAAATTGATGGCATTAAATAGGACACGAACCCCCCCCAATCTCTATAACAAAAAAGATTTGAGTATAACATATTTGTCTGGACAGTGACCACTTGCGGCCAGACATGGGGTTCCCAAACCAGTAAATATCCAATAGGGCATAATTTTATTAGGAACAACCAGAGAAAACTAACATACAAAGGTATAAAAATATACATAATAAAATACAAGTGATCCATCAAGCGGTTTTGTCATGCATGTATTTTATTATGTATATTTTTATACCTTTGTATGTTTTTTCTCTGGTTGTTCCTAATAAAATTATGCCCTATTGGATATTCACTGGTATGTGAACTTTCTTTGCCCTTTAAGTCCCAGGGGCTAGCCACCCCATGTCTGGCTGCGAGTGGTCTCGGCCCAGACAAATATGTTGTACTCATGTTGGTTTCTTTGGGGCTGTTGGCATTTAACTTTATAAGTATTTATTTATATGCCCCGATTTTAAAATTTTGGGGAAAGACTGTTTTCCAACTCATCTCCAGGTGGTACCTTTTTACATCTCCAACGTTAAAGATAACACAAGAAATGGTCTTCTACCAATGGCACCTGGTATATACATGGAGTACAATACTATACTGGAATGAGGGGGACCATTGCCGCTCTGTAATATTAATGGGCTGTGAGATGCTTAGTCTGCATAAATGTATTCACAATGCTTTGTAATTTTTGAATAATTTTGTAAGTAAATCACTTATTTATTTATTTTTTTCTTCCTAGGTCACAGAGGTGGTGGTGGTGGCGGCTTTGGTGGTGGCCGGGGCTCTTTCAGAGGTGGTAGTGGTGGACCTCAAGGTGGTGACTGGGTTTGTCCAAATCCGTAAGATTTTTTTTTTCTATTTATTTTTGTCCTTTTAAAGAATAAAGGTGTAATTTCTAAAAGTACTAAACTTTTTTTATTTTCAGTTCCTGTGGCAATGTGAACTTTGCTAGAAGAGATTCCTGTAACCAGTGCAGTACACAAAGGCCAGAAGACTCCAGACAGGGTGGAGGAGGTTGGTCATCATTTAACTACCATTTATTTATTTTTTTGTAAAGTAGTTTTTGCAAAATTGCCCTTTTCCTTGTATAAATGAGAGGGCCCAATAAAGATACAAAACAAAGAAAAAATAGTACCAATACAAATGGCACGGTGACATTTTCCAATAGAATACAGAGATATTAAGACAATAGATTGTCTCGGGGTCGGAAATGGATACCCAGAGCTTCTTCCCACTCGCCCCAAACCTTCAAGTACTTAGAGTTCATGTTGGAGTGTAGATTTTTTTTTTTTTTTCTCCAATTTAATCATTGCGTATATGGCTGGATGCTTTGACCTGAGTGGGAGTTGAGGGCTCCTTCAACTGCACAGGGATGTTAAAATAAGTATTGCATGTGTTTTTTGTTCTTGTGTTTCCTGACCATGTTGAGAAAATAAAATGGCAGTGTCTTCACTTGATTTGAATAAAGTTTAATTTTTTTTTATTTAGATAAATCCAACAGATATGTATGTATTTACCTATTTAATTGATGTAATGTGTTCACACAGATCGAGGAAGAGGTGGCTATGGGGGTGATAGAGGAGGATTCAGAGGTCGTGGAAGGGGTGGTGACCGCGGTGGATACGGAGGGAAGATGGGAGGCAGGTGAGTGCTCTTGGAACAATTTGCAACTACAAAATAACTAGAATTGCTTATTCATGCCACTTGTTAGGGCTTGTACAGTATTCAGTAAGGTTGTTTCAAGCACTGAAGTTGACTAGTATTTCTGGCAGCACACTATAACATGCATTGATTTGCAGTGATTTTTCACAGTAAATGGCAGCAAATATGTTTACACAAGTAACCTGGCTTACCACAACATTGTATGGAAGGGTTATATAGCTGTATTCTCAGAGTAACTGTTTAAAAAAAAAATCACTGAACCAATCCAGTATATATCGACTCTAAAGCTGGCCATACCGCCATAGATTAGTCAGATATCCTTTAGATCTACTAACAACTAAGTAGTACAGGGTCCTCTGCGACTGAACACAGGTAGACTTGATGGTTTAGAAAGGTTAAGAAAGGTAGTTTTGTATAGTTCCAGTGTATGTAGAAAATATAGGCTGTCATCTCCCTTGCCCAAGATGTGAGATCACTGCAACATGGACTCTTGTGTAATCTCTCCTCCCTGGTCTAACTGAAAGCATAGAACCACTCATTTAACCTCCCTAGTGGGGTTGAGACAAACCCAGTTAATTTACCATTTGGTTTCGCCCCAACTGCAGGGTAAACCGGGCATCGGGTGTAGCCGATACACCCACAGAAAGCATTTCACTGGGCACCGCCCCGATCGGGTCATGGTGATAATGGAGGAGCGCCGGCTGTCCCGCCCACACACTCATTAACCTTCCTAGCGCACCGGCCGTTTAACGGGCAATCGAGGCAGTGTACAAAGTACACTGCCTGTCAGTCTCTCCCTCCCTCCGGGGCTCTTCACGCAGTCGGTGTCATAATTGACATCAGCTACGCGAGTGGGGAAGCCGGCGCTCCTCCATTAACATGGGTCTATGGCGCCGGCCCCGCCCCCTTCCGCGTCACCGTGACGTGATCGGGGCGGTGCCGAAAACCCGGAAATGCTGCAGCGATGACAATCGTTGCAGCTTTCTGGGGAGGCATTAGGGTCTCCCCGCCGCCGGCTTCCCCTGCGGTTGAGAGGACCCTGTTCAGTGAACGAACAGGGTTAGTCTCAACCGCTAGGGAGGTTAATGACACCGGCTGTGTGGAGGGAGGAAATGGCAGGCAGTGTACTCTGTGCACAGTTAAAAAGGGCACTGTATGGGCAGACTGACTGCTAATGTCAGTTAATGCTTATAGGTTTTTCTTTTAAATAGCAAATATCTGACTAGAGGATTTTTGGGGAGGGGTTGAGACACTGATTTGGTAAGTCTGAAGTAAAATCTTATAGGCCTTTACTAGTGAAGTACAATTGGTTATGACCATTGTCAATGAGTTTTTGGTTAGTAAAACAGTGTAATGAATGGTGTCCTGGAAATTCTAAAGCAGATAACCTTTTTTTCTCCTCTTATTCTTGGCAGGAACGACTTCAGAAGTGACCAGAGGAACAGACCATACTAAAAAAAAAAATGTATCTCTTGCTTTACATGTGGGCCGCATTCTGCTTAGAATTAAGTTGCAGTTTACTTGATTTAGTTTTTATTTGATATTTACCCTATAATGTGAGGATGGTTTTTCCTGTTTAGAAGACATAAATTGACACAATTATGACCCCCCATTCTTTGTTTGAAAATGAAATTATAAAATATTGCCAAAAGTGTTTTTGTAATACAATAAACAGAACTTGTTTTTAGTTTGTCTATTTTTACTTATGTGCAGAACTATGCTTGTTTTGTAAGCCATAGATTTATTTTGTCAAGTATTAGTAGTACAGTTATCTTACATCGCCTTATGTATACTAGTTGTGTAATATGCACATAGTTTTGTGTTCTGGGGAGAAAGTCTAGCCATTTGGGTGCCTGCTGGAACCACTTTTGTAATAGTAACTCATTTACCCTAATAAGAAAATTTTGGTAATTTGTAAAACTTGTGTTTTTATCGTGTGTTTCCATTGCGTAGGTCAAATTTAAAAAAATTCTGTTTATTTGATCTTTGACCAAAATAGTCTTTCATCAGAAGTTGTTTTTGTAGGTAAAGTTGAGTTAAAACTCTTCTGCTAGTATGGTAGTGAATCTCTTGAAGTTGATGATCCTACTTTTGAGGCAGAATTTTTACTTTTTGAATGTGCAAGTACCATAATTTTTGGCCTACAATGTGCTCCGGCTGATAAAATGCACAACCGGTGTTCTATTTAGGGTAAATCGCTATGTAAAGCCGTCGATTTTGTATGTCTGCTCAAGCTAATGTACAAAGCAATGGAGCTGACCAGCTAAGTGGCTTTTTCTGTTCCACGTGCACAGTCCGCTAGCCTGGTTGGTTCCTTGTAAACTAAACATGCTGTGGGTGATGCATGAGTTAAGTGCCACAGGAGTGTCTTTTACATTTTCATATGCATTTTAGTTTCACTGGCATTTAAAAGACCAAAGTTTGGTATAGGAAAATAAATACTGACAGTACAAAAACTCCTACAGTGTATTGGCCATAGTACAGTGCTTAGCTAAGGCCTTGCCTGCAGCATATGCACTGCGGTGTAGTGTGAAAGAGCTTGAAGTTGTCAGAGAATTAACCATGTCCAACCAGAATGGTCTAAAATTGGAAAAACATACAGTGAGCGTCGGTTCTGTGGGCGCAAATGCCTTCTTGATGCCAGAGGTCATGGATGTGCAGCCAACAAATCTGCAGCAACTGCGTGATGCGATCATATCAATATAGACTCTGTCTCTGAGAAATGTTTCCAGTGCCTTGTTGAATGAATGCCACGAAGGAGGAAGGCAAAAGGGGGTCTAACTCGGTACTAGCAAGGTGTGCCTAATAAAGTGCGTGTATGAGACTGCAGTTCACAGTTGCTGTGTCTTGCTAAAGAATTTGCTGCCTCTTGGGTTGTACAGTTCGTTTTCTTCAAATTTAAATGTTTGCTTGAAGTATTATACGTTGAATTGAGAAAAATCTATTTAATTTCTTACGTGGATATGTATTCAGCCTGCTCCTAAAAATCCTGCTGCAATCAATTAAAGTTACATAAACAGTGCAATCAAGGTCACCTGTGTAATCCCGAAGTGTCACATGATCTTAAGGTCCCCATACATGGGTTGATTTCTTACCCGATCGACTATCGTTCACAGCGCATGAAAAATTGACAATCAGTGATCGATGGATTAACACCCCAACTTAAACAATTGATTTTTGGACGATCACACTTTCCCAGATCGATTTCTAGAATGTTCTGGATCGAAAATTGTCATTGTCATACTTAAAATGGCACGAGTCGATCTGACCACCACCAACATACATTGAAGACGAACGGACGATCCCAAAAAACAGACACGTTTGATTTGTGTACGATTGATTCTCTAATTGATTTTGACAACATTGTGAATGATGCTTGCTCAATTGTCATACACGCGTGTGTTTGAGCATGAATCGAATGTCAAATCGACCCGTGTATAGGGACCTTTAGAAGGACTTGCAGAGTTCAACAGCAAAGGAATAGAGGGGTCGCTCACCAAATGTGTAGAGAAAGGTGCTGCAATCAAATGAGACTAAAGGTAGCTATTCACGGGTGCTGCCCACCTTCAATGATCACCCCCCCCCCCCCCCCCCCCCCCCCCCCCCCCCCCCCCCCCCCCCCCCCCCCCCCCCCCCCCATCTACCAAGAAACGGAGCTAACCTTGATCTGACATGCCGGTGTGTGTTTTGTTTTTTTTGTCGAGCATTTGTCAATTTAAGTACGTTGGTGGAGACCCTTGATCACTTCCTGTGCGATTTATCACTCACAGATTCCTCGTTCACCAGTAATGATCAAAGAGAAATTGAGGGGTCTATGGCTACCTTTAAACTAAACCTGTCCTAAGTTTTTCCACATTCCATAAAATTGTAGTGTATGTGCCATATTCAGTTTCAATGGTTGTGTACCTAGGTAGTGCATGTGTCCTGTTGTGCCGCAGAGTTCTGTGTTCTGAAAGTCTGGACTTGCAGGTACATTGAAAGTGAATGGGGAGTGTGGCAAAGCCATAAACAAAGCTGTTTTGCTGTGTTTTAGCCTAAAATGAAACTTTATGACCAAAAAGAAAATGTTATGTCTGCTGCAAACCCAACACATGCCATCACCCCCTTGCATGCTGAAGTTTTCTGTTATGATTTGCTTCACAAGAAAAAAAAGGAAATCTCCAAAGTTTTAGCCATGTTTTGTGAATGAAATGGTGCAGACTCTCAATCAATTTAATTCCAGGTTGTGTGGCAACAAAACATTAAAAAGATGCTACTGTGTGCAAGGCAACAGTTTATGAAACCTAAATTTCACATACACAATATATTCAGGGGAGCACATAACTTTTTTGGTCAATGAGTAATAGGAGATGGTATTTGGTACTCACCCCATATGTATGTGGTCTTCCTCACTGTCCTCAGTGTCAGCTTCCTGCATGGTGGATTCTGCTGCAGATGGACCTCCCACAGGTCACCAGCTGGCTTTGGGTCATATGTAACTCTCACCGTTTGAACCCCTGCAACCCATACCTCAGTAGTTCAACCCTGACGTTTTTATGACTTCGTAACTAACCCCTGAGACTCAGCAGTCAAAATGTCAACCTTTCATAGTCACATTCCAGCTGTCGCCCAGTGCTTTTGTCTTGTCAGATTACATATGCCTACTCTGACTTTCATCCCCCGGATCTCCAACATCCTTAGATCCCCTTTTTTTTTTGTTTTGTTTTTTTTGTTTAGTAATTTACATTCCCAATTTGACACCCCTTACTGCAACCTTTTATAGTTATTCATGTTTTCCTCCAGTTACATGTGACATAAATTGTATACATTTAACATTTAGCTGCGGCTGCCCAGACAGGGAGTGCCTCCAAGTTGTTAGTACGCATATGAGTGTTGTAACAATCATGCAGGTACGCATAGCTAGTGTTTGGCCTCTTTTGACTACCAGAGTACCACTTATGTGCACCCCTAAATATTAATACTTTTTAATTTAAACTGTTGTGTGAAAAGATCAGTCATTAAGACAACATTCACATGTATGCTTTCTGAGCTGCTGACTTTCTTTAGCTCTCTTTCTGCAATGTTCTGGTTAGAGAATAAAGGTGCCTCTTGTGTTTTGTGGGTACACAAAGGAATGCAAACTATTTTCCCCCTGATTTCAGTAATATGTCCACTGTCTTTAATAGAAAAATACTCCAGACCATGTAAAATGCGTTTCCTCTTCTATCAGGAAATCACCTGTATAGGAATGCATAGGATACCCCCTCTATATCATACCATTCCTCACACATCCTCCTGTAAGGCTCTGCAATGGCTAAATGAGAACGGCAAGATGGACTACATATCCTTTCCACATTTCTATATCCAATTCACTATACTGTTGGCCTGTCTAAACATGGGACCAATACCAGATTGGCAGGGGATGCAAGTGATCCTCATGACCTAACATTGGGTGGTGGACTGGAAAGAGCCGAATATCTCTTCCTTATTGATGTGATTGACAACTTGAGATTTTAAAGAGATGCAAAATTTCAACATTAATACGCAACAAAGATGTAGCTGAAAGCGGAACCAATCAAGCTTCAGTTGCTGTGCTTGATTGGCTCAACTTCAGTCATGTGATTTTTATATTGATGTTGAAACTCAGCATCTTTAAATTGCATCCGCCCTGCGGCTGATCTCCTAAGTGGGAAAATAGCCTTATTGACTGACTGACCAGATTACTTTAAAATAGGTAGCAGACTGATTCACACGACTGAGGGCAAATTAGGAGGTAAGTAATGGCTAGATATACACTGATGCATAGTGGTAGTGGTCATTTTACTTTTCATGAATACATACTGAAATAGCCAATACAGCTGAGGGGAGTGATATTCCAGTACACGTTTGTGTGTATAGAAAACTCCTTATACGCTGAATTTCAAGGTTTAAGTAAACTTGGGCTCTGCAACATTTTATTTGTACAATAAACTGCTGTATTATTTAGCTATGAACCTGTTAGATGAATATGTTTAAAAAAGTTTAAGATTACAGTTTGAAGTCACTGCAACCTGCATGCAAATCCTAAACTAATGATTTTTATAAAAAATCTGAGCGTTCAGCCCGAGTTAACTCAGGCTGAGTTTCATGCATCTTGAAACTCAGCCCCAGTTAACAAGAGCGACGCTGTAGCTACCGCTGGATTCCTACGGCGGTCGGGGGCATCGGCATGTATGCCGATGCTTCAGGGTCCGCCCTTGACCATGTCACCGGTGACGCGAAGGGAGCGGGTGTAGGCAGTGCCATAGACCTCCATGTAACTGGAGGGGCGTCGCCTTTTTCAGCATAAGTCTCCAGTGACGCCAGACTTATGTTTACATCCTCCAGCTGGGCAGGCAATCAGAGCGGAGCATGTTGTGCTCCGCCACGCTTGCCCTTGGCACGGTTATAAAAAAAAAACGTGCCACGTACGCAACGCCCAGAAGGTTAAGAACAAGGACAGAGGTGCACAACCTAGTACAACAAATGGTTAAATCATGGAATTGAATAAGATGAAACAAAATGAAACAAAACAACAGACAAGATGCTCACATTAAAAGAGGTTAACAAGGATGGATCTCTCAGGGCCGTGTGTTTTCCAGGAAGACCTCATTTCCTGGTTGGGGATGAGATCACTTCCTGCGCACAGATGCTGGGGGGCTCAACAGGAACAATGGGATGCGTTTTGAGCGGAGGCTCTTTTTGAACCATAGGGGGGCTTAATGATTTTTATTGATTTTGCTTGGCATAACAGTCATGCTAGTCAGCAATGACAGCCTTTAAATTTGTTTCTGGTCTGCTTTCCTTAGGCCACAAGTCCACTGTGTATTACCAAAACATGGCAAAACAGTAATGGACGCTCCCATTGAAAATGAATAGAGCGCTCCAAAAAATGTTCACTTCAGTTTTGCCACATTTTAGCCTTAGGGCTTGTTTCCATTATACGTCGGGACCCCTTCGCTAAGCGTATACGCCGAGCAGGTAAGTCTATCTGTTACGTTGGGACCTCCCGCTAAGCGTGTACGCTTAGCGGAGGGGTCCCAATGCAATGGAAACAAGTACCTTAGCATAATTCAAGTTATGGTTCTCTATTTAACCTCATGGGTGTTTTGCCCCAAGCTGGCCATACACCTTAAGATCTCCCTGTATTCTTTAGATCTACCAACAACTATGTAGTTCCGGGTCCTCTGCCATTGAACACAGGTAGACTTGATTGTTTAGAAAGTCCCTCATATTTCATGGTTTTAGTAAAACTAAAGGAAATCTGACAGCGAAATCTCTATGGGGATCCTAACTCGGGGTAAGCTTCTTTGCTAATAAAACTCACCCTGAGCTGACTGTGGGCAAACTTACCTATCCGCCAAAATCCCCTGTCGGTTCCCTGTATCATGGACCCGCCAATCCTTCCGGGTCCACCCCATGACGTCAGGGTGTAGGCAGCTTCATGTAATGCTGAGGCTTGCTTTTTTAGAGCATGTCAATGGTGGAACCGGTGATATGTTCCAGGTCTACTGGAGGACAGGAAATCACAACAGATCACATCAAAATCTTTTTTGGAAAACCGCCCCATGTGCCAATTGCCTAGGAAGTTAATAACAGAACACTACCTTTGCCTTGTGTTTTTAGCTTTTAATAGTGCAATAGATATTACTGGAATGATTGCAGCAGTATTGATTTTGCCATGATACCATGATATTATATTGTTGCCTTCAACCATTATAAAAGTAAAGTAAAGCCATACATGGTTACCTTGTCTGTTCTATCAATCGCAAAAATGATAGTTTAGGTTGGAAATTCGTTTGGGAATTGATTGACCAAAAATTATCAATATCGAAAAAGAGATCAAACATAAAGCGATCGGACATGTCTGTATGTTTTGGTTGATCGATGTACGTTAGTGGTGACCCTGGATCGAACTAGTGAAGGGCACAGGCACGCTTTTGCCAGGTATCTTGGTAGTTGTTATATTTCTATATTTGCCTAGAACTGAGTATTGCTGCAGCCCAAGATCATATTAGTTAGTTGAAATACTTTATTGCCATCTTGTTTTTCACTTGTTTTTGTCATTGTCAAAACTGAATAAAAATGATTGAAACAGAAGGGCACAGGCACTTATATACAAGCATTTCAGATACACCCACCCTGACATCATTTCCTAATTTGAAGAATCAACCTTTTTTTGGGATTGTTTCTGGGCACAGATCAATGATGAATCTATTAACCAAGGTGGTGTGCACTTTGATCGCTTTGCGATGGATACTCGCATGTTCCGCTCGAATAGAGAGACAATGGCAAAAGAATTATGATTATAGGCGTCTAGTCATTTTTTTTGTTTATTATAAAACAAAAGTTTTTATTGCACTAGTACAATCTCCAGAATGGCTAGTCTGATTACGTGGGAGTTGGAGGGTTAAGTATGTGTAAAATGATTCAGTGTATGAGCAGTATAGAACAAGTCAGTTTCCTGTGACTGTTCCCAGACTGCAGATGATTAGCAATGCTGCTTTCACATGGACTCCTCCTGCCTGCCTTGGGAGGTGCCTGGATCCCTGTAATCAGTGGAGGATGTGTAGCTGCAGATCCCACTTCAGTAAGAACTCCACAACTGGATGTGTTCCCATCACAGCTGTTGGATCTCTCACCGCTCTGCACTTCTGCTGCATTATCATGCTGGACTGCCTGATAATGGGAAAAATATGCTGCTATTACCATTAAAGTGATTATATTCCGGCTCACACTCCAAGACTACATTCAGAGATGGCTGTAAATCTCTATCATACTAGGACAAGTACATTCATTCATTGGAATGATTCTAAATAATAATGACAATTTATTTACAGATGAGGAGGTTAAGGATGCCACCACTTTAAATGCTAGCATCAGCCTAGCTGCACTTTGGACCAATGTCTGTTATGGAAGTGATGGTTGTATTCTAAACACATTGAAGTGACTCTACATCACTGAGAATGAAAGCTGGAATGACCTCCCTTCTCCTTCTTGTGATTACATTGTGCTCATCTGCTGGCCATACCATAGAGGAGAGCGTACACACTGCACAGGTAAGGAATAATGCTGGTAGTACTGCTTATGGCTGGCAATATACAGTGTCTACATTTATGTCATGTGACAGCATGGGATTTATACAAGAAAGTGTTCGCAAATATTTCAATTCTATATATGCTTTGTTTTTAAGTGTAGAGTATAGACTGTTGTTGCTGACCAATATGCTAGTTCCAGGGGTGGGCAAACTTTTTAACTCATGGGCCACATTGGCTTCTTAACAGACCAAAAGCCTATAATGGCCATAGGTGAGCTAGTTCCATGACTAATGGATGGCGGCGATTTGTAATAGGTGACACGTGACCTTGTTATCTTTTTACATTTGCTGCACTTAAAAAAAAAAGCTCTTTTATTGCAATGAGCATAGATAATTCCTAAAGACTGTTGTTGCTATGAGAATGAACCCACAGTGTTATTTTCACGCCACTGCATCGTCCCAAGGCAACTGCATCTTTCCAAGGCAACATTTGGACAACTTTAGGCATTATGTGAACTCATTGCAGAGAACAAGTGGAGGGGACCATCTTTTCAACAAGGTGACACAAAGCCTAAAAAGAAAGCTAAATGGGTCAGATCCGGCTACCCCTGTGCTACCCCTGTGTTTGCCCACCCCTGTGCTAGTTGCTTTGCAGTCTCATGCTGCCCATCATCACATCACTTTATGCTAGTAACACATTAATAAATATCGCCATTTCTGATCTTTATGCAAGTCAGTTGTTTCAAATGAGTAAAAGTGTAACACAAACCCTTATTGTAAATTTAGATGGGGTTCCAAGGGTTTGGAACCACTGTGAGAGGGTCATTTACTCTAATTAATTTTGTTGATCACCATTGTCACAGGATTGAAAGTGAAATCAGCTACCAGAACAAAGTAGAAATCTTCCAATGGGGACAGCTCTTCATATGACAACTCTTTCAGAGAAGATTTGCTTTACAAAAATATCCTTACTTCCTGTTGAAACTTTAGAACAGGATGTGAAGCTTCATATCAAAACATAGATGGCAAAGTAATAAACTAGCAAGCCTGTTTCCTCATTCACTCTGTAACAGTGCATTCTGATACTCACACAAGGCTGTGTTTCAGCACTGGATCACAATGAACCAGGCGTCCCTATTCATGTTTTTGATACCATTATATTAGTTAGTTGCATACAAAAATATCAGGTCAGACAGAACTACAGTATACAGAACTGCACTTCATTTCAGTGGGACCTACCTTTAAGGTTGGGTGCCATCTCGAAAAATGGGGTTCCTGCAAAGCACTTTTGGGATGCTAGAGCGAAGCAGCCCTTGTGGCTCTTTCCCACTATGAAATGGTGATCCAATGCTAAAACAGAACAATGTTTTGTCATCAGATCACAACGCATAATACTGTGCCTTGCATTGGCATTATAATAATGGCATCCCAAAAATGAATTGCATAGTGGGAAATTCTATTTCTTTCAGCACAGCTTTACATTTTAGGAGAATATGGGCGAATGTTTGACATAAGAGATAAATCTAGTGTAAAGACAAGTTCATTCTCTATTAAACTTAGTTTCATTGTTTGGTGCTCCTTGCTGTATATTAAGGTAGCTCAAACGTATTGTATGTTAACCAGTACGCTCTTTGCCTGATAGTTTAAAGTATACAGTCAAATGGCAGCTCAGAAAAGTTACTTTTTTCAATTAACCAATGTTTTGAATTTCTTTTTAGTTTGTACCTGGGGTACAAATATAGCATATTAGAAAGGACAATAATGGTCTTTATCAAAGCTGCTTGAAGCACCTCAGTTAAAAAATCTCTGATGGTCACACACTGGGGTCCCATATACAGATGTCCTTTTATTTAATCACACTGGCAGCAAGATAATTAATAGCTGCAGCACCACCGCCTAAGGGCCATTTCACACTACAGCCTCTGCACCTGTGCAGTAACCCTACTGTGTCTGTTAACCACGTCCATTACCGGTGAAAGCCCTGCATTTGAACTGCGCTAAATCTCACATGTACATGTGTATAGGAGACGATTGTGCTGTGTCTGCAAAACTGTGCAGCAAGGCGTTCATAATATTCCTATGAAACCTGTCTAGGGTCAGCACCCAGTGTGACTTGAATGGAAGAGGTGTTGTTCCACAGCATTTTGGTTATTTCAAAGCTTCTTGTAATTGTTACTAAAGCCCCCCATACACCTTCAATCTTGCCATACGATTTCTGCACAATCCACATTTGTTGTACCAAAACCATGTAATATGAGGACCTTTCTAAACCTTCCAATCACTATGTATTCTATCAGGGAGGTCACTATACTACACAGTTGTTGGTATATCTAAAGAAAATTATATGGAGTGATCTAAAGGTGTATGGGGGGGGGGGGGGCTTACACTTTGCATTCTTCTTGTATACAAACTGAGGTCTATGTTTTCTAGGTCTTACGTGCAGGCACTCTGCATTGATGTATGTTTTTTTTTGTGAGGCACAAATAGATGCAGTGGTTATTTTCACCTGGTTAACACCACAGTACAGGGCATTTAATTATGCAGTGTAAAGGCCCCCATACACCTTACCATACAATTTCTGTATAATCAACTTTTGTTCTACTAAAACCATGTAATATGAGGGTCTTTCTGAACCTTTCAATCACTATGTATTCTATCAGTGAGGACCCGGCACTACAGTTGTTGGTAGATCTAATGGAAATTGTATGGAATGATCTGAAGTTGTATGGGGGGGGGAGGGCTTAAGGCAATGCATGTGCATACCCAACCTTAGAGTTAATTTCCATAAAATTGTCACCTACTCGTACACAACCTGAAAAACCTCTACACATCATCTCAAATTAGTAGCTGTAAAATGCACCTAAAAAGAAAAAAAAACAGTCCATTGTAACACACGGCACTCAGCTGTCCATTGCAAGAGTATTTTGCATTCCACAGCAAAATGCCTGGAAGGACCAAAACATCATCCCCAGGAATAAAAGCCTGATGAAAGGTACTGTACTTCTAACTCTAACTATATATATTATAGCAGTGAGACATTCTAATTAGCAGTGTGTTCACCCCCTATAATAGGCCTTTGTAAGATGATGACTACAATTTGTAGTCACTACCTTGGTGGGTCTACAGAGAATCTGTTTTAACTGGTGACTTGCAGTTGGTGAAGACCAAAGTTAAATGATAGCACAACTGTTTCTTTTTACATTGTGATCTGCAAAGTTATGAACTTACATACAATGAGCCTTTTCTCACATTTTTGTGTGAT
The DNA here is from genome assembly GCA_036250615.1 of Ptychadena robeensis. Lineage (NCBI taxonomy): Eukaryota > Metazoa > Chordata > Amphibia > Anura > Ptychadenidae > Ptychadena > Ptychadena robeensis. Next base: position 93,835,236 of record CM070033.1, read on the forward strand.
ACATATGTCAACAGATGCTCTAAGGAATTTGAAGTATGTGCTGAGGGGTATGTGGTTAATAACTGTAAATTTATGGGTAAGGACAAATACACAGTAATATTGCCTGATCACAGTACTAATGTACTGAAAAAATATTACATTTTATGGACAGAGTTTAAAGGCAAATTTGCTATGTACACACTATATGGTCAAATGCATTGGGACACTCTTAAAATTCCCATCACCTGTTTGGCCATGGTTGTCTCACAATCACAAGGTGATTTTTTATAGACTGTCCATATTGTACTTGAATTGCAGTGTTTTTGGAGTCTACTCGCTATGTAGGGCAGTGATGGTGAACCTATGGCACTCGGAGCCCTATCTGTGGGCACACGAGCTGTCAGCCAGCACAGAGGACTGCAGCCTATTGGCTTTCAATTCTTTCAGTTCTCGCCCCTCTCTTCTGATTGCACATAGTGACCCAAACCCTCCCCTATTCTATCTTATAAGAAAGTAGTGTGTTTACATGTTTCATGTAGGTAATTGATGATTTTTGTGTGTGTGTAATTCAGGTTACTTTGCTATGCCGGCACTTTGAGATAAATAAGTGGGTTTGGGTTTCAGTTTGGGCACTCGGTCTCTGAAAGGTTTGCCATCAATGATGTATGGCATGATGCTAGTGCCTGCTACAGCATGGCACACTGTACAGAGGTGGAATCTGCTGAGATGAAGGAATAATATAGGTTAAAGTGCTTCTTATGTTACTCCTAGACTTAAACAAGCATTTCACTTTTAAGCTTTAAACTAGGATAGTTGCCAAATTACATTTAAATCATGTAATGTTTATTTAACATTAGTCTCCTTTTAAGGGCAAATGACATAATTTGTTTCTCCAAGACTTGATTATGTGAACGCAAGAATCTATGTATGCCTCATTTGTATATGACCCCATATAAAAAGCCAAATGCTACATTACACTTAAGAAGCAGCCAGTTCACCTAATCCGTTTCTGTTTTTTTAATGTGTAATAGGATATTTTAATTACTCCATTATATACATTTTCTACTAGTCACAAAAATGTATGTACAGGGATGTGAGGGTGCATTGGCAAGGATATAAGTGTACAAACTCATGTAAAATATTGGAACAAGTCAATAAATGTTGGTGCTTGGTAGGAGGGTTATAAATATAAACTTGCACTTACACAATATTACAACCTCAAAAAAGGGCAAATGTTTATTGGAGTAGCATAGGTTGTTAGGTATGAAAAACGAAAATAATTACACATTGGAATAAGCAGGTACACAATGGATCCATTGGAAACATTTGGATATGAGGGGACTATCAATGGTGGGAACACACACACACGCTTGGGATTTTGCTTTCTATAACAGGTTTGTATTGAGCCAAACTCCATGCAAGTATAAAACATCTAGTGCAGCTCCATAATAATTAACATCTGTTAAATGGATTTAACTGCAAATTAGGAAGGTATGAATGTGTTGATATTGAGCTGCGGTTGGCACATGCTAATATAAAATTTGGTATCTCATTAACCATCTTTAATTTCAGTAATAGATGAGCACTATTAATATTTTTTTTCTTTGGCAGGTAAAACTGATTTTTTCATATTTATTTAAGTGCTCCTGGGACATGTAGTCCCAGGGAAAGGGATAGACAAGGTTGGGCTCCCAATACAGAATGTTTGGGGCAGTACTGGCAGAGTAAGCAGAAGGAACGTAGAATAAAAGAAACAAAGGGGTAAAAAGCTGTTTTCTGTGTAAAAAGTGATTTTTTTAAAATATTGATTCTTTGTTAGAATATTTATTTTTTAAATTAGGGTTTTAGTCTTTAGGCATATTCTGGAGTTCAGCCTTTACATGAACCTGTGAAGATTTTGTTGGAACAAAGGATTTTTTAGTTTAGAAAAGTACAGGCTATATGGCCTTTCCTCCTGGTTCTGCCTTCATTGCTTAAGGCTGCCATACACATGCCGATAAGCGACCGTTTTTTAACCGGACCGACGGGCGTGCGCGCTCGCGCCGTCGGTCAGGTTAAAAATCGGCCGCTTATCGGCATGTGCCCACATGGGGCGACAGATGCTTGTCACCCCACAGCTCGGCCGGCCAGAGAACGGACATGTCCGATATTCTCTGGCCGATGCAAGCCGATGCCATAAGCTTCAATGAAGACCGGCTGATGACTTCATCACGTTTGCACTCCGGTGCATATCGGAGTAGGTCTGTCTGACCTACTCGGGCTGTGTATGGCAGCCTTTAGCATTGACCATTCACAAACAATCTTTGTGAATGGTCAGTAAATCTTTTAAGCCCCCAATACACCTTTAGATCACTCCATACAATTTCCTTTAGATCTACCAACAACTATGTAGTGCCAGGTCCACCCTGAAAGAATACATAGTGATTGGAAGAAGGTCCTCATATTACATGGTTTTGGTAGAATGTTGATTGTACAGAAATTGTGCCTTTAGCAATAAGCCTTTCATTAGTAAATTAGTAAATTACCAGGTGAATGACAACTCCCATGTTCCTGTAATCATAGGTTCTGTCTAAGAAACTATAACTACTAGACAATTAAATTCCAAAATGCCTGAATAATAAAAAAAAATGCCTGGTAGCTGACTTTGTGGGAAAGTTTCCTTGTGTTTGTGCGGAGTAGACTGTGCATGCTGAGCTTCAGTCCTCAGCAGTCCTGATGTGTCCTCTCATTGTATAGCACTCATACAGCAGGAAGCCTTTCATGTCCTGAATAACTGGGCATAGTTTCAGGATCCTACACTGCCAGCTGGAACTTCAATTTCATAAGTCTGTAGAGGACAGCATTATATATGGTGCAAGCTGAATAAGATGTAAAGCTAGCCATACACGTGTCGGATTCCATGGCCGCTCGATCACCCATCCGATCGATTCCGGCGATCTCAGCGGGAATCGGAGCTCCGATCGAGCGGCCAATTAAGTGATCCGATCGCTGCATACCACCTTGTCCAGCTGATTCCGGGACGGATCCGTGTCCGATTGTCCACCTCACAAATGGCAACTCCCCCTGATCTGTGCAGAATCAATCTGATGGAACCAACATGTTGGTTCTCTGTCGGATCCGATTCTGAGCCCCGGAACGGACGGACCTGATCGATCGGACAAGGTGGGCTGCACGCGATTCCGGCACGATCGTTTGGCGTGCACGCGCCCGGAATCGATCGGCCCGGAATCAGACAGGAATCTGACCCGTGTATGGGGGCCTCAAGATCTATAAACAGCATAAATCCCTTTCCTGGGGATCGACATTAAAGAGGATACCATTAGATTTCTCCAGGGCTATGAGAACTGACCTACATTCATAATAGAGTTTTATTTAGTTGATAAAGACCTGGAACTTTTCAGAGTATTCTATGCATCTTGAGCTGAAGCCCCTATGATTTCCATCATGATTGTGTAGTGTGTATCATAAAAAAATCTCAGAAACCAATAGCCTCTCTGAGAATAATATATTAGCAAAATAAGTTAAGTCGGCTATAGTATATGTATTGCATTATTTTCCGTTATGTTTAGCAGAAATCCAGAACAGAACAGTCACAATGCTTTATTATATTCTTATGAAGAACCAGCGCTATGTTCCTGAAATTTCAAGTATGCTATGTACATGCATAAAAAAGTAAAAAGAATAATGGGTTTTTTTTAAGGCACCAGTATACCTAAATTTTTTTGGTTCATGTATACATATATTGATTTAACTAGCATATGTCTGCTTCCAGATAGTAATTTTTAAATAGGATGATAACAGTCCCAAATGGCACGTTCTCTTTTTTGGTTCTTAATGTTAAATTTAGTTTTATATTAAGTGTATCATATTAATATATTTACCCTTTTGCAAATGTAAAATGCTTACTTTTTTAACTGGATATATATAAGTACGGTAACTTATTTAGTTTTGGGTCAACTCTGGCTTTTATACTTTAAGGCAATGCAAACAAATGTGCCAAGCCAATGCGCCAGTCTTCAAGTGAAAGTGTGCTTCAACCCTACCCCGAACTCCACTCCCAGTATAATTTTGTCTGTAGAAAGTAAAATATATTACATTACCATGTAATCAATTTGGGTTTCCCACCACTCTCCCTCTTCTACACATCATTTGAGAACTGGGACACATATGTAATTTAATAAGTATATATAAGGTATATGGCAAGGGGAAACCCCACCTCCCCAGCATCATCACTGATGTCAGGGAGGTGGGTCCAGCAACGAATCCATAGTATGCCAACACAGAGGAACATTGCGGGCAGGCCGGAGAAGGCAAGCTACCTCAAGTGTGGCTTGGGGTTAACAATATTGGAAATCTACCCCAAGCCACACTTGGGAATACCGCAAGCGGGATTAAAGAAAAACAACTTTGTAAATAACCATAGTTTCATAAAGCAAGTACGGTACCTACCAGTTGTACTGTCTGTTTCAAACTTAATTGCACTAACCTGAACCTATTATTTAGGTTAATTCTTGTCACTGGTGATATTATTTTGTTATAATGCCTATGGAATATGTACAATGTATAATCCAGAAATTATTGGTAAAATAAAGTTTAATCTACTAATATTTTGATCAACAAGTTACTTATATTTCTAAACAAAGCATTCTCATTTTTATTATATATATAATGTTATAAACAGTGATATCATCACTGTGTGCCTGTGCTTCAGGAAGATCAAATTTGGTGGTAAGGACTGAAAGAATTGAGGCAATAAAAGAAGTTAGTCAGATACCGCAACACTAGTTAGGAAAGGGTTAGATGATGCTATATGCCCATCATATGCCCCAATGAGTTGGTATCCACCTGACTCAATGCAGATTCTAAAGACAATGTGGAAATTGACTGTGAGCAATGAAAGCAGAGTAAAGGCCCCCATACACCTTACAATCTTACCGTACAATTTCTGTACAATCAACTTTTCTTCTACCAAAACCATGTTATATGAGGACCTTTCTAAATCTTCCAATCACTTTGTATTCTATCAGGGAGGACCATATACTACATAGTTGTTGGTAGATCTAATTGTATGGAGTGATGTAAAGGTTTATGGGGGGCTTGAGACTGTACAACTGAGCAAGAAACAAGGGTAATGATGGAGATCAGCTGTGTAACAATAAATATTTTAGAAATCATCAGACCTATTTGTTTTTTAGTCTTTGGGAAACTTGTGATTTTTTACCATCCCTATTTAGTAAGTATCTACTTTTTGGCATGCACAAATGTAATGAATAACTTGCATAAATAGTAAACCTCACAGTGTAAGAAGTTAAAGTATTTTAGCTTTATAGACTGTGCCATAGAAATCCATGCCTGTTGCCCAGCACACACAGCACACAGAGGGGGAATGCTTAGACTTTTAATGAAGAGCTGCCATTAGAAGTACAAGGCAAATGTAATTTGGCACTGACATTATAACCTGTGCAAAGCAGGTTCTAAGGGAAGGTCGGTTGGTTTCAAAATGTTTACCATGGACTAACCCAACTGCATAACAAGTGACCAGTAAAACAGTTAAACTGTAAAATCTTATAGATACACTATACAGCAAAAAAAACACACCTCGATCACACTGTGTGGTAGTGCGCTAGATCGATGTTAGACTGACAGCCAATTTGGCAATCACACAAGCATATCAAATCTATCATCAATCTAGCAAAAATGTATGTCTGCATGGCTAGCCTTATTCTTAAAATCCAGGTATTCAACTTTGACCCATGCTTTGCTTTCTGGCCATCTTACAGATGAGTCTGGGTTTAGTAGATGCCAGTGGAACATTATCTGTGTAGACTGTAAAGTTGGAGGTGTGATAATGTTATCAGGCTGTTTTTCAATAGATGCACCAAAGGAATCATCGCTTTTTGGACATTTTGGACATTGCTATGCTTCCATAGTTTATTGTACAAAAAGTTTATTGGCCCTAATTGAACCCTGAGATCAGCCCCCTAGAACACCTTGGAGAAGAACTAGAATGGAGATTTTAAGTCAGGTCTAACATCAGTACCAGATTAATAAATGCTGTTTTTAATGAATTTATTAAAATTACACTAGACAGCCTTTCAGATGTTCTGAAAATGCTTATTGATTCAGACTGCGATGTTAAAAAATATTATTTGCATGTTTGTAACTGCCAGAAGAACCATAACTTTTATTCAAGTGTGGTGGCAACCCTCAAAACTGTATAATAATTACTGCAACTGGCAGCTGTAAAACATTGGTTTACATCCTAGGTGCCCAACCTGCGGCCCTTTGGGTGTTGTTCGGCGCCCCCCCCCCCCTTGGTCCTTCATATTCGGCCCCAAAAACCAAACTGTAATGCATTTGGCATAGCAGCATCTCACCTGTGAAGTGGTCACACGGTGACCCAGCTTTCCTAATCAACTTCTACATCAGTAAAATTGGCAATGTTGATCAGGGAAACCAGGTCTACATATGAGCGCTGCACCCAGGGGCAGGAGGGGGGTGGGTGCTGTCGGGTTTGGACTGCCTCACGGGATCTGGTCCACCACCTGCTGAGATCGACAGGGGGAAGGTCTGGATCGATGTGATGTGCGGCCCTATAGTGATGCTAAGGGCCACACTTGTGGCCCTACATATCAAGTCAGTTGCCCACCACTGGTTTACATAATCAGCAAAGGGGTAATATTATTTTTATTTTTATTTTCCAAAAGGGTAATATTATTTTTGCAGTGCACATGATATATATGTATTGCATAGCTTTGTCATCAAAATAATGATTGTTATTAATCCATGAAATGTATCAAAACACAATGTGGACTACAGAATAGCTGTAATGCTGCTGCTTAACCACAGATACACAGGACTTGTCCTGTAGCACCTGTCACTTATGTGTCCTCAGCTGTATTTAGGAATTGTTAGGTAATGTCTGACTCTTGTAGGAAACACAGTGATGCATCTCAAACATTTGCCAAGAACATAGCCCACACAAACAGGAAATTGCAGAAATTGTAGCCAAAAAAAAAAAAAAAACAGTCCCAAATATTCCAAGCTTTAAGTTTTAAACGTAGACTTTTAAAGATCAGTGTTTTAAATGCTACATTTTTTTTACACACCCATTCTTTATCAATATAATGAAGAAAGCAATACTCCATAGTCCTGTAAGATTCCCTGGCAGCTTAGTATATTCATACTGATTCACAGCCTGTTGTCATACATTGGTAGCCCATTCTAAAGGAATGCATAAATACCACATAATAACATACCTGCAGTACTGCACAGCAACACAACAACCAGGTGTGAATGGATCCTAAAGCTGATGTTACACTAACATCATGGGAAATTCCAGGATTTTTAGTGGACGACAACAAAGTAGTTTTATGGTCCATAATAGTGTTTCTTTATATTACAAAAAGGGTAACACAATAAGGGTAACATATGCCTAATTTTTGGTATCAGTGGCAGCAATCAGAGTGTCAGAGCATGCATGCAGTCGGTCAGCATGCACATTGATAGAGAAGTTCTTGTGCTTCTTTCTCTCACTGTGTGCGCAGAACGGCGTGAACACAGACGTGCAACTAGTCGACTCTTCTCTGAAGTATTCGACTCCAAACTAATCAACTAGTTTGTTAATGCCCTAGTCTAGGGGTGGGCAAACTTTTTGACTCGTGGGCTACATTGGCTTCTTAAAAAGGGGTTGGACCAAGAGCCTGTAATGGTCGACCTGCTGTAGGTGTGCCATTTGTGCATCACTAATGATGGCGGTGACGTGTAATAGACGACGTGTGACAGGGGCGTTGTTATCTTTTTTAATTTCCTGCACTTAAAATGAGGATGCGCCCACAGTGTCATGATCACGCCACTGCATCGTCCCCAACTTTCGGACACCTCTAGGCATTATGTGCACTCATTGCAGAGAACATGCGGAAAGAAGCATCTTTTCAACAATGTGAGAAAGGGCCAGAAAAGAAAGCTTAACAAGCTGGATCCGGCCCCATGGCCTTAGTTTGCATATCCCTGCCTAAAGCTAGCCATACATGGGTAAATTCCCATGCAATCGACCCCCGATCAATCACAGCGTGGTGACGTCACCACGCTGTGATTGATCGGGGATCAATTGAACGGAAATCAATGTGCACCACATGGGCACATCGATTTCTGTTCAATGGGGACATCTGGGTAGCTGTTCTCCCCAGCTTCCAGCGTGTGAATCAGTTCGGTCTGCTTCTCTCCGCACAGCAGCCAGATTCAGTATGAGTGCTGGCTCCGCCCCCTTCATACTGAGCCTGACGGCTGTCTAGGGGGAAAGCAGAGCGGAAGCTGTTCCTATACTTTGCGTGAAGATTCTTCTTCATGCAGAGTAATGGATATTGAATGGGGTTTTCCAACATGTTGGAACCCCATTCAATGGAATTCCTTTGAGCGGGCTCTATTGAACCCACTCGAAGGAAAGCACACACACCGGTACCGATTGTAAGCAGATTAGAGTACAATCAATCACCATGACCGTGCGCGTTGTTGATTGTACTTGAATCTTTTTACAAATCTACCTGTGTCTAGCTTTAGTCAGTACTCAAAAAATATTTTCACCTATAGCATTGAGGTTAGCTTAAAAGACAAAATCTGAAAGATGGAGGAGACTGGCAGATTTACTATCCAGCAAGGTGTATCCTCGTGCTTCGCTCTGGTCATTTCTCTTTTTCTTAACAGATTTCTTCTTTGGGTATGTACTTATAAATCCGCAATATTTTGTAACGCAACCGATTAAGATTTCATATTATTTGATAACAAAAAGTTAAAAACTCTATGAAAAATTCCATAGTTGAGAAGTTCAGTAAAACTCACTGTACATTGGTGCCAGGTTTACCATATCAACAGAAGAATAACATTATGTAATACGGAGTATGGGTTTACAATGTCATTATTGTTTGGTAGCAACTAAGGCAATAGCCGCATCTGACAGACACACAGGCCTGACATGGCATCCTGCTGAGGAAACCGTTTCTTTGTTTAATTTCTTATAGAAAACAAAAGCTAACAGAATACATTAGTCTGATTATTGGCACCCTGTTCTATTGCAGGAAAATCCTCATTTCCCTGTCTCTGCCAGTATCCTGGAAAATGGCAGAAGGTATGTAGTCATTTCACTTGCAGTTGGCAGTAGACATAATGAAATAGCCCAAACAAGTGTGAAATCCTTATTCCTATTGTCTTGGTCTGTTGAAGTGAAGAGGTTATCTTAGCCAATGTTTACTAAGTGATTCAAGTAAACAAAGTGAGACATACACACAGTCTATAGATTAGGTGGCATTTATAAAAAGTATAGTGTTTGTCGGACCATAATTTTGGTAGAAATGCAGAGTAAAAATTCTATAGATTGCTATAATACTTGTAAACTGTGTCCAATGTAAACAAGGTCAATGCCAACCTACCAAGTGTATTTCTTATTATATCTGCTTGGGTCACACCAATTGCTTTCTTACTTGGTGTACATAAAAATGTTGCTTCTGTTCTTCTGTTCTTTAGCTGATTTTCCTTTACTGTATGATGTAAGTAACTGATAATGGCGTATTATGCATTTTATAAATAAGGTCATTACATTCTTCGATTTCCTAGGTTTATTATAAGCTTTTGGTAAATATAATGGTGATAATAACAACTCACACACCAGTTCAGACATCTTTTACCATGGGTAAAATTGCAAATACTAAGAAAAGCTAACAAGCACAATGTGCCTTACCAGCAGAGAGAGTATGTACATGTTATGTCAAGGCAGAATTTACTTTTTTTTAAAAAGGGAAGTCAATAGTAAATAAAAAAACACATAGCGATGCACTGAAAGTGCAGGCAAATAGACTCTCATACTGAATTATACTCAAGGAACTGCTCTAATATGCTAGGCCACTATGCCTACATGATCAAACATTGGTAAATATCACATGTAATCACTTAACCAATAACCAGATAATATAGAGAGATACCCAGGGTGTAGAGAGAACACCACCCCTGAGCGGAAATACCCTCTGGTGTTAGCAGAGGCTGGGGGACTTTAACGGTTTCAATGTAGATCAGTTACAGTGTAACATACTTACAGATAAGCGTCAAGCCACCGCTTGACGCTTATCTGTGACATCCATTCTATCATCACCAGTTTCACCGTCTTTGTGGCCAGGTTTTTGAGGATAATGCCTGGCGATCCAGTAGGCCTCACATCAATACCCATTACTGTGCCTTAATTGGAATACTCCTGTTTTTATGGATATTAAACAATTCATATATCTTTTTTAATTATGACTATGTTTTTTGTTATTTCTATGTTACACTGTAACTGATCTACATTGAAACCGTTAAAGTCCCCCAGCCTCTGCTAACACCAGAGGGTATTTCCGCTCAGGGGTGGTGTTCTCTCTACACCCTGGGTATCTCTCTATATTTGATTATGGGATGTTGGTTTCTTACACTGTGCTGGAAGCATATTTATTATTTTAATAACCAGATAACAAGTCAGCATTTTTTTGGTATACATACAAAATGTTAATAACCTTGTAACCAAGGTTTTTTTTCATCATAATTCATGGTACTTAAACACTATAAGTAAAAGCAGACAATCTGTCTCTTGACATGGTAGATCATAAGAATCTACAGTTACATTTGTTAATTCATATTTACGTTTCACCTTATCAGTGAGGAGCAGTAGTGAGATGATATGAATAAGGACAAACTTTAGCATATGCCAAACTCTGACCAGAGAATGATTAAGCTAGCCATACACTGTGCGATAAAAATTACGATCTATTAAAACCGACCAATGAAAGAAGTTTATCGGCATTAAATCTGCGCATGTCCACATGGTACGGCAGATAAAATATGATTCTAATTGCCGTTTTTTCCATCTTAAAGTCATCGGACAAGTTGAAATTTTTTTATTGGTCTGGGAACATCGGGCAAGTTCATAGTGTTTTACCGACCAATTAGTGCCAATGATGCTTATTAGCATATTAAGACTTCCGCCGCCGGTATGTTGCTGCCACTGACATGGTGGCTATTCAGCATAGCAGCCAACGTACCAATTGTCGCAATGTAGAAGTATTTATATATATATATATATATATATACAGTATATATACTAATAAAATAGTTTACTTGAACTGACCGGAGAGGTTTTTAAAGTTGTAGTGTATATTTTATCTTATGATATTAGATTGTAAATTCATTTTTTACAATCACATACATTCAGTGTAGCAGCTACTTTGTTTTTTAGCTATAGGTTTTGATGTAAAGATATATTACAATTGTATTCGAATTTATTAGTATATGTAGTATTGTAGTACACAGCATGTATACATCTGTTGTCTGTAAACGTATCAATAAATATCTCTATATATTGTTTATCTGTAATATGTATCTAATATCTATGTGTATAGAATTAAAATTATATATATATATATTTATATTATATATATATATATTTATTATTTTATTATTTACATTTAAATTCATTTTAAAATCACATTGTCCTATATAAACGGCGATTATTTTTCGATGACATTTTCGATAAAACCAGAAAAATCGATCCAAAATTGGATTTTCCATGTGGTAGTATTTTACTGAAAATTGCGATCTAAAACGACTCCGACATCGGGATACATTGGTCGGTTTTAATAGATCGTAATTTTTATTGCAGAGTGTATGGCTAGCTTTAGGCTAAACAAATGTTATGGTCTGCTCCATAGTTTTAAATGACCTCTGTGTATAAAAATGTGTTTATCTTTACTTTTCAGACTTATCTTAAGAAATATGGTTACCTTAAAGAAGAACAATGGGACTATAGAGCAGAACAGCTTGAAGAGGCAGTAAGGTAATAAGACATTGACCATATGCATACAACTTTCATATTGATTTAATTTAGAAGGCTAGTGAATGTCATATGGAAAGTTCTGGTACATCGGGTGTCTGACTTTGAAGACTTCATACTTTAGAAGGCTAACATCTTTTATCTATCTTACCACTTACAATTCTCTTTCCTTATGTGTTCTACAGCTGGAATGGATTTTCTAAGCAATAACTTAATTATGGTTTTGAATATATACGTCATCTGTTTTAGAAGACCTCACTCATGCATACAATAAGCAGCAAAGCAAAATGACCTGAAAATCTAACTTACAAATTAAATGTTTTCTTCCTTCCCTTCCTATAATATAAAAAAAGATTATTTTGTTGGGAACAACCCAATTTTTTAAATTATGGATTCAAATGCTATTGCCAAAATGTAAACATTTAAGAAACTGTGACATTTGACAAAATGTAAATTTTGGAAGAAAAGTTCTTAAAATCTCCATGTAGGCATGTCAAATTTATTGCTGTCTATTTTCCTGATGGGTGTTTTACCCTTCTATTTTTTACTTGTGATAGATTGAATTGGAGACGAAGTAAGATTAAAGCCTAAACTTTGTAGTTGTCATTGGAGCAAAATATGAACGGAAAATTTTCCATAAGAACGCATATTCTGGTGAAAATGCTCTATTCCTTTAGTAAATTATTCCCATGATATGTGTTTCTACATCACTGTGGGTATATTTAATATTTTTCACTGACTTTTTCCTTTTATTTGCTAGTCTGTCTACATCCCCATCATCCTTCACCTTTATCTTGTCTGAGCAATGATTGAAGACATTTTAGTCTATGCAGTCCATGTCTGCTTCCCATCCACTTTTTCTGTGATCTTGGGTGTATTTATTGTTTTACATTCTGTATTTCCTCCCATGTCCTATCTGGTGTTTAGATTTCAGTCTCCTGGCTCATTTCCCTGTTAAATAATTGCACTTTCACTGTTTGCTCTTGGCTCCTCAGCTTTCCCTGCATTGGCTATCTTTTCTTGTTGCCAATTTCTAGTCTTGCTCCGTCTCAAAATTATTTTGTCTGGTCTGTATGATCTATGATTACTTAAGCTAGGAACACACGGCTCGATTTAAGCGTACAATCGATGTAAATCAATGAAAATTGACATCGATTGTACCAAAATCGTAGTGCGGACACATGGTAAGATCGACGATTTTAGTTCGATCGATTGAAAAGTGATCGCTCTAGTTGGAAAATTATCGTCGAATTGTACCATGATCGTACTACTTTTTCATTTTCATCGTACAATTGTATTCGATGAAGTGATAGTTTACTGTTTGTAGGGCATCAATAGCATCGACGATTTTAGTCAATAATCGATGTTCTCTACATCGATATTGTACTATGATTGTATGACACTATAGCGCACACGGTACAATCGATAAAATACCAAAATCGAGGTTCATCATCTAATCTTACATCGATTGTATGCTTAAATCGAGCCGTGTGTTCCTAGCTTAATTCACACTCCCTTCATCTCTTATGTAAAGAACACTATTTGTCAGGCATTACATCATATGGATACTATGTCAACCATTGAAATAATATTCAGGCCTCTGATAAAATTACTATATCTCAGTACATGCACAATAGGTGGTATAAATAGACTCTTGGTGGTCACTGGGGGGATATCCCTATTGCAATAGTGGTCGAGTAGAGTCATTAGAAGAGGACCCATTCAGTGGTTAATGGAAACAATGTTTCTTACATTGGTGGTCGGGGGAATGACTCCGTACAGGTACCTTAATTGATCACTGTTGGATATAATTACCATACATCTCTGAGAATCAAAAGTTGCTTATTGCTTAAGGAACAACAAGTAGCTTCTGGAGCATGTTTTTTATTGCAATTTCTGCATCTCATTGATTGCTAAGATATGTAACTGTCTGCTATAAGGAGAATGATAACAGCGATTTCACAGTGTTATTAATTAACCTGTGCCCAACTATAGTTGTGTTAAATCAACCCATTTTATAAGGCCCACATATTATTCCGCTGGGCATCTTACCAGCATCTGGCTTCTCACACAGCATATAAAAGGTAAAGCCAGACACGTCCCATTACTGTCTGTTTGCATTAGAAACCATTGAAATAGGTAGAAATTAAGGCAGAGCAAGTGACATTCTGTAATGCTTGTCTTTTATATATTCCTGGAAAGGAATTGCTCTATTTTATTGATCTGATCAAACAGTTTGATCCAAATTAAAAAATTTGTTTTCCAATTCAAGAATCTGAAGCATCATTTCCTATTTAATGGGTTAGGTTAAGTCCCTGTGCAAATCTATTTATTTAACATGCATCCAGCACATAATCTCCAAAAGGCTAGTTCACATAGAAATTCATGTCAACGTGTGCTAATGTGCATCGGTGGGAACCGGGTCTTATTACTCAACAGTTATTAGCTTTTAAAGGATTAGCAATACTTCCACTTTCTTGGAGATTAGTGTTGAGGGTGTAACTGTCTTACACCTTGCAAGTAAAAAGTAAATCATCATTAATTCTATATGGTGATATATAAAATGTATATACAGGAAACTTATACAAATGCAAATCACTTTGTGTTACTTTAGTAATATATTTCACAATTTTTAAGACTGCAAAGTTTGTGAAATGGGAGTGCACATTATTTACAGTACTCAAAGCTAGCTCCAAAATTCTGTGATGTATCTGTATCTCATTTTTCATGTTTTCTTTTCCATTTTCACTTGTGCTTGATCCTTGGCAATCACTCCTACTACTTTTCCACATTCCAGGTATGCGTAACGCCTGCACTTGCTTTCTTTTTTTCTTGCTTGGACCTCCTGGTTAAGCCTTGTTAAAGGTTTGTAGTGTAGCATTGTTATGAATAAGTTCATACTTTATAACCTTAATAAACTTTTCTCTTTTAATGTAGATTCACAACATTTTATTGCCTTTAAAATATGCTCTCTGAGTGTTGAGTGTTGATTGCGAAAAATTTGTATTGCAAATCTTTATTGTGAATGTTATATAATGTAATACAACTTGAAAATTCACATGAGAACTAAAAAATTTGCAATCAATTCAAACTTCGAAAATTTTAAGTCAAATCAAATTTACTACATTCCAACCATCTCTATCATTGTGGAGATTTTCCTTTACTTTCGGTGTTTTTAAAACACAGTTATCTGGTTATTAGGTTTGGGGATATCTCCTGTGTACAAAAAAAAAACCTAGTTGGTCTTTTGGTCCTAGCTGTTCTATACTCCCCTTAAAACTAAACTAAAACTACTCTAAGTATCTCATCTCTCATCTCATCATGTGTTGTTGAGACACCTATTCAGGAAGTTTTTTCTAAATTGGTTTGCTTGGTAAATCACTTTTTGTCCATGGCTGTACTGGTTGTAAATCATGCTCCTATGACTATTAGAGATGGTCGAATTTTTTGACCTGCTAACTTTGTGAGCTGATTGCAAAGCCTCTGAAAAAAATATCATCACCAAAATTGCTGGAGATGTAGAGAAGCGTTGTGGGGACATTTAAAAAAAATAAAGTTTTGCTGTAGCACATGTAGTTTTCGCATAAATTAAGTTAAAAAAAGTCAAAATTCAGATTTTCGACATTTTAACTTCACTTTGAACTTAGTTTGTGCAAAAAACATTTTTGTTAGAGACATACTTTTTTGTAGTATACTCCCCAACCCTTCTGTACATCTGTAGCAAGTTTTGTGATGATACCATGTTCAGGGGCTTTGCTATTAACACAAAATTGTCGAAATCATCTCTAATGACTATACTGCAATTTGTGGATTTTGTAGAATTGTCATCACACAAATAAAATAATTGGTAAAACAATAACAAATATCATTTCCAAAAATACATTTTTACAAAAAAATCTAAATGTTATTATCTTACCACTTTGTTTTCATTTAAATTTCTATACTTTTAACTATTTTGTTTGATTAGGTCTGCATTTTGCTGAGTGTGATATAGAACAATAATCAGGGACATTGGAAAAATATACTTCTTGTAGGCTGAACCGTTGTCCAGTAGCCATAAAACATGTAAAGCCATCTACAAGTTGGAGTAGATGAAGTAACTAGCAACACTAAAGCACTTTGTATTCCCCTTTCTCACCTTCGTGATCATAATCCCTCAGATAAGTTTTAGCCAAAAGATAAATCATTTATTTAGAAATATATGAAGTAGTGCTCCTAACTTTACTCACAGTTCAGTAAATGTGGAACTAGCTTCTGAAGGGGAAGTTTCCTGCTGGCCATAATGTGTGCATTTTACTAGCGGAATATTTCACATTACATATATAGAGTTTGCCTGGGGCAAAGAACAGCTGCCATTAATTTGGCACAATAATGGGGCATTCTTTGACCAGCTGTTTGTAAGGGAAGAGCCTCTGCCACATAAAGACCTGATAACTGCCAAGGGATATTGGAGGATAGATGTTTATACCTCTTTTTTGCAGAAATAATACAAATGATGAATATACCCTTATGATCTCACTATAATAAAATGTTCATATTTTTACATTTGTATTGTAACAATAGTTAATATAAGAAAAATATCTTTATATAGATTAATTGGCCAAACTTTCATACACACCAAACCATCACCAATAATGTGGTTACCTTTCCAAATTATTCAGTTTAGTTTTTTTATGTTAGAACTTTAGGCCATTTGTTTCTAGAGCCTGCGGTGTGTGAAACATTATCAAACTCAAAAACACCACGATAGTTAACCACATGATTGCACTACAGTTAACCACACAGAAATGCCACAGGATATTGTCTACAAATAAGACCAGACATTGATACCCTAACCCCCCATTATGCACCAAACTTGGGAACAAGGTTTCTTAGTAATTTACATGGGCAAAACTAAAACCTTTCCTAAGGGGGCCTGTTGGAGCCAGGTCCTCCAGGTACTCAGTTGACGCTCCTCCAAAGACCCCACCGACAAGAAAGAGGCAAGTGCCCCCTCTTAAATCTTGTCTAGTGGTAAAACTGATCTTAATACAAGCTATATACTAAGGGGGCATACACAAGGTTGTCTGGAAATGCTGTTTTCCAATGCCTGGACAATCACTCAGGTCAGAAAGAGGCCACTAAAAGCGGATGTATACCCAAAACATAAAACATATATATGTAAAATTAAAGTTTGACTTGCCTCTGAGCTGGTAGGATGGTGGCATAGTGCCCCACAATCCTTAAAAATATATACTTAGCTGCTGTTCCTTGGAATCGTATGAGAGATTCCATCTTAATCTGCCAGTCTTCCGGAGGTTAACTCAGGGTGCAATATCGTGAGTGGCCACTGGGTGGTGCGGTGTCTCTGCATGGGTTCTTGGGGGGGGGGGGGGCACTGCACAAGCCATCAAGAGAGAAGGGGCAGCGAGGGATCTTATTGCCTGCTTACAAGTAAGTTTTTTTTTTTGCATTCCTCCCTATTGTCACTTCTAGTGTCATGAGTATAATGATTAATATAATTTATGGTCAAAGGCCCGCTTCTCCCAATCGCTTCTTGGGTTTGCAGGCACCTAAATAAAAGGGATGGGCACTTTCCGAGCTGCTGACAGTTGGCATCAGCCATGTGAATGCTGCTTTGATCATTTAAAAATGTATTTAAAAGCAGACATCTTTCAATTTATTATTTAGACTAAAATACCGTATATGCCGGCGTATAAGACGACTGGGCGTATAAGACGACCCCCCAACTTTTACAGTTAAAATATAGAGTTTGTTATATACTCGCCGTATAAGACTACCCCCTCTTCCAACGCTCACCAAATGAAAAAATGTAATGTATGTATGTCTACTCTGACTTTCAACCCACAGATCTCCAACACCCTTAGAAGTCCGATCTT
>CM070033.1:93855468-93878141 GCA_036250615.1 Ptychadena robeensis
ATAATAAAATTATTCCTCAAAAATACCACTTGCCTAATAATTCTGCACTCCCTGTAGCTTCTGGCTATAAAGGGGGGTGAGGGGGGGCTTCAAAATGAGTTCTCTTACAAATGATGCTTTCAGTCTCTGTGTTCTGGGTTGTACGAGGTTTAACAATGTGTCTTTTCACAATGGAAATTAAGTCTGGAGCTGCATATTTTTAAACTAAAAACCAAAACTTGAGACGCTACACTATTGCAGTTCTATGTGACCATTGTCTTCAAAGCATGTCTGATTGAAATGACCTTCATGGACGAGATAAAAAAAGGCCCCACATTCCCATTTTCAGTGACCTTTTTGGCAGTTTCAACAATTCTCTTCCCTTTTCCATTTCACCATTTGTGGTCCGTGTAAAATGAGATGCAGAAAATCCCAAATTCAGACATGGTGACATCCTGACCCCCTCAGCCAAGTTTACATCACATTCCAGTATGCTGAACAACATAGAACTAATTAATTCACCAGAACTTCCAGCCTACACAAAGTTTCCTCTCATGAGATATCCTAAAAATGTTCATATGAATCCAGAATTGCTCTACAATTATGGTAACTCATGTATGACACGCCTCTCATTAAAATGACCTCAGATCCCCATGTGTACTTTTACATAAACTGTTAATTACTGTTTTTATATTTTGTATTAACAGACGTAATAAATTTCCAGAAGGATATTCAAGATTTTTTTGTCTTCTATTATAGTTAAAGAATTTTAAGCTCTTGGCATGTTTGTGGGTCAACGCTATTCTGAGAGCTTTCTGTTTGTACTAACACATCTATCAGCACTCACCAATGCCAAAACTGTAATCTCTGTTTAACACACCCAAATGTTTTAAATGTATTTCTATGTAAATCAAAATACTGAAAGCATGGTTCTGGGTCCTGGGAGGCATGCCAACAATGTCGTAGGGAATTTGGGGAATCAGCACATACTCTTATCCAAGAGGATGTTGAACCGTAGGAGGTCATCAGATGTACAAACAGTAAATTAATGTGCGTAGTGATACTATTCCCTTGATGATTATGGTATATTTCACACCCACTGCTGCCCACACAGGTTTCTTATCCTAAAGTATTTCTATATAGAAGTTATTGTAGTTTTTTTGTAGCAAGAGGCAAACTTTTTTGTTTCCCCATTGGGTCCTCCGTGACAATCACTGTTTTCTCTTATGTCCATAGCCAAATGAAATTCACCTTTTTAGACCCGGGTTATGATGAGTTCTCATGGATTTATTTTTTTGTGCAATGGGGCAGGTTGCACTAGACAGCTTATGTTAATAGCTTCCAATACAAAGTAGGTTTTGCACAATTTTTTAAAACATGGCGCACAGCAGTTATAACTTGTGTGTTGTGCTTCTCATAGCACAGGAGCATTAAAAACATTGGTTTTCCTAGCTGCAATAGACAATGTATGTAACACACATCATTTATATGTTCTGTTGTTAACAAGCCTTTTGTGTTTTGTACTTGATGAAAGATGTCAAACCTTACCTACATGGCAGCACCCCCAATGTGCTTCTGCATTGTAATTCTAATTTTATTTTAAATACTTTAATTTTTATTTGATATTACCAATTTTTATTTATTATCTTAAAATATCACCTACATGTGATAGAACACTCCAGGAGAACACTAGGTTTAGTACACTCTGTGGATAAGGAGCTATCCTTTTGCCACTACCAACCACAACCATGCTGTGTTTTGACCCAGGTTGCCCGTTGAGATAGAATGCGGGCATTCAGGGGGTGACAGCTGCCTGCCATACACCTGGACGATATCAACACATAGTGAATTCAGCCTCAGTAAATTAAATGTGTCATCTGGGCAGCTGGAAGTAAAGAAGGACAATTTAGAGTTTGTGAAATTCTATAGGTCATAAGGTGAGCTGCTCTTACATTGTTACTCTTGGTGACCTAAGGATCAAATGTCAAAGCATTAATGAAAGGCAGTTGCATACACTTCTGTTATCCAGATGTATCCCACTATTTAGATGGTTCTAACATTTTGTAGCACATTTATCATGAACAAAGCTGCTACCCATGGCTACAAAATGCAAAATGTAAGGCTTTATCTGTACTCCATTAAAATCAGTGGAACTAACCATACAGCATACACTGAAGCATTGTTTTATGAAATGTGTTTTCCTTTTTGTATTTGATTGTTTATTTATTTATTTTGAAGACACAATAAATATAAATATACAAACTTCATACATTTAAAATATTCTATAAAACAATACAGATTAAACCAAACAGTTGGGTATACTTTGAGCCCCCCCTCCCCACCCATTACCTCTATTACCTTCCCATATTACCTCAATTAAGATATTGTTCAACCAACATGCTCTGGCATGGGTATCTGTGGAACAGTATCATGAAAGGATCAGGATGATCGCATAAAAAAATATTTTGGTGTATGTCAAGAGGCTGTACCAGCTATATCACAGTAGGAGTGGCAAGGTGTTAGGGGATCCAGGGTGTACATATTAAGTGGCCACTACCAATAAGTTGTAAAATCATATATGGCCCTGGTGTAAAATAGTTTGTTCAGAAGTTTAACAGAAAAAAAAACAAGCAAAACAAGCAGACCTTGATAATGTTTTTTAAACGTTGCTTTTAAATGCATTATGAGAAACCATACCAAAATGAGAGAAGAGTCGGATCCTTTCAAGATTAGGATTAGGATTAGCTGCCTGCTATATACCCCCTGCAGCTATGAAGACGGTTGCTAGGAATTATATATGTTACTATGTGTAGTAATTATTCATTCCAGCGCAGTAACAATGTGCAGACTGTTGTTTTTGCAGCGTCTTCGTTGTCTTAAAACAAGTTGAATCATTTGAAGTCAAGTGATTATGCTACAGTGGCTTTAAACCACCTGCTTTCATCACAGAAACATCTTGTCCAAACCTGAAGAGAGCAAACCCCACGGCTTAGGATGGGAACACTGAAAAATGCTGGGAATTTTATCTGCAGAGCTGAAAAGATTGCAGGGGCTTGAGTGATTAATGAGTACTAATCATCAGTGTGTGCAAAGGGATTCAGAGCTTACTCAGCCTAATGCTACGCTAGAGTATTTGACAGGTAAACACAAGGCATGACTTACTATTGTGTTTCTTGCCACTCTGACGTTCTCTCCAGGCTGTTGAGCAATAGACATAGTGACTTACTGGAACATAGTGGGATTGGGTTGCTGAAGGAGAAAAAATTGTTCACCTAGGCCAGTGGTAGGAAAATTTATTTGCCCAAAGAGAGAACTTAATAAATGAAAAAAGTCCAAGTTAAACTTGATATCATACTTAATAACAATTATTTATTGAAAAAATGTAATTCCTTACAATTTACTGTGAAAACGACTGACAACCACCAATGTGAACAATGGCTTTGCATCTCCCTGGAAAGTTTGGTCAGGTTTCTATATTGTTGTTTTTAACATAAATTAAAAAATAAATAAAGAACAGGTCCCTACACCACTGAGCCAGAATGAAGGGGCTAAAGAGCCACATATGGCTCCTGGGCCGCAGTTTGCCTACCCCTGACCTACATACAGTTGTGTTCAAAATTATTCAACCCCCAATGCTGTAAAGGGTTTTAGGGAATTCAGTGTACATTTGTAATTGTGTTCAGAATTAAATCTTACAAGGACTTTTTAAAGAACCAAATGCAACTAAAATGGCATCAATTGTTTTTGTAATACAGTATAAATTGTTTTTTTGTGATTTCTTCATTGACACAATTATTCAACCCCTTAAAGACTACCAGGCTTATGAACCAAGGCTCATTCAAGTGTTTTCGATCAGGTATTGAAAACACCTGTGGATGTCAACGAGCAGCAATCAAGCATAATAAGCACCAATTAGGCAGATTTAAAATGACTGTGATACTCAGCTCCTTCTAGACATTTACTGGTGTGTTTACAAACAAGGTGAAGTCAAGAAAATGGTCCAGGAAGACAAGAGAAGAAGGGATTTATCTTCACAGGAAGGGCAATGGCTATAAGAAGATTGCAAAGATGCAAAGTGGAGAAAAGTCCCCATGTGACTGCTGAGGAACTGAAAAAAGATTTGTCAGATGCGGGTACTGAAGTTCAGCTCAGACAATAAGGCGCACACTGCGTAATGAAGGCCTCCATGGCAGAACTCCCAGGCGCACCCCCTTGCTGTCTCCAAAGAGTAAGAAGAGTCGACTGCAGTATGCCAAAAGTCATGTTGACAAACCACAAAAGTTGTGGGATAGTGTTCTGTGGAACAAAATTAGAACTGTTTGGGCCCATGGACCAACGCTATGTTTGGAGGAGGAAGAACAAGGCCTATGAAGAAAAGAACACCTTGCCTGCTGTGAAGCATGGCGGGGGGTCAATCATGCTTTGGGGCTGTTTTGCTTCTGCAGGTACAGGGAAGCTTCAGCGTGTGCAAGGTACCATGAATTCTCTTCAGTACCAGAGATATTGGAAGGAAATTTCATTAATAATGTTATGTTATATTTGTCTGACTTACAAGTGCCTCTTTCATTTCATTGTAAACAAGATGACTGAAATGATCAAAATCAATGTAAAAATGGCCAAAACACTAAATTTCAGTGGGGGTTGAATAATGTTGAACACAACTGTATGATTTGATGATTCTACTGAACACTGTTTAACTATTCATTTAAAAAAATGGTTTACTGTTTTAGTATAAACCACAGTGTATATGTTCACAGAAGTACTATATACAGTCTTAGGGCTCTTTCACATAAAAACACAAAATGAGATGCGGTTTGAGGTCCATTGCATTTTTAAACTTTTTGCCCGCACTTGCATTTTCTATTCAGTTAATTAGAAATGCAAATGCAAGTAAAAAGGTCTTAAAGCTCAGCCTATGTGATGGTTAATGCTATGGTCAACCTACGAAGTTGAGTGCACATGATCAGCATCATATCCAGAGGTAGATGTATGAGTGCTACCCGCATAGTTGCAGAGGTTTAAGGAGTGGGGGATCACCCTGTCAGTGCTTAGACCATACACCACTACAATAAATTGGTCTACATGTTGTCTCAGAAGGAAAGCTCTTCTAAAGATGATGCACAAGAAAGCCCGCAAACAGTTTTCTGAAGACAAGCAAAGGACATGGATGACTGGAACCATGTTCTGTGGTCTAATAAGTTAATGCAGTGTTGGGAAATAATAACCGAACCCACAAAATCTTGACGTTTTGGACAGAATTTGGACATTTTTGAGGGAAATTATTTTGAGGGGACAGCAAAGTGACACTGTTATACAAGCTGTACATTGACTACTTTACATTGTATCAAAGTGTCATATATTCAGTGTAATCCCATGAAAAGATATTATAAACCATTTACTACGTCAGGGGTGTACACACTTTTATAAGATACTGTATGGTTAAGACACACGCAGCTGCCTTTACCATCTTCTCGCTCAGATCTAAATTTCTAGAGGGCATATTTTGTTTTCTAATATAGTTGCTGTATTAACTAATGAATAATATAGTGTTGCCTGCAATGTGAATGTCATAGTTCATATGTGAACTGAGAAAACTAAATTGCATAATTATGTTTTTTATTTAGCTAGAAAAAAATTGAAATCCATGTGATAATGTGTACTGTGAGTCATATATAATGATATACCTAATCATTTACAGAATGTGTAATTGCTACATGGCTTGATATACTCTATCTGATGCTAGCCATACAAGGGTCGATTATTTAGCAATTTGATTTTCTCTCGATCTGCAATTCGATTTAAAATCAATTTATTTGTTTAAAGGAATCAATTCCCTCATAGGAATCAATTCCACTTGTAAAATCGACCAAAATTTACCAACATGTCCAATCACTTTTCAAATAATTTATGTTCGATTTTGATCACTTTTGGTCGATCACACCAGGTGGGCAGGAATCGCAAAAAACGAACCATGTATGCACACCTTTAAGGTTTGCTGGAAAAGTACTGAATGCAGACTGTAGTTGTCTGCAGGTAATGATTCATTTGAGGGGGTATGACAAACTGTCTCAGTATGATAATGAGTCACTTAACCTTGTGATTCAACTCCAAAAAACTAAGGTTGGTTCTGAATGAACACATCTAAACACATCGCAGCTCGTGATGGGGTTCAGGTTTGTGGACACAGTAGAACTTCGAATTATTAGTTAAATCTGGATTTACCTCATGTATATTCCAACACTCCCATCCCAGAATATGGAAGTGATTCAGAAAAAAGGTCCTCTTATAGTTGGGACTTTAATTGGAGTGTTGGAAGTAGTATTGGCCAAAGGGTCGTTTCAAAGATTAGTCCTTATATAGTACAAAAACTTTTATTTGGACCCGTAGTGTCCGAGAATTTCTAGAATACAAAACTATAATGTTGAAAATACATATAAAGTGCAAGTTGGTTCCGTTTTGTAAGCAAACATAATTAGGGGTATGCCTTTGTGAAGCGTGACATTGCGTGTGGCAGATTTTTACTGCAACATGTTTCGCCATAATCATGGCTTCTTCAGCAATTTTGGTGACGATACCATGTTCAGGGGATTTACATTAACCTTCCTAGCTTTTGAGACAACCACTACAGGAATGGGAGAACACGATATACACCCGCAAAGCTGTGACAATTCTCTATATAACCGCAGCATTTCCAGGTTTGCGGAACTGCGTGGGGGTGGGGGGGGGGCACCATAGACCTACATGTGGGTGAGAAATTTTAGCAGATTACTATGTACTCTGCTGTGATCGCCCATACTGTGCCGTTAAAATTGGCGTGGTACAGGCTGGTCGCTGGGGAGGTTAATATGCAAAGTCTAATGGTTAAAATATACAAAAAAAATCTGCCATCTCTGCTTAGAGAGTCCAATGAAAGTCCCCCTCCATGCTAAAAGGTATATTTTAATTTTGACTTGCATCATTATATGTCCTCCATAGAAATGCCTTACTAACAAAAGCTTCAGTAGGATTCAGAATTGTGGGTTTAGTGAGTTTAGCAAATCAACAGAAAATTAGGCAAGTTTGCCCATTACTGATCTTAATCTACAATACTATTTGCTTTTAAGCAGGCTGTTAATTGATGTTTCCTTGGGCAAAATGTAGACAATTCATTTAACTGAGATGTTCTTTATTGACCCTTCTTACCTACTTATCACACCACTTGTAATTATCAGGCTTGTCAAATCTTTTTCATGGTTTTAGTTTCCTGTCTCTTTGAAGTTGCCCACTAGGGTGTTAATCTACCTTCAAAAGTGCAATGATGGTGATTATAATTTTCAGAGATAAATAGGGGTTTGAAGAATGTAGAAAAAACATCCTAACCCACATGACTTTTGATGCCTATATTTATGTATATGTTTATAATCGGAAGTTTATCCTGTGATATGATCCTGTGTATCCTGTGATGATTAATATAATAATAGATGTAATGTAGTAAAAACAAAGGTTCACATAATCAGCATAAAAGTTAGAGGAGATTGTTTTCTGGATACTTGTGTCATCAGATTACCTGGGCATATGGCATAATAGTATCTGTACCACAGAAATTGTGATTAACTTTTTATAGGTAAAAACTAAAAAATACTAAATATATATCCAGGTCTACCATGATTTTTCATTCTCTAGCACAGATATGGGCAAACTACAGCCGAGGGCTAAATCTGGCCCATTCAGCGTGTGTGTGTATATATAAAAAAAATGTTTTACCTCCTTGGAAGTATGATTATTTTTTTTTGAAAGTGGTACAGGAAATTAAAAAAGATTACAATGTCCCCACCACACATCCTCAACATCATTTATGATTCTGCAAGGAATTGAGACACCTATACTATGCGGACAATACAGTCCAGCCTCTCTGTCAAATTTAAGAACCCATTGTACCCCACCAATAGTGATGGCCGAACATCGGCCTGGACTGTCCGCGAACGGGCGGGTCGGACTTTTAAAAAAGTCCGCCGTCCGCCTGTTCGCGGACACATTCAAATTCCCCGCACTGAAAAGTCAGTGACGTCACATCCGGTCCCTGGAACGCATCCTGGAAAGCATAGTTCCTGGTTACGGGAGCCGGATGTGACGTCACTTCCTGCTCTGAGCCGTTTTTTTCACTAGAAGACCGGCTTCATGCCCGGTCTTCTAGTGAAAAGATTCTTCCTTCGGCTCGATCTCGCAGGTTCTGATCCTGCCGGAGGAAGAATATAGATCTTCTTCTCGCCGGCGAACGGGACGGGTCGAACACCTGTACTGCTCGCCGGCGAGAAGGAGGGCGAACATCCATGTTCGTCGCCGAACTGTCCGCCTTGCGGGCAGTTCGGCAATCACTGCCCACCAATGAAAAAGTTTGCCCACCCCTTCCCTACCAACATTCATTTTTTACAGACATGACCTATATGTTTTATTTTTTATATCAATACATTTGACTTTGTGGACTATATAACATTTTACTGCATTTATTCTTTTGAACCTGTATATCCCCTTTATTGTTACACCTATTACTTAAAACAGTGCTCACGTCTACTTAATTAGTTTGTGTTAGTTGATGACACCTAAAAATGCACAATTTCTAGCATTCTAGAGTGGTGGTGAGGTCATAATACTCAATTTAGTTCAGAATAGAAAGTCTCTCTGCAGAATAGATGCATGGGTGGACATAAGGTCTTAAGCTAGCCATACACGTGTAGGATTCCATGGCCAATTGATCACTCCCCCGATCGATTCCGGCGATTCTGCCGGGAATCGCAGGTGTGATCAATCGGCCAATTAAGAGTATCCATCGCTGCATACCACCTTAATCCAACGGATTCCGGGACGATTCCGTGTCCGATTGTCCACCTCACAAATGGCAACTCCCCCTGATCTGGGCAGAATCGGATCAGAAAGACCAACATGTTGGTTCTCTGTCGGATCCGATTCTGGGCCCCTGAACGATCGGACCTGATCGATTGGACAAGGTGGGCTGCATGCGATTCCGGCACGATCGTTTCGCGTGCACGCGCCCGGAATCGATCGTGCCGGAATCCGGTGGGAATCCGACACGTGTGTGGGGGCCTTTACATTGTAGTAATAGGACACATTAGAAACCTGTTCTAGCCATATGCGCATCAACTTTTGATGAATTTTAGATTTGACTGTGCAATATTGATTCCAACTACCACACGGTGTAATCGATGTAAAACCATATATTGTGTTTTCCACAGTAAAGTAATATTCTGATTTTGTTTCCTGTTTCAGGTAAATGGTACAAACATCAGCTTACCTATCAGATTGTGAACTGGCCATGGTACCTGTCTCAGCATCAGGTGAGGCAGGCAGTCAAAGCAGCGTTTGAGTTGTGGAGTAATGTCTCCTCTCTGACCTTCTCTGAGGTAGAAAGAGGCCCAGCCAACATTCGCCTGGCTTTCTTCGATGGAGAACACAATGATGGAGCTAGACATGCGTTTGATGGACCAGGTGCTAAACCCTTCACTCTTGTAAGCTTTGTTATTAAAATGCGTAGTGATCGTTCACATTGCTTATAACAAAGGGGAATAGACAAAAACCAAATTGTCTTCTAGGCTCAGGAATGTCTGTTTTCTTGCATTCACATACATTCACTGAAATGCCTCTGCCTTTTGAGTTTCTTTAGAATTACCATATTTTTCTGACTGTACTGTACCATAAGACGCACCCAAAGTTTTGGAGAGAAAATAAGGGGGAAAAAACAGAAACACCGCCATTCAGATATCAAGCGAATATACAGAATGGTCCAGCAAAGTAGGCAGGACTGGACCATGCAGTTTTCACTCTATATTCCTCCAGCCAAAAGGCCAGTGCCAGGAGTAAGGCCTTGGCTGCAGGTCTTAAAGTTAAGCATGTGTCTGTACACTAGCAGTACCCATTCTCTGAACACACTAAACAACTTATGAAGAGGCAAATTTTACAATCTGGCACTGAACAACTTACCCATGAGCAGTTAGTTACATATGGTAGGAAATAGGAGTCTGTTACAAAATGTATTTATTGCAATGCAGAATGTTAATGTAAATACACAACTCATGCTATCTAACTGTAAAATGTGTCTATCCATAAGTTGGTCCAATGTCCAGTGACATCACAGTGAGCACCCCCTGCCTGGAGTATTCTTGGATCCGTAATTTTCTACTCCCAGGGTTTATGGATGGAGGGGCGGTGAGTGAGTGCAGCTGGTAGGGGGCTGCAGGGAAGGCAGAGCTGGGGCTAAAGGTGCCAGGAATAGTATGGGAGAAGACAAAGTACAAAAACTGTAAACACAGAAATGGGGACATACATGGACTACACGCACTGAATGCACAGTTCATATATATTCCATGTATCTCTATCCATGTTTGTACAGTGTGTGGGAAGACCAGGGGTGTCAACAGGGGCAGTTCTAGGGAGACTGGCACCCTGAACGAGCACTCCCTCAATCTACGGCCCCCTTCCTCCCAGGAGAGAGCCACCTCTACAGATGCCACAGCATACATGGATGTTCATCGAGCTCTTGGGGGGGCATTGCAGACCAACCTGCCCCACCCCCCATGCTGTGTCGGATTTCCGTGTGTGCGGAGGAAACAGGCGGTTTTACATATAGGCAGTATAGGTGGATGCCGCTCTCTCCCAAGATGCCTCCCTCAGCAACCGCCCATATGTAAAACAGCCACTGGGTGTCAAACTGACCTATGGCCTGCAGTTTTTAAATGAATATGAAGGTTGGCTGCTGTGCATTCTAGTTTGACACCACTGTCCTAAAGCATCTAGAAATCTTACAGGCCCAACTGCTGAAAGTAAGAATTTTATCAGTCCAAGAACAACGGTATGAAAACTTGTTCTGTACGTTAATTCTTCCTATTGTTTTATATATAAAATGTCTGTTTCATTATTAGCAATTGTTTTTCCACCAGAAGCTATTCTTTGCAGTAACTAGCCTGTGTCTTCTGGCAGGAGGTGCTCTGGCCCATGCCTTCTTTCCAAGAAGAGGAGAAGCTCACTTTGACAATGCTGAACACTGGTCATTGAGTGGGAAGGGCAGGAATCTCTTTGTTGTCCTGGCACATGAAATTGGACACACACTTGGGCTTCAGCATTCACCCTTTAAAAATGCCCTCATGTCTCCATACTACAAGAAACTGGGCAAAGAATACGTGCTGAATTTTGATGATATCTTTGCCATCCAAAATCTCTACGGTAAATGCTCTTACATTTGTTACATTTAATTGGCTATGCCTTTTACAGTCACATATAACCTAAAGCAGTGTTTTTCAACCTTGTTTGGGCAAAGGCACACTTGTTTCATGAAAACAATCGGAGGGCACCGACGATACGCATAATCGTGGCGCACTTCCGGTCCCCGCCGGAAGTACGTCATCAGCAGGTGCCCCGCTGGAACGCAGATGCGTACCAGCAGAGCAAAAACACCGCCCCTGGTCTGTGGGGATGCGTGTTGCTAAGCAACCGCATCCTCACAGAGCCGGTCCGTGTATAACACGGATCGGCTGTATAAGTCTTATAGTATAAGACTTATACTATAAGAGGCAGCTAGATAGGAGGGCCGAGGGTGGGGTCAAAAACCCACGGCACACCAGGCAACATCCCAGCAACAGTGGTTGAAAAACACTGACCTAAAGCATAACAATCCTTACTATAATAATATTACTGTAATAAAGATGCTTCTCTACAAGTCAGTAACTTTTCATTGGCTACCAGTGCAATAAAAGGAAGTTAGATATATAGCATCAAGCTATTAGACTCAAAAGTCACATCAATTTAGTTAAATGTAACATTAAATCTGGAATTGTCTGTATATATACTATGAAAGATTCATTGTGTTTTAATGCCACTTTTTTTCTAAAAGAATGAGCACTCACCAGCAGAATCTCATTCCATGAAGCTCTGCTTCTTTGTAGAGCTTAGTTGACCAATGTACAGACTGCAGACGTAACACAGCTGACTTATACATGACTATTGTTGACATATGCATGATTTTGTGCACCATAGTTCACATATCTGCCATAGCAAATTTCTTGTGCCACCCAGGAATCTTCTGTGGATCATCACCTTTTGATGCTGTTTGCCAGGTTTTTTTCTATTGTGGATACACTGCGCGAACACCTCGTTGTGTTGACATTACTTTTTTTTATTGCAGTGTGCTTAGGTGCAAGTGACTTTTTGTGTCTGTATGAGCAGAAGAAATCAAAATGAAACTTATGAGGACAAATACCCCAAAACATATAAACTGTTTATTACTGTAAAACATATCCAAAGTTCAAAAAAATCTACAGTGACAAAAGCTGACATATCATTTTTACAAGTAGGGGCTGCTGAACTGTAAATTGAAAAAAAGAAATTGAATATATCCAGATCCACCACCTTGTACCTTGCTATTATATTCTTCACCTATATTGTACTTCACACATTAGTAATGCAACACAGCAGCGTTTAATAAACATTCATTATTTATGAAAAGGCCAATTTTATATGATTTATATCACCTTTATTTAGAGGTAAACCCCTTTAAGACCTGTAATCTAAAAAAAATCTAACCCTACACAGTCTATAATATTTATGTAATTTTTGTAAACAATCATTTAAATGAAATACATAATAAATATAAGAAAGAAATGAGTAAATAGGCTTAGATGGAAAATGAATGGAGTTCATTAGTGAATTAAAACAAATTTAGTACAAAGACATGTGAACTGGCAATGTTAACACTGCAGAATAAAACCATTGTTGTCAATGTGTATGACAGGAGCGCCCTCCAGTGGCAGGTTGGTGCAGCTGCCTGGGAAACAATTCACCATGTTTGAAGACTGGAGTGAGGACAAGAAAGGAGTCACAGATGGTGCAGTCAAACCATATTACTGCCAGTCCATGTTTGATGCTGTCACTTGGGGTAAGAGCTCATTATAAGCAAACAGAGATTTCATTCTTGTTATAATGGAAAATTACCCAAGATTAGAAGCATACAATAAAATCCATGAGACGGTACATTATCCAAAGTATTAGTATGTTGTAGAGGCAAGCTGAAAAAAAAACAAATCATGCACATATGTTAAACGAATTAAGGCTGCAAATGTCATGGAATTAGTTTTATTAGAAGACGTTAGGAAAGTATCTTTGCAACATTAGTAAACAATTAAATTCCAGCAAATGGCAGGGATCTAATTGGTAGCATCTTAATTCAACCAAATCTATGTATTAATAAATACCTGAGCAATACAAAAGATCTTTTTTATGGAAGTTGAGTAGAATTATAGTTTACAAATTGCAGTAAATTGCAGTAATGACCCTGGAGGCGATGCCTCCTTGTTATGGGAAAGAGCGAAAAAAGTGGGAAAGCAGTGGTTAGCATATGCAGACATAGTTGTCTGTTTTCAGGAAGTATTCAGTGATGACTAAACCTGCCCCGATTTTTTGGGCGATTGACTGCTGTTCACGTTCCTACCAGTCGTCAGGACCAGGAATCGGCCGCATGTTGGATCACACAGTGATCTGACGTGCTGGAAAATTCCCGGCCGATCCCATTACTTGGGATGGGGACGGAAGTTCCTATCCGAAGTAATGTCTGGGCACACAAAGGGGGTACTGCTTGGTGAAGGGATCAAAGACACACAAAATATGCATAGCATGCATAGCAAGAATTGTTAGAAAACTCTCCAGGTTGTCACTAGAGCAAGTGCCTCTGATAGAAGATTTCTCCTTTACACAAATGTATCTGAGCTGGAAAAAAATGTTTTGCCCCCACCTATGTCATCTCATCAGCAGACTGCAAATACATACACAGGGGACATCATCTGTTGTACCCACAAGGCTGGCCCAATAAAAAACAAAGGGAGTCTTTTACTGAAGGCAGCATAAGAAATCTATTCTAACCACATTCACATTCTATTTTAATTTGCTGTGCCCCCCTGTTCGCTCCATTAGGGCCACACTACAGAGCACAGCTGAAAATCTATGTCTTTTAAATCAATGGGCTGAAGTATGACCAATGTGCCATATATCCATATGACGCGTCCATTGACTGTCAATGGACACGTCATATGTCAAGCCTCTGCTGCGTTTAAAAAACACAAAGAAATAAACATGAATACATATGCCTACATCCAGTCTTCATCCAGGGAGAGCGACCCCTAGAAATAAATACTCTCCTTTCCTGCCTGCTCGCTCCCATGTTGCCATGCCTGGAGTGTCCAGTCCTCCAGGTTGCAAGATGGAGGAGCAAGACTCTTCTGGTCTCACTCCCTCCACCAATCCGGATCTGAATCTGGTGATGCCCCTCTACACCACTCGATTCAAATGTGGCTGGCTGCAAGTGCATGGGTAATGGGAAGGTAGACGTAAGAAGTATGTCACTGGTGGGTTGGTGTGTCCCTCCATTTTAACAGTTTTACCAGGTAAGTGCCGATAATAGGTGATAGAGGCCGAGGTGGTAGGTCCGCTTTAACACGTCAACATTAATGCAACAGTTTCGAAATAACGTATCGGAGCTATAACGGGCTGTGTAGCCATAGCCTTAGAGGTCAGCCTTGTGGTCTTTCACACTAGCCACTAAAGTACTGCAACTGTAAACTCAAACTGTAAACCTATGTACATTTCACACGTTTGCCTAAAACAAAAGCCCTGCTGCATGCAGTTTTGCAGACGCAGCCCAAACGTATGTTTTTTGTTGGTTGCGGACATCAATATTGGCAGCAGTAGCATTAGCGCTAGCAGGTCTGTTACCAGCCAAAAACGCTACCACAGCCGCAGTGCACATAGTGTGAAAGGGCCCTTAACTTGTTAATATGAACGTTTGTTTAAAGTTAATTGACATGAAGAACCACACATAATCCTGGAATTAGAGTAGGTTTAGGGAGGAATGAAGAAGTACAAGGATTTGGGATGAATAGGAAATGATGAGAGGGGATTAGAGGAAGGTGATGAGGTTCAGCAGGAAGAGTAGAAGAACAGTGTTCACCAAAATGCATAGGGTGCAGCTATTTGTACAGCTTATACCTGCCCTGTCTAGCAATGTGTGTGTGGGGAGGGGGGGGGGGGAGTCATTTTGTCTCTGTCAGCAAATAGTTTTGGGTATCCCTAATACCTGTGTATACTGCATGACACTTGTACTAGAGACTGCATGACGTAAGTCAAATATTTCAAGGGCAACTTAAATCTTCATTCTTCATCTACATTCAAGTTCTACCACAACCAAAATGTCTTTTTCTCGATTTTACAGACCTGAAACAAACATTTTACGTCTTCAAAGGCCGAAATTACTGGACAGTGACCCTGGATGGGAATTTTTCAGGACCACAGCTCACACAAAAGAGGTGGAAGAAACTCCCAGCATTTGTTGAAGCTGCAGCAGTGTCAGGATCAGATGGAAAATTTTACTTTTTCAAAGGTGAGAACATCTGATAAGGGTTGTGGATTAGGAGTCATGTATTCCAGAGCTGGCAACATTTTAATTAATTTACAGATACACTGCTTATGCAAAATATGTGAGATATTTACTTAGGATGCTATCAGAAGATTGCCTTACAGCAGACCCACCATAACCTTTCCTAAATTTTATTAAGGTATGACTATTACAATACATGAAAAGCTGTAGAAAGGAATATGGTATATTCTATCTGCTCAGCACGCAACTTTAGAGTTTTAAAAGTTGCAGAAGTCACTCCCAATATACACTTTTGAATAACATCTATTCAGTAGTCAGTTGACAGCATCCTTTGTCCAAGTCTTCTGAATGAAAGTGGCATTGGGTTGCTAATAATCTGCAGTGGCATATCCATTTAATTAAGGACAAAACATTGAGGTCTGTTGAGGTGGCCATACACATTTAATTTAACGATTGATCGCTGTGCGTGTTTGCTGCGGCCGTTAGTTTGCTGATCAAACAGAAAATCAAAGAAACAACGCTTTTGAACTGGGAATGGACACGTCAGTAAATCCTGTTCGTTATAAATAGGGACCACACAGCCCCATCATAGCCAACGCTGCCTTCACACACAGCACATAGCCGGGGAGCCAGGACATAGCAAAGGGGGAGGAGCTGAGCACAGGCTAATCCTGTGTCCTGCTCTCAGCTCTGCTTTTGTCCATTCCCAGTTTGATCAAGAGGGTTGTTAGTTTCGCTCATCGAAATGTGTATGGCCACCTTAACAGACCAAACAGATCTCAATATTTTGTCACAGGAAGGGATCAATTTTCTCCACCAATGTACTTTGATTGACAAACGAATCAACAAACAGCGAAAAAAAAAACATGTCGGATCAAGGTTCGATACAATTTTTGGTAGATTTTGTTTGGTCTATCGTTCAGGGTGTGAGGTGCTCAGTGATCACTGTGAACGTGCACGGTGATCAGGCAAAAATCAAGTGATACACCTTCAGATTCCTCCATACAACTTTCATGAGACCTACCAAAAACTATGTAGTATAGTGACCTCCCTGATAGAATACATAGTGATTGGAAGGTGTAGAAAGGTCCTCCTATTACATGGTTTTGGTAGAAGAAAAGTTGGTTGTACAGAAGTTGCATGGTAATTGTATGTGGTGTATGGGGGGCTTTAGGGAGAGTAGTAAATAGTATTTTCACATGCTTTTATTACATAATTGTGTAATATTACATTATAATCGTGAAGCCAGCATTTGACACTGAGTATAAAAACAAGCCGGGTTTAGCTGTGTGGTATGGCAAAGTACACCCAATAAAAATTTAATTAACATTACCGTTCGTTATATGTATTGCTATAAATAAAATGAAACATTTTATCAGGTATTAGAACCAAGAACCTTCTAGAGGACAGGTCCCGCGATCTGCAATGTATGGCAGGAAGTGTTTCCTAATCTAAAGCAGGGAACACATGCATAGATATGGGCCAGATGGATGGCCAATTTGAGCGCCGTGCATATACTCATGGCCATCTATGTGGCCCATATCTAACGGCTTGTATATCGAGCTGTGTGTTCCCAGCTTTACTCTTTTCCCTGAACTTGTAACACATTACACTGTCACACAGTGAGCATAACATTAAAACGTCAAGGAAACCAGAGCTTATGAGCAACACTACTTGCCCTGAGAAAATGAGGCTGTTGTTGCAGTCACCAGGAACTAATAACCAGGCTGTTGTGCCTCCGGCATAAAATTAGCACAGCTGTTGAATACTCGGCCTGCTTATTGCCTGCTGCCTGAGCTGACAAATAGGGAGATTTTTCCCGGTTACGTTATTCATGTCAAGATGACTTCAGTGTATGGGAAGAAAAATAAGGCATATGTTTATTGTATGAGCTACAGGGACTGCTGAGCGATTCTGTGATTCTTTTCAATACAACATGAAAGTAGGTTTATTGTAAGGAGTGAAGGCAGGATAAAAACTGACAGCGATGCGGCATAAACCCAAACTATGAATACTCAGTATCTTTCTTTTACATTCTGAGCCAAAATACCTGCATTGAAGGGAACAAATTATTTCCTTCCAGCTGATCTTCAAGCAAGCTATTTATTGCAAAGCAAGTTTGTGACCAGAGCATGCAGAAACAGCATGTCATTAGAGTTATGACTATGTATTTTTTTAAGGAGAGCTGTTGCTAATGTTTTGATTTAAATGAGGATAGAAGAAGTATAGGAAGTGCTAAAAGAGGACAGTTGGGAGATATAAATATTTGAACATTCATAAACCGGATTCAGCTACTGCAGACTAAAGAACACAAATGAATACATCTCCTAAATTTTTCATATACAGTATAATACACTTGTTTGCTAAATGCAAGCTGTAGATTTGACCTGGTAAATGCCAATGTGTACAGAAAGGTTGCAATGCAAGGGTAGATGTCTTTAGATGCAAATTATATACACCTCATATTTTAAATACATGTTTTAACCTAGATTTATTTTTTATACAATAAGAAAAACATTTTATTAACAAAAAAACGGCGCCTCCACAAGTGCCTTTTTTCCAGTAAGACCCACTCTTTCCTACTATGCTAATGTAAGAGTAGTACTAGTGTAGTGACAGGGAATTACAGGGCAGGGATAGCGTCCCCTTCAAGAATCCTGACAATGAACCAATATAAGGTAGGGGACAGCCCCAAAGTGGGAAAGGTCCTGAAGGAGTAACTGGGCACCCTGTCCACTTCGAGGCCTACCCGGCACAACAGATCAGTCCTGCATGTGGGCAGCCATCGAGTGTAATAGCACGCAGCATACTTGTAAGCCCCATTTATGGAGAGCCCCAACTGTTCCCGCCATGCACACGTGCAAGTGGGGTAAATGCCAGCCCCTGTTGTCTGCACCACGCCAGAGTGTTGGTGGAGTTATTGCCTGTGCAAAGGTCATGCCAATCATCCGCATCCGTTCCAGGGACATGCAAGTACCGGCCACTCCTGGTCTTGTTACCTCTGGTCATACGTGGGTTGAGGAGACATTAGGACATTTTGGTCCCTTGCACTGAAGAGGCCTCTCTAAGTCTGGACTTTTATTGTGGACTTGATGTTGTTCACTGTTCATTCATTTGCGAGACCCTGTTGAGCCTCGACAATGAAATAAAGTTTCTTAGTGAGCAGAATCCACCTCTTGTCATTGGTTGATTCCTGAACCTTACAGTAGTAGTCAGTTCATGTGCTAACAGGGAGCACGCCACTTGGAGGAGAATACAGAGAAACAGAGGGAAAAGATCATCACTATGTTCAATATCTCGCTATCTAGTCAGAGACTAGGGTGGCTGCAAGGATGGTTTGGGCTCAGAGAAAGTGGGTTGAATAATGTTTGGCATCAGACATGAAGTGGCAGCAATTTAGAAATATATGATTTTTTTTACTCATTTTGTGACTTTTTTTTCTTTTGCAGGAGGAAGATGTTGGAGGTACAAAGGTTCTAAGCTAGAGGCTGGTTTTCCTCGAAAATGTAGTGAAAGAGGTTTCCCACATCATCCTGACACAGCTTTCTATTTTCTACCACTTGGACATTTAGTTATTTTCAAAGGAGAAAAGTACTATGTGATCAATGAGGAATCTATGACAGTGGAGCCTTACTATCCCCGCAACATTCAGGACTGGAAAGGCATTCCTCCTAGTGCTAATGCAGCACTCACTCATCCAGATGGTTCAGTCTATTTTTTTAAAGGGGAACAATACTGGACATTTGACCAGGACACTCTGAGAGTCACTGCTTCTGGGAAGTGGGTGCAAGACTTATCTTGGCTCACCTGTCAAAGCTCTTGACATCGATTGAAATAAATGTTAAATATTATCTCTGAATTTGAATTAATGAATATGTTAAATATTTTCTTAACTTTATAAAAACAAGACACATCAGACACAAACTGGAACCAGCACTTTTTTCTGTTTATTAAATTTTTATGAGCTTTTACTACCAATGATGTCAAAAGTACTGTGGATAAAAAATATTTCCATCACCATGGTCTACATTACCATCTATACCGGGGGTGGGCAAACTTTTTGACTTGTGGGCTAGAATGGGTTTTTTAATTTGACAAAGGGGCTGAACAATGAACCTGTAAGGGCCACCCGATCCCAATTCCTCCTAGCCTGGGTGGGAAATCTAAACAGATTAAATTGACAAAAGGGAATATACATTAAGACAACATATAAAAAAAAAATTCTGGCTGGCCAAAAAAAGTCCTGTTCTAGAGTGATGGGCGCATCAAGGTAAGAAGAGAGGCAGATGAAGTGATGCACCCATCATTCCTAGTGCCTACTGTACAAGCCTGTGGGGGCAGTGCTCCACTATGATCTGGTGTTGCTGCAGTTGGTCGGGTCTAGGTTCAGCATCAGTATGTGCTCCAAGAATGAGGTCAGCTGACTACCTGAATATACTGAATGACCAGGTTATGGATTTTTTCTTTCCTGACAGGTATATTCTAAGCTGACAGGATTCATCTTTGGGATGTGCTGGAGAAGACTTTCAGTTCAAAAAATGAGTGCAACCCTGGATGAAAATAAATCTTGTGACACTGCAGAGACAATGCCACAGCGGATGCATGCCATAATCAAAGCTAAAGGCGGCCCAACGAAATTAGAGTGTGTGACATTTTTTTGTGGCAGGCAGTGTATATAGAAAAGGTGCTTTGGATAGTCAACTTAAGCATTCTATAGCAGATGACAAAGGGCCTCATTAAAACACTAAACGGGCCGGATTTGGCTCCTAGGCCATAGTTTGGCCACATCTGGTCTATACAATACTGTAGCATGGAGCCTGAGTATACAAAATATCTGGGAATGTGACATAGTTTAGTTAATACATTATTAAGGCAAGTTGATATAATTTAAACAAAACTTATATCTTAAGTAAATTAGCTAAAAGCTGGGCTTAATTTATGTTAAAATTTAAGATTTGAGAACAAGCCTTACTAAATGAAAAATGTCCTCGTAATTTAACAAAGTATAGTTTTTGAATTCAATATCTTAATTTACCTTAGGAAACACATGTTCTTCCCTGCATTATATTAAGTTACTTTAAGGTTGTTTCTGCGTGATTAGGCGATATATTATAATATACATCTAACTCAGTGTCGCATCAATCCATAAAATCATACGTACCATACCCCAGTTCCGAAATGGAGACCTATGGAATTTAGAAAGAGAAAGCAATATCACCACTTACAAATGGTGGAGTTGAGGCTGATAGGGGTATTTATGGCACCACAACCACTTGTTCATTAAAAACATACCGTATTTTTTGGACTATAAGACGCACCGGACCATAAGGGCAGGAAAACCAGAAAAAAAAGATTTAATAAGTTTTCACATCAATTAGGTTAATGCAATGAATTTAATGGATGCAATATTCAATTCAGCCAGCAGGGTTCACTAGCAGCAGTACACTCTCAGCAGAACTTCACACTGATCAGCAGGCAGAAGGGAGGGGGGAGGACGGCTGGGCTGCTCTTCTCTCCCGATGTTTCTGATTCTGTGTCCGTGGGGCAGCAGAGTGATAGCTGATTGCTGTTCACACGGACAGAGAGATAGGTGTAGATGCAAGTTCATCTACACTTCTCTCCTAATTGCCTATGCCAGTTCAGGGCTGGCATAGGCAATTACACAGTTCAGATGGGAGAGCCGGCATCGCCGGCATCTCTCAACTGACAGCTCCTCAGGCTAATCTCCGTGCCGGGAGAGCTGGCGGGATACCAAGGTGCGACCACCGGTGGCCGCGGGGGTCACGCATTCAGACCATAAGACGCAGGCACTTTTTGCCCCCAATTTTGGGGATGAAAAAGTGCGTCTTATTGTCCGAAAAATACGGTATTTTTATAATACATATAACAACCATAATTACTTAAATACATATAAAAAAGTTGAGCTATTCATATTATGGGAGAATATACACTATCACCCATCACTTTCCACAAGGGTGGGTGTGGGGATGACCCTAGACATTAGTGCACCAATATACTTTCACTGGTCGACATGTCTCGCCTCTTCTGGGCTCTTTCAAGACCTTTTATATATTGTGCATCATTTGTAACCTCTCAAAAAGGGGACAGTCTACATACTCTTATAACAATTTTACACTCTGATTTTTTTATTAAACTTTTTTTAACAGAGTGTAAAAATTTTATCGGTGTAAAAATGTTATCAGAGTATGTAGACTGGCCCCATTATGAGAGGTTACCTATGATGCACAATATATAGGTCTTGAAATAGCCCGGAAGAGGTGAAACGTGTCGACCATTGGTGAAATAATGTCTAGGGTCATCCCCACACCCATCCTTGTGCAAAGAGATGGGTGATAGTGTATATTCTCCAATAATATGAATGGCTCAGCTTTTTTATATGTATTTAAGTATTAATTGTTGTTTTATGTATAATAAAAAAATGTTAATGAACAAGTTGTACCATAAATACTCCTATTAGCCTCAACTCCACCATTTGTAAGTGGTAATATTGCTTTCTCTTTCTAAATGATTAGGCGATAGTCAAATTTTTGTGGTGGCCGTAAGACACCTACCTAGCAATCCACATGTGGAGCATAAGGAGCAAATATGTGGCAATCCACATATGGAGGATGGTACTTAGTTTGGTAAACCCATCTCAATGCCTGACATAAATATGACTATGTTAGAGAGAGACATAAACGAGAAAATGATCACTTGTCACTTATCAGATTGCATTAGGTGTACATAATTGTCAGGCAGTCATCACCTAATACGTACACTGGTTGTTTAATTGGTATGTTTTAAATGTTTTGAGTAAACCTCATATACGGAAACCAATGTCAAGTAACAATCAAAGGTGTTTGTTGACTGCAGCAAAGGGCAAGTATAGGCATCTCTCTTTTGAAGCATAGAAAATGTGAGGAAAAAATATTGACATTACCTTTTGTAAATGTTTAACTTACAGGTATTATAATCTTTTTTATTTGTGTTTGTTGCTTCCAGACTGGTGTCTGTTTACTGCACCAACACCTCAGTCAGCTTTGCTTTGTGTTACATAAAACTAAGGTGCCTCTAACCCCCTGGTCATTTATCTATATGAATCTACATTTTGTAAAAAAATTGAATATTTGTTTGGCAACTATGGAAGAAAAGGGCAAATAGACAAAGACTCTATATGAATCTACAGTCAGGTCCATAAATATTGGGACATTGGCACAATCTAAAATTTTTGGCTCTATACACCACCACAATGGATTTGGAATAAAACAAACACAATGTGCTT
>CM070033.1:93878241-93889373 GCA_036250615.1 Ptychadena robeensis
CATTGAAGTCTATGGTGCACTTTTGGTACAGAAATCTGGACCTCAGCTAGGGAGGTTAACACCCAAATCAGGTGAATGGTGTAGGAATTACAACAGTTTGCATATGTGCTTCCGACTTGTTAAGGACCAAAAGTAATGGGACAGAATAATAATCAAGCATCATCAATAAATACAAGAGAACCAGTTCCATTGGCAGCCCTACATGCTCATACCATGACACTACCACCACCATGCTTCACTGGTGAGATGGTATTATTAGGATCATAAGCAATTCCTTTCCTTCTCTATACTCTTCTAATTCCATCACTCTGGTACAAGTTGATCTTGGTCTTATCTGTCCATAGGATGTCATTCCAGAACTTTATAGATTGTTTGGCAAACTCTAATCTGGCCTTCCTGTTTTTAAAGGTTTTTGCTGGTGCGTTCCTTCTTTTTAAGAATGTTCCAAACAGTTCATATATGATAATACTCCTAATCAGTATTTAAATTTGACAGTGTCCCAAAATTTGAATATAAGAAGAGAAACACAGTTTTCCCTGAGGACAAGAGGGGACTTTCATGGCAATGGGAGGCACATATGCAAACTGTTGCAATTCCTACACCGTTTACCTGATTTGGATGTAAATACCCTCAAATTAAAGCTGACAGTCTGCAGTTGTGTTTGTTTCATTCCAAAATCCCAAGATTTATGGACCTGACTGTATATGGTATGTACCATAAATGGCAAATAAAGTAATAAACACACTTAGGCAATCCAGAATTGCATGTATATTTCACAGTAAAAAAAACACTAATGCCTGTCATTCTTCAGCATTTGGGGAACATTTTCATTAATTATATAAAGTACATTATAATATATCTAAATATATTTGCCATTTTATGTCAAAATGTTTCTCAAGCTGCATTGCAATTTGCAATAAAACTGAAGGCTGATGGCTGCTAACACAGTGACAGGCCATATAAAATACTAAGCTTTTTACCAGTGAAAGGGCTTTGCATAACC
This sequence comes from Ptychadena robeensis, assembly GCA_036250615.1. NCBI lineage: Eukaryota > Metazoa > Chordata > Amphibia > Anura > Ptychadenidae > Ptychadena > Ptychadena robeensis. Next base: position 93,879,245 of record CM070033.1, read on the forward strand.
ATGGCACTTTGATAGATTTTTCTATATAAACTACATTGCAACAGGGCAAGCATAATTCATTTGAAACTTGAAAACAGGCTTCTTGTGACAAGTGTTGAAATATTTGACACCTCTCAGAACATAGTCAAGTGCCAGCTATTATGGATAAAATGAAGTCAGGAAGATACCGTATGTGCCCACTACTGTTCAAATATAGTGTATGAATTCTTCTATGGGTAAAAAGGAACAATAGAAAAACGATGCCAGGAAAACGGTTACGCTCTAAACCTAGGGCTTTATATTGGAGCCAAGTTATAGGAAAGAATGCAAATGATTACAAATTACATGCATAAAGCTGTAAAAATTTTTTAGAATACATTGAAAAGTTACCATGGCGGTCACTGACGCACCATTTTTTTGTACCACATATTCCCTATTGAGGGGAGTTGCGTTTTGGTGGGGTCTAAATACCCTCAAGATTGTTGAAGGTTTTTTCCTCCTATTTATGAGAGTTTTTTCAACTACGTGATGATGTGACTGGCACTGACCGTACAGTCTTGTAAATCAATAGGGTCCATCTCCCAAACTGAAAGAATTCCCTGAGGAAGCCCTGTATTTAAAAGGGGTCAATGAATGTATATAGTATAATGTTTTAATTTGGTTTAAAACTATTTTATACATGTCATTTGTGATCATTTGATTATTTCCTATAACTTGGGTCCAATATAAAGTCCTAGGTTTAGAGGGTAACCATGTTTTCTGGTATATTTTGTCTTCTGATGTAATTGGTTGGGAGCCCAACTGTAATAAACATATAAAACAGACAATGGTCCTGTAAACATTATGTAGCTAAAAGGGAACAGTGATGGATTCAAAATAGAACAAACTTCTCCAACGATCAATACGGTTTGTTTTTGTGATGGAGCTATGCCGCTTACTATACAATTAATTTAAGGAAGATGGCCTCATTAAGCTTATAAATTAACTATTACATAATACAGTAATGATAAAATATAGCTCAGAACATGGGACTTACTGCCAAAACATAAGAGGGGATGAGAAACTGTGTTGCTTCAGGGGACATTATAGAACTAATAGATAGGCATTCCGTATTGGCTCACAAATCTAACAATCATTTCTAAACATTGATGGTAACTCATACCACTTAGCCAATTTTTTTAATTATACACACCAGCTTGAAAAAGCTTTAGTTTGTTTTTTCAGACACTTTAAACCTTCATATCATGGATAAAGGATGAAGATCAATGTGTTCGATCAATAATAAGAATAAGAACAAAACCAATAATAAGAATTTCTAATATTAGAAAACATTCTCTTTGATGTAATATTAATGTAATATTTTACAATAAGCTTTAGTTGCAGTTTGATATTTGAGGTAATTTTTCTAGCAAGGCTCATCTATAAATATACTGTCTGCAAACCAACTTCTCACCATTCTGTTAATGGTACAGACAGATAATAGTAGTTATAATGTATATACACAATGTGTTCCAACAAGTTGTGTGTCTATCAATGGTGGCATTCTCAAATCTCATTAAACTTGAATGAGCAGCTTGTATCACCATTACAGTACAAAGTCCAGCTCTTTTAACCTTTATAGTCAGATACAAAGATATAAGACATAGACATAAGGTGAAAAGATGATCAGAGTTCTTGGTTGTTCAGTATATTTTGATAATAAGAAAATTTGGTATGGTTTGGTAGCAAAATGTTCAGTAGGCATCAAACGTTTATACAGTATAAATGGCCTATCTATTCACTGGCAAGGCACATAAGGTGAATTGTTTGGCACCAACAGATACAAGCCAATTGGCTCCTAAAAAAAAGGATGGGTTGGAACTAGAAACACCAAGCAGTGCCTTTGCTTCCTTTGTAGCTGTACTACCACAAAGCAAATAATCATGTGTACAATGAATGAATTATTCTGCTATGCTACATTTCTAATGCTTGGGTGTTTTACATTGGATCAGCGGAAATAGCTGGCATTCTTCTCTACTATTAAACCCTTTCAATACTGGATTGGCAGGAAGAGAAACAAAATGATTTTATGTGTGTGCTTATGACATGGTGATGACTAAACACTACTCTTAATTGCAGGGATCAGCAATTACCCCCCTAGCACAGCCTTTGGACAGCAATAGATTAACATGAGCCAGGCCTGCAGTATTGCCCCCAGTCCAGGAATAACTCTAATACCACAGAAATAATTTGCCGGGACTCCAGCAATAACCTATCCTATGAAAATCTCCCAAGTTTGATGATGATGATGATTTAGCAACTTAATAGCTTCAATTCCTCACGCCACTCTCTAGGCCTCACAATCTCAGTTAAGCCTCCCACACGCGGACGATTTTTCGTTCAATTCCTGAACGTTCGTTATGTGTGCGTGTTTGCAGCAATTGATTGACTGGCAAACAATCATTTGGGAAACGAACATGGAAACCGGCATGTTGGTTAATCCCTGTTTAATCGCCATTAGTTTTGATGGGGACAAGGGTCCTTATCCAAATTATTGATTGGGAATTGATTGTGTGAAAGTGGTCGTTCAGCGATCCGTGATGTCTCCTCTGCGATGGATCGTCTGTGGGGGGCTTAAGGACATGATCACCAGCGGGCAATCACGGCCATGCATGCGGTGTGGTCCACAATCTAAAACGCGGCTTACCGTGTGTTGCGGTCAATCGCGCCTAATTGCGCCCATAGACATGAATGGACCTGTTTAAACGATGCGCCGTTCATTCTCTATGGGTGCGATCATAATTGCAGTCAAAAAGGGCATAATCGCGCTAGATTGCTCCTGATTGCTTGCCAGTAAAATCACTAGTGATCACTCCCCATGATTAGGTTCACGGAAGGTCGCTAAAGTGGAAACATAGCCTAACTGTCTGCTGTCAGCTTAGCAGGAAGCAGTGTCTGATTCCAAAACTCTGGTGGCACTCTGAGTGATATCTCCAAAGTAGTGGATACTCATTTCCAGCCATCTGGTAGAAACATTTTATAAATGACAAGCAAGTTTCAGGACAGGTTTTGGTAAACTGTACATTGCCAATGAGATGTTTTGCATGACAAGGATAAAAGAAAAGAACTGTGAATGATACAAGCCAGAATTCTGTAATAATAATATATGTCCATACAGTGGATAATGGTGATCACACACATATGGTATATTTATATTCCTAATACTTTGCACAGTTTTACCAATATTTAGACTCCAAATAAGAAATACGGTAAATAGCACAATATGTTTTACAATTTGGGTCCTGGCTACAGTTTTCTTGTAACTTTAAAGAAGAAAGAACAAAAGGTTAAAATTAGAAGTAAGGATATATTTTTTTACAAAAATGCTTTTTTTAATGTTTTTTTGTAAAGAAGTCAGAAAACACATAATAATGTTGTACTTGTTACATTAGAGAGTCAAGTGAACAGTTACTTTACACCAAACTAACTTTTCTTCCCAAAATATGAGAGCTTATTTGGGTGCAGGAAGTGAATGATGGTCTGAACCTCTAAACCAGTTCCCAAACTAGGGGGCGCGAAGGTATTCCAGGGGACGCGGACCCTCATTCTTAATTTGTGTTTGAATAGGGAGGGGGGCTCGATAATGTTCCTAAAAAGAAAAGGGGGGCCCTGCATGGAAAGTTTGGGAACCACTGCTCTAAACAAAGATTCCTAACTATCCTGCAAAAGCAAACCAAGCAATCAGCACTCTCCAAGGCAAAACATGTTATAACAAACACGTCTACTGCTTTATTGTTAACCATATTACTAGCATTGTCACTACATATTATTTAGAACAATTACAACATTGTTATGATTACTTGTTCGTTCTGCGATTAACCCCTTCACTTCATTGTTTTGTGGTTTAATTTGAGGTAAGTGATTGCTTCTGGTTGTGATTTATTTTATAGCTGCCATTAGCTGCCTACAAGGGTTCTCCTTAAGGAGGGGGCATTTGTTTCAGCAGAGGTTATTGTGGGTTCATAAATTTTACATTTTGGGTATATTGTTTTCCTTTATGATAATTTCTCCATGTTGACCCACTTATTCTTGACCCAAAGAAAATTAAAGCATCTTTATAATATTTTGGTGAAAATGTTTTTTTGATGAGTCCCTGTTAAAAATCTGACATTGAGATTAAGGTACTGCAACACTGTGAACACCATGGCAATTGTAACAGAAAAAAATCAACATAACCAAACGTGAAGCTGGTATTGTAGTTGTACATATACAAAGTTGTACATATACATAGTTGTACATATCCCTCAATAACAGAATAAATGAAATGTTCCCCAATAATGAAAAGTATTTTATTTTAAATGTAGCTACTATCCTATTTGTTGTTTACAGTAGTTATGTCAACTACTGTTTTATTATACATGCTAGCCAAAACTTTTTTTATATATCGCTATTTGTGTTGCCTTGGTCTTTGCCAGTTGTGTGAATTTTATTTTAATTACCTGGAGGAAGTGAAAAAAATTATCTCCCTCTTGGACAACAGTCAATGAAATTTCAACGTAAATTTTTATTTTATAACATGATCACAATTAAATATTTAAAATCACCTGTATTATTCTAGGTTCTGACCCTTGCCTCTCTATACAAAGCTTTTAAACATGCTAAAATGTTTTAACTAGATATACCCTTTCATAGTGTAATAATTATGAATAGGAAGAAAGGTACAAATTACTGTAAATTGAGGAATAATCATCTTTTACGAGCTTTGTTTACTGAGACAATCCGCTGGTTGTATGGGAATCTGGTCAGCTACTCGTGCTGGAGGAGTTAACAAGGATGGCTACACTTGACAAATGCTGTCTTTGTTTAGGCCAATAACCTGTTATCAGACAGGACAGTAAAGCCCGTGGGACTATCAGGGTTAATAGGGAGTGTTTGTAGCAAGCTTTTTGTCACCAAGGAGAAATGTGTAAGCTATTGGTAAGGAAACAAAACACTAAGCAGGTCCTTCAGAATAGACATTTTCCTCTCTGCTTGTTACAAGGGGGAGACTCGTAAGTTGTCTCTGTCCTTCACCATGTTGACAATGATTTTGTCTAACAAAAGATGACATGGGACCCGGAAAAGACAAGACACTAGGAGGTGGTCTCTCCGGAGGGATGTCAGGTTTGTACTCTGAAAGAAGAGCATGGCTTAATTGGGCAAAGTGCACACACACAGTAACATAGAGAAGGCTGAACTACTTTATCAGGTCAGATTGATGAAGTTTAACAAGTTTGAAAAAGTTACAACCTGTGTGATGTATTTTTTTATATATCTTTGTGTTTAAATCTGAATGTCTGATTCTGATTAATGTAGACTTTTAATCTATAGTAAAACATACTGTGGGCCTTATGTATAAGAATGGAAGGAAGTATACGTTGCCCATTGCAACCACCTATTATTGTAACATGTCGTATAAGCAGTTCTAGAAAAAGGAATTCTGTGGTCATTGTTAGAAGAGAAAGCAGCAAAAGCCTATCCTGTCAGTCAGTAATAAATACACAGGTAGATAGTTAACTGAAATTGTTTTTTAACATTATAAATGGAAACCTTCAATATCACCGGGATCCATGTGTGGGCATACCATCAGTTTGCTGTAAAATATTGATAACGTACATTTCTTTACCTTACATTTTATGTCATAGCAAAATATTTAATGGCCATTGCACTTTGGTTGGGCAGTTAGGAATGGTAACTGGAAATTCAAACTTTTGCACCACAGGATGCATTTTCAGAACCACAACACACAACCAATACTACCACAACACACTTTCAATAATAGTGAAAGTGGAGTGGCAGTGTGCCTGAGACCACATTTTCACAGTGTAAAAGAGCCCTAAATAACAGTTTGATAAAACACTACATGCCTGAAAAATGAAATGCTTGTTTACATGTTTCCTTTGTTGCATCTCAGTGCTGCTGATCTTCGGCAGTCTGTTTCAGCAACATTCTGTGCTGCGGCAATGGCATGACATTTCTTTGAGCAACACGACTGATGATGACAACAGTGGACACAACCTGCAAAATGTGTATTAAAATGTCTCTATCGCCATGCAATAGGTCTCCATGCAATCAGGGCTGTTCCATCCGCTATGCAAAGTATGCAGTGCTTAGGGCCCTGGGAACCCCTGGGGGCCAACCTCCCCCTGTGCGCATATTTGCAGCACCCACGCACATTTGCTAGCACCCCCCCCCCACACACACACTCAACAACTTAGAAATGACCCTGCATGCAATAGAGTAAGAATGATGAAGCATGATTGGGACAGAGAGACCTTTACCCTATATCTGAAAGTGGCTAGTAAAGTTGCCAGGTTTTAGTTTATTAAAAGTTGCAGATTTATTGACAATCAGTTTCAAAAAGGGTAAATACAGTAATACCTATCTCAGGTTTTAGTTATTGAGTTTACATGTGGTATTTTCTATTTTAATAAGTCTTCATTAAATACTTACAAAGTAATACAAAGAACTTAACTGACAAAAGCCAACATTGATCCCAAATGCAGTGAAAGTCATACATCACAGTAAAGGTGTATAGTTATTTAGTGTCATATATAACTGAAAGATAGTGTAATGAAATACCAGATAATTATAATAGGATAATAATAGGAATCTAGTACAATTTTTGGTTACAAACACGTGTTTAAAGTGGCACCCAAAATATAAAATAAAAGTGTTTATGGCATGACTATGTATGGGAACCATAATTTGCTTACAAAATGTATTAAAACAAGTCCAAGCTCAATATGCTCCCAGGGGCCAAACCACACAAGATAGAAGGAAAGTAAAAAAAGGTAAAAATGCTTTGGGAAAGAAACACTAACACCAGAGAGGGCAAGAATAGGGTGAGGGGTAAAGAAAGACAATAGGGTAAACAATGAAGAAAGCAGACAGAAGGAAGTTGGAATTGAAAGATGTGAGTCTACAAAATGTACAAGGTTAGAGAAGTATGATTACATTCAGATTTCAGTCAAGGGACTACATAAATCTTTAAATGTAGGCAGGGAGCCACTGAGAATCATGGCATCTTCTCATGGATTAAGAACCATGTTGTTTTATGTTTTATCTGATTGATTATAGTAACCAGGAGCATAAAGTGTTTTAATTATTTAGATTATGCACACTGTATATATGGGGGTAATAGATAGATGTTAGCAAGAGTCCTTGATAACCTATAGTATCATCTGTATATTTGAATTGAGACACTTTTTTGTATAAATACATGCATACAATATACTATGAGAGAATGTATATGTAAATCACATCAAATATCCCTTAAAAGTCCCATAATTAGGTATTATTTATTTTTGTAGGGATTTGATATACGTTTTCTCAGGTGATGCATTCCAATGTAACTATATGTAACACTGTTAAAACTTTTGTAGTTCAGCTACTTGCCACATCACATGCAGAAGATTCCTGAATACACACATGTAAATGCTAATTTAAACACCTTAACAACAATTTAGCTGTACTTTATTTGTTTATGTTGACAATTTATTAGGACTATTTGTCAAGGGAATTATATTTAATTAGACATAGTGTAGGGCACAAATTATCCTTTGGCTCTCTTACTTGGTATTCCTACAAGGTAAACCTGTTTTATAAGACAGAAGAAACCATATGTAACGTGTTACATTACAACGAGATGAAATGTAACTTGTTTTAATACTGTGTGAACAGATACATATATTTGTTATAACCTCAATTGAAACTTTATTTTATGAGTGGTGATTAGTCTTCCCTGTATTGAATAATTTTAGATGTCAAAGGGAATGTAACTGGGACTCTTTTAACCCAACTTTTGATCATGTCTGGTCATAAATTTTGGGCTTACCATGGGACATCATTTTAGAAAACATTTCCTTCTCAAATTCCTATTTCTGTTTCTGAAGTTTTGATGATGATTTAACTCATAAAATGTATGTTTTTGTAAAGGAAACATACTTTGACATAAGTTAACATGTGTTGCATTAAAACATAGAGGTTTGAACCAAATACATATTTCAATAAAAAAGAAAAAAGGGGTAACTCCCTGTAATATTGATCAACTATGCCACAGCATGTGTGTGTCTTTAACAAATGTAGGCCTGGCTTAACCTACATTAGTTTTATTTATTTATTATTGATACATGTATCCTAATGAATACTATTAGCTGAAAGGGACATTACTAAAACATTTTACAGGCCAGTAGAGATCATTGGTTTTGGGTAAAATTTCTATATTTTTTATTTTTTCAATTGAAACTACAGATTTGTAGAAATTATCTTGCCTCATGTCTGTGAGGATGTCAGTAGCTAGTGCTAAAAGTGCCTATGCTGATTCACCATAGCATTTGCTGGTCTCTTTCAGATATGGCAGATTACATTTCACTACTACAGAAGACATCATATAGGATTAGATGGTGATGATGAAGATTCACATCTATAAAAGCTTAAATGTGTGACTTTAAATTCTATTCAAAAAAGTAATACAGCTACAAAAATGTCATCATACCAAGGAGGTGTGGTGAGGAGCATCCGACCCTTTAAATCCAGTGAACAATACCTGTATGCCATGAAAGAGGACTTAGCTGAGTGGCTCAAGGATCTTTACAACTTGGAAATACACGTAGACAACTTCTTTGAACACCTGGAAAATGGCTCTGTCATTTGTTACCATGCCAATAATGTGACTGATGTCGCTCAAGACTTTGCTGTGGAATACCCTGATTTAGCAAAGAAACTTCGGCTTCCCAAAAATGGAGTAACATTTAATGCAATGGCTCAACCTGCAACCTTCCCTGCCAGGGACAATGTCTCCAACTTCATACAATGGTGCAGGAAGGAGATGGATATAAAAGGTAAAGTTGTATTGACTGTGTTTCAATGCTTGAATATTCTATACCAAACTTTAAAACAAAGTATATACAAAGGTGAGGTACATACATATTCAATTGCAGAAGTATACAAACAAGCACATTCCCTATGTGTTTTGCAGGTTTCCACTTCATCAGGGGTTTTGTGCATACAAGTTGAAGTGTATGATATTTAGCGTAACATCATCCAGATAAAGTTTTTTTTTATATGTAAATGGTGGAGCCATATAGAAAAAGATGCAACATGAGTGTTGGAAGAACAGAGAAATTATTTGACATAATCAGGATACAAGGTCTTCAAGATTTTTGATCAACATCCATCTAGTGTCTTAAGGGTAAAGATGCCCTATAGGGTATAGATGCCCTTAAGGGTAAAGATGCCCTTAAGGGTAAAGATGCCCTATGCCCATTAGGCCACCATATGTTCTAAATATCTGGTCTCCTGTTTAGCAACTTAAATCCTCCCACTACTTTTTATTTGCTTTTATTCTAATTAAAAACATATATTGAATTTACAAATATAGGCCTTAAAAAAGGAAAACATTTTAAAATAAGGATTGCTCTCATTTTAAGCTTTGTAAATGTGGGATGTTGACATGTAGAGACCTCTAAAGGGTGGGCTTTCACATTTGTATAATGTTATATTCTATAGGAAGCATCTGTTTTCTATAGATGAAACTGGTTAGGAAAAGGCAGACCTATGTTTTTTAGAGAAGAATAAATATTATCTCTACTAGACATTTTCTGAATTATTTTGCCAAGATGAAATAGGACTGATTGTACCTAGAGCTTATTCATGAAACACCTTATTTGGCTTAAACATGTGTGACCATATGTAAAGTGTTTGTACTTACAATATGTTTGGTGCAGCTGTACTCACCAGTTTGAGTAAACTCAGTGCCATACCTGAAATACCTGTCATTCCTAAAATGTTAAATTCTGTTCACAAATTAGTTTATTTATCTAACCAAATGTGATTTATCAGGCAGACCACCTTCTTACAACTAGCCCAATAGACCTCCTTTGGGATTAATTAGAGCTAAAACCAGGCCTTCGCCCAGCATCAGTGTCTGGCTTTACTGAAAGAAATGTCATAAATTCCCATAAACATACTTCTAAGTCTTTTGAAAAACCTCCGCAGAGGAATTAAAGCTGTGAAAGCAGCAACAGGTGGGCCAAGTCCATTTTTATGCCTACGGGCTAAGAATGGGATGTCATTAAAGCGGACCTACCACATTGTAGGTCACTTTGCACTATCGGCATCAGACTGCCAA
>CM070033.1:93906317-93916463 GCA_036250615.1 Ptychadena robeensis
CACTTCTAGTGCCATTAATGAAAACATAGATTCCTGGTGGTAGGTCCGCTTTAAGGCCCCCATTCAGCTTACAATCCTACCATACAATTTCTGTACAATTTACTTTTCTTTAGCCAAAACCATGTAATATGAGGAGCTTTCTAAACCTTCCAATCACTATGTATTCTATCAGGGAGGGCCCAGCACTACATTGTTGGTAGATCTAAAGGAAATTGTATGGAGTGACCTAAAGGTGTATGGGGGGCTTTAGCAATATCGTTATCTTTATATATATTTCACAATATTTTCATATATGCTGCACCTTTAAAATACTGTGACATCTAATGTTCTAATTATCAGTATGATAAATACTTTTTCTAAGAAATTAAAATTCCATGACATTTTTATTTATCCATTTCTGTGTTTTGCTTGTTTATCTCTTCTGCCACCAGTGTTTCTGTTCAGTATCCACCTACTCCAGAGATCGTGCTAAGCCTGCAGCAATATACTGTGGGCTTTCTCTTTAGACTGTTGTATTTCACTGCAGACTGAAACCTAAAGTGCCATGATAATGAACCATTATTATATATTTAAACCCAATGAGTGCATAATCCCTTATTATGAAAAGCTATAGTATTTTCTTTTCATAGGCAATAATGGAGAGGCAGCATGGCATAAACAGCGTAGTTAATGAACCTGTCAGGCAAATTAAACATTATTTGTAAATCCAATCATTAGGTGCTAAATTCAGATCACAACACACATGGCCAGCATAATATAAATGTTAATGTTTTCACTGTAAACACCCTGGAATTAAGCTTATGTGATCTGACCATGTATTTTGGCACTGTTACTTGAAATTTCATCTTCCCATGTTTTCCTTATTGTATAGAAAACACTTACAAACTGTTTATTTGTATAATTTATTATCATGTTGATATATATAATAAATATAGAATATATTCTTTTCATCTAAAAAAAACCCACATAATTTTTTTTGTGCCGAAGTTGATCTGAGCTTAGATATAGCTGCGTTCTTGCAAGAAAATTGGATAGGTATGAACTTTACCCAACATACTTGCAGGTTATTTAAAAGGTTACTCCACCCAGTATACATTTGCTCTCATAAAGCTTCCAGCAAGAACCAAAAGGGTTCTATTCATATGCTTAGCATATCGTGTAGTGTTAATCTTGGTATGTTATAGCCAGGGGTGCACATAACTTTTTTAGTGAGCTCCTCAGATGAGTACCAGGAGATGGTGTTTGGTACTCACCCTATATGGAGAATGGTCTTCCTCACTGTCTCCCTCAATGTCCTCTGCATCAGCTTCCTACATGGTGGATTCTGCTGCAGATGGACCTTCCCTGTTTCTTCTTTAGTCTCCGATTAGATTCCTCCATCCACAAGTCACCAGCTGGCTTTGGGTCAAATGTAACTCTCACAGTACAACAACATTTGAACCTCCGGATCTCATACCTCAGTAGTGCTAATCGCCGAGACTACCTGCAGCCCAAATGTCATCCTTTCACATGTCATATTGCAGCTATCACACAGTGCTTTTCTCTTGTCAGATTTTACCCTTACATATGCCTATTCTGACTTTTATCCCCCAGATCTCTAACACCCTTAGCAGTCCAATCTTTTTTTATTACTATTCATTTACATTCCCAATGTCACACCCCTAACTGCAACCATTCATAGTTATTCATATTTCCCTGCAGTCATCCAAGTGATTTAACAATTTAGCTGCGGCCGCCCAGACACGGAGTGCCTCCAAGTTGTTAGTAGGCATATGAGATTTGTAACAATAATGCAGGTACGCATAGCTAGTACCAGAGTACCACTTATGTGCATCCCTAGTTATAGAGGCCTACTTGTGAATAATAAATACTACATAACAATCATTCACTGTCTTATTTTAAAAAATTATGGTGAACAGTTGCTATTAAAATGTTTAGATGTAAAGCTTATATCATGATTGGAACTAATAGTTATATTATGGTATTCTAAATTATGATTGTACAGTTTATAGTTAAGGCTAGGTTCACATAGATGTTTGTCAAGAGCCATGTTTTTCGTGCAGGTACCCCTGCTGTCCATAAGCATTTGTTGGAACAATTATTACAGCATTTTAGTCAGAATTGCAATGCCTCTAAAAGAACTCAAATTGCTTCTGGGAATAAAGAGGGTCCCACATCATAAGCCTCTCTTGATAGAACGATCCTACTTCTTTGAAGTCCCGACAATGAATGAGCTTGCAAGAGGCTGTCCAAGTGAATACATCAGAGGCATTTCCTATGCTTAATGCCAGGTGTCTTCATCTACATTGTTTACCTTGGGTGACGAATGACATGTAAAAACTCAATTACTGGGGCTACCAATTAAAATAACTTGCTGAAGTCACAAAAGGCTGCCCACCACCATTAAAGAGGTATTTTCTCATACTATTTTCATTTTAAGAAGTTTTTTTTTAAAATGGCATGCGCAGTGTGTATGGAAACAGACATTGGTATATTCAGTTGGACAGCTCCTACTAAGAAACATGGGGACCCCGGTGTAGAGGGAATTACAATGTGGATTACATGAGAGATTTACAGCTGGGAATATTTGTGCAACTGTCCAGGTGAGTATGTGAAATGATAGAATTATATACATTTTTTATAAACCCATCTTGTGTCATTTTTTCTAGGAACTTTTTTTGCAAACCCATAGGAATGGGTAAGAGTTCCGGTGGATCCAGGATACCCTTTTAAGGCCCCCACCTTAACAAGCTTAGAGGGGTGCAAGCCTTTCACCCCCTTTTCCCAGACTTTGGCAGGCTTTATGCCTGGTGGTGGGTATGTTAGTTAGCCCCTTACCCAGGCCTGACAAACCTTATGCTAAATAAGGGTCTTGGGGGGATATCAATAATATAACAAAAACTCCTACACATGCAGCTTGATGAGTTTTACAAGTAAAATGTGTCCTGAGCTCTGTCTTCTCTCCCCCCTTTCCAGACATGCTAAATTTTATACTAAAAAAGGCTTGTTTTTTTAACCACAGTATGAATGGTTATAATAAACTTCATATGACTTAAAAAAAGTCATAAAAAAAGTTTTTGTAACAGGAGTCTACACGCTTTTTTATCTGCTGTAGATTGGGAAATGTAATTGTTATGAGCTACCACAATTGGGTAAATTGGGTTTACTTGCTGTTCTTAGCCCTTGATTTTAAATCGCCAATAGAGGGAGCTCTATCATTAGGAAAGACAACCTGTCACGGTCACATAAATTAAAAAGCTAAATAACAGTGGCAATTGTGTGTTTTATGATCAATTCAGCATTAGTATACTAATGTACTGCTTATTTAATTATTTAGGCAAATTAGGCTTAACGAAAATACCCGGTAGTCAAAACTCTAAATTACATTCAAAAGAATACTACAGTGTTGTACCTTTGATGAATTTAGAACATTTGGAGTTTAAGTGATACCCCTTATTGGCTACCTGAGGGCATTTATTAAGCAAGGTTTGGGATTCTTCAGGCTTAATACCAGCTATATACCACCAGTCAGGTAAGATGAAGAAGTACCTGAGACACCCAGAAAGTTTGCTTCTTTAATTCAGTTAGCCAATAATATTGCATTTCTGTTATCTTGTACAGTTTACCCTACATCCATCCCAGTACCTCTGCAGCTGCATCATGTACTTTCAGGGGGTGAAAGTATTTCACTAGCAACAATGGGTCTGCAATAGTGATGAGCGATATAGGCAATATTCAAATTAGTAATATTTCGTGAATAGTTCTTTTAATATTCGATTTGATATTCATGAATATTCGAGTGTATGGCCATGCATTGCGAAAATATATTCGCAATGCGAATGGTCACATGTGGTATTTATTTTTGCAATGCGAAAATAAATTTGCAATGCACGGCCATACACTCAAATTGCGAATATTCATTCAAATATCCCCTGCCAATTTCGTGAAATTTGGGAATTCTTGAATAGCCGATATTCGTCGAATATGTTCACAATGCCAATATTCAAGCTCAACACTAGTCAGGCTAGTACATTTGGTACATTTGATTCAAAGTCAGCTTGCTTGGAAGTGTTGTTTTTGCCATTTTGCTTTCATAACATGTTCTGGAACCTAGAAACACACTTTTAAAACTAGCTTGGACTCTTCCCAGGAAGCATTTTGAAGATGTTCTTGAGCAAGGGGCAAATTGGTCAGGACTTTGTGTGTAAAATATGTAATTTGTCTGTTATGCCAATTTGTGTGACAACTTTTCGTTGTTTGCTTGGTTACCACAAACTACTATATATGTAAACTCACCTGTTGTACATTTAAACCTTCTATTATATGGAAAATCTGTAAGTAACCTAAAAACCTTACCTTTAAACAGTAAATTTAAATTTCCCCTTCCCCTCAGATAATGTTGCGCAATGGTGTTGGCTCCACTTCTGCCAAGCAGAGACATTTGGTTAGGGACACATAACTGACTTCACAAGCCTCCACAGATGTTTTCAGCAATGAAAACTATTATCTAGTACCATCCATGTCTGCAGTCAATAAATCCCCAGAGGAGTGCCAACTAGAGAGGACTAGTGATGGCAACCCCCCGAGACTCTAAAGGTCCCCATACACGTGTCAATTTCTCATGCTCGCGCACGTTGATTAATCGTACAAGAATCATTTGCAGTCCACATTGAACGATCGATGCAAAAGCTGTTGGAATGGACAGGTGAATCGATCGTACAGGAATCCGACATGTAGTTTTTTTGATCGATCGTTCGTCTTCAAAGTACGCTGGTGGTGGTCATCGATCAACTCGTGCTATTTTTGGTATCACATCATTTTCGATCCAGAACATTGCATAAATCGATCTGGAAAAGTTGGATCTTCCAAATATCATTTGTTCAAGGTGGGGTGTAAATCGATAGATCGTCAAGAACATATTTATGAACATAATTATGTTATTTAGGATTAGGGAGCAGCATTGTGCCAGCTCAAAGGTTAGTAAAGATTAAATAAAATGTTTTTGTTTCTTGATAGTATAGATCACTTGTAATTACTTCAACTAAAACTTAAAAACCATAGACAATATCATGTGTGTGTTGATATCGTAAAAACAAAATACAGCATATTGTATGTAGCAAATGTAACCACATTATAAGATGTACAATTGCACTTACACCAGCAATGTGACCAATATTGCATGTTACTGATTGTAAACCACTGTTTTAATTTTTTTCCTATAAAAAGTAAAAAAAAAAATCCAAAATACAGTAGTAAATGAATAATAAGAAATGCAGGCACAAATCAACAGACTTGCTTCAGTAAATGAGATTGGTTGGAACTATTTCATGACATGATTTCTTTATAGGCATTAAGGTACCCATACACGGGTCGATCAATGTTCGATCGCATCGTGGTGATGTCACGGATGCACACCCCTTTGGCCGATTCCTGGTTGATACTTAATCAATGGGCATGGAACAGGTATTAACCAACATCTTGATTCCCTATTCAATCCACAAGTCTTCGAGCAGGATCGAACAAACAAGGTGTAACGCGTTTGCTTCCCGCTATTGCCCCCAACCCATGCGGCTATCGATCGTTCGGGAATCCAAGGAAAAATTGATCGGTGTATGGACACCTTTACTGAAAAAATCATTATTGTTACTTGAAGAATGTGAAGATGTGGTACATACTTTATGTTTATAGCAAACAACCACTAAGCAAATGTGCAGCTACAGTGAGCAACCAATGTTTACCTCATTGATTATGATATTACTTATATAAATACACTCTTAGTATTGTAGAAGCAAAAGTCCATATTGTTTGCAGACACAAAAACTGTAAAATAAAATGGGTATAAAAAATATTTTATATACTATTTTAAGTATATATCTTATGACATTTCCTGATATGAATGGAAATTTGTTACAGCTGCGTAAGGTAAGACATTGGGTGATGGAGATGGCAAATGCAACTACGGTAAAATTACAAGAAATTAAATATTGATGTTCACAAATATTTAAGCTGAAAAACAGATAAGATATTAAAAACAATAACAGTATAGTTTTACAAGTACCACAGAACAATAGTAGAGACATGATCTGAAATGCGTATACATTTCTCAACTTGATCCTTTATGGTGGAATACGTTTAATAATCTGTTTAAAACAAGGGAGGGGGTTACTCCTCAACTTAAATGTCACTCCGTGCTTACCAAAAGAAAAAATCCAGGGCAATTTCTGTAAATACATATCATAGTGATTATAAAATGTTATTTTAGAGCCTTACCTCCTGATGTTCTGGAACTGGCCAAAAAATTCTAATCATGTCCTTCTTGATGAGAGATCATGTCCAGTGCTTGAAAAAGGAACTGCCTCCAATGTAGTGTGTTACAGTGTCCCCATACATGGAAACAATACATGGAAACAGCCCTACCAATGATCATTGATACACTAGGAAAATATGACACAATATTAAACAACAAGGAGTTCTAAAGCGTTATGATACATAAACAGTAGGTTACCATTGGCTGGGACAGTTTAAAGACATTATAACAAATGATGCAATAATACAGTATGTAAGAAGAATAATATCAAGCAAGGGTAAATCATGGACTGTAAATAATTTCAGTTGCTTGTATCCAATGCTTATATTTAATAAAGACTTTTTAAAGGTGACCCCAGACTCTTAATTATCCCCCCCCCCCCTCGCAGAGCTGACTCCCTGGGCAGTAAAAACAACTCTCAGTTTTGCAGAAGCTGTACAAATGACCAAAAAGGTCTTTCTTTTAAAGTTAACAAAGGAGTTGTTAACACTTAACAACATGAAGAGTCCATCAAGTGCACAATAACACCTGCAAATTATGTCAAATGGACTCCCTATCAGGGCACAACGATTTTCCTAATGTCAAGATATGTTTTGACAGCACTTGAAAAATGCCCTGCAAACATACCTGTTACTCTAACCTACGGTAATCCTTGCTGTTGAAATCCTACCTGATAATCATTGAAACTGCATGATCAAACATTTAGATGTCTGTATACATTGATCAAACTTTCAGATGTGCAGCTTTAGTAAAAAATGTATAGAAAAAGAACCAATGGGAAACAGCTTTTTGTACCATCACGGGGGCATAAAACAAATTTCAAATAGTTGTATTCTTGTAACCTTTGGGCTCAATTATTTTATTTAAACACTATTATAGTGGTTATGTAGGGAATACGCAAAATCAAGGCTGTTTACCCACTATGCGGAATATGCGTGTGTGTATATTCACTACCAGGGGGCTTGATTGGGTACATGGGGGTTGTGTGTTGTGTTGAGTGTGTCCCTTTCCTTCTCCAGTAGAAACCCACTCCCACCCTGGTCGACAGCTTCACCACTAGAAACCTAGAAACCACAGCCTTCTCCCTACGTAAGATCCTGCATTGGACCCCCACAGGCTAGAATCAGCACTACTCAAAATATCAAGTCTGTGTTTTTACACTTATCCGTTGTAGTGTGAAATTTGTTTGTTTTTTTTACTTAATAAGTGTTATGTGCTCCTCTTTAATACATTTTATGTCAGTGACGTTATGCATATTTAAGCATGCTTTGTTGTGCATTGCATGCGTTTTACATGTGTTGCCTATTGGACTCCTGCATTCAGACCCATTAAATTAGAGGAATGAGCAGATGTTGATGTGCTATGAAACATACTACAACACAAGTTCACATGTGTTCTCAATGTTCAATGTTCACTGTAAAAACCTAAAGCGCACATACATGGATGTGCAAGAACCTTTGTTAGAAGAAAAAAAAACACACTTCAACACACTGCACCACAACTGACAGATGTGAACAAGACCATTGGATATAATGGGTCTCCTCTTTTCATGCATTTATTGTAGTGGCTAACATGCATAAAAACGCATAGGTGTGAACCAGGCCTATATTAAGAGCTTGTCCCCACTTTAATCACGTCCCCATTATAATCAGGGGTGATTGCTATCACATGGAAAGCAGGAAGTGGCGGGGGGGGGGGGGGGGGGGGGGGGGGGGGGGGGGGGGGCAGAAAATTTGGAGAGAGTGAATGGGTGCATTTAAAAAATCAATTGAGACATGGTTTTTAAGCACGTCCATTCATGTCTATGGCTGAGATCAGGGCCGCAATCAAAAACATGGTGAGCATGCGCTTAGCTGTGGGGATGAGCTCCATCAAATACATGGGCGCCGTCACCATGCTGCGATTATAATTGCTAACGTGGGAACAAGCCCTAATAGTAAACATTCCTAATAGGCTGATATATTTGTATTTTCTTGGGACCAGCAACAAATTGTATTCAAGACCCATGAAAAATTAACTAGGACAGTTGTAGAATGTGACATGTATGCACAATGCCAGTGCTTTTAAATCTATATTTCTCAAAGAAGCAAATCATTTTGACATACATGTTTGGAAATTTTTCATATAATGATATAAAACAAAGCACAGATAAGCATATATTATACCAATAGGTTCTTTAAGTGAACCAAAGGTCGGGCCTTACGTTCATATATTCCTAACACGCAGTAAATGTGCTATGAAATAAGCCCACACTGCAGGTACTTTGTATTAGGTCATTAGTGTTTCCTTATATTTTGATTAGATTGTTCCTTTTTAGTCACCCTTGATAAACAGCCTTCCAAAGGTGAATAATGAAAGTACCATCATAGCTGTATTCTAGTAATCAGAATCACCATTTACTTTAAATGACTAATGTATTGCCAAAGTGCCAATCTGCAGGCCACAGTCTTACGTGGCAATGAATAGACACCACTTTTAAATTACTGCAAAGAAGATGGTCAGGCTACTGACAGCTATGGAAGTCTATGCCATTCCTCATTTTAAAAGTGACAAACACTTACTGGCAAACTTTGTCAGGCATACTGGTAATCAGAGATATCAATAGAATTGAATGAAAAGGGGGTCATACAGCATATATTACTATATTTTTAGGTAGGCTTCGGATCATTTTGAGGGGGCTGAAGCCTACACGTCATAGTTTCCATTTCAAGGCATTTATTCATTTATTTCTAAAGCCAGCCATACACAGTCGGATTCCATGGCCGCTCGATCACCTATCCGATCGATTCCGGCGATTCTGGCGGGAATCTAAGGTGTGATCGATCGGCCAATTAAGAGAATCCGATCGCTGTATACCACCTTGTCCAACGGATTCCGGGACGATTCCGTGTCCGATTGTCCACCTCACAAATGGCAACTCCCCCTGATATGGGCAGAATCAATCTGATGGAACCAACATGTTGGTTCTCTGTCGGATCCGATTCTGGGCCCCTGAACGATCGGACGTGATCGATCGGACAAGGTGGGCTGCACACGATTCCGGCACGATCGTTTCGCGTGCACGCGCCCGGAATCGATCGGCCCGGAATCCGACCCGTGTATGGGGGCCTTAACATTTCTGTTTTAAATGTTAAAACACGGATGTGTGTGACAGGGTATTAAAAAACCAGGGTGGCTTAGCACACAGGGTTGTAGGAAAGAATTAGCGCATATTGTGTATAATACTATACTTAAGGGGGTATTTGGGCCCACCTAAAATAGGCCTAATAACAACCATGCTGGTAATTAGCGATGGTAAAAAATGTTTTCAAGAATTCTACCATTTTGAGTTAATTGCAAAGCCCCTGAACATGATATCATCACCCAACTTGCTGGAGATAAAAAAAAAGTATGTTTCCCAAGGCGTCATTCCAGGACAGCACCAGAGAGATGGACTCCACCTCCTGTGGGAGGAAACACCAGGATACGATCTTTAAAGTCCAGCTCTCCTCCCTCCTTATCAGTCTTTGGTGTTTCCTCCCACGGAGGAACATCAGGAGTAGGTGGTGTCCATCCTGGATGCTGCCTGTCCCTTAGGGGAAATATGTATATTTTGATTGGATCCCCGTACACTTGTCCGGGCGCAGGAACCTTCGTCTCACGCTCGGGGAGAGTCTGAGCCTGCCGCTCCGAGCGCCACGGGAGAATCGTGCGGGTGTTTTCGCGCCCGATCCGCATGCCGGCTCGGTATGGGAAGTTCTTCCCTAGCAGCGCGGGCTGCTAGTGCTGGCAGGGAGAGTGGTGTGGTGCGTCTGACGTCATCAGTAGGCGTCGGGCGCGGGAGGGGAATGCGGATCCAC
>CM070033.1:93917700-93961452 GCA_036250615.1 Ptychadena robeensis
TATGGTGCCTGTCTTGGGGGAACGAGGGACCGTCTTATGGAGCCATACGACTGTATCTCTGTATAGTAATCTGGTCTTGTGCTGAGTAAAAGAGGTGGTATATGGTCCGTCTGTGGGTATATGCTTCAGGCTTCCTTCGAATCCCCCGTCAGTGTGTTATATCTGGGCATAGGCGTTCCGATTCCTACACGATCCGACCGCTGATCCGATGCCATGCACGCTCCCGCATCCCTTAGGGATCGGGTCGTGCAGGAATCGGATGCAGCAACTAATGAGGATTGGGCTAAAATTAAGTAATAAGTGGCACACAAAGCCGAAGTAATAAGCCGAAGTAAAAAGCCGAAGTAATAAGCGGCACACAAAGAGTGCCGGATGATTTTCGGCACTAGCAGGCGGGCATGATGACGTCATCACGCCCGCTCTTAGTGCCGAAATTGTATCTGGAATCGACTGTAAATCTTACCGTCTATTCCCAGCTTAAGATTTTTCTTTCGTTTAAGAAGGATTGCAAAATATATCAAGCTTTAATTATTTGTCTGTATTTCTGCTGTGGAGGATTACCTTACTTTTTATCCTAGAAACAATAGTCACCAATATATGAAACCTCTAAGTGGCAAAACATATAGTAGCAAGAACATTATTTACCAAGAAGAAAGAGTTAAAATGTCTTTGTTTTTAGGTTTAGCATGTTTCTGTCCATTCCTTTCTGCTATTAACACAGAGGTAACTAGTAGAGGAACTTTCCCACTTGGACACGTTGAAAACCTGACATGAGTTCTGACTCGTCCATGAAATTTGGCTAGTTACACCTCTTTTTTTACACCTCTTTTCTCCCAAACACTGCAAAATGTAACTGGCAACTTAATTTGCATATTTTATGTATTATGTCCAAAAACATTTCTTCAAAATAATAGATATGATGAAAAATACATATATTGAATAAAACAAACTGAAACTCTGGTCACATATAAAAAAACAATAAATGAATGTTTACACACCTACTTTGAAGAATGGAGAATGTTTTCCTTTAGTGTCCAATCAAATATATATAGGCAGCTAGCTACATTGCTCTAATTGCAATTGAGAGAATCAGAAACTCGGCTATGCTACGTTAACTTTGTAAAATGTAAGGACTAGTTGAATAAAGAAGTTGTTTTTAAATATAGGTTTCAAACCTTTGCAGTTTGCTGGTGTTCAATTTAATTTAACGGATCGGTTTACTATCTCATGTACCACTTTTAAATATATGTGCTATATCCTGTAAAATATAAATGGAAGATTAAGATTAAATGAACAGCACAAAAATACAGAAATATAACAGTGACCCTTAAAGGAGGGTCTGCTGGCCTGAGGTTTAATAATAACTGTAGCTACATGTGGCTTCATCACCCATAACTAAATTTCTGAATGTTCACAGTGAATAACATCACCCTTGCCAAACAAGACTGCGTTCTTCATATTTAAATTAACAACAGCACAATAAAGGATTTCAAGCACACATTATGCATCTATTGATATCACCACAGAATCAGTAAAACCTTATATCCCCTTGAAGAGAAGCATGGAAACATTATGCTATGGTACCACGTAGAACATTTTGGAAAGCTGTAAATTGCCATATGTGAAACCAAAGTCTTCTGTAGGTCCACTTGATGTGCCATTGTTTATGAAAAGTCCAAGTACCCAATACCATTGACTATAAACCCTTCATACTGTGCCTTAATATTTGTAATGTCTTTGGGTCACATGACCGAACAACGATTGCGGCGCAGTGCTCCTTGGAAGCGGATTGCAGCATGTACATGCTTGCATCTAGCACAGCCTACACTTTTAAGCAGTTCACTGAAAAGTAGTAATATGTGCCAGTTATACTTGGCTGAGCATTCAATGTATCCACATTTCCAAGTCTTCTTCACCAAATGGGACACGTTCCATCGTGGAATAACACGGCCGCGCTGCAGGTCACGCTTGTTGCCAACAATGATTATAGGAGTCTCGGATGTGCCAATCACTCTGTGGAAATGACAAAAAAAAATTTTATTTTTATATTTTATTGCATTTTTCCACATTTAAAAAAACAAAACATTACTGACATATATTCTTTTCCAAGCAATCCAGTATTACTTTCAAAAAATAGTTGAATCATTTTAAAAATGTATTAATGTTACATTGCTCTGTTCTCACAAACCAAAAAAGTTAAAATTTGCTTAATAAACAGTTATCTCTATATTGTTGCGTTTTTCATTTCATTGGGAATCTTGGCGTTGTATAGACACTGTTCTTTTCCAAGAGTAGTTTACACAGATATACATATAAAACATCCAAATAATATCAAAAATAAACATACATTTAAAGACAAATCCACACATAAAAGTATTAACTGTAATGGATTGGATTGTTTGGGAGGCAAACAAAAAAACATGTGTATGGCCGGCTTTAGTATGACCTTCCATTACTGTGTCATAGGGAAGCAAACTGGACTAATGCTAATACTGTTCCTTTAATTCTTTTGTGCAAGATGAGAAAATTCATTTTATTTTTGCTTTTATGTAATCTGTGTTTATTTGTGTCAAAATGGTGGAAGGCTTAACCTAAATCTGGATAAGCTGTTGTTTTGAAATACACATCCAGATTTTTTACCTCCTGCCTTACATGACCTTAACTGTAATACCACTAAAAGTAAATACATTTGCTGCTGTTACATTTAAAAAATAATAATAAGGTAAAACTGCATACACAAGACAGGAAGAAGATTTTAGCCTGTGTTCAAAGCATTAATCATTTTAAATATTATACTTGTACAGTATTATATCTGGCTTGTGTCTTGTTGCTAAGCTACAGTATTTGGAAAAGGTTACAACAGGGTTAGGTACAATCTCATGTCCAAAAACATGCCAGACCTGTCAAGTTTCCCGTTTTAGTCGGGAAAGTCACGTTTTTATGTGGCTTTCCCGGCCAAATCCCGATTTCAAGAAATCCCGGATTTTTCCCGGATTCTTGAAATCGAGCTGATCTAGCAGGGAGTGGGCGTTACTGTCCCTGCTAATGTCCCGCCCCGCACATTATCAGTACAAGCCGGTGGGACATTAGCAGGGAGAGTAACGCCCTCTCCCTGCTAAATCAGCTAAAAGGCCAGCGGATGCAGGAAGTGACGTCAGTGACGTCACTTCAGGTACATGGAACGCGGAAGAACCATGATCCATATACCGGAAGTGACTGACGTTACTTTCTGTACATCCCCCTGTTTTTTAATGCCTAAACTTGACAGGTATGACATGCTCTAATGTAAAATAAGCCACCTTCATCAAAGTTTTACATGGAGGAATAATGATTGCAAAATGGAATCTTTACACTACTTCATCCTGAAACTCAGCATTGCACTTGGTGATGAAAGACTTTCCTGCAGCCGCTCAGCCATAGAAACCCATTACATGAAGTTCACGAAGAACCCTTAAGGTTTCCCCTGCTCAAGGTAGCACATGTACAGGCTGATCTTCATGGTCCAGAGGAGTATTGAGTGCAAGTGCTGAGGTCAGAAAAGACCAAAATTGGAAGGTAGAGGAATGCTGCCTAAGACCTAAAGAACCCATCCCCAAAGTTTTTTTTTCTGTGATTATTGTCTACTGTTATTGTGTCAGTAAAGCTTTTATGCACTATAACTTAAGGTGCCCATATATGCATAGATATGCTCAAGACCGGTTGCCTCTTCAAGCACCGTGCACGTTCACGGACATCTATCTGGTGCATATTTAATGCAACCATCCCTGTCTTCGAGTGGGATCAATCAATCCTGCTTGAAGACTGGGATATGGGACTGTAAATCACGGTCGATGTCCGTTGCTTTGCATGGGGACCGCGGGTATTACATCTACATTCAGTGATTCATAGATGAATGAACATTTGTAGGACAACATAGTATGCTCCTTTAACTTTTTTGGGAAACGTGTGGATACTGTAATCTACTCCCCCATATAGCTCTATTAGGGTATGTTACTGTCAAAACAAAAGATAAGTGAGTTTAGCTTGCAAAAGCAGGATAGCAAAGAATACAATACCACCTACAACAATAGCAGTTTTATTAGCATGGAACAGGTTTGAAATTGCTTTCTGTGTCCTGGACTATATGAATAACATCTGCATACAAAAGCGATGTCTTTGGAGTACAATACCATCATCTTGTTTTGCCCCAATGTTTCCATTGTTGTAGATAGATATTTGCACTTAGTTTGTTTTCTGGTAATCTACCACTGATTCAAAACTTTCTGAATCATATAAAAACAATCTACAGTTAACCTAATAAAAACTTTAATGTAAGAACACAGAAAAAAGTTGTTATTTTTATTTGCACTGTTTTTGTTTTTCATAAATTATATTTAATTCACTTGCAATGTACTCATTAAAAAAATCACACCTGTCAATCATGTTGCATAGCCCCTAACCTTCTTTAGTGTCCTACTTTTGTCCTAGCACTCTTCTTATGATTACTGTGTGTGCTGGCTCAGCATCTCCGCCCCTCCTCTGACCAAACTTGTTATAACTTTTTTATGCAATTTTTACTGGGGCAGAAATAAAGAGAACACTAGATAGTTACTTGAGTGACAGTCTGCTGACATTGAGGTCCATGATACTGACATTTTTCAGCTGTCTCAAGGCCTTTGGATCTTTAGAATTGCCTATTTTTCAGACCATAAGACTCACTTTTTCACCCACAAAACTGGGGGCAAAAAGTGCCTGCGTCTTATGGTCCGCCGGTGGTCGCACATTGGCTTCCCGCCAGCTCTCCCGGAACAGAGATTAGCCGGGGAGCTGTCAGATGTGAGATGCTGGTGTCCAGCTCTCCCATCTGAACTGTGTAACTGCCTATGCCAGCAGAGCTCAAAGCCCTTCTGCCATAGGCAACGAAGAGAGGGATAGATGAGTGGCCATCTTTGGGAACTGCAATCACTTTGCAGCTCCCACGGACACAGTAACAGCTGATCGGCAGAGCAGAGGAGAGTAGGAGACACTCTGCCAATGTCTGCCCCTCCTCCTCCTCCAGATCAGTGTGGAGAATGACGCTGGGCTGAGAGTGTACTGCTGCTAGTGACACCTACTGGCTGAATTTAATATTGCATTTATTGAATTCATTGCATTAACCCAATTTATGTGAAAACGTATTAATTCTTTTTTTTCTGGTTTTCCTGCCCTAAAACCTTAGTGTCTTATGGTCCGAAAAAAACGATATATGTTTATGTGAATCTTCCCGCCTGCCACTCAGCACTCTTGTTTCAGCATGTAGACACAACTCAATGCAAAACCAAAACCAGTGAATGGAAGCTACTCTTAAGCTGGGTAAACACGGTTCGAATCCCATTTAATAATTTAAAAAACGATTCCTTTTTACCACCACACAAGGTGATAGATTTAAAAATGATCTATGCCTTTGCACATGCTTCATCATACAATTGGATACAAATATATCTAAAGAGAACCCATCAGATAGTTTTCTAAGTCAATTGAATTGTATGCTCAGTTTAAGCTAAAAAGCAGTAACTCTCAACACATTTATAGGAGTAACATAAGCTCCAAACCCATTGGCTCCCAAACTTAGCAGAAGTGATTAAGTGATGAACAGAAATCAGGAATTGCTGTACATATTTGCACATTGTAACAAAAGCGCAGCCACACACTTTAGGTCGGTCAACTTAAAAATAAGTGACTGTATCTGGCATAAATATAAACCACATTTAACTGCCACTTAAGAATTGAATAAGTATAATGTTTACACACTGATCATGAAAATGCTAAGGAAAAAAATCTTTTTTTTTCACCTTGTTTCCAGTATTTGTTGCCTCAAGGTCTTGATGTATTCAAAGCTATCAAAGCAGCAGATGTCATAGACGAGAATGTAAGCATGTGCACTTCTGAGCCCCCGACAGCATGAATCTGCCCATTCCTGCAAAATACAACAATAATACATAATATGAACACGTCATATGGTTGCTGCCACTGTTAACATCTAGCCAACTCAAAAATCTGATCTTATGCAAAATGATCAAAACACGTACAATAGACCCATCAAATACGTGTACAAACCTGGCCAATCACAACTGGATGTTTTATTTGATTTCCATCAGATTTGGTGATCAGAAGAAAGAATGTGATTTCAAGCGATCCAATAAAGATAGATAAAAGTCTGGCTCAGGGCTGGTTTTTAAAAAGATGTCAGATTGTAATTATTCAAGGCATTTTTAAAGTCTTGATGTATGATACCATTACAGTGAAAGTTATGTATTTTCAGCTGTCATACGGTCCTATAGGAGTGTTTCAGCACAAGGAGGTGACAGCACAAACACCCAACAAAAAAGAGGACATCTTTGATTTGGGAATTTAAAAAGAATTAAGAATTTTAGAATAACTAATGACCATGTCAAAACAGGTGAAAAACATTTTCAGCGGCAAAGTTGGCTGCACACAAAAGCAAAGTCAAGCAAGAACTGAAACCTACATCAAGTAACCTTTAAACACAATGGTAAACTGAGACTAAGGGTTGCTGAAACCATGTCATATGTATGAGCCTTAGGCTAGGGCTCCACTATGTGCTCCAACGAGTGCAAGCACCCCCCTTAGGGCCACGTTACCTTCCCCTTTAAATTAATGGGTCATAAGTCTTTTTTACAGAAAAAAAAAGAGTTTCCCACACATGCCTTAACTCATGCCCTAATGCATTATAGATGCCTTGATGGAGGGACCTTGGCGGACTGCCAAACACCATGGAAACATAACCTAAGGCTAGGGCTCCACTATGCACTTGGATCCTTGGACATCAGCGCAAACCTCCGTTGCGTTCATGTTGATGCTCTGAGTCGACATTAACGTGATGGAGGTTTGGACCAATGGATGGGGGGGTCTGATGGGCTGTGGTATTAACGCATAGTGGAGTCAAAGCCTTTGGCTAGGGCTCCACATGCACTAAAATACATGCATTAAACACAGGGATGTTACCACAGTATACAAGTCGCCCATTGACGACAATGGGGCAATGACAGGGCTGTCTCCACAGCCTGTTAGAGTCCCTGATCTGTTGGTCCGAGCCTCTGTCACATTGATGTCGACACAGAGCTTCATGTCAACAGGAACGCAGCAGATCTAATCGCAAAGTGAAACCTTGCCTTAGGTTATGTTTCCATGGCGTTTGGCAGTCCCCCAAGGTCACTCCATCTATAATGCGTTAGCGCATGCGCTAAGGCATACATAGGGGAGTCTTTTTTTTCTGTGAAAACTGTTCATTAACAACAAATACCTATGCATTAACACATTCAATGCATTTTCTATGCTTCCATCAAACGGAGGGGTATTGACACTGTGGAAACATAACCTTAGTCTGGCTGACATACACAGGCAAAGGAAAGATCTGACCGCGGGGGGGATCTTGCCTCTGCTGTTTATATGTAAGCTGGGCTCAAGCTGTCTAAATCACATAGCTGTAGCAGAGGAAAGATCTTCAGTGAGGATGACAGTCTCTGATACTGCTTTGTGTATATAAGCAAGGCCAGGCAGCTTGAGCCCAGCTTGGTCACTTACTGCCTTTAGGAGGAAGGGAAGCTGTCAGAGACAGCCTCTGATAGCTTACCTGCCCCCTTAAACTCAGTACAGTGCAGGTATTTTTTAATCAGAATAAATCAACCATGATATTGAGATGATTGACATTAGGGAAAAAGCTGTCATTGCTGAAATCTCAAACTCCAAAAAGCATTCTTGATGATGCAATGGGTTCACTGCTTTCTGGTTAACATGTATACATATCAGAATTCACTTTGATTTTGTGGTAACTTTTTAACCCTCAAGGTACTGCATCCACAGCCAGCTAGACAGTAAATATGTTCACTAGCAGGTAATCAGTGGCAGTGGTTATTTCATTACCTTCATGGGGCTGAAAAGAATACTCACTTATTATTGAGATAAGTATATATATATATATTAGTATTTCAAGCAATAGCAGGAGAAATGATAATAACTGCTGCTATAGAAACAGGTTGTGCGAAAGTGCTGCGGCCTGCTCATACACACAGCAACTCTCTGTAGTAGCCATGGCAAAATGCCTCAAGATAAATGAACTTGTCACAGAGGTTAGTGGTGTATTACACAGTAAAAACATTGGATGGTATAATTGAGTCTAACAAGACATACAGAGGAGTCTGCAGCACAATGGCTGTGGGTATTTATCACTGTCCACTTACAGTGATAAATGGACATTTTACACGGGTAGATTTTAGGATCAGCACAGTCTGGTGGCTTCTCACTTGAATGACTTGAAAGTGCCGGCACAGCAATGGCAATGACTGTGTCAGCTCTCTAGTGGGATAGTGATTTTCTCCATTGTAAGCTGCTGTAATAATAAGAGAAAGTGTTTCTGCTCGATTCTGTCACTATAACCTACCCACACCTCCCTCGCTGTGCTGCTGAGGAGGGAAGGGGTCATCCCTTGTGCCTGGGGGTTTGTAGCATACACATCTCAGCGTGGGAAGTTGCTGAGGGATAGAAGGAACGGGGGAGGTAACTTCAAAGAGTGTGAAGCGACATGCCTGTGGTGGGATTCCCCATGACTGAATTTGCAAACGTTATGTAACCAGTTAGATCACAGACAAGCCAGATGAAGGAAACATTGCAGTGGGTGGCAGAAAAAAAAGAATATAATGCAGAAGGGAGACACAGCACGGAGAATTCTTATTATAACCTGAAAACAGATCCGTAACTGAACACTGTATTCCTGCAAAAAGCTGACTCTCATACTACTAAAATGTCTTCTATGTATCAGTCTAAAACGTAGCTTCATGAGTACATGAATCTCATGTGAGACTCCGTTTACTAAGCTATAATGATATTAATTTGCCAGAATGACCATTATTCAAATTAGTGGCAGCTGAAAAGAATAAACACATGGCTGAACAAAATGATCATTAAAACGAATAACAAATGCGTTATATGTTTATATACAGTCTGTCAAGCACTCAGGTTTAGGGACACTGACTGTAAGCTCTAAAGGAGACATATATGAAATGAGGTAACATCTTACTATGGACAAATCACTTCACTAGTGTATACAATATCAACAGGGAGACTTTAGGGCATTTCTCAAGATAAAACATAAATAAATAACCCTCTACAATTGTAAAAGGGGCTAAAGGCCAAGGGGGGGGGGGGGTTCCACATCCGTCGGGACCCCCTCCGCTAAGCATATTGCTTGGCGTGAGGTCCTGGCGAAGCACATTCACTTACCTGCTCAGCGGATGCTGTGTTTTCACAGCCCCGAGCTGAGCCGTTCCGCCAACGCAAGGATGAATGTAATGGAGTACTTTAACCTCTGCATTGGCAGATGTCTGGACACAGCATCCGCAGAGCAGGTACAGTCTATGTGCTCCGTTGGGATCTCCCACCAAGCAATACGCTTAGCGGAGGGGGTCCCGATGGATGTGGAAACCCCCCAAGTGTAGATTTTCATGGTCAGCCACACTGTAACTGCACCGCTGTGTGCAATGATTGTGAATATTGTGCGGGTGTTCGTCTTTATGTTATGTATGTTTTGTCACCTCTGCGAGGTGGTCATGGCTCTTGACTGACAATATTTTACTTGAAATAGTCTTTACAGAATGAATCTTTAAAAGCAAATACTGGTGTGATTTCCACCCTCAGTCCCTCCCCCTTCTAATCCCTGGTGTCATTAATGACACCGGAATGTGAGGGTCAAAATCACCATGGGCCCAACATGCAGGCCAATGGTAAGGCCCCATCCTCTTTGACGCAATAAAGATAGGAAAAGGGTGGCACATGGAATAATTGGAGAGTTCCTGATGTATAGCACCACCGCAGGGTCGCCAGGGACAGATAAGTAATCCAGAGAATAGGGGTGAGTTTGATTTGTAAAACAACCCCACCCCAAGCTCGGGTTAGCTGCTAGGGAGATTAAAATAATAAACATATCTAACAAACAGAATCCCTAGATATTGAGAAATTAATGAAAGGAAGATATGGAAGGACAACAAGTATTTGGAATAACTGTAAAAAGTAAAGTTATCCTTTAACCTCCTGAGCGATCAGCCAGACTGAACTCGGATAAGCAACTTTCCCCGGTGAGCCCATGGTGATGTACAGTATCAGCAAACCTGACCATCTCTTGACCTGGTCCTCCTCTTCCATAACATTGACCTCCATTTTTTCAGCACATGTGAGGGGGGGGGGGGGGGGGGTGAAGAGCAGAGAATCGAAGCAGATTAAATTCCATTCAGCCGCATTTGTCAGTGGTGTGCTTTTTTTTTAAGTGCATTAAGCTAGCCATACATGGTTCGATTTTAGCGTTCGGTCGACTTAAAACGATCAAAGTTTACAACAACCGAACTTAAATCAAATACTGCACACAGGTTCAATCGCAAAAATTGACAACGATCAAAACATCGGTTGGAAATTAATCGAACATGTTGGAAAATTTTCAGCGATTGAACTAAAATCGTAGCATTAGGTCGGGTTGATTGTATTTGTTAAAAACATTTATATATGACTCTTTCCTGTGTTTTGTGATCAAACTAAAATCGTCAATTTTGGTCGTATTACGATCAAACCTTTCATGTGGCACTACTTTGGTTTCTATTACAATCGATGTTCAATGAAATGATCGAGGTATAACATTTTATCGAAGATCAATTGTACTAAAAGAGAACCGTGTATGCCTAGCTTAACACTTAGAGAGTAAAAGCAATCCTCAATATAAATACATAAAAAACACATAAAAATTTTTCTCTGAGACGCTGAAATGGTTTCCCGTTTTTTTTGGGTAGTGGTCATTGTTATGGTGGGTAGGCTTCACATGTTGTCTAAATGTGTTGGTAAAGCCTTCATATATTAATATATTCATAATATTGGCAGGTTGATCCAGTTCTATCATGTTAAAGGACCAGGAAGGACCAGGATATCTTCATTAATATGTATGACAAAGATTGAGTATAAAGCCTTGAAGAATTAGAATGCTATCATAGTAAAGGTATAAAGGAAAAGGGTAATCATACTATTGATGAAACAGGCGGTTTGGCAAATGACATAGTAACTAGAATAAGTAATTGTATTTAGGAGCAGATGACAGACTAAAGGGATGTCTCATTTAACCAGATAGAAAATGTATTAGGAATGAATACATCTACTAGGAAATGGTTAGAATTTGTTTTATACAAGAACAGGGGCTATTTTGATGCAATCACTATACAATAATATTAAGAATAAACTAGACGGTGGCAGCAAGAAAACTGCTGGAAAAAAATATCAAGGGATATAAATGTACCTTTTTTTAAAGGTGATTTCAACATAGTAATATTATTTTTGTGTTAAATGCTTACATCTGAAGCTGTAATGCATTGTATGGTTTAGTACAGTCATGGCGAACCTATGGCACGGGTGCCAGAGGTGGCACTCAGAGCCCTCTCTGTGGGCATCTGACCTGAAAGCCAACATAGAGGCTGATGGAGGAAAGAACTACAGCCCATTGGCTCTGAATGCTGTCAGTTTTCTTCCCCTCTCTTCTGATTGCACACAGCACCCGATACCCTACACTAGCACTGCCAGCCAATCAGAAGCACGGGGAGGGACAAGCAGTAAGCCGATAAAAAGGTGTATGTGTGTGTGTGTGTATGTAATGTGTAAGCAAGAGTGTGTGTAATGTACGTGAGTGAGTAGAAGACAGAGTGATAAGAGAAGGCAGAAGAATTCTCACAGGTTAGAAGTTGTAGTTCTAAAACAGCTAGAAAAGGCAGCAGGGCATGTTGGGTAGTGTAGTTCTTTAGCAACTGGCAGAATATAATGCTTGCAGTTGTAGTTTCTTTACACAGCAAGTTGGTTATTTGTCGTTTGTGCTATGTCATCAGCAGCCTAGGATACAGGAAGCTTGTAACTGCACTGATAACCTATGAACGACAACTGAACCCCAAGTTATAATCCTGAGGATTTGTATGTGTGTAATTCAGGTTACATTCAGGTTAATAGTCTGCACTTTGAGATAAATAATTGGGCTTTGGATAACAGTTTGGGCACTCTGTCTCTAAAAGGTTTGCCATTACTGGTTTAGTACCACACTGCATACACTGCAGATGCTTAGTGACAGAATGCTTGGACAATAGACAAAACATCTTAATATTTAACTTTTGAATACAGACACTGGTGTAGCAGCTACATGCTTAAAGAATTGTACTACATTAGCGGTCAGTGATGCTTCAGTTTTGTTTGGCAGATGGAAACAGGATTACTTTACTAAAATTGATGAGCATTTCCCCTTTGCATTAGAATGTATTTTTTAAGTTAGAATTTTTCACTAAGATTAAACAATTGGGCAAACCTGCACCGACTTCACTAACCATTCTGTGTATGAACACAGAATTGGGTATTCTTTGCAATTTAAATATTCAGAAAATTCAGAAAAAATTTTGAAATGCAAATTGCCATTCACTCTTTCACTCTTTTGTTAAATCACCCCCATTATTTTTAATTCCATCTCTTAAGGCCACTATACAAATTACAATCTTACTATACAATTTCTGTACAATTTGTGTTCTACCAAAACCTTGTAATAGGAGGACTGTTCTAAACCTTCCAATCACTGTGTAATCTATCATGGAGCCACTGTAGCCACTATGCTACATAGCTGTGGAGTGATCTAAAGGTGTATGGGAAGCTTTAGTCAGTTAAGTGGCAAGATGTGTGCATATAAGATAATGGGACTGTACATCTGCTGTTGCTTTTGTGGAATCATAGGCAGATGGAGGGGCAAGTTTTAATAAAGCCAGAGCCTAAAGTAAGTATTAAAATCAATGGAAAAGTGTACCTGCGTCTTATGGTCTGAACATGTAAAACATTTTTTTTTTGTCCCAAACATCCTGGGAGCGTAAGCTTTGCATCCCAAGAAATAGAAATATGTTCCATTCCCTCCAGCCAAGCCAAAAAGCCACTGCCAAGAAGGAAATCGTATCTGCAATAGCAGTAACCATTTTCTGAACACAATGACCAACTTATGGAGAGACATTTTACTATTAGATAGCATGAGTTGTGTATTTACATTAACATCCTGCATTGCAATACATACATTTTGTGACACAGACTCATATCTCCTCCCATAAGTAAATAGCTGCTTATGGGCAAGTTGTTCAGTGCCAGATTGTAAAATGTGTGTCTTCATAAGGTGGTCAGTGGGTTCAGAGAATGGATACAGATAGTGTATAGACACATGGAGCAATATAAAGTGAATACTGCATGGTCCAGACCTGCCTACTTTGCTGGAACATTCTTTATATTCACTTGATATCTGAATGGCTGAGTGCGTCTTATAGTCTGAAAAATATAGTAGATGTGAGAATAAGAAACAAATAAACAAAAGAGCATTAGAGAAATGTTTTGCCTCTAAATCCAATGTTTTTTCTCCTTGATAGCTTCTACCTTCTTAAATCATCATGCATTAACCAAACATGATATGGTATTAAAAAAATGCAAAATATAATCTGTATTTGACCCATAGGGGGGGCTTAAAAGAGATAGATATTGAGCTCATATAATCTCAAACAAATTAAACAATCTCACTGTCTTTCATTCTAATAAATATGCATATTTCTGCCACCCTAAAAAGAATTGATGAGAAGCCCTATGATAGTCATAGAGCAGGGGACTGATAGACAAATAACAAGAACTCAAGCTAGTTATAATAGCAGAAAGGCATGTAGAAACAATCAATGTAAGGTCTTTAAACTTTTACAACTTTGCCCGCTTTATAGCCTTAAAGTGAACCTGTTTCTCTGAAGTACTTTGCAAAATCAATAATAGGAAAAGTTTATCAAGAACTAAGGGTTTTTTGCGATATGTCCAGTATTTTCAGACTACATTTCCCAGACTCACTTGTAGCGTGTTGACAGGGAAGGAAGATATGGGAGGAAAGTCCATTATCTGAAGTTCGTGGACATGGCCATTCATGACAACAGCTGGTAGGAAGACACGGCGAGTCTTGGTTGGAACAGAGGTTTCGCTGAACTCGTTGTACATGAACTGACGCACAATGGCACTTTTTCCCACTCCTTGGGCCCCAAGTACCGCAATCTTGAAGGTCGTCACCATGCCTCCCAGGGCCGGTGGTGGATGATTCCCTCACACGGTCCGTGGTGTTTGAAAGGTGGTCACACTGCGGCATATTCCGGAGGCTGCAGGCTCAGCCACTTTCAGGAAGCATCTCCCTGCAGAGCAGGAGGCTGCAAAAATATTAACAAGACACCACTGTTATCACATACAGAAAATGAGACCATAAAAAACAAAAATGCTACATGCAAGTCTATATATTACGTACATATGATATATGATGATCTATCAATATCAGTCTTCACCTATAACGGGATAATTACATTTAATATAGGCCAAACTTTAATGTTTAATGTTCCTAGTCAGTTCTTCAGTTTTTCAATAGTCTTGCTGCTCCAAATTCCCATTGTTTTGCTTTTATTTTAAAGAGTGTCTTAAATGAAGGCAAAAAGATGTCTAGAGCTAAGAAAAAAAATACATCTACTTGCAGCTCCAGAGCACTTCTATCATATTTCTGTTGCTGCAAGCAAAACCTGTTTAATCCCTGTTCATTGTATTGAATAGGAAATCTAACTCGCATCCCTATTTTCTGTTTGCTGCAACCAAGGCACTTATCTTCTGCAGTTACTTCTTTGGAGCTTATCTTACTTTTTAATAAAAGGGAAAATGATATTCTCAAGAGCCTACATTTCTCTGAAATCATCTGAATTTACCTGCCATCCAACATTTTAGTATTGGAAATACTCAAGAGAAGGAAAACGAAAATGGCTACATTATAGCATTTAGATAATTCCCTGGCAATGAAGGAGGGATAACTGAACAGCACAGTGTACTGAGCAATGTTCCCATCAGCAACAATCATAGATCAGGTCACTTCTGTGTTTCTTGGTGAATGATGAAGAGTAGCATGGTCCTAGGGGGTGACTAAAATGTGTATCAGCAAAAGGAAAAGTGTTTTGGAAAAGGGATAAAAATGTTTGGCTCAGTTAAAAGTTTTAAAGCGCACCTAAAACCACCAGACAACATTTTGTAGCCAACCCCCCATTAATGGAGCAATATGTAAATAAAATATAAAAACGTTACCTGTCAGGAGATATCTGAGTATTTCCCCCCTCACACCTCCCTGTCTGTTCCTATCCCTCTTACCAGCATTGCGGCACTGACTGTCTGGCATTCAACATTCCTTCAGGCAGCTGTTCACGTGTTTTGTTTTTTCCTGCTTTCA
Organism: Ptychadena robeensis; assembly: GCA_036250615.1. Classification (NCBI taxonomy): domain Eukaryota; kingdom Metazoa; phylum Chordata; class Amphibia; order Anura; family Ptychadenidae; genus Ptychadena; species Ptychadena robeensis. Next base: position 93,933,002 of record CM070033.1, read on the forward strand.
CTTTGTGTCCATTGACAGACATTGTATTTGGTAGATGCCGGTGGTCATCTGCGTTATTGCAGCCTTAACCCATTCAAGACTAAAAGCTGCACAAAATATAAAATGGCGGCTCCCACAGACGGCAGCAGGATAGGTAAATATATATTTTTAGGTTTTTGAGCAACTTTGAGCTATTGGGACAGGTTAGAGGTAAGTAAAAATGTAATTAAATTTTTTTTGTGTTTTTTATTAGTTTAGGTGCGCTTTTAAGCCCCCCATAGACGGGCAGACTCCCGCCATAGTTGTAGCAGACCAACCTGCGTGCTCGCTCCCGCCGAGCACATCAAGGTTGTTCTGCCGCAACTATGTGGGAGCCCACATTGAATTATGTAGAAAAAAAGCTGGCAAGTCGGATCGCACACGGATCCGACATGCCGGTTCTTTCTCTGCCAGACTGACAGCTGCAGCCTGTTACGATAGATCGAGGTGTCTATGGCAGGCTTAAGTGTTATCACCAAATCACAGACACTAAAATCAGAAAATGGAAATTTTTAATAGCTATTTTTGATATTTTTTAACCTAACCTTTTATGTAGATGATGGGCATGAGAAGTTAACTAGAATAGAGTGCCAGTTGAATGACAGCTTTGAGTTTTCTACAGCTGCTGACATCACATGGAATATGGTGACATCCAGCAGAAGTATGAAGACATTTGGGTGTATACTCAAGCATAGTCAACTTTATTTCAGGCAAATAACGCAAATTGTGCTTGGGTGCTGAAAATACTGTTTATAACTATATGTGTCCGTGTACTGGCATCAAGGTAGTGATGATGGGTTACAAATGAGCAAACATTGGTGTATTGGTGATAAGTGAATAGGGTAGGTAGATGAAGGGTCAGTTAAAGGAGGGGGTAGGGTGTAGATGAGTTTGAGACATGTGGAGGTTAGGACATGGAGGGGCAGTTTGGGACAGTGGTAACATCAGTTGTTGGAGGTCAGAGTTGATGGTCATGAAGGAGGATGTTGAGGGGGGGGGGGTTTGATTAGGGTTGGTGAGGTCAGACATGATGCTTTGAGTAGGGCATGATAATAAAGCACAGCTATGAATGCAGGGTTGGTGGGGATCAATTTAGTAGGTGCAGTTAATGAATCGTACTATATGGTCATTACAACATGCTTATGGAAAATAGAGATGGAACTGTGAATGAACCATTGACTTTTTGTATAATGCAAAATGACAAGTAAAAAGAGCACATGAAAAAGAGCATAAACATTTAATTTGCAACAGTGTTGGTTTATTATTATGGCTAAGTCAATATGGTGGCATGAAATCACACATGGATAGTTCCAAATCAGTGCAATCATATACCATTACTAAGCATGATAGGTGAATGCTGCCATTTTTGCTAAAGTAAGGTAGATTCTCAATTTTTTGAAGATTAAAATGATAGATATATTTTTTCTACTCCCACAATTGTTGTATATTCAGATTCATTTGGGCTGAATGCAATGCTTCTGGAAAGATGTGGTTAAAACTCAACTTTGCAGAAGCTTTTAAAATTGCAGCCAGCACTTTCTACAATATAGACAGTAGGATGCAAAGTATGGGTGGACGAGAAGGCTATTTTCCTGCTAACCACATGTTGCCACATTATGCTGAATTCCAGGGGAAGGTTAAAACTGTTTTATTTATTATTAATTGATTGTTATGTGTCAAAATAAAAGCTTAACATTCAAAAGCACAAAACAGATACCTATACCCACATCTGCTATTAGAAACTAAATGTAACTATTAATAGCCATTAGTTTATGCCAATTACCACCTTAGATAAAATTGATTTCATAACTAGTGATGAGCAGCATAGGCCATATTCAAATTAGCGATATATTTGTCAAATTAATTCTACTGATTCGATATTCGCAAATATTTGCAGTGTATGGCAATGCATTGCAAATATATATTCACAAGTATAATCGCATCGTAATTACCTTCAAAATGGTCACAAAGCATGGCCATAACCTTCCCAATGCATAATATCACAGATATCTATCAGATATCTATATGATTCATCTGTTTTAGTCCTGCTCATATGCAACTAACTGCACTGACCCACCTGAATAATATAGCAGAGAATGAATGGTTAATAACAATCATTTGGGATAATTCCATAATGCAAGAATACAAGGAACTTGTACTTTCTATCAATGTTTAAGAAAATAGGTACACCTTTTGTTTTTGTAGACCAGAAGAAGGCAAATATGAATAGATGATTTTTGTCTATAGACCCCATGGCTGCAGAGCTCAAGATGTTGCTTTTCACACTTTTAACATTGAATAGAAGCATATACAAATGAAATCTATCTGTAGAATATTTTCTTGATTCATTATTGAAGAATCAGCACCATAACCTAAAGACATAGGGATGTGTTTTCTTAAAATAGGTGCAACCCATGCATGCTTTTTAGAGAGTTCTAAAAATCACCTGTGATGGGACACAGGCCAATTGTAGGCATGTGCCCATTTATAGTGAATGGGGAGTGTACAGAGGACTACAGAGCCGGAGCCACTACAATTTTATCACATTCCGGCAAATCGAAGCTCCTTATGTAGCTGCCTCAGTGGTTCTTATGTCACATGACTATAACTCAGTACTTACTTCTATACTTTAGCACCCACTTTACATAATTGTTGTAATATTGTACAAAAACATAACTACTAACGTAATTATTTTGCTACTGTATGTTTTCTCTCCTTTTTGTGCAAATGTTCATTTAAAGTACATATATGCAAAAACAACTTTATTTTAAATATTACATTTTTTCCCTTCTACTAAGGGGTGGACCAAACACATTTTTGTATTTGTGTCTTAAAATAATAGATTAAAACAACAGTATAATGAAAAGTTCTGAAAATATGGCAGAAAATGTCAAAGTAGGTAAGTATCACTTAAGAGTTCCCAGTTTTTTCACAAAAAGTGTGCCCTGACCTTAGATTTCATTTTCTGGTAAAAGTGAATCCAAAATAATGAAGGTCTGTTAATGTCACTGCTTCTGTTTGGACAGATGTTCAGGTATATGTCATCATTAGAAGACTAATACATGATCTGCAGATTTCAGCAGGAACAGTGGCGGGGGCACTTTTCAGCTTTCAGTAAACACCTTTAACTAATAGGTCTCAGGGATAAGAATGTTCTGCGTGTGCGATAATAGCCTGCATGTCTGTTAGCTCAGGGGTCAGATTTTACTGGATCATTATCTGATGTCTATGGTTTTTGTAAAATTGCCAATCACTTCATGCCATCTTCTGTTAAATTCCTTCACAAGCACATCTCATTATGCTTTATGGCAGTGGTAGGCAACTGAGTTGATATGGAGGGCCACAAGAGTGGCCCTCTGCATCACTAAAGGGCCGCACATAATTTTTTCAATCTGTACTAACTTGTATGAGCATTTTTAATGTGGAAATGACAGCAGGCATAAATGGAAGACACTATTTTTCATTTTTAAATAACAAAACTTATTTAAAATGATACTTCAAGCATTGGGTAACACTGTAGTATGGTGATGCACGTTTTGATTCAGAGGGTTATGTGATGCAATATGAGTTCCTTTGCCCTATGCATAAACAGTAAGGTTTCAGGGGCCGCAAGTGGAGGACTGAGGGGGGCCGCTGAAGAATGCCCAAAGGGCCGCAGGTTGGGCACCTAGGCTTTATGGGGTACTGATTAGATGATCACATCAATCAAAGAATATTTTAATAAAAATTATATCGTTTAATTGCTTCAGCCTAATTCCAGCATTACTGAAGCACCTCCAGATCATTACTGACACCCCACAACAGGTGTTGTGAGACACTGCATTCTAGGGTCCCCATCCAAAGCATTGAACAGGAAACAGGAAATGCACAAGTGGTGACCATACCTGTCAACCCTCCAGTTTTGGCCAGGAAATCACCTTTTTTATGTGACTTTCCCGGTCAAATCCAGATTTCACGAAATCCCGGATGAACTTGAGCTAATTTAGGAGAGAGGGGACATCACTCTCCCTCCTAAAGTCCCACCCAGCTTGTGCAGATGATGTGAGAGTAACTTCCTCTCCCTCCTTAATTAGGCAGGAACTGAATAGGAGGGAGGGGACTTAAATCTCCAGATACCAGAAGTGACGTCACTGGCATCTGGACCACGGAAGAGTCTGGACAAAAATTGGAAGTGACGTCACACCCTGTATTCCCGGCCAGCAAAATTGACAGCTATGGTGGTGACATCACCACACTGCACTCAAGCGGGTCATCGATTGTATGGATATTGACCCGTGTATGGGGGCTTTAGGCTAGATTTACAGGGCTGTTGTCAGTCCACAGCAGAGCGGCAAACAACGCTACTGTCTGCAAGCATCTGCAAACATGTGCAGGTGCTCGCAGGCCATTTTGATAGGGACACTATGACAGGAATATCAAGCAAAAGCCCGAAACAGACCGGCGGACACCTCATCTTGTGCCCGTAAATGAGTCCTAACTGGTCAAATGGTTTTGTACTGTATTACTTCTTTATCAAATGAGATTTGGTTGAGGTTATCATTAATCATTACGTCTTAAAGCAGAATAAGGTGTGATACATATTAATAATACGATTTAATTTTTATTATAAATAGCAACATAAAAAACAAATAATAAAAAGAAAATCTACAAAGCATAGCACAACATTTTGAAATACCTCTGGGATGAATCTTTTCAAAACAGGCTTGTTTACACAGTGTAAAGGTTGTGTATTCCAGACAGCTCAAATGTCTTTAGAACCGCTCCTCGCATACAGACAAGCTGGGGAGCCAGGACAGCAAAACCAATCATTTAAATCCAACATCAGTGGTGGTGAAGGTTAAGGAATCACACCTTATGGACCATCAATATTTCTATATGAAAGCAGAAAATAATTGAATTGAGAGTCATTCAAGCAGGTTGAACATTGAAATATAGAATCATATAATGATTGTCTAATTTAAAACATTTCCTTAAACCTACAAAACATTAGTGAAAAATATTCTTCTATACTCTAGAAGAGTTTTAAAGCCCCCCATACACCTTTAGATCACTCCATACAATTTCCTTTAGATCTACCAACAACTATGTAGTGCTGGGTTCTCCCTGATAGAATACATAGTGACTGGAAGGTTTAGAAAGATCCTCATATTACATGGTTTTGGTAGAACAAAAGTGGATTGTACAGAAATTGTATGGTAAGATTGTAAGGTGTATGGGGGCCTTTCGATGAAAAACAACAAGTGGTGTATAAATTCTCAAAAAGACTGCCAATAAGCAAATACCATTAACTTATTCTTCTGTGTATATACAACTTCAAGCATTCTTTAGACAGTGCAAACCATATTACATCTGTACATACCCTCATAAATATAACATACATGGAGGTGGGACTCCATGGATTGCACTGGTTTTTCCAAAAACAAAGAATCTAACCACCCACAAGGGACCAGTATTTTATACTTTCTTCATACTTTGCTCCATGATCCAAATTCAACGCTTACATGCTCATTGTTGGCACTTAAAGCTGGCCATAGACCTTTAGATCTCTCTGTCAGATATCCTTTAGATTTACCAACAAATATGTAGCATAGGGTCCTCTTTGATTGAACACAGGTAGACTTGATGGTTTAGAAAGTTCCTCATATTACATGGTTTTGGTAAAACAAAAGGAGATCTAAAGGAAATCTGACAGAGAAATCTAAAGGTGTATGGAGACGCTTAGTTGTGGTGAGAGGTCATTATGGGTATGTGGTTTAATGCAGTTCCATACACAGCAAGTTGCAATACACTGTTCTAACATTGTTATCTCATTTCCAGCATTAAGTTTTTAGCAGTTTGTACAACAGTAGCACTTTGTGGGATTAGACCAGATGGGCAGCCGTTGATCCCTATCCTCTACCCAGTAACACCAAAAGGAGAGCGGAAATCTGTTTCCAAAATGTATCTACTTGTACAAAAGATTGGGGGTTAATATCCAGATATTGTTTTGCAATAAACTGATTCACTGTACCAACCAATGCATACCAGTAATACACCAGAAGTCTTGCAATTTTGGAAATTGAGTCACCCCATTTGCATTAACAAACTGGCCCTTGTCACATATATATTTTCACTTGCTTGGATTTCCTACTACAACACATTCAAGACAAAAACAATTTTAGAGTTCCATAACAATAGAAAACCTGAAACTTGGTGCCTCTGAACTACAACTATCAAACATGTGTGGTCTGTTTGAAATAAAAGAATGACTACCACTTCTAAGTATTAAACCATAGTCAAAACTGTTCCTTGGCAGCTTAGTCTGGCTTTTTGTACAAACTGATTTAAAGCAGGATACTTGACTTGGAGCTGTCACAAAATACAATCTGAGAAGAGATAACTATAGTGTTTATTCCATTTAAAATATTACAAGTCACAATAGTCAAATGATTCTGTATTAAATGAGTACAAAGGAGGTGCCATCCACTTTTTAATGATGTATCTGTATATGTGCTGTGAAATAACAGAAATCTGTTTAATCACAGAATGCAATGTGTGGAGCAGGCTAATAATACTTCCAATATTACATTTGCAGCTTTGTAATACATAAACACCACATTGTGGGCTCTGCTATGTTGGCAAGTAATGCAGTCGGGTCACTAGTAGCTGCTGCCAGGTCAATTGAAGCGAGACATGACAGCTTCTCACAGTCACAGCTCCAAGCCCACGTAAACTTCAGAACATGATGATTTCATTACAAACCAAGGAACAGCCAAAAACGAATGCAAGCAGGAAGTACACAACAGTTGGCCTGACATTTTTAATTGGATTTAGATGGCTAAGCTGGGTTGGCAGTTTATTGTTTTATCTTTGACTCCTACCTGGATCCCTGCTACACACAACCTGCACACACAGGTAATGTTACATATGAGATCATGTTTATCATGTGTAAGAATGTAGAGAGTTGCCATTAAAATGGTTTGTCAATTTGCAAATATCTCCTTCTTTAAGTTACATTTTCTTGTATATTTCTTGTATATTTATTTTCAAAGAGAACAGAGTGACAACTCATTCGGAGCATCTGTTGTTTAATACAATTGAGAAACTTGGACACCTCCTACTGCTTTCTATAAAGCTAAGCTACTATTAAGCTTATATACAAAGTCCATTCTTTCCATGGCTGAAAATACATAAATAGTCAAAAAAATTAACACTAAATGTCACCTTAATGTCATCTTTATTAGGGGAAATTCAAGATGTTATACTGGACATGAGCAAACTAAAGCTAGCCATAAACTGCACGGATTCCCTGGCTGATCGATTCAGCACCGATGGATTCCAGCGATTCCGCCGGCATCCACAGGTGAGAACGATCAACCAATTAGGGAATCCGATCGTGGCAGCCCACCTTGCACGGCCGGATCCGTGTCCGATGGATCGGCTCCCTGACCGCAACGCCCCCTGATCAGAGCAGAATCGGACCCGAAAAGACCAACAGGTTGGTTCTTCCTCGGGTCCGATTCTGTGCCCCCGATCCATCGGATGCGGTCGGACGGGCAAGGTGGGCTGCAGAGGATTCCGGCCCGATGGATCCGCGTGCACGCGCCCGGAATCCATCGCGCCGGAATCCGGCACGAATCCGTGCCGTGTATGGCAGCCTTAAGAGGATTTGGGTGGTCAGCATTCAAACACTGCAATGGACAAGGACTTAGTCAACTCAGTAAGACTATGTTTCCACTGAGTTTGGCATTCAGCCAAGGTTCCTCAGTCAACGCAATTATGGGATTCTGTTAAGGCATGGGAAAAGTCCTTTTTTTAGGGAAAAATGTCTGTTACCAACAGATAACCATCCACTGGTAACGCAATCAATGCATTGTCTATGGGTGCACCAGCGCACTCAAACTTGCGTTGGGCTCCGTTGTGTTAATGTCGAAGCAGTGCTCTACATTGATATTGACACAAGGGAGTACAACACATCACATTAATGCAAGTGGGAACAGGATCATTGAGTATAATGATATCATCAACAAGAGGATTTTGACGCCGTGGAAACATAGCCTTAGTAAGGGTATTAAAGTAGTATTCTAGCTTTACTTCCAGTTGTGTACTGTCAAACAGGACCCAATAAATCATGTAATAAAAATGCTGATTTCTATATAATTTGAATTGACAAACATCTTTTTACCCCAATGTTACCAGCCCGGGCATTTCCCTCATAATATTTGGATTGCAGTTCTTTTAATCATGAAAGTGCAGCATTACATGCTGCCATTACTACAGCTTCCTATATGTCACAGACCAGCGGTTGTGGGCCCACTGTGCCACGAGTCCTACCTCCTCTAAAGGTGTTGTCTAAGTTAACCCACTTGTTCTTCACAATACCCCTGAAGGAGGGTATAGACTTTCCTGAGGGGAACACCAGGTCGCTACCTCTGGAGGTATGGTAGGAACATGAGGCAGCTAGTCCGGGATGGACAAGGGAATCTACTATTTTCTTTTGCTGCAAACACTCCAACCCCAAAATAATGGAGGGTTCCTTTGATACAAAAGGACAAGGACATACATTCCAAAATGTATTTGCATTGTGCAGAAGATTGGGGGTTATTATACAGATATTGTTTATAAAATAATGGAGGGTTTCTCTGATGCAAAAGGACATAGCTCCATTGAAGCCATTGATTCTGCTGTATATCTCTGCTTAGAGACAGAATACAAGGATCAGATTCTGGTACTATTGTGATGCTAAACAATATCTGGGATAGAGACTTAACAACCACTGAACTGAACTACTCTTGACTAGAAATAGAGTATGACGCCTAATGCAGATGGTGAAGAACAGAATAATTCATGGCTTGCACACTATATGACGTTAGTAAACCTGTCTGATGAATTGCAAAAGATTATTTACCCTCATCCTATCATTTTCCTGTACTTTACTTTATTACTCCTGCTGCCCTGAGTCTCAGCTAAGAGCACAGTATTTCCTGGTTAACTAATTTATTTATCTGCGCCTATATAATGACAGCAATGGAGAGCAAAATATAATCAGTTACTATGTTAGAAAAAAATTGTCTACTCTGAGAAAATCAATCAAGTCAAATGTGTTTTACCCAAATGCACATCTTAAACCAAGTCATAAAGCTACAACAGAATACATATTAATTACAATACTTATGCAATCAAGTGTGCTAACTTCAATGAGCAATTTGTAATGATACGTCTATAGTGGTCTATTCCCTGATCAACAATTGAAAAAAGCAATGTTTAAATGACTTCCTTTAATTCAAATGGGCTTGTCCTCACTTGGGCGCCTGGCAGATCTGAAACATGAGTTTTTGGCCACGAATCCCACTCATAGACATAAATGGATGCGGTCAAAAATCGTGCATTAACTAGTGGCAAGACCTGAGCGGTCGCAGCTGCCAATGTGGGGACAAGCGTTTCATCTTCTATACATAAAGAAAAAACATATCTAGCATTTTGAATACATAAATTATACACATCTCTAGTAGTGATGGCCAAACTTCGCCCCGGGTCCATCTGCAAACAGGCGGATCGGACTTTTAAAAAAGTTCGATGTCCGCCTGTTTGCGGGGAATATGAATTAAAAAAACGGAAGTCTGCGTCACTGACGTCACTTCCGATACCTGGAAGAAGACCGGCTTCTTCTCTCGTCAAAGAATTCTTCCACTGGCCGGATCGTTCTTCTCCTGATCCAGCCAGCGTTCTTCTTCCGTACTGTTCACCGGAGGGGAAGAAAAACGAACATATTATGTGAAGATATAGCACTATATTTGAAATGTTTGAATTCTTGAAGTGCCAATATTCCCAATTAAAAAAATTGAGATTAGACTATTCGTGATCAACACTACTTTCAATTCAAAACTCAATAATGATCACTTATTTGAAGGTAATGTCCCTTTAATACCTCATACCATTGATTCATTGTTATAGGACATCATTCTGGTAACACTAAATGTTACTGGATCCCCTACAGTTCTATCATCCTTTTTTAAAAGACACCAAATAATTGAGAAAGTCAAAGAAATTAATTATACATGTGATTCATGATCGTATAATAAAGGCAACAAGGGCTGCAGTACAGATCCAAATTACTGTTTGCTTTTATTTCAGCGTCAATGACTCACATTTCTACTCTGCTGACACCCTGACACAGCTCCACACCCCTGAGTTCTGCTTCCATCACACACTGAGACTCCAACCTGTCTTCTTACAACTACTAATGATGAAGTAGAATAAGTCACATGCCTACATCTCAAACATCTGTCCTCCTGTCCTTTCAATGAGTGCATAGGCAAGTCACCAACACAAATAGGCAGTTTCCACAAGCAACCTACTGAAGTTAAACCAATCTACCAAAAAATACTTTGAAAATAAAACGTTCTGCTGATTTATAAAACTGGATATGTGTCAAATCAGTCTGTTGTGTTTTTTTATACTAAATTGTTCTCAGAGAATGAGTCACAAGTAACCTTCACTGCAGCTGCCACTAAAATCTCTCATGATTGCCAACACTTACCAACTGCCTAAAGATACAAACATGGGCTCCTTAGACTATGTTTCCACAGTGTTATGGGATGCGCCAATACCCCCGCATATATCACATTCCTTGACAGGGATGTCGGCGCATCCAAAACATATGCATATTGCGTTAACCTCTCAGGCAGCGGACCCAATGATCGCCATGAGAAAAGGCTTAGCGGGAAGTCATGCATGGGATACTGGAACATCAAGGAAGGAATGCGATTAAAGCAGGGGGTATTGGTGCATACCATAATGGCATGGAAACATAGCCTTAGTCTGCAGTTGTTTCAAGACATTACAAAAGGGTATCTGTTTCCATAGGCAGCACAATTGGTAAAATACTAATACCATACCAGAGGAAGACTGTTCAGTCCATCAAACTGCAGAGCTCTCAGCAAAGTCTATTTCTCTGTGAGGACCCTTTCACACTATACACACTGCATCACACGTTTCTGATAGAAAACCTTAGTTACCACACTCACACATTCACATGCATGCATTGTGTTTTTATAAACACATTTTTGATGCATTTTGCAGTCATAAAATAGCTTATAAAAAGTGTTTTCTTTTTATATTTGTATATTTATTCATGTTTATGTTTGGGTTGGATGTCACGTCCATGAACGGCAACCCACGCATTGCAAGTGTTTTGATTGTGTATTACTGCCGCATTAGTGTTACCTACCCCATGTCCTATGACTGTGCCTGTCCTTACCTTAGTGTTACCTACCCCATGTCCTATGACTGTATACCCTCCCTTATCACATTTTATTCATTAAAATTTGTTGACTTTGCAAAGTGGGATTTCAATCAGAAATACTGTGTTACCCAGAAAATTTATTAATTTTTCCTCTCAAAGATGCCCTATGTCTTTTTTTCGAGGGATGTCTTATTTTTCCATGAAGAAGAACACGGCACTGGGGTATCAGGGTGGGGGGATCACTTAAAATGACACAGGGGGATCAGAAGGGGGAATAAAAATGGTATAGCAGACTGGGATGGGGGGTATTACCATTTTAGTAACCCCTTCTGATCCTCCTGTGTCATTTTGATTTCCCCCTCTTATCCCCCTGTCCAGAGTTACAGTACCGTATCTTCAGGGGGTGCCTTATTTTCAGAGGGATGCCTTATATTTAAGCATGAGGCAAAAATGTACGGGTGCCTTATTTTCAGAGGATGCTTTTTTGGGGGGAAACAGGATAGTTAGAACCCGATTATAACCACTTTTGTTAAATGCTGATCTTCAGCAAGTTCCAGAAACTTGGATGTGTGATGGCTGTCTTATTTACTTAAGAAATGTTCCAGGGCAAGGGAGCACTGCTACTCAGTTTAGGTTCACAGCAAAGTGACACTGAAAAAACCAAGGATTGACTGCTCAGGCACATACATATACTTTACAAGTAAGAAGCTGTCATAATGGCTAAAAAAGTATTTTATTTAAATAAATATAATTCACAATAGCATCACACAAAACACATTATTAAAAACATTACTTGATCCATGATGTTTAAAATCACACTTAAAGTCACATGTTTTAAAAAATACATTAGGCCCTGTATATCTACATATATTACATAGATGTTAGAGTATTTTTTTGTATTTTATGCTATATGTTCAGGCAAATTAACATCAGAACTGAAGGCAATAACTCATAGCATAGAATATTTTCATTCCAAACCTTAATGCTTGCACAACTAAATTATAAGCAGAGGTGTAAAACTATGGACCAAGGGCCAAATCTGAGAATAAAAACATTCCTTCTTTTCAATAAATTTCAAGTTTGGCTCATGACTGTGTCCAAGTTTGTCCAACAGTTGCTTATTACACAGAACATGTACACTACACAGGGATGTCAGGACGTGTTCTTTTTCCTAACATTCAGCATTGAAAGTGAGCATAGAGATGTGTTGAGGATACCACATGGTTATATTATGTCACCTTTAAGGCTGTACACTTTAGTGTTATATTTAATGTAGGCAAAAAAACAAACAAATCAAATAGTGTTTCTAGTGCAGATATGGTAAAACTATGGTCTGGGGCCAGATCCAGCTCATTTAGCTTTTTATTCCAGCCCGTCCCCTCCACTTGTTCCCTGCAATAAGCGTGCATAATTCCTATAGTAGTTAGAATGTCCGAATGCCTGGTAGCTGCTAACACCTATGCCAGACGGCCATTACAGGCTCTTAGTCCGGCTCCTCTGTCAAATTTAAGAACCTATTGTTGCCCACAAGTCAAAAAGTTTGCCCACCCCTGTTCTAGAGCATAGTTTGTTTGTAAGTGGCAAGACATAATAAAAAAATCCTAATATTCTGTCATATGGTAGGTATATAATTAGACAAAACTATTTATACAAATGAATATATGCATGCATTTATATGAAAAAAAAGTGGAATGGCAGTAATAACCTCATCTGAACTTATATAAGGTTAAACAAAGATGTATAGAAATTCAGGAAAGTGAGACAAAATGAGACAAAACGGAGAGCGTATAATGTTGTGCTGGCATTGTTAAGCTCTACTAATCAGGAACAATGTGAAGCTCCAGAAATAGAAACATTATAATGCTCTCAGGTTAATGTTGTGCTCGCCGAAATATTAATTTGAGAAATGAACAACTGTAAATGAGCTCATTAGGATATGATGATTAATACATTTATGTTGGAAACATAAACTCTAAATTAATCATAAACATCTAGATTGAATATGGTTAGCATTATGTTCATTTGCGGTAAGAAACATGAGAAATAAGCTATTTTGAGATACCAAAGATTAAGATGTGCTACTGTTTCTAATACAGTATTAAATAAAAGACTTACAGACACATGAAGGGGAAAGAAAGTGCTTTATATACCAACATTCCTTTGTATATCATATTAAGAAACACTTAAAACCAATATGACATAATAATGTAATACATATTCTATATTATTAAATATATAAAGGGCTGCAAGTATTCAGATCTAACACTTTTGGTTTTTCCTACATTGTGAATTAGGAACTGGGTTTGGAAGACCTAAGACGCAAAATGCTCTGTAATAGGCTCTACTAGTTAAAGATTTTTTAGGGCAATACAAATCATAAAGATAAATAAAGACATTTGACAGAGGCAGGTACAGTGTTTCCTTTGGTGGGGATACAGAATAAGTGGGGCTCATACCAAAGTGACTTTCAAAGTTGCTAATAAGGAACTTTGTCTGTATGCACTATGGTCATATTGGGGGACCTTGCTGGTATTCCGCACAGCCTCCTGTTCTCTGAATGTACTTGCGGTTGAGAATTCTTATAAGGTTCTTCTTCGCTGATACTTGACCCCTGATAGACTGTCCAGATGTGTGCCTGCAGTTTCTTTGCTCTGTTTTCGGGGTTGCTCTGCTCAAGGTATCCTCCTCTATATCTGGTGGACCTGCCCCCGGGTTCAGAAATTGTGGATCCGAGTCTATAATTTTTATGTTTTACCCCCAATTAGTTTTGTAACTCAACACAGTGCTTTTTTCTTTGTTAGGTACATGAACCGGAAAATTGTACACTCACCTTACGTAATATTACTTTTTTGATGGCAACATAATAATAGGCTCCTACATACAGCTCCTATGAGGGTGTCAGGAAAGATTGTTACTGGCAGGACCATAAAAAAAGAAGGAAATGCCATGGCTTATAGAATTTATAGTTAAATATAAAAAAGATGTTTTTTCACATATTCTTTTAATAGTTATATATTCCACTGAGCTGTGTAATGTAGCCTAAAATTCATTCAAAATCAAAAGTGACACATTTAAATGTCAATACCCCTCTACAATATAAATGCTTTTTCATTTCAATGAATTTACTAAAGTTAATCAGCAACTTGGAATACAATATCAAAGTCCAAAACATGCTTAGTAAATATAATACAAATGTGAACTGGTATTTTCTTACAAAAGGATATGAAAACTGGAAATATAGGACAATTATTTGACAATTATTTGCCAGTAATGCTTTTTTTTTTTATATGCAAGATACATGGGTCAAGAGATGAAAATCAGGAAATTTTGCGGTTAAACTTTGTGAAATAATTGTAATGCCCATGAGCATGCTATCATCACCAAATTTGCTGGAGATGTAAAGAAATGTTGAAGGAAAACTTAAAAAAATATTGCTCTAGCACAGGAATTTTTTGCATAAATTAGGTTCAAAATGTAATCATCTTAAAACATTTCTTAATGTTACCACCACCCTTCTCTAAATCTCCAGCAATTTTCCCATCATAATACCACGTTCAGGGGCTTGCAATAAACTCAACCAGATAGTTAAAATTTCACAACAATCTCTAATGAAGACAAAAGCACATTTGCTGTTCATTTCTGTGCTTTAGCTGCTGAACTTGCCACCTTACGCGTATACTTGAGTCCTGCAGTTTTTGCAGGTTTTTGGTCAAATTGGGTACCTCAGCTTATATTGGAGTCACTTTATACTCTTAATATATACAGTAGTCTTAAAAATATATTGTTAGATAAAAAAAATTCCTTTTACAGTAACACCAAAATTAAGGAATGTACAAAAGGGAAACATTTCCCAGCCACGTTTAAGAAACAAAATCAATGTTATGATTAGAAAAATATGAAAATATAAATCAAATTCACTGACAAAAAGTTAAAACTTTTCATTCACCCATGCATAGTTCCCCAACCCGTCTGCTAAGGTTAATTACATGTTTATGTCTACAGACATAGCTCATTTACCATTCCTTCTTCCTGTCCCCCAGTCTGTGGCCATTACAGTGTAGAGCCATATGTTATGCATTGTGGAGGGATGCCATCAGAGCCCTACATAAACGATTTGAGCGCCAAAATAAGAGGCGTATCCAAAAAAACACAGGATCAGGTAAGTAGAACTCATTTTTCTTCCACTAGATCAACCCATTTTAAGGGTTGACAAAACACAAAAAAACATGCAGGGTTAAGGGGAGGAGCTATTACATATGAGACATCCCACCTTAATTTTTCATTGGGGTTTAGTTGTTTAAATCATTACGATTTAACTCATTAAATCATTACAGCACCTAACCAGCAAATAACAAATGGTGCTTTGGGTTTAACAATAAGTATGAAATTAAAACAAAAAGATTATATTAAACATTTCATTTATATTTAACATTTATTTAGATTACATAGGGAAAAATATTAATTAAGCAGTTGTAAAAAGGAAAAAAAATTATATTAGACTAAGTTTAAGTCCTCAATAAACTATTTACGGCACAGTTAACTTTCAACATAATATTTATAAGCCCAAAAGTAAATAGGAAGAGTTAATTGTTTGGGCTTACATATAATTAAAAGCAACGCATAAACAGGAAAATTTCAGGGGCAAGCTAAATGTGTTTCCTATCATAACAAACACTTCCATTTGGGTATTGGGTAATATAATTACCAATTATCACATTTTCCTTTGCTCTTAAAAAGATTTTGGACTAAAGGACAGTACGCCCTAAAGGTAGCCATCAGAAAATGGCACAGAATCTTACATCTGACGTAGTATTTTCCCTGGTCAAAATCCAAACCTTTACGATTTCAACATTAAACATGAACAGAAAAAAAAATATTCCATTGCATGTAAACATATTTTGACCTATAACAAAGGGATATTATTTAAAACTTCAAAGTAAAAGCATCTATTGGTAGGTTAGGATAGGACCTATAGGACAGGATATTTACCTTTCCTGCCAGAATGTTATCTATTCTATGATACAGATTACCGATAGATATAGACTGTGAAGGAGCAGCAGTTGTTTGTTTTCTGATATCCAGTTAGAGCAACAAATAATTGTAGAGTTTCTAGGTTTAAATGATGACAAGAGGGGACTTAACACTTATCCATTTTTTTTTTATGAGGATCAAATGGTGCCACTTCAAACTCAGCAACATTGACCATTAGAACAGAACAAAGATAAATACACAGTAGGCTAATTTGTTCACACCAAGGATCCCTTCATCACTTATAGCATATTGTTAGGCATGGGGAACTAAGGCCACAGTAGACTGGTAATTGCGTATCCAGGTAGAAGAGGATGCTATGCACCAGTTGCACTAGGGTTTTGTACCACACGATCGGGGCCACATGTATGTGGCTGAAAAGCTCCTTGTAACTGGGACTTGGAAACAAGATTGTGCTTCCTGGTTGCCTGCATGAACTCAGAGTGGAAAACATGCCCAGCTACTTCTACTTCATCAGAACCAAACTCACAGAGCAACTTGCTGGGTTCAGAGCCATTCCTTATATACTCCTGGAGCTCAGTGGGATCATGGTTTGTAATCTAAAAGTGGATAATATCCCTGGCTGCCTGCAGTTGCATTAAGCCCCCCCACGGATCAATTTTCCGTTGGAACGACTGAAGATCGATCACCGTGCATGTTTGTGGGTCAAAACCCTTTCTTTGATGGGGGATCGATCGAAGAAAGGTTGATCAAAAAGGGAATGGACATGTCCGTGAATCACGGTCGATAACCATTAGGTTTGATGGGGACCACGCTGGGGTTAATCACAGGTAGATTGAAGGCCTATTGACCTGTGTGTGCCCATCTTAAAATTACACTTCCATTTCCTCTTTCTGGAATCCAAATTTTTGGATTACTAAAGAAAATTCCATATCTGCTTTTCCCTGCCTGAATTTTTTAAGCTAAACATACATGTTGAATGGACTAACAAGGTTTTATCTTTTAGGGACTTTATCCCACTGTAATGGATATGGGTTACACAACCTGCTATCAGTCTATATACTTTACATGGATGTTTGATTCCTTGCAACACATCTGAACCCCAATTATTTTAGCAAGCACACAGTGGAAAAAAACCTGAAATCATACATTATACATGAACCCACCTTCAGAGATGATTTTGACCATGAAAGCTACTTTTTTTTTTAGATCAATGTTCATTAAAAGGTTGAACATGCTACATTATTTTCATTAATTAGGCCACTAATGCTATATCTCTTTATCATTCAGTCTACTTTTGTGTGCAGTCCAAGTCCATATAATACAGAGAAATACATAAGAACATAAGAGGATTAGTTGTCTCGCTGCATTTTACTCAGTTTGTCCTAGTTTCCTTCTTTTTTTTTTACTGTCATCTGGCGAGCTCAATACTGAAAGCCAGATTGTAAAAATGTACAAAAATGGTTTATCTACAATGTATATATAGATACATATAAACAAAGAAAGATACACATATCAGCTTTGACATTAACAGCATCCCCCTCATAATGGGCAACTCTATTAAAACATGTTATGTCAGGGGTGGAGTCCTGAATCTAGCCATAATAAACTCTGTGATTAAATGCAACACAAAATACATGCCAGGTATTAAACACCACACCATGCTAAACACCAATACCCAACCTCACAAACACTTTTTGGTCTTAATGAGCCTTAAAAATGCCTTCCTAAAGTAGTTGAGGCTTTTGCATCAAAGTGTGGGCTAGCTCCATATTATTGTCCATGGTTTTGGAATTGATTTACTAAAAGGTAATACAAAAGTGCTGATTAGTCATAAACTGTTGGGTGTATATATGTGTGTTTATCACACATTCAAGGGTGTCGATTACACCTTTAAAGAGGTGGATTTGTAACCCAAATTTATTCAGCTACATACAATTTTTGTTAACAATGTGGCTTTATAACCCCAACAACACTATGGCCTTGGTACGCATTAATATTACACTCCCGGCATCAGCAATTACAGAATGGTAAAATCAAAATAACAGGCCGCTCTAGATAGTTAAATTATATTTCTGCAAACGAACAAATACAAGTCCTAACTCCTGTCCTATGTACCTTTTACAAGTCAATACTTTAAAGAGTCCCAAAACAATGGCAACAAGATGCATGCCTGTAAGGATTTACTTTTGTTTGAAAGTGCTGGAAATTTTAGGAAAAAGAAGGTATCCATTCATCCATCCCGTTCAGTATGCCTAGGCCTGAGATGATGGAGCAGTATTAAGGAGCCTGTCACATGCCCAGGCTGAAGATAACAACGCTGTAATTAGGTGTCTGCAGCATGCCCAATTTGAAGATGAAGGAGCGGTAGTTAGGAGCCTGGCACATGCCCAGGCTAAAGGTGACGAAGCGGTAATTAGGTTATGCAGCATACTTAGGCCTAAGATGAGGGTGCGGTAGTTAGGAGCCTGCTGCATGCCCAGACTGAAGGTGATGGTACAGTAAATAGGTGTCTGCAGCATGCCCTGGCTGAAGATGATGGTATAGTAAATTGGTGTCTGCAGCATGCTCAGGCTGAAGATGATGGTACAGTAAATAGGTGTCTGCAGCATGCCCAGGCTGAAGATGATGAAGCATTTCCCCAGACAAAATAAAAAATAAGCTGTGGCTCCATTTTTCTTATTTTGGATACCTGTAACTCGGATACAACCTGTATTACAATTGCAAGGTGAGTCTATAAGGGAATAAGCCATCTTTCCACACACTGTAACTATAATAGGCTCTTTCATTTACCCTTGCCAATAGTGAATTTTTTATTTTTGAATTCCAATTAAATTCATAGCACTGAAATATCAGCAAAAATATAAACTTCCGAAAAGCCCATGAGACCACAGAGGTCACCGGTAATTCATTTCCATATAAGCAGCATTGCAGATCTAATTATAAAGCCATCATGCACACTTAGTTTGATATCATAACACATTTTGTAAAGGCCTATAATTTTAGTCACTTAGTTAATAGGCTTCAGAAAGAATGAGAATCTGTAAAACATTTTCTTCTACCTAAATAATGCGTTCAGCTGTGTTCTAGATAATATAACTATCAAAGCAGTCTGGTAATATCTATGAGAAATAGTCCATCAAAACTAAACTCTGGCAGGGTCTTTAAGGTTAAATACTTATGAAATCACTATTAATGCAATGAATACTAGATGTGAGCTTTGTTTAGCATCTAGATTAGTGGTTCTCAACCTTTTTCGATCCGCAGCCCTGGAAGTGACATCGCAAAGAGTCACTTCCTGTATATGGAATGAGGAAGTGGCGGTGGATAGTGTCACTTCAGCGTTCCTAATACTGGGACACTCCTCAACATCACTTCCGGCATGATCAGGTAAATGTAATGTCCTCTTCCTCCTATTTTCCTACCCCGCACATTATTTACACAAGCTAGAAGTAAGAGTAATGCCCCATTGCTCCTAAGTTAGAAGGTAGGGGGCGTTACTTTGCCTCCTTACTTCCCACCCCACTTGTGGGAATCAGAGCTGTTGCTTGTTGTAATGATTTCAGTGAAGACAGCTACCCCTGTAAAATGGTTGTTCGACCCCCAAATGGGTTCTGACCCACAGGTTGAGAACCACTGCTCCATCTGAACAGAGTACATTGATCATTGTTCTCCATAATAGAGCTCCATATATCACAGTACAGAATGCAGGTTTTAATGATAACCTCAAGAATCTATGAAGCACCAGAACAAATGTATAACACAGTAAGGATTCCTGCGCAGAATCAATTGCAAAAAAAAAAACATTAATATGAAATTGTTCAGACTGTTGCTCAATTTGACATCACAGCCTGAGGAGTTTATATAGCTTCAATATGATACTTGTATATTATCCTTCTACACAGTTTTGTATAAAAAATAAAAGCAAGGTTGTGTTTCACAATTTTGGTTTATACATGTCACTATTCTGATACTGTATGTATTATAATACCGTGTTTCCCGATGATAAGACACTGTCTTATATTTTTTAAAAGCCAAAATATGCGACAGGTCTTATTTTCGGGGGGATGTCTTAATCTGCTCACTCAGTAAAAGGGGAAAATGAATAGCACAGACTCACTTTTTTGTGGGTTACTGTTACCGGCACACCGAAACTGTTACCGAATGTGAGAATCGGGAACGGATCGTGGGTGTCTTATTTGCGATAAGTGTCTGATTTGCGGGGGGTGGCTTATTTCAAAGTTTTCTCCAAAAAGGGGGGGGTGTCTTTGGGGATGTCTTATTATCGGGGGGAAACATGGTACTTAAGAAACAGAACAAAGCATTACTTAAGAACAGAGTCAGATCATCCATCTGATAGCCTATAGAGATCCATAGGGCTAGTGGACGTCAAAAGGGTCCATCTAAAAATGTGTTGGCACTGAAGTAAAGCAGGAGGATAGCCCCATTGGCCACAAAGAGAGACATATCCAATTCCCTACGGGATTGCACCTAACCAACTAATAAGGCAACATTGGTACCAAACTAAGATATTGAAAATAGTCATTTTTTTAGTACATGGACTTGCTCAATCAAGCATACATTGAGAGGGCTGGGTAACGGCAGATGCTGGTAGCAGGTCTGTGCTCCCTCTGGGATTTGTTTTGAGGTCCAGAGACACTTTTTTCATTCATCTTTTCCATCTCATCTGATTGAGGTTGATTATCTGGAGACCTGGAAGAGTCAATTCCTGTGTACACGCAGGGCGAAGAGTTCATCTGTCCCTCCCTGGTGGAAGTCAGGGATACCTCTCTGGGAAGAGACATGTGGATATGGTGTTGTGGGGTGATGACATAAAGGAGAGGAATGACCTCACTCTAACATTTTAATGACATTTTCAATATATATAATTTTAAGATTTCACTCAAGAAGCCACGTAAGAGATGAAACACATTAGAGGATTACTTACTCACAAAACATGTATTCATGAGGACACCTGCATTATTATACAGGATAATATATAGAATAACTCATTTGCACCAGCTGAATGTGATTAGGCTGAATATTAATGTGTTTACTATGTATTTATTGTTATTGTCTGATAAGTCCATATAGTAAATAAAGACAATGTTACCCCGGGTGACCCCGGCTGTTCCGGTCACCGCCTGCTGGTGGCACTGTGATTGCCCTTCCATGGGTTGGTCCCAGAGTCACCAGCAGGTGGCTCCCTGCAAGCGTGGGCTGGGTGGAGAACACACCTGCCTTGTTAGCTTCAGGGCTATATAGGTGTGCTTCATCCAGACATGCTTGATGTTCATTGCTTGTCTTGTCTTCATGTTATTCAAAATGTCACCATCTCTGGCCATAAATGAGCCCTCTACATTCCTCCCATTCACCTCCTATTAGGTTCTCACCTTCCCTAATCACTTTGTTCAGATCCCCTGGCAGTATCATCTCCAAATGTGGATGCAGTAGAATTTTTCCAAATATCATGCTGTAAGTTGTCCAGGCCTCTGGTTAGTTTGGTTAGACATTTCCATCAACAGGTTACAAGTTAAAACACAGATTAAGTGAAAAGATCGGGCAGTGGGACATCGCTTAGTTGGGGATTCTGGTGTGTATACAGGCTATTTAGTTAGGTTTTTGTATTTTCTAGGGGAGAGATTATTTAGGAAGAAGGAGCCCTCTAGAGAGACATCTTAGGTAATGGTAAACCAGTTATCACAAACTGAATCTGCATTTTAAGCAGCCATTCTTAACCAACGTCTCTCCATAGGTTGCTGGAAGTTCCATGAGTATTACTTCCAAATTATGCAAGGGGGATCTACACTGACCGCTGACATATAGGGTATAACATTTTTAATATTGGTCTTCTGCTCATTAATAATCCTTATATAACAACAAAAAGTTCTAATGAAATCATTTTGTTATACAGTCAAACCCATAATTATTCATACCCCTGGCAAATTTTGACTTACCTTCCTAGCGCACTGCCTATACCGCGCCGTTTACAGCGGCGCGGTACGGGCAATCGAGGCAGTGTACAAAGTACACTGCCTCTCACTTTCTCCCTCGGAGCTCTTCACACAGCCGCTGTCATTATTGACGCCAGCTGCGTGGGCGGGAAAGCCGGCGCTCCTCCATTAACATAGAGGTCTATGTCCAAAACTATTCATACGCATCACAAACTGTCACAGTCTCTGGGAAAATCCAAATTCTATACCATTCCAAATAGTCCAAGCTATTCTAAAGCATCCTTATTACCCTGAGTAATTGGGAACAGCTGTTTTAATCAACTCAACAGATGAAAAACAGCAGCTCTCTGCAGTTGGTTTGTGGACAGTCATGGCTAAGATAAAGGAGCTTAGTGAGGACCTGTGGCTGCGCATCGTGACTGCTGACATGTCAGGAAAATATCTAAGAAATGGAATCTAAGGAAAGGAATCAGAGGAAAATATCTAAATGTTTTCAAGACCCAGTGGCTACAGTGCAAAGTATTATTAAAAAAGACAAGACTGTGGAAAATCCCGGAGGACGTGGTTGGAAGCCAAAAGTGACACCTGTGCTGGCCAGGAGGATAGTGAGAGAGATGAAAAAGAATCCCAGGATCACCACCAAGGTCATCCTGGTGAATCCGGGCTCTGCTGGTGACAATGTCTCAAGGCAGACAATCCAACAGACACTGCACACTGCTGAGTTCCAAGGATGCAGACCAAGGAGGATGCCACTTCTCCAGATAAGGCACACAAAAGCTCGCTTGGCATTTGCAAATGCTCATCTGGACAAAGAAGACTTTTGGTCTTCTGTGTTATGGTCAAATGAAACAAAAATGGAATTGTTTGGGCTTTGTTTAACAATTAACATATTTACAACTCAGTCATCATGCAATTTAACAGGACACTTATTATCTTTTTTGTAGGGTTTGCCCAAGACCATAGGGGTTGAGGTTGCTTTCAATAAGTTCAAGGGGTTCTTTGTTGTCCTCCCTGCATCTTTGAGAAGGAATAACTTTCCAATAAAAGTAGGGTGGTTAGGCATAATTATTTTTAAGCTTTTGTAATCAATTACAATGATTGAATATCCATGAACTGAGTATAGGTCCACTTTAAGTAAACATTTTTTATTGCAAACACTACTTAGTCTTCTATCATATATTCAACAGTTGAATGTATATAAAATAGAGAATGAAGGGATCACATTTACTTGATTAGCAAAATTCTAAACCAATCTCTCCACCATAGCCCAACACTCCCTTTTCTAAATCAGACCTGTAAAAGCTACCTGCTAAAAGGAGATCTTTACCTCTGACTAAGCAGAGGGTGTGTTGGACCTCTGGGCAGAGACAACTGAGGGTCATTCTCATAAAAAGGACAGACTTTTCTGGCTGTGGCCACTTTCTAAAAAAAATTACATTAAGACTTTGCACACAGTTTGATTTATTATGTTGAATGTATGGATTTATCAAAATAAAAGTTCAGTTCAAACTTGAATTCTATATTTTAATACATTGCCAAAGACATCATAAGCCAGTAGTCATGGAGAAAAATGAAACAGTTTATAAACAGAAAGAATTTATAAAAAGATTTCTAAAACTTAAAAGGAAGCTCTGGTCATCATATTCACTTAGTAGCGGCTGGGAGCCAGAGTGGTGAGTCTGCAGAGCGCAGCTCTGGCTCTCGGCCACCATCACTCTTCCAGGGTAAGTGACATCTAATGTCCTTCAAATCCTGGGTGTCAATGCTCCTCTCCCTGTCCTAACTCCAAGGGAGTATTCCTGCAGAATATGGT
This sequence comes from Ptychadena robeensis, assembly GCA_036250615.1. NCBI lineage: Eukaryota > Metazoa > Chordata > Amphibia > Anura > Ptychadenidae > Ptychadena > Ptychadena robeensis. The sequence continues at coordinate 93,957,000 of CM070033.1, forward strand.
AGCATATACGTACAGTAGGAGTGATCCCTGTGGGGTTGGTGGGGGAACCTTAGCCCAGATTTGGGCTTAAAATTGCTGCAGTACATACTTACAGTATACAATATACTATTAATATTGAAATCTGCTCTGTTGCTTGGTTTTAGGTTTTTTTGAAAAAAGTAATTGTGAAAATTATTCTGAGGTTACTCACACTCCATATGACTTCTACCACCATATCTCAAGACAATAAAAGTCAGCTGTAAGTCTTTTACACATGCAAGCTGTAAACTACAGTAGCATTACATTACATTACAGTAGCAGTATAGCAGCAAACAATTTAGAGACCGAGTGCCCAAACCAAAACCCTAAACCCACTTATTTGTCTCAAAGTGCCTGTCTCAAAGTGCAATTTAACCTGAATTACACATACACAACTCATATACACACAAATCATGGAAACACACACCCTACTTATTAAGATAGAATAGGAGAGGGTATGGGCGCTGTGTTCAATCAGAAGAGAGAGGAAGTGAATTGATAGCATTGAGAGCCGATAAGCTGCAGTACTTTCCTCTGTGCTGGCTGACAACTTGGGTGCCCACAGAAAGGGGCCCGAGTGCCACCTCTGCCACCCGTGCCATAGGTTCGCCATCACTGGTATATAGTAAGAGGCATGGCAGACCTCATGTGATACATTCTAACTTAGTAATTCTCACAACATAGCTCCTGTATTGGAACTGGAAAATATAGAAGTTTAACATAAATAATTTCATATATGAAAAAAATCACATTATCATAACAGACTCTGTAACGTCTGCTTTAGAATATATTATAAGACTCCTGTATATGACAGTCTATTCTACTGTACACAAAGGGGAAACAGCCAAGGTCAAATCTGACATTATTGGGTATTAATCAAACCACCCATCCATATTTTGTCTATTAAAAGTCAACCTCTTGGTGACCTTCTGAGCTGCAATAAATTACGCAATCTTGGCATGAATCAATACATATGTCTTTTATGGACGGTACCTCCTCTACCTAGAATGGTGCAGCAGTTCAACAATAGGCCCCAGGAGACCTTGCATAGGACTGTGCTTTAAACACAGGCTCGAAAAGTGAATTATTCATTGATCACAGTTGAAGCATTGTCTGCTCTACAGTACTACTTAGAAGGGATATTTTAACTCTTGCTCAAGTGAATTATTTCATATGCACAATGCTTATTACATTATAAAAGGAACAATGTAGTTTGATAACTCATTTCATAACTTAATCTACTTTCTTGTAAAAGCCCAAAGTAAGGAAAGACAACTGCCAGGTTACTTACACCTTTTAATCTCTGCAGTCTTCAGATCCTTACCCCTTCCTCCTGTCTCTGCCAGCCTGCGTTTATGTGTCCATGTTTAGACTACATTCAACCTCTGAAGGACAAGCGGCTTTTTTTTTTCTACAGAAGCCTTAATTGGTTTAGCTATAGATACTACCTGAGTGATTACTCAAATGCAATCTACCTGAAGAAGCTGGTGAGTCAGCATCTCTAGAGCAGCCAGCGTGCGAACGCTTGACTTTCACCAGTTAGTACAAAGAACTTTTTCCAATAAAAAGCATAACAAGAAACAAAAACACGAACGCATACAATTTCACTAAACCTGTAGCTGCTGCAGAATAATAAATCTTTGATTAGTTTATGTGATGGTGCAATTTGAAATATTTCAAAACAAATAAATGTCATTAATTCTGTATTCTAGTGGACTGGTCACAACTATGAAATACTACTGCGAACTCCGATTACACATGAACACTGCATCCAGAAGTAATTGCACTGCAGCATATGTGTGTGACACCACAATGGCCAATATTGAAGTTGAAGTTTGACAGCAGAAACAAAGGTGTTCATACTCCCACATGATGACATTTTGAATCCATGAGAACACAAGGAATAGCACACGCAAGTCGGACAGATCTGACAGCTGTGAGGATGCATATATGTAAAACCACAACTACACATGGAGCTCCACAATGAGGACCATTTCTGCACTGCTGCCTTCTATTCGGTCCTACATGTTCTGCGGTATATACAGATTGTAAAACAACCACACATTAAAGGTCAATAACATTAACCATGTGATCAAAAATAAATGAATTGGGGAAAAGAAAACTCTTTATATTTGGACATTTTTCACTCTTACACATAATAAAAGATAAAAACTGGGTCCTTACACACCATTAACCATTTCTTGGCTTTTGTCATGTTTAAGAGGACCCCCATCGACAGTCAAAGCTCAGCCCTTTAAAGTAACCATGTTGTCAATGGATATTAGGTCAGAAATGTTGTCTATCCTACTACCAGCTAATCCTGTGACTTCTGAAGTCAGTGTTTGTGCCAGATCGTCCAAGTGTAATGTTAAACATGCAGCTATGATATTGTCCATTACACGTCATTAATCATTAGTATTAGGCGTTATTCGCTGCGAACAATCGGCATGTACGGTGTGTGACATCAGATCTGTGATTGGACCTGAGATGAGGGATGTGAGTGTGTGTAGTGATCAGCACCATCAGAGCGGCGGACAGCTCTCCGGCAGTGGCAGGGTTAATGCCGGACAATGCCGCCAGCATACCAGGCTCCGCTCACCCTCCGCACATGTACAATACAAACACCGGAGCCCTGCACAGCAGCACACTACGCCAGTCTGCTAGGCATTGCAGCATTTCCTACGAAACAACCCTCAGCACCCCTCTCTTACTAATCATGCCCACCACATCCCCATAACCAATACAGTGCTTGTCGTCCCATGGTGCTGCAGGGGTTAACCCCTCAGCCCCCCATACATTGCTTACCTGGAGCTGTGCGCTCTCCTCAGAGCTGCCTATCGTATAGAGCTGCCTGTCTGCCGCTCATGCGTAGTAATGTACACCCACCCACAGCACGCCCACCGCACCATTATATCACAACTGCTGCCTACCCTCATACGTGCACAGACCTGGCATGTGTGGGGTGCACAGGGCACCCCTGTGTCTGCCTCTCCCTCCTAGCCGCACTGGGCTGTCAGATATGGGGTGGCAAATATAGCAATCAGTGAGAGAAACAGGGGGCTTCTATCTCAAAACATCTGCTCCCCCGGGGGCTTACATTACCCACACAAGTATAGGACCTGCAAAAACCATGTCTGACGTGGGATATCAATATTGTACAAGTCAGACAGTAACTGCCCAATCACCTCTCTGGTATAAACAGTCTAAAAGCCCCCATACGCCTAGCGAGCCGAGGCCGATTTTTCAGCCGACCAATGTTTCGGGTGCAAATCGTGGGAGCCCACATGGGGCGACAGCAAAGCTCGGTCGGCCTGAGGATGGACATGTTTGTAAATCTCTGGCCGATGCCATTAGTTTGAATGGGGACTGGCGTCCACATCCAAAGTAACAGCCGAGACACAAAGGGTGCCCGCTGATACTCTGAGCGACGGAGTGCAGCGTGATGATGTCATCACGTTACACTCTGCCGCTCCTCTATTGCCCCCCGGCTTGTCCAGTGTATGGGGGCCTTAAAGCTGGGAATATGTGCAAATATTTTTATAAGATCGACAAAATCGGTAAAATTAATCGATATCAGACTAAATCTAGATCGGAACTGTATCAGACATAACGGTAAAATGTAATCGATTGCAGTGTAATGGAGACATAATTTTAACCAACCAATCAAAGAAGCATTCAAGGTATGCCTTAAGGGCCCCCATACACCTTTAGATTTCTCTGTCAGATTCCCTTTAGATCTCCTTTTGTTTTACCAAAACCATGTAATATGAGGGACTTTCTAAACCATCAAGTCTACCTGTGTTCAATTGCAGAGGACCCGACACTACATAGATCTAAAGGATATCTGACAGAGACATCTAAAGGTGTAAGCCTTGAAATGCACACTCACACACTTTTGAACTGCAGGGTGAGTGGGCAGCTCTATACAACCAGGCAGTTCTATTTAATAGCACTCATGTACTATCATGCATTGCTGACCAACCACTGGCTTTTTGGTGGAAATGTGCATGGCGGTCAATCGGCCGAAAAATCCTGCACATCTATGTCCATCTTATATTATACTACTCCTGTACTATCAAGTAGGGGCTGGGGTGATAACTTCAGGGGTTCCCTAGCTTTTCATGGGTAATAAATAAATATGAATGACCATTGTTTAGAAGGGAGGTTCAGATCAGGAGTATCTGTCTGCATAGGTAAAGGATCTCGTGCATGATATGACTGATATTGATATTTATGGGGTAAGGCTGTTTTGTAGAAGCCATGGATACCTGCCTTGGTAAGGAAGAGTTGCTGGATGCTTGCTATGGCTATATACAGGTAACAGGTGAGATCAGGGATCCCTGCCAATATGGGGAGGATATGGGTGCTTGATATGACTATTAACCTTCTGAGCGTTCTCCCCGAATTAACTCGGGCTGAGTTTCATGCATCATGA
>CM070033.1:93961552-93975629 GCA_036250615.1 Ptychadena robeensis
ATGTTATTGGTATATACAGCCTACATTTAGAATGTATACACTATCAGTTAAACATTTTAGAATAACATATCTGTTTCAGTTTTTTATTTATTAAAGTGAGGGAAACATTATCTGTCGGCTGCAATATATCTGCAAAGGGTTGCAGCTCAGTGTGGGAAGTTTGAAGGTTAAAGGCCAGACTTTTGACTAATATCAGACTGTTATCCCTTAGTGTTCCATCAACACTTTTGGTTTGGATATTTTTCCTTTGTTTCGTACCAGTGTATGAGCTAAAAGTAATATCGCAGTGGTATGATATACTATTATTTAAATATGTAACATAAACTTTACAGTTTATTGAGGTGTAAACAATCTCAGATGCTGCCAAACCATAGTTTACCTTGGTCCTTACTAGGGAATCCTAGTGAGTGCAGAGGACGTCATTCTGTCTGTCTGTATTCCATATCACAAATGTACAAATCACAAAGCAGCATTAAATGTATATATATATATATATATATATATATATACATATTTAATGTTTACTTATGTTGGACTAAACCATAACCTAGTTTTCTCTAATCTGTTTTCTTAAGTGGTGCAATTCATATTCTCCATTCCTATTGGGGATATAGTCATGTGCCATTTACAGGTCTTACACTATGCCAAATACATAGCTGTCAACCCTGTCACGTTTTTTTATGTGACTTTCCCAGCCAAATCCCCATTTCAATAAATTCCCGATTTTTCCCTGGATTGGGGTTACTTGGGAAGGAGGGGGTGTGACTGTCCCTCCTAAATTCCCACCCGCTTGTGCAGATGAGGTTCAGGGTGGGACATTAGTAGGGAGAGTAACGCCCCCTCCCTCCTAAGTCGCTGACGTCACTTCTGGGATTTGGAACACAGAAGAGCCAAATGCGTCACTTCCTGTAATTTTTCCTTATTCGGGGACAGTAAGGTTGACAGGTATGGCCCAATATGCGTGCACATAGGACCCTGGGATCCCCTGGTGTCCTCCCTCGCATGCATAACATGCTCCACCAATAGTTCAACCGCCCCCTCCCCTGGTCGACAAGAGACCTAAAGCAAGAACTTGCATAGGGCCCTCAAAAGGCTAGAAACAGCACTGGACATTTGTGTTGACAGTTTGCTTTTTCTGATCTTTATCTTTTTTATATATACATATATATATATATATATATATATATATATATATACTGGTCTATGTGTAAATTTCTTTGGTTTTCTCTTTAAATAAATAAAAAATCATCTGAAAATTTAGCAGTATAGTGCTTCAATTATTCTGATGGTCAGTGAAGAATCAGCAGTGCCATTAGCTGGTTGTGTTCTCTTATCTTGTATGCCAGGGATTTTAGCACATGTATTAGAGCAGACTGACCTTCGTATTCCCACTCTGACTATACAAGGGATTAAGTAATAATGAAATAAATGTACCAAAATAAGTGCCATTATTCAACAAATTAAATCCAAACTATCAAATTGCAGCATTAATTCTAAACTGATTTAAATCTAATTTGTGGCTGAGGAGAAATGTTAATACGCCCCAGTGCTGATAATTTGGCATATGGAAGCCTAAAGTCTGCATCCAAGAATTTTTCATCTAACGTTTCCCTTGAAGAAGCAACAGTATAATCAACACGTTATTCCCTTTATCTTGTCTTCCTTTTTTTTTAACATCTAAGAAGTTGCATTTAGCATCGTTTGACGTCTTCTGAACAGATCAATGCAATGATATCATTGCCCACCATGAAATAAATGACACTACAAATACTCTTTGGAAACAGAACAGTTGTACTATAAATTGCCATCCTCATGATTGCCTGAGCATGCCATGTTGCCATAACATCCACATTGTAGCACATCTTACTTCTGAAGTGCTTGATTAAAATTATACATCATATGCATAACATGTGACACTTAGCATCTTGAAGTCTGAACCTTGCATAGTTATATATATCTTTTTGTATATCTTTTTGCTTAAAAAGATGGCTTTTTTTTTTAAAGCTGTATTAATCCCTTAAATGCAGTTTTCCATGCATTACCGGTACTTACAAGTAGCTATTTTAGGGCTATTGACATTAAAATGTCATTGTGATGATATCCCCTCTACTGAGCCAATGTCCTCAATCTGCATTGTGGACTTCATATATCAGCAAGTCATTGCTTTTTCTCTTATGAAGAGAGAAAAAAAAAATTGTTTTTATATAAATCATGCCTGGTCTGGCATTGACAGGTATTATACTACATGTCAAAATCACTTTTTTTCTTATCCAACACCAAAAGTGACAGTTGTAATCCACATCCTTTGTTTTCTTTTTGTTTTTACAGCTAACGCTTAATATTTAAGGGAAACTTGCTAAGACAGGAATATGAAGGCTGCTCCAACTGAAATATGTAGTTGTTTGGCTGTTGTACTGATGCTTTGGCTTTATTGCATCAGTGTGTTTCATATATCATATTTTTTGCACCATAAGACGCACTTTTTCACCCCCAAAATTTAGGGGGAAAAGTGCCTGCGTCTTATGGTCCGAATGCGCGATCACCTTGGCTGCCCGCCAGCTCTCCCGGCACAGAGATTAGCTGGGGAAGCTGGAGGAGCTGTCAGATGTGAGATGCCGGCTAATGCCGGCTCTCCCATCTGAACTGTGTAATTGCCTATGCCAGCCCTGAACTGGCATAGGCAATGAAGAGAGAGCTATAGATACATTTTCATCTACAGCTCTCCTGTCCGTGGGAACAGCAATCAATCTGCTGCCCCACAGACACAGAATCAGTAACATCGGGACAGGAGAGGAAAAGACAGCCCAGCCCCCCCCCCTCCCCCTTCCTCCTGTAGATCAGTGTAAAGTATGACGTTCTGCTGAGAGTGTACTGCTGTTAGTGACACCCTCTGGCTGAATTTAATGTTGCATCCATTAAATTCATTACATTAACCCAATTGATGTGAAAACTTATTAACTCTTTAGAAATGAAAAAATATAGTTGCACCCAGTGTGATAAGGGAAGGGAAACCACTTTCCCTATATCACCAATTGGAGGGATTTTCACGGCAAAAATGTATGATTTAGAAAAGAATCAATTGTACAAACAAAATCGCATATTATAATCGTATAATTCTAATGGATTTAGAATTATACGATTATAATATGCGATTGTGTTTGTACAATTGATTCTTTTCTAAATCATACATTTTTGCCGTGAAAATCCCTCCAATTGGTGATATAGGGAAAGTGGTTTCCCTTCCCTTATCACACTGGGTGCAACTATATTTTTTCATTTCTATTTATACTTGGGATGTTGGCAAACTTAATTTTCCTAACGGGGCTTCTCTTACTTATTAACTCTTTATTTTCTGTTTTTCCTTCCCTAAAAACTGAGTGCATCTTATGGTCCGAAAAATATTGTATATAACAAAGCTAGACAACATTCTTTTCCAGATGATAGTCACCCATTGCTGTAACTAAAGAGCCACCATCAGGCCTTAAAACAAATTAAATCAAATCCCCACTAGAGATGAAGAAGTAGACTCTACTCTATGGATATGCGAGGACAGTCCAAAAGTACTGAATGTTAGGGGTTATGAGGAGAAAAGAAACTGCCTCTAGGTGAGGTGAGTATATTACATCTTCTACCGTGTTTCCCCGAAAAGTGTCTTATACAAACTTTTGCTCCCAAAGATGCCATATGTCTTATTTTCAGGGGATGTCTTTTTTTTCCATGAAGAAGAATATAGCACTGGGGTATCAGGGTGGGGGGATCAGAGGGGGCAATCAAAATGGCACAGGAGACTCAGAGGGAGCTATTACCATTTTAGTAACCCCTTCTGATCCCCCTGCGCCATTTTGATTGCCCCACACTGACGTCACATCTGTGAGCCACAGGGGCTTATGGGAGAGAATTCCCAGAAACCCTTGCAGCTTGTTACGTCTTGCCTAGGTAAGATGTAACACAATGGGAGGGTCTGTCTCTCAAAAAAGACACCCCTCCAGCTGTAAGAATTAGTTTTGGGTTTTTTTTAGTCGGGCACCTCGGCTGAGCTGCAGCTGATACTACAGAGTGACCTAACAGGTGGTAGGTCCGCTTTAACAGAATGTCTTTATGTTCTGCAATCAAGCAACTTTCTATAATATGGCAAAACTAATGTCACCCATCCTTTGAAATTGTTTCACCCAGTGAGATCACAGTTCCCACACTGGGCTAATGATGCTGCTGGAGGTTGGTTTGTACTGCTAAATTGCCATCCTCTCTAAATCCATGTTACTATTCAGTTTACTCTTCTATATCGGTCAGTATTATGAAAATTCTATGGAGAAATGTCTTCCAAGAGGCATAGAACCCACAGAATATATTTGCTGGTTTTTTTTATGCTCCTGCTCTTACTGTCTAATATACAACTTTGCCATTCAGCTTACTGACGCAAGCAGAGTCTGATCAATGCAAGACATGTATAATTAATCCATTCAACATCATCTAGACGAGTATCATCTATTTGTGCTAAATGCAGAACTGCTTCTTTTAAAGTGTGCATGCATAACACTCACCTCAACCCGGTTGTTATAATCTTATTTGGGATATTTCGAAATATGTTGCACAATTTTGTAGAGAAAAGTTTTTGAAGACCAAGATTTAGCCCTATACATCCCACTCCAGAATATAATGCAAACTATACTGTCCTCTCATTTTCCTAAAAAATCTCTGCTAATTTTTTTAGCCATCAACCATTAGAGTGTAATTCAAATGCTACCAAACAAACTTTCCAATAATAACGACATAGGTTATAGGTTTTAAGGAACCAAAAATGGCCATTTGTTGAAAATGTAGAATTAGGTGGTCATATTTACTGAAATCAAAAGCTATTTCAGTCAAAACCATCTTAACAGGGACAGTTACATATTAACATAGGACCATTTATTTGATAGCAGCTTTGCAATTCTTGCATCAATTGAACTTGGGAGTTCATGGAGAGTTTCTGTTTCTGTGAATTTCTTTCCAGAGCTTTTCCAAAGCTGTGGTTTGGATGTAAAAAGCCTCCCACCCTCATAGAGGGCTTGAGGATTTTGCAAAGGTTCTAAATCGGACTATGGTCAGGGGTGAATGGGGACCACAGAATGAGCTTTTCTACTTTAATGCTGATAGCAGCAAATGATACAGAGGTAACTCTTGTACCATGAAATAGTGCATTGTCATGTATAAAGATGTTTTAGTTTGTTATGGAGAGCACAGTTTTTTTTTGTACCATGGAAGAAAGTCAGTCAGAAACTCCACTGTTCTGAGGTCATATTCACAATTTAAGTGACTCTAAAGAAGCTGATCAACTTGCCTCATGATTCTGGTCAAAAGCAAGTCTTGTTGGAACATGGTGGTTGTCCACAACCATCCACCTCTCCATCCATCTGGACTTTGCAGGGTTGCATTGCCTTTATGTAGTTCTGGGCACAGTGCAGAAAGCACTGATTAGGAGTAGAGGAATAGAAGGTTTAATAAAAGTTAATAATATTTGGAAATTGGGAAAGTGATATAAGTGACATCGTTGAAGAGGGTTTTTTTGTTATGCTACAAAATAGTTGTTTTTTTCTTTGACCTTTGTGTAAAGAGAGGTCATCCATGATGAAGTATTTTTTGCACTATAAGATGCACCCCATAGGTTTGAAAAAAAAATATAAAAAGAGAGAGACAGCTATACACATATAAAGTGAATATACAGCATTTTCCAGGACAGTAGGCAGGTCTGGTCCTTGCAGTATTCACTGCAGCATTCCTCCAGCCAAGCCAGGTGGCAGAGCTTTGTTCCAGCAGAGTGTGCAGGGCTGAAACTCTAACATGTGTTTATACCCTAACAGTACCCATTCTCTGAACCCACTGACCAACTTATGGAGAAACACATTTTACAATCTGGTACTAACAATGTACCTATAAGAACCTATTTACTTATGGGAGGTGAGACAAGTCTGTATTACATATTTTTTTATTTCAATGCAGAATGTTAATGTAAATACACAATATATACTAAATAGCCTCAATTCACCTAGCTGGTCAGTCTGTGTGTTCAGAGAATGGATACTGCAAATGCTTATATTTACCTTATGGCAGTGGCCTTTTGACTTGTAATGGAACAAATTCCAGTCTTCTTGGATGCAGCTATTGCTCCCAGAATATTTGGGACTAAAAAATAGAAAAAATGTTTACATATTCAGACCCACATACATTTCCCCATTGATTTTAATGGGGAAAAGGTGCGTTGTATTGTTTGAAAAAATATGGAATATACCTTCTCACTATTAATGGAATTTAAATCACTGACTAAATGTACTTGTTTGTCACTTTTAAAATGTGTTTATACTTTATATTATGTTATAACCTAATAAGTATTGAGATATCTTGTTTTTCTTCCTGACTTTGCTAGAGAAAAGTTTTTTTTCCATCTGAATCGCACATAAAAGGGATCAAGCTTTTATTGGACATGTTATTAAATTTAAGTCAACCATTCAATTAGCTGATGGGTTTTCTATGTATCTGGATGGATTTGTATCCCATAGTAATATGGAGGATGTGCACAGGGCTTAGAAAAGACTGTGAACACACATCAGGAAAACAAAGAAGCATTGTGTGTACACATATCGCATGTATTTTCCTATTGAGAGAAGACCACAAAACATTTACTCAGCTGACAATTATCAAGCCTATATATGGCGATTTAAAGCTCATGTTTTAATTATTCTATTAATGGGAGCCTCGTAATATAACAATGAGATGATACTTCTACAGTACTGTAACTGATAACAGATTTATGACTAGGTAAAAGCACACCTGTCCATGAAGGCTGACATGCTTCGTATAGTTATTTCCAGTATATTCTCTGTCCCTCCATGCAACTACGATGACATTTGGATATTACTCAATCTTGACATCCCTATGTTGTACCAATAGGTGGCTCAATACTTAATGACCATGTGTCAGAGATGTCACAGTAGAGGAGGTAGAAAAAGGTATATGCTCCCCATAGCAGGGATTTTTTTTTGCAGTAACATAGACATAAAATGAACATCAGTTCATGGCAGTGGTGAGGTCTTCATTAACAGAAAAGGATCACTTTATTAAGACAGATTCAAATTCTTACAAATGCCTTTTTTCATGAAAGATGAAATACATTTGAGTCAGTTTTAGCTAGTTATCATAAACATAGAATCTGTCTACCAGACTGAAAACTATTTACTGGACGTTAGAAAGAGATAGAAAGGAGGACTCTATTACACATGGCGTAGGATTAGTGCCACACCCCTAGTTACGTATGGATTAAATACTGAGCAACCAGTGTGGGTTCCAAACTAACCCTCCACAATCCGGAGTGCAGTAAGGGAAATGGGGCTTTTCAAGCACTGGATCATAAATTTAAAAACAATAATTTACTGGACGTTGTTAACAAGTTTGTACACTTCTAAGTCTTCATTGTTGCTTCATGTGACAGTATGAGGAGGATCAAAAGCAAATTTCTTGCAATATCTGTGTTATCCTTATTACTGTGTCAGAAAACTTTAATTAAACAAACATAATGGCGTGTACTGAAGCTTTACTGTGTATCTCTCTAACTGTAATGGCATATAAAATAATTATAAAGAGGCTTGTCTGCCATGATTGTAGAACAGTATGACAATGAAGAGACAACTCATCTCATAAAATGTCTTTGTTCATTTATTTGAGCTGCTACAGAAGAAAGTATACATGTTAATGGATATTTGAATGATGTGAATACGGGACAATTTACTTTTCAGATATTAAGTAATGGTATCGGCCGGGAATTTACCAAAATGTCGGACCTTGGTTGATACGACCAAGTAAAAGCACCCGATTTGCGGCCGAGCCACCGACAATCGGCAGATGATTGTCAGGAATAAGCATAGTGGTTGACCTTCAGGGTTCAGGAATCAGCCCATGATAAGAGGCGGCTTTGTAGTGACCCAAGAAGGGGTCACATAACTGTATTATATGCACTGTGTAATATATGCTGTATATTGTGTGTGTATCCCTGTAAGGGTTACACCTGTTGTTGGCAAAGTGCTGGGAGTCATGGCTGGGTGTGTACTTCATTTCTGCCCTCCGAAATGTATCTAATGTAATCCTGCCTAGTAACAGGCCTTAAGCCAGCCCCTGTCTGAAGGCATAAATAGGCAGCCCTCAGAATGTTCTGGGCTTCTTTTGTTGATTCTCCCTGGAGTGCCACAGCATTGAACCCAGCAAGAGCGAACCCCTGCACCCAGCCTAAGGATTCCAGCATTTTGGTGGCAGCACAGTAACTATCTTCCCTATGACTGAACCCCTTCTCCACCCTCGGGAGTCAGAGCAGCAGTAAATAATCCTCAATAAAAACTGTAAATAGCACCCTATCAACGTGCGTGGACCTTGGCTTATTGGCTTGAAGGTGAAGAAGGTGTTCGGTGGCCAGACAAGAGGACATCCCCCTTAAAGAACCTGGTGTCGTGAGTTGTTTCACATACAGCACTCGCACGACACTACAGCTTATGTTGCTCAAAACTGTTATTCTATATGAGGCCCAATAGGATCTCACTATGCATACAGCAAAACCTGACAGTAAACAGTGTACATCAAGGAACGTTGGAGCAGGGTAACCCGCTTCACTCTAGGGAAATCCTCACGTTTCACAACACAATTCCTAAATGGTGCCAAGGGAAGTATGGCCAGCAATGGCAGGTACATGCTTGTCCAGAGGGTATGTACAGGTATTGGCAGGCTCCATGTGCTCTGGGCTACATGCCACCCCACTGGAAACCTGGCACAGGTCGGAAGTTAGTGAACTGGCTGCTCTTTAAAATTATTTTGCTGCCCACACACTGGACTAGATTGTGGTGGCATGCCTAGTTACTCCTACCCCATCAAACCCTCACAGAGCAAATTCTGTCCTCACAGAGCAACTTCCTGGGGGCAGAACCCTCCCTTATATGCCTGGTGCCCCAGGGGATCTTGGTCAAGCAGCTTAAAGGGGACACTACCGGAAATATGCGAATGCATGTCCCTAGACTGTAACAAGACTTTGAGCTCTAAATTATGACCAAAAGCTTGCATACATTTGAGGTTTGCTCCCTCCCCTTCTCGAACCTCTTTATATAATAATATGTAAAGTGAATCTTATTCTTTGGACTGCAAGGGCATAACACAGTTTCACTTCAAACCCTTTTACTTCATAGTCTCCCCAATTAAAAACTCTACTAACTATAATTTTAAAAGATGAACAATGCTCACTTCCAAATTTTTTTGAACACGGGAGTATAGTCATCCTGTTTATCTCCCCCTGACAATCGCCAATTGCCATTAACATCATTATTACATATGCAAACTTAGTCACCTAGTCCTTGTAGCCACAGCCTACAATGATGTTTACATTTGATTTTAATCACCTTGTCAAGGTCCCCAACCGTCAGTTGGTTATCCTAAACAGCTATGTTGCAATCCCTTTACACTCTTATTAGATGGCCCTATAAATGACTGGGACAGATCTGAGCTGGTTAAGATGGTAAACATTCGGGTGGGCCATTTCTTCATAATGTCCATAAATATATAGTTGGGGTGAGTAAGGGTAATCAAATTAATGTCAAGGGATGTACTTTATTAGGAAATATATATTAATGTAATGCTAAAAAGTCAATGGATATTGCAGCCATTATCACTTGGCTGCATCTCAACAGCCTCAACAGCACATCTTCACAGTTAATTGTGTCGTCTCAAAATTCTTTAATATAATTGCAAAGTCATAAACAAGATCTCTTTGCAAGGACTTTTCTGGACCAATAAGGCTTCTAATAGAATTCTGCATACATCAGACCCAAGGTATGGCATCAGAAATCTGAGATTCACCCTATACTTGTCATACACAATAAAGCACCATGAGATACCAGGTACATAAGAATAAAACTGCTGTAGTACAGTGCTTATCACAAAATGCTGTGATGTCACTCATCTGGGCCCACAAATATTCCCCTGCATATGCATGTGATGTCCTCAACCATGAAGAGGTTAATGTATATATAGATTGTGTGTTATCTATACACGCATTCAAGGCAGCATATTGATCTGCTGTCTGGTGGAAGCTGTACATACCAATAAATATGTCCACTTATTGAGTTGTGTAAGACCTGGAACGGTCATGGAGAGTGCAATAATTCCTGGTTGAGCTGACAGATGTGTTACAATTATATTAATGTCTTGAGACTTCCCTCCCGTCACGCACTACTATCTTCTCTTCTCCCCAGTGAAACAAATCTTTAATTTTCAGCCTGAACTGTGATCTGTAAAAATCAGCATAATCCAGCTGCACAAATGTATTTGTAGCTACCATAGCACATTATTTAAGATCTCAATTCTGTTTTGATGTATGTCTGTTTTTTCTGACCATGATACACAGCATCTGGAAAATCTTGTGATATCGTATGAACAGTGTTTGAAGTTTTATGCAAATCAAGTGTTTGAAGTTTTATGTAAATCATAAGAAAGACAATCTCAGATTTTTTCCCCATTTATTCACACCCCTCTGTACAGCAAAACAACCAATTTCAAATCTTTCAGATCATGTTTTGAGAAATGATAACAATTTAGATGTGCAGTTTATTGGTGAAGAGGATCAGTGTCTTACCCATTCATTGCTTAGATATTGTGACAACATATTATACAGTATAATCATATCAACAAGGGCAATATGAATGCCACTAGTACGGTATAGGAAAATAAACGTTTCTTGTCCCCCCCTCCCCAAAAAAAAACACATAGTGACACACAGTGATTCAATAAAACTATAGAGAATAAAATGAGAATAGATCTAGAGTTACAATGGCAGCAAACTATATAAACTACTAAATATCTAAGGTATTCTAATACCTATTGCAATGTACTTTCATTAAACCTTTATTTTTAAATAGGTCTAAGCATCCAAGGGAGCCACCAGGAAGTAGATTTTATTGGTTGGAGCTAACCTGATGCACCTGCTGGAGGATGGTGCTGACATGGAATAGCCATCCCGAGAGTGGCTTACAGTCACTGGTTTTGGTACCTAAAATCTAACCCAGGCCACATTTAAGATTACTGTCATGGGGATTAATTGTATACTTTAGTTTGAAAAGGCTCTACAAAGCAATGTTTAACTAGCCTTGTTTTGTTTAACTGATTTTATTTATCAAAATAAAATATTAATAATAATTAATAATAATAATATATTCACTGATTTACTATAAAGTGCCTTAAACTATTTGTCAAAAGTCTAAATGTTTATATTACAGTGTACAAAGATCCTAGGAGGAGGAAAGTACCATCATAGGATCTGTGATCATGTCTCTTTTCAGGTCATGTGATCAAGCTCTTTTCTAGTGATAAGCAGCAAAGACAAAATTCGAATTTGTGACATTTTGCGAATTATCCTCTAAATAGTCTAAGTAAGTTAAAAAATTTGAGATCTCTTGTCATTTACTTGCAAATATCGGCACTTATACGTGTGAATATTGTGATTGCAGTGTCTTGGCGACATCTAGTGACAGAATGGGAAATAACAGCTGCAGTGTTCTCACCCCATGAGACAACACAAAATAATTATTATTTTGAAAATCATCACTTATACATGCGAATGTTGCAAACCCAATGCATGGTTCTTTTCCCAGAATGTCGAATATTAAGAGATTACGAAGATATATCACTATAATCGAGATCTTTGCAAAAATTCGCGATTTGAATATTCCAACATACTTCACATGTTAACGTTAATGCACAGTAGCTGAATGTGTCAACAAAATTAGAGCATTTTACAGAACACTCAAGTAATGTGAATATACATAATTGTCTATCTTAATTTTTTTTATTTTAGCACCCAAAAAAAATGCAGTTTTTAAGTGTAACCAAGTTTTTAAAAACCCAGCGATTGTGAAACCCGACTTGTGTTCTTATTTTGCACACATATGTGCATATGTGCTCTACATCATTTTCATACTTTATTCGTTTTTCGCTGGAACAGCATATGCCCATTTTCTTTCAATTTCAATACAATCATGTTCAAATTTTTCTGAAATTACCTTGATGTTGCTTGCCAGAGATTAAACACAAACAGACTATTCTCCGCACTATAGGGAAAATAGGACCCTCTTAAGTTTCCTGCGGTAAAATCATAAATTAACCCTCAGGGACCCTTTACAACTGGTTTCTTTTTGGTGCATATTTTGTGTCTATATATTTATAGTTTATGTAACCCTAATGTTGCTTCTTTTGATGAACCATATTTTGTTTCCATTTTATTTTATATGAAGCATGAACATAAATATCTCTGAATGTCCTAATGTTTGTCACTTGAAGCTTAACAATATACACAAAATGAATAAATGTATTTTGAAACTCAAGCAGTGCACATACCTGAACTTGAGCTTGCTTCAACTGGATGAAATCCACCTAAGTTGTCCTATATATGAAGAATTACTTTTGTGTTTCCTTTTGATTACTTGTAGATGTTTTGTTTTTTAATGGAAAAAAGACACAATGGCTGTAGTAACTCTAATCAACCAATGGCACCTAAAAAAACATGTTGCAGCACCCATGCTGGTCTAGGCAGTTCTAGCCAATTCATGCTTTATAAAGTTCTCACTTCATATCTACACTAAAAGCCCCCATACACCTTAGAATCTTACCATACAATTTCTGTACAATCAACTTTTGTTCTACCAAAACCATGTAATATGAGTACCTTTCTAAACCTTCCAATCACTATGTATTCTATCAGGGAGGACCCGGCACTACATAGTTGTTGGGGGCCTTACACAGTTCGATGTTTTCTATAATTCTATGACTTAAAAAATGTTTTAAGTCAATTGTTTGAAAATTATTCTTCATTACCGGATCCACTAAAAGTGTAGGAAATCAAACATATAATCGATCAAGCTGATTATTCACGTATCTGACAGGTTTTCTAGATATTTGCTTTTAAGTACATTGAACAGTGTATGACCACTTTTAATCTTTTCAAATAAAAAATTTAATTACTTAAGGACTGAGTATAAATGTGAAACTCAGGGGCCAAATACTATCATGTGCTTTGAGCCCACAAATAACTGTATATAAAACAGAAAATTTATATATATGCATAGTTGTCCCATTTAGCAGTATGAATGCTTGTCTTAATTATACATTCATACAAAAATTTTTTTTCTGATATTGAATGTTCTATCATATTTTATTTTCATGGGCTGATATGATTAATATTAATGTTTGTATTACAATCGAAATGACAATTGCTTTCATAAAAAGGTTAAATTAAATCTCTGTAGATGTTTTAAAAAGAGTGGATGGAAAAATAATCACTCAATTACACAGAACATGCTTTAAACGTTTAACGGCCTGTCTAATCCATCTTTCCAATCTCACACAGGAAAATCATTTGGAATTGATGATACACATGCTTTGGATTTGATATGGATATGATCAGAGCTTACAAACATTTTACATATTCAAAGTGAAAGGTTGGTTTTATCATGAAGATTTCTATTATAATAAGGATTTATCTAAATCATATTTTATTATAGATGTATGATATAATTGGCCCCATATTGTCAAGGACCCAGTCTGCTTTTTCCGGAGATTTCCTTAATGTACTTCCATGAGCTCCATACAGGGAGTGCAGAATTATTAGGCAAGTGGTATTTTTGAGGAATAATTTTATTATTGAACAACAACCACGTTCTCAATGAACCCAAAAAACTCATTAATATCAAAGCTGAATATTTTTGGAAGTAGTTTTTAGTTTGTTTTTAGTTTTAGCTATTTTAGGGGGATATCTGTGTGTGCAGGTGACTATTACTGTGCATAATTATTAGGCAACTTAACAAAAAACAAATTTATACCCATTTCAATTATTTATTTTTACCAGTGAAACCAATATAACATCTCAACATTCACACATTTACATTCCTGACATTCAAAACCAAAACAAAAACAAATGGGTGACCAATATAGCCACCTTTCTTTGCAAGGACACCCGAAAGCCTGCCATCCACGGATTCTGTCAGTGTTTTGATCTGTTCACCATCAACATTGCGTG
>CM070033.1:93978340-94009049 GCA_036250615.1 Ptychadena robeensis
TTATATACATCAAACAAAATTAAAATTATACTTGAAATAACTTTTTTTTTTACTAAAAAATTTTTTTACATTAAAGTCTATAGTGCGCTTTTGGTACAGAAATCTGTACCTATGCAGTGCGCTAGGGAGGTTAAAGTTTACCTGAACTGAGGAACAGTTTTGAAAGCATAGCCTTTAGCTTAAGCACATTTTCAGAGAAGCATTAACTTTTCTTCTGTCACTGCTAACACCTACAATAAGACTTACAGTGTGTATTGTTTTATTCTTTAAAAAAAAAAGTTATGGTCTAGCAAAGGTTTCTTTCTCATTGTGATTCCTATGTAAGGGTTTGCTGTTTGAGCAGCTTCATGTGCACAGCCACAACCACAGTATGATTAGTAGCTATTAATTTGCCCTTGAGTACTACATTTTGCACTGAAGTACACATCAAGGCTACATGTATCTTCACTGTTTCAATGACTCCAGGTCAAGGTTCAGGTGACTTAATTTTTTGTCTGAATGGAGAATTCCACTTTTTAATGGATAACTCAACTGGTAGGATAACTACTTGAGCTGTAGGGAGGGTAAATGGGCAGACATTTATGCAATGACTTGTTATTTATGCTTTAATTGTCCTCTCCTTTTATCTCTAAAACATTCCCAGTGTTCTGTAGCGTGACTCTTACGTCTGCCACAGATTTATGTACCAGTCATCAGTACTATGCATTTTAAATGCTCCTATCCATCACTAAGCATGTCTTGCTCTATAAATAACATAACAATTACACTTGGCACAAAACAGTTGCAAAGAATGTTACACTGAGATGATTTATTTGACTTGTTCTTTATAGAGTTTATTTTCTAGCTGGGAAAATTAAGTGGGAATTGAAAATAAAGATGAAAAATAATCAGACAATTTTGGTCAACATTGGACCTATAAATTACAATTATATTTATATTGGCTGTAATAAGACTGTAAAATAAGTATTTCCTTTTCTATATCAGCAGAGGAATAAATTGAAAACAAAAACTGTGGGTTTAGTCAACGGGGCAATATACATTGATATAATGAGCTGTGCTAATATATTGAACTTAAATGTAGTACATGTGTTGTACATGCTGACATCTACATATGTTTAACTAGCAAACCTGCCAACTATGGTAATAAGAAGATAGAATGAGATTTACAGTCTCTTAGAAATTGCTAGGAATGGATTGGTGTATATTCTGGCATCCTTAGCATCTCTTTCATTTGGGTGCTGATTTGAATACAATTGACATATGTACAGTCCATCCAATGACTGAACAGGAGAAGCACAATCTTTTACATTACTAAGTAGCAAGGTATTCTAGATTCAGATAGTGAGTGACTCAGACATATGGAGAAAAATGAAAGACAAACAGGGATTCTGGATTTTTTCACTATCCCTTTGCATCTGTCAGAGGCAAGTGTAGTAGAAGCTCAGTGCATGCTTTACAGTATAGTGCACACTCAGATATTTGCATTAAGTATTTCTATTTACATTCTGAATATAAGGGTACTCTAAAACAGGGCATTAACCTAGTAGTCGATTTTAGAAGCGAAGTCAACCACTCCAGTAGTCATCTAGTCGCCTCTCTGTGTGCGTGCCTTCTCTGTGTGTGTGCTCTGACTTGGGCATTAACAACTTTTCTAAAGTCAAGTCACCAGCCACTTAAGTTGTAGTCGAGTTGACTAGTCATGATGACTTCATTACAGATTACAGACACAGTTAAGCAACACAAGTGTACATCAATATACAACTTTTATTATCAGTCAACAAAACAAAACAAAAATAGGCTCATACCTCAAATTTCCTGGAACATTTAAGTACAAAACAGAAAGCGGGTACAGCTTTAACTGGTTCACAAAAGAGCCCATTGTCATTATAAATATAACACATTAACTGGTTTGCATTCTTCTCAAAAAGAGAGTTATTAACCCCCTTCTAGTCCGTTTCAGTCTGGTTTTCTGCACCATTGACTAAAAACGAAACATTTAACTGTCAGGCAGTCCACTGACTTTGTACCAAAAGAGGTACATAGGTTAATTAACTCATAAAGTCAGATATTCCACCATCTATAGAAAAGAATTGCAGAACGCCCACAAAATGGCTGTGTCACCTGTACATTTCCCCAGCCGTGTCCAGTACATTTACAGAATAGAAAAGCCTGCATTCATTAAAGCTTTACCCTAGTATCCCACTAGACCATTACAGTTAGAGTGCACAACAAAGAGTCATTTGACCAGAATCTGTAGCCCAGAACTCTGGCTACATGAATTCATATAAAACAGATAAAATCTATGAACTTCCTGACATACATTAAGTGGTACTCATCCTAATTTTGCCCAATTGATTTGTTCACTGAAGTTGCTAATTAATTTCTGTGTTAAGTCATTGTTTAGACATTGCATATATTTGACAAAAAAAGCGGCTATTTTTAGAGCAATTTACTAGTGGGCTCTGTGATTCTGTATTGCTAAACTATTGTATTCTCTGTGGCAGAACAGAGGAGCTTGCAGTTAATTACATGCTTCATTATTGCTAATGCGTTAGACACAATCTGCACCATCTTTCTCAATAACCAATCACCAATATGCTGACAGCTTGTTTTCTGATCAATTCTACACATAAACATGACCGGGATATTGCTCATATTGAGCAACTGTAATGTCTAAGCTTAAATAACAGGAGAAAGATAAAATAAAAGTAATAAATACTAAACAACTGAGCTAAACAACTGAGCTTGCAGACAGAAATCCAGTGGTTACATTGCACATTAATGACGGAGAAATATGCTGTATAATGTTTAATTGTTCTCCACAGGCAAATCATCTACTGACCATTTCATGCATCACAGTGGCAGTACTCTGCACAACAGTTTATTTATACAGGTATCAGTATAATTTTTCAGCTCTTCCTCACTCCAATACCTGGTCTCTTACCACTTTTTCTGACCACCCAGGCTAACATTATGCACTCAGTGTAGACCTTCACACTGGATTGGTGCTATGTTCTTCACCCAGTGTTCAAATCATTGTCCATGACATTACATTCTCTGCCAGCTCTGCCCTATAGCCCACACTACAATCTGTGTCTTTACCTTCATTTACTACACAATGTTCTCTGACCACACCATAATCTCTGGTAGCCAATATTTTGGATGTCTTCCCCACAGAGCACCTGCTGAGTACAGGAGTGACCAGAGGTGGGGAGGTTGGGCGTCACCTGGGGCACCGATCCCCCTAGGACCACCCCTGCTAGTAGCTCTTCCCCCTATCCACCCAAAATTCTCTGTAGGCACTCCCTTCATTACCTTCTCTGTCCATGCTACATTCTCTGGTGGTTTTCCCTAATTGTCCACAGTACTTTTTGGCAGCTATTCCCCCAGCAAAATCTAAAAGTCCTTTTCTCAGACTCTAATTAAACAGATTTATATTATTTATTATCATATTTCCTTTCGATGGACCAAAAAATCGTTCTGTTTACGTGGATTGAATGGTAATCTGCCAACCTGGTACAATCGACCAAAAGTGATCAATATTGAACAGAAAATCGATTGAAAAGTGATTGGTTGGTAAAGTTTAGTTGATCGTTCAAGTATGTAAGGAAGTAATTGATTTCTATATTTTGTTTTAAATTGTTCACACTGTGGTGGTACATCATGCCATCCCTCCACTCTTCTCACATTAGCTCGCTCCTCAACCATGCTTATCTTCACCTCTGTCACCTACTCCCCACCAAATAAACTGCGGTCCTGCCCTATTCTCTACTCTATAAATAGCTCCCTCTCTTCCCCCAAATACAAAATAAACTTCCATTCTGCCTCTTCTCCCAGTGGTGCACATTTGCTGTCCCACACCACCCCATTGCATATCAGCTTCCACTCTGTTTGCCATTAGATAACACTTCTGATATTACCATCTGCTCTGTGGATTATGGGTATCGTCACAAGTGAGATGGCACACTTAACCATATAATACAAACCAGTGTGTCAAGAATCATTAAAAGGCCCAAAATCTAGCCCAAGTTAACTCATGCATGAATGGGAAAGAATGAGTATTCATCATTTTAATGTTACATATAGGACTATAGAGTAGAAAACAAATTAAAAAGTCCCTTATCTCTGAGTATCATAAATTATGTGTCTATTTCAAAATTTTAGAAGATCTTGCAGGACAGCACAAATAAAAATTGGTTTTGCATTAAATCTTAAATCATATCCTGTTCACGTGAAGAGTGTAATGACGGCAGTATGCAAATTGTTAGAATAATACAAATGTGTTACAATATACATGAGTAGATGAATAAAGAGTTCTCTTTATTATGTTGGTAAAAAGGCATGTTATGAGAAGCAGTGACTTTAATCAAGGAACATTGTGCTGTGTTCATTTAGAAGCTGCAGCTGCTTCTCGGAGGACGTGCCCATGGGAAGTCTTAGTATGAGGCACATGGCAAAGACAGCTTGTTAGGATGTAGCTGTTCACAGCATGGATAAAAATAGAAAAGTGTTTAGAAATGTGGTGAGTTTGCCCGCTGCTCATTCTGTAAGACAGGCAGAGAGTTTGCAAGCTACTATTTCTTTCATCTGGAATAGTGAAGGAGCTTCGTAAACATCAAGCCTACATCAATGGCTGATGATGGTGTGCTCACAGCAGGTATGTTATAAAGTGAAAATGTCGTCTTTAACAACCAGATTCTTCCATTTTTTTATGTCCTGGTGACTGCAAGTGATTCAGCAAATTCACACATTGTATGTGACAGTTGGGTCATGTAAGTTTATCTTTTTGGAGACAAGACATACTTGCAAGTCATAGAGGTTATTTCACACACAGATTTCTCAACAAGTAAAAAATTGCTCGCTTTTCTCCACAGGCAAGAGAACAAGCTTTTCACCATGAATGCACTGAAGTAGAACATCAGCTGAATCATGCTTACTCCCATGAGTGTAAACAAGTAGAGGCCTATTGTTCTCAGAGATTGAATCGTGTATAATCAGGCAGAAGCTGAATTATGGGTAGACTATACAATTTACATAATTTGTACAGTGTTCATTGCATTAATGGCCACACACACATAACGAGTGGCGGGCAGTTTTGGTGCCGACCGATGTGCATACGTGCTTGCGGCCATCTGTTAAAACGGCGGCGGATCGCGGGTGCCCACATAATGTCGCTCCAAAGCTCGGTCAGCCAGAGAACGGACATGTCTGTAAAACTTTGGCCGATGCCATTACCTTGAATGGGGACCGGCTTGCCCGTCCAAACTATGGCCGGCACACAAAGGTATCCGCTGATACTCTGAGTGATGGAGAGCAGCATGATGAGGTCATCACGTTGCTCTCCACAGCTCATCTGTTGGTCGGGACCTTAAGACTGCCCATACATGGGTCGATACCCGCTCGAGTGCTCGATGTCGATTGAAAGGTAAATCGATGCACACTACTTTGCGCTATTGATTCCTGTTCGATACTTGGTGATGTGCAGAATTGTTTTTGCACCAAACATATCATTTGGAATTATGGCCAAAAAGTTCAACCTTGGTTTCATCAGACCTTAACACCCTTTTCCACATGCTTCTGGGAGTCTTCAGATGTGTTTTTGCAAAATGTAGCCTGGCTTGCATGTTAGTAAAGGCTTTCATCTTCCACTATACTATACTGCACATCACCAAAAGAACACTATACCCACAGTGAAGCATGGTGGTGGCAGCATCATGCTTTAGGGCTATTTTTCTTCAGCTAGCACTAGGTAAGATAGAGGGAATTATGAACAGTTCCAAATACCAGTCAATATTGGCACAAAACCTTCAGGCTTCTGCTGAAAAGCTGAACATGAACAGGAATTTCATCTTTCAGCATGACAATGACCAAAATAAACAATGGCTTCACCAGAAGATTCAAGTTTTGGAATGGCCCAGCCAGAGCCCAGACTTGGATTGGATTGAAAATCTGTGGGGTGATCTGAAGAGAGCTGTGCACAGGAGATGCACTCTGCAAAGAAGAGTGGGTGAATCTTGCGAAGTCAAAATGTGCCATGCTGCTAGACTCATACCCAAAAAGACTGAGTGCTGCAATAACTTCAAAAAGTATTAGTTTAAGGGTGTGCACTCTGAGTAGTACAGTTTAGAGGTCACATTAAAAGGTGGAAAAACTTCTGAAATGATTTATCTTTGTCTCATTTTTGTACAGCACTGGAGCCTGACATTTTACCAGGGGTGTGTAGACTGGCTCTGTGATCTACTTCCATTGTCATTGTGACCTCTAGGAAATTGAGATCTGCCTTTTGGGAATGTCTGTCTTAAAGTTAAACTTATTAAGCATTATTACACTTTATCCCTTGTGTATGGTCCTATTCAGTTCACAATTATCATATTGTAACAATATAAGATGCACGGACCATAAGACACACCCCATTATTGAAAAAAAAGTGTCAGACACAGCTATTCACATATAATGCGAGTATACAGCATGTGACAACAAAGCAGGCAGGATTGGTCCATGCAGTATTAACCCTATACTCCACCAGCCAAGCCAAAGGGCCAGTACTAGGAGCTTAGTTCCAGCAGTGTGCAGAGCTAGAACTTTAGCATGTGTCTATACACTAGCAGTATCTAACCTCTGGACCCACTGACCAATTTATGGAGAGAAACATTTTTACAATCTGGCACTAACAACTTACCCATGAGCACCTATTTACACAAGGAAGGAGAGATGAGTTTGTGTCACATGATTTATTTTATTGCAATGCAGAATGTTAATGTAAATACACAACTCATGCTATCAAAATAGCCTCAATTCACCCAGCTGGTTGGCCAGTGTGTTCAGAGAATGGGTACTTCTAATACGAATACAGCTTAAATCTACCTTTAAGTTTGGGTGGATGAAATGGAACAAATTACAGTCTCCTGGAACGCAAAGTGATTGATCCAACACATTTTGTTTACATATATTTGGACAATAAGACGTACAGACACTTTCTTATTGACTTTAATGGGAAATGGGTGCGACTTCTAGTCGGAAAAATACAGTACTTTAATACAGTACTATCTTAGAAATTTTCTCTAGGATATCGGCCTCATTTTAATGGTCTTTTCAACATTGCTTGCTTTTCCTAGGTTTTCAAAAAGCAAATCAACACAGAGGTATCTGCAGGATAAAAAGCAAAGTGTAATGAAAGCGCCATATTTTAGCTTAAAGACGTTCATAATATCCCAGATACATTGATGTATTTAAGCAATCAATGGTGATTTGTTGTTTTTTAATAGCTTATAATAGTTTAGTGGTAAAATCCGTACCCACACCACCATGACGGATTATCTCAATCCCAATCCATTCCACTGGTTCTAAACATCGTTATACATGGAAACAAAAAGCTCTATGCCTTCATTATGCAGCACAGATAAGCACTGCCTGAAGGCCTGCCAAACAATTTAGCTTTAAATAAATATTGTGCTATTTAGGAGGAAGCATAGTAAACCACAATTAGTTTCCATTTGACTGAACTTTTCACCTTTAGACCAAATCTTTTTATTAAACAGTTTTAAATAGATAAAAAGGGCTAATTTCTTTAGTTGCTGCAATTTATGTTTCTTTCATTTTAAAGCGGACCTACCACCAGGAATCTATGTTTTGATGAATGGCACTAGAAGTGCCAATAATAGGGAGGAATGCAGTGAAAAAACCCCAAAAACTTACCTGTAATGAGCAATTTAAGAATAAAATCCGGCAGCTCTTCTCACTTCCTGGTTCATTGTAGGCAGAAATCAGGCAGGACATCATCTGCTTTGAAAATTCCCATAGAAGATCACTGAACGCCCCCCAGTGGCCACCGGCAATATTGCACCCCCCCGTTTCATGTGTTGCCTTCAGCGAACCAGGAAGTGAGGGGAGCTGTGTGGTAATCTTGTTTAATTGCTCATTACAGGAAAGTTTTTGAGTTATTTTTTACTGCATTCCTCCCTATTATTGGCACTTCTAATGCCATTCATAAAAACATAAATTTCTGGTGGTAGGTCCACTTTAATTTCCCTAATTTCTCTTTCTCTTTTCCGATTTTGGATTGTATAAATACACAGGGACAAAGGTATAATTTTAACATATGTAAACTAAGTGCCTTAAATTTTGTACCTCTTACATGATTTGGTGACACCCAATTAACTGATGCTGTTGCGGTCACACATTAAAATAACCGCTGCTGTAGGTAAAACCTGTTTATTTTGTGTGATTGTAGATGAAAGTAGATCATCGTTCCTTGAGAAACTATAGAAGGGAATGTACAGGAGTTACATTTTATCTTCAAGCCATTATAGAAGCCTGAAAAATCAATGCATCTACTTTGGAGAATGGCAAGTTGTAATGTATTCATTTTCTTTATCTTTAGCTAGCCATTAGCCTTACTACTGGTGAAGGGACATGCCCCATCTATTAACCTAAACCCTTGTTAAATCCAAAGGGAAAGTTCTGGACATAAAACATGTCATGATTTTAGTCATGTATGTGGAAGAGATGCAGCCAAGTCTGATGCAGCATGATTTACCATATTTTTAGGACTACAACACTCACTTTTTAACCATTATAATCAATGGGAAAGTGTCACTACGTCTTATGGTCCACATTTTTTGGGGTTTTATTCCCTAATTTTCTCTTGAAAACTTTGGGTTCGCCTTATAGCTGAAAAATATGGTATACCTGTTAACCTCCCTAGTGCACTGCTGAGGTCCAGATTTCTGTACCAAAAGCGCACCATAGACTATAATGGAATTTTTTAATTTTGTCGGCCTGTAACTTCCCAAAATATGTCCGTACAAGGATCTAATAGGCATCCTGATTATAATAATGTTTGAAACACACAATTATGTAAAAGAAATTACATTTAATAAAAAGGTATCATTTGAATGTTAAAATCTCTTAAATACTTATTTGGTATGAAAAATTTCAAAACCTTATGTATTCATATTTATGTTTTGTTTATAATAACTAACTAATAATTATTATTGCAATTGGAAATGTTTTGCTTTTTTTACTTTGTATGAACACACCAGGGGAGAACGGGTTAACTTCAAAGAGCACAGCTGGAAATCCCACTGAAAGTCTTCTGCATAGAATACTGTTTCTCATGCCATTACGTCACTCGGAGGGGGGGGGGGGATTGGGCATTGGGAGAGGATCGGAGCCACTGGGACAGCACAGAATGGTGAGTATGCGCTGCCGGGGCTCTGATCTTCGCTGGATGGCTCCATTCGTCCAGTGCAATACTAACAGGACAGCGCTGGGCGAGATGGAGCTGTCAGAAGCTCTAGGGGGGGTTAACCCACTGCAATGCTTTATTTGATAAAATGGTCTTATACATAACCGGTCTACATTTTCACATAAACTCCTTAATTGCGGAAACACAAGTACACATCTTGGCTTTTGAAAATACAGTTTATTGGTTTTACAACATTTTTCATATTACTTTGAAAATTGGACCTTACAACACGCACAGGTGACATCCTCAGCCAGGCTAGTTCGCACTGAGCATTGGCACGAAATGTACATTTGCAGAAGAAGGTGTCAAGCAGCAGTTGAGTATTACAAGTACAAGGGGCATACAAGTGGCACAAAGAATGATATGGCTGTTTCAATATCTACTAGAGATTAAGTATGCAGACACAATGACACAAAATATAAAACTACTCTAACATGTAATATTCTGGTCATGAAATGCTCTTGGCTCAGTGCATTGCAAGCCAATAAAGGTTCTGTCCATACACAATTCTTATACTACATGACTACTCCAGTTTATTCAGGCTAACATATTGGCAAAAACAACTACATGATGCAGGATAGTATACAGAAACATGAGCTCAATTAAAGTGATGAATACATCATATTAACAAAGCTCTACATCATGTATAAATGATTATAGCTGCTGGTCTGTATATACTCTCACGTAGCTCACCCCTTTGAGGGGTGTCTAGCTTGTGAAGCCATAGACAGCCCTGGTGAAACCATAGAAATATAACAATGGGTTTCTCTAATCCTGGTCGCTGATTGAGGCTCTGACGGCAAAGCTTCCTAGAGCTGGAATGAGTAATCCAATACATTGTAAGAGAAGGAGGGTAATGAGACATTTTACATGGGAAATATCTAATGTACATGTATAAGAGGTTAGCCACTAGGTTGGTGCTTCAGTTCTTCAAAATGGAGTCATAGACTTGGTACACATAGTTACACACCTCTGGAGCACGACACTTCAGAGAAAGCTGGAAAACATGAGAACATAAAGTTACTGAAATATACAAAACAAAGTTGGCGGGGACATGTGGTTAATAGCTGTGTGAATGGAACTGGCATTAAACCTCAATGTACTTTGTTTTACATCCAAAAATAAGAATGTTTTATTATTAGAACAAGATTCACTTTTCCTGTTGCATTCTCCTCTTCATACCCACTTGTGTAAGGGGTATGTAGGGCCCCATAATATGACAATGACAAGAAAAGTACTGTGCTCGACAGCAGATAGACATGAGTGAGCCAGAAAAAATGGCAAAACCTTGCACTGCACTGATATCGAAGGATTTACTAAAATGCACCGGACTATTTCAGATAAAAGATAACAGGACAATGCCCCACCACCAAGTCTAAAGATGGCCATACACGTTTCCTTTGATCAACCTGTACGATATACATATCAGTTGTGAAATTGATGCAAAACAGTTTTATTTCCAGTTATGATGCATGCTCCAAATTAGACGATCATATTTGGTATTCAGTTGAACAGAAAAATCTACTTCTGTTTGGCCACCTTAAGGACTGGGGGAAGCATTTGGCAAGGTCAGTTGCACACCAATTCATCTGGTTTGCTGCCTGTAAAATTGGCATTTTGCTGAAAACTGACCAAAGCTTTTCCCATTGATACCCACTAAGAAGATTATTACTTTATACCTGAAACAAAAAATGTGGGGGTGTTGAGAAAGGTAGCACTCTAGAGAGTAAAACTAGCTGTTATTCAATCAAACTGGATTTTGTGTTGCATGTGCCCCATGCACTTACTGTGTAATTTGGGTTGCCAGGCTGTATCCTGAGCTCTGCCAAAATCCAGATGCCATTGGTGAGTTTTAGAGACTGATACAGCATGTCCTGTCCTTCCACATTCCGCTTGGCAATAGTGTAAACATTGTTATTCTGAAGCTTACTAGAAACAGCATCTAAAAAGAAAAATGAAGGTAGATCGTCAAAGTGCTTTCCAAATGCACTTACAATATATAAACACTAGACCTGAATAAAACACAAACAAGTTACATAAAACATGTACGGTAATTTAGGCTAGATTTACACTGTCGCTTCATGACTAACAGCAGCCGCCCGGGTAATGACCGGGCGCTTCTGTAGCAGCCCAGGAATCTACCTGTCTCGAGCGCCTGCAAACTTATGCATACACTCATGGGTCGTTTTGATAAAGACCCTATGACAGATCTATTGGGTGAAAGCTCGAAAACCAACCGGTAGACGCCTAATGTTGTGTCCACCAGGCAGTTGCGATAAATGCTTGTTTATTGGGCGGTTAAAAATCAACCGTGTAAAAGAGCCCTTAAACCCATTCCTTGTAAATTACTGTGCATAATCTAACTTCATGAAAATTCTAATCACAACTAGGAGCAGTTATGCAAATAGTAAGAAAAATCATATCAGTAGGAATTGTTGTACAGAAAAAGAGACAACAGCAATATACAAAGTAGACCGTATTCTTTGGTATGT
This sequence comes from Ptychadena robeensis, assembly GCA_036250615.1. NCBI lineage: Eukaryota > Metazoa > Chordata > Amphibia > Anura > Ptychadenidae > Ptychadena > Ptychadena robeensis. The sequence goes on from CM070033.1 coordinate 93,990,080, forward strand.
ATGATGCGAAAAACTTTGATTGCATATAATATTAAAACTGTAAAATATAATTTCATATCTCTTCAAAAGTGCACTTGGTACACAGCAGGTTTCTGAAGATAAAACCATGGCATGGAAGATTGACACCCCATTTACATTATTTGCAGTATGTTAATAAGTACCGTATATACTCAAATATAAGCCATATTTAATTTGGCTTTTATTCGGGTCAAAAACTTAAAATCACAGCATTTTGTAGGTGGACTTTATGAGTGAATTGCAAAGTCCCCAAACATGCTATCATCACCAACTTTGCTGGAGATGTAGAGAAGGGTTGTGGGAACATTTGGAAAAAATAAAATGCTCTAGCATATGTAGTTTTTGCATAAATTAGGTTCAAAGTCAAGTCAAATTTGAACTTTTTTGTGCAAAAACTTGATGTGCTAGAGCAATACTTTTTTTTATTTTTAATGTTCCCACATCCCTTCTCTACATCTCCAGCACTTCTAGTGATGATATCATGTTCAGGGGCTTTGTAATTAACTTACAAGTCTACGGAATTAAATAATTACATCTCCCAACAAAAGCACATTTGCGGTGTGGTTTTGAGCCTTGTCGTCCATCTGTCGGCCAAAAAAATCTTGACGTGTAAACCCACCTTTATACTCCAGTCATTCAGTTTTTCCAGATTTTCTTTCTAAAATTGGGTACCTCTGCTTATGTTCGGGTCGGCTTATATTCGAGTATATACGGTGACCAAATATGGTTACAGCAGGCATGCTGGATAGTTCAGAACTTTACAACTTTATGGGGTGCTAGGATCCGGTTTACCCATTATTTTAAAGTAAGCAGTGTCAGTCACCATAACTCTGTTCTGTGCATTTTAAATATTGTGCAGTATATGTGATATATACTTTTAAAGCTTACCACATGAAACACATTTTATGACCTGCACAGCTCTTGTTCTGGACTCTGATATAACAGGGAGGAGAAAAGTCAGTTTCAGAGGGCTCCTCACACTACATTCTCTGCTGGCAAACCTGTCCTGCCTTTCAGGCTTGCGTGTGCTTCATGTGTGACACATTACAATAACCCATAACACACGGCTCCCTCCCCCACACACTACTATGGGAAGCACCAACGGAGAATTGGTACACAACTAAGCATGTATAGGGTGAATAAGCCCTGATGGCTTACAGCTAATCTATTTTATTACAAGGCGGGTGGGATGACAAGTCATAAGACAAAATCATGCCTTTCGTTTTCAACTTTGACGATTTTTTATTTTAAAGCTTGTTGATAAATAGAATTAAAGTTAGGGAACCCTATTCATGTTTAGACAGCAGTACAGAATGTATCCAATCTTCTTTCCTAAATCCTCATCTAATCTAATGGGCACAACTACTATCCATCGCATTTAACATTCTCCACTATCCACAGAAACTATATTTCAAGACCTAGTTTTAGCTGATTTTCTAGTGCTTTTAGTAACAATGAAATGGCCTATCAATTACCGAATTTATCAATAGAATACATTATTAAGAATAAATAGCAGAGAAGTCTGAATGAACATTATGGTACTTTGTGTATTCTAATGTGGACCTGTAAAAGCTAGGTATAAATTAAAGCGGACCTACCACCAGGAATCTATGTTTTCATGAATGGCACTAGAAGTGCCAATAATAGGGAAGAATGCAGTGAAAAAAAACCAAAACTTACCTGTAATGATCAATTTAAGAAGATAATTCAGCAGCTCTTCTCACTTCCTGGTTCATTGTAGGCAGAAATAGGCAGCACGTCACAGGAAGCAGTGATCTGCAGTGGCCACCCACGATTTTGCACCCCCATGTGTTTCATGTGTTGCCTTCAGCGAACCAGGAAGTGAAGGGATTTGTGTGGTAATCTTGTTAAAATGGTCATTACAGGAAGGTTTTTAAGTTTTTTTACTGCATTTTTCCCTATTATTGGCACTTCTAGTGCTATTCATAAAAACATAGATTTCTGGTGGTAGGTCCACTTTAACATTAAAACTCTTTAAATGACATGTAACACCAGGAATTTATGCGTGAGAAAGCTCAGGGGATTTGTAAATAAAAGATCCCTAACTAAGATTTATAATTGAGTAATAATAAAGACACATCTTCAATTTTTAATGCAAGCTTAATTTCTCATTTCTGTATTAAAAGTTTGGATCCCTATCCCAACACACCAACGATTTTAAATGCATTCAGTGTATTGTACACATACTAACCCTCTTCAGTTGGTTTTATTTAATGTAAGAAATAAATTAAAGGCACAATAACGCACTTCATGCTTTAATTAATTGCATATGAAGAATTTCATGGTTTTGAGAGAGAGCGAGAGAGATCTACGTAAAGCATATACAATTTGTAGAGTGGAAATGCAATTACATAAAAGCAAAGCACCATGTGGATGTATAATAGAATGTGTCATCACATATACATGTCCGCTTTTGCAGGGAAGGTGTCGCTTCCAAGGATAAATGGCCAAGCCATGTCATATCCCTGCTGCAGGCCAACCCATGTCAGTAACAGATTTGTCAGCTCTGCATTGCTGAACACTGCATTGCTGTGGATGTCTTTCTTCTCCAGACACTCACAAATACAGCAAAAAGAAATCCATGGGTTAATAACTCTTTCAGATGTAACGCCAGCAGATTGTCACATGACCTGCGCTATTTTTAGCAGCCATCCCCTCTCTTGTGTACTCGCTCTCTCCCTTTGCTAGAGCAGAGCCACTGAACTGGAATCAGCTGTGATTCTTTCTCAAATGCTCACAACTCTTCATCTTATTACAGGGAAGAGGGCGAGAAATAGACTGCGTACAGGTACACATGTGCAAACGCCACAAGGACACCACTGACAGCGCAGAAAGGTATTCCAATACAATCACAACTGCTCAATGGAGGAAGGAAAACAGGATGTTATGTGACAAGTGACAAGTCGTACAGGAAATAAATCTTTACAGTCAGCATCACATGAACTTTTTAGATCTAGTATCTACAAAAAGAGTCATCATCATCATGTTTCAGCATCCTGTTAATATCAGATCTGTGGAAATTTTAGATAGAGCATTCGCTTTAATAAAAGAACTGCAGGACCATTGCTTACTGGCCTTAAAAAAAAATACAAAAACAAAAAAAGAGCTGTACACTCCTTCTGGGTCAATAATATAACATACTCAAGATACAAATAATATATATAGGTATAAAAGGTATAAAGTAAACACAGTCGCATAATATGACATTTAGAAATAGAAAACAACTGTGATCATAAATCTCTCTTGCAATTTCTGTATTCCCACAACAATCCAGAATCAGAAGAGAAATAAAGAAATAATATGTTATTGTGACGACTGTCCAAAAAAAGAGCTTTCCTTAGATTTCTTGGTTGACGCGAGACAGAAGGGAAATCTGTCCCTATAACCACATGGGGTTTAAAGACTACTTCACATAAAGTTTGAGGTGCTTTTAAACATTTCTTATTTACGAATTTAAAACAGAAAGCTTAAGGAATGAAATAGCAGTTTAAGGTGCCCAACATATTGCTGGGACTTTGCTAAGAGAATATGGTAATCTTGCACTATAGCAGGGCACTCATCAACATCAAACTGAATTTTCAGCATCTTATCTTAGAGGATTTATTAGGTATCATTATGTTGTCCCTACTGAATTGTACAGAACTAATTGTCTATCAATAAAAGCTTAATGACAGTAGTAGAGGTATAACCTCAGCAATATTATGCTACCCACTATCTATTCAATCAAAGGGTTATGAGACATTAGGCTAGACCAGGGGAAGGCAAAGTGCAGCTCGGGAGCCATACTCTAAGTGGCTCATTAGCACCTTCGGTCTGGCTCAGTGGAGTAGGGGGACCTGTTCTTCCTGCTACCTGTTATTTTTTTCATTCATGTCCAGGCAACCCCCCACCAACAGCAAAACCCCCACGCTACCACCATCTCCCACCAGCAGTGTAGAGTTTGGGACTATTTTGTCCTTCAGCCTTACCAGTGCATTAATCTCTGGTCCCAACAATTAATTGTTAGTGCAGGCCTCCCCTCCTCTGGTTGCAAGTGAAGAGGGACATGTCCTGAAGAGCAGTAGAGATCTGTGAGGGACATAGCATACAATGAGAGGAGGTCTTTGGCTGCCTATAAGGGCTTGTCCGCACTTTGACGGCTGGCTGCGTCGTCTTGCCACTAGTGCACGAGCGGGCGCAGTTTCCTTTTCGTCATGCAGAGTCAATGCAGCCGCCCCCAATCGTGTCCATATAGCAGTGGTTCCCAAACTTTCCTTACAGGGCTCCCCTTTTCTATTTAGGAACATTATGGGTCCCCCCCCCCTATTCAAACACATGTTAAGAATGAGGGCCGGCGGCCCCTGAAATACCTTTGCGCCCACCAGTTTGGGAACCACTGCCATAGAGAATGAATGGATGCGGTAAAAAAATTGCATCCACACATGATTTTTGTTGGAACCCACGTTTCAGACGGCGGCCACCTGCATATATGGGGACAGGGGTAATGGAAGCGGCTGCCCATGGCGTGGTTAAAAGTGGGGATGAGCCCTTAGGGGGGGCCTTGTGACTACCTGTAAGGGGGGCTCTGCGGCTACCTACGGGGGCTTTTTGCCTAAACTTAAGGGGGGGGGGGGCATCTGGCTACCTACAGGGGGCTTTTTGCCTAAACTTAAGGGGGGGGCATCTGGCTACCTACAGGGGGCTTTTTGCCTAACCTTAAGGGGGGGGGGGCATCTGGCTACCTACAAGGGGGTGCTATGTCTACCTAGATGAGGGGTTTTGTGGCTACAAATAAGTGGGGGCTCTCAGTCTACCATTAAAGGGGGGGCTCTATGACAATAAAAACAACAACATGTGAAAAGTTCCGGAAAACATGGTATAATTGGACGGACTTTCAGTCCACCCCCGAGTGCGCTCAGTTGCTAGGGCAGGGATAGCAAATTAATGTCGCCCTCTTTTGCCCTCAAAATGGGGCCAGGGGGCCAGCTGGCTCCCCCTATTCCCCTTCCTCCTCCCCTTTGCTTATCTTTTCTGCCCTTTCGTCTCTGTTGCTATCGGTTCTTTGTTGCCTTTTTTTATTTGTTGTGTTGGTCCGGTGGACCGGAGTTCGGCCACGCAGGCATGCGGACGACGATCTGGCCACAGGACTCGGGAGACAGTACTCCCCTGGTAGCTGCATTTTCTCAGGGATAAGTAGACCTTTGGGGCTCCAACGTCTATAGGGGGTGCTGGTATCGGTTCAAACTTGTTGTTGTGATATGTATATACTCCTGTATGGCCATAGGGGACATAGTCTGTGTGCCAGATCCACTACCTCTTGCTAGGGGGGGGGGGGGGGGGGGGGGGGGGGGGGGGGGGGGGGGGGATATTTCCCGTCTCCGTATGATGTTTATATTACTGCCGGATGTGTCGTCGTGCATTTTCTTTTTCTGTATGAGTATAAAATTTCAATAAACTTAAAATGTTTCATAAAAAAACAACAACATACAAACCTGACTTACCCAAACTTTAGAGGAGATGCAAAGCCATTGTTCACATAAGAGGTTGTCAGTCATTGTCGCAGCAAATTGTAAGGAATTTTTTATTATTATTTTTAATACTCCCCCCCCCCCCCCCCCCCCCCCCAACAGTTCTCCGACTCATAATATATTTCAAGGATTGCACTGTTGTGATTTGGCTCTTTGGCTGAATAAGTTTGCCTACCACTGGGCTAGAGCCTTGGCTTCAGAGCCACATGCAGCTCTTCAGTCCCTTTGTTGTGGATCCTTGGCTGCCAGGCTCCTCCCTCCCATCAAGGTATACACACTAAGAGAGTGTTTAGTAGCAGTCAAGATCACTGGTTTTAGCTGCTGCTTATTTCTCTCCTCCCTCCAGGAGAAAGGAAGGGAGTTCTTATCATGTAGCAACTCCCTTGGAAAAAAATAAACAGGGTTATGTGTGTCAGGCAGCAGAAAAAATCCAGTCTTGGATAGAAGTAGGTACAGTGTATCGGTACAGTACAGGCATTGTGTTCGGGAAATGCATGTTCCATGTAAAAAATTTAATTCGTGCAGCAGCAGCAGTGTGTTATGCGTTAGCAGTGCGAATGTGTTATATTTCGCATGTCCAGTAGTGCAATAGGGGGCACACTGGTTATGATAGAAAAGTTTGCCAACCCCTGAGCTAAACTATATTGCTCAACAACAGTGGAGGGTTTGGAGAAGCTGGCTGTACTGTCTGGCAAATGTAACTGAATTATAAGGCTGGAAGAATATCACCAAAATTCAACCATATATTTGAATGTAAGAACCATCTTTAACATTGCTTTATAGTAACAACAATGTATTTCTCCTTGTCCCAAAGTTTCACCTTCATTATGAATGCCAGCAAATAGGCCCTATATTGGTCAAGAAACTGGAAGGAAACTTGCATCACGTGTATTGGCAGAGGTAAAGTGTTGAGGTGTGAGCATGTTTTAGACTTGGTACAGATAAAACATATACTTCAGATATAAACACATCAAGAGCCAGCTGATACACAAGTGGAAAGGTTCCCCAGGTTTGCAGCATATGCTTCCTTTATTCCCTCCGGCTGCTCCAAGGGCAATATTATTGTACAACACACTTGTTAACGCCACAGCTTTATTCAAATGTTCATCTCTAGTCTACCAATACCAGCAACAGATGCTGACAGTAAAGAGCGAACACTTATTCACCTCATGCAAACTATCTACGTCATTGGAAGAATTATAACCAACCTGCATTTAGATGGCATTCCTTGATCTGAAACTGTAGCTCATTTTCATTAGGAATGTCTTTCCAGGTGGCCAGGAAAACTTGGCGCTCTACATGAAGATAAAACAAAGAGTTTATTGTGGTAAAGGTCTGTTCATATGTCAATGAACATAATGTCAAAATGTCCATATTTGCCTTCAAGTTTGGTGTATAAAAGGTCATGCAATTCTCAGGTGGGTTTAGTCAGAATGACTTGCATGACTGAGGAAGTCAACACAGAATAGTTTTCTTTCATTTTTTTTTTTTTGTCTTTGTTTGTCGATACTTGTTACAATAGAAGTGTCATTAAACGTTATACCAGTTATAACATTAAACACACGGAATCGGATGAAAAGTCTCCCTCACTCCAAGCCTAATTGCCCAACAGATAAAAGGCAAGCCAGCTGCTCGACACATAAAAAAAACCTGAAAATTTGTACTAATGCTAAACATGTGAGTTGCCATCAGTATTAAATATAGGGGACAAAAAGGTTATTGTACATAGATTGTATTATCTTTCCAAATGTTTGTAAGTTGACCTAGCCACGCATGGCTATTGGCCAATGAGAATACAAATTAAACTGAAGAACAAGATGTGAACCTTTAAGGTCTTTAGTAAATAACTAATACCCAATGCCTCTTAAAGCCTCCCATACACCTTTAAATCACTCCATACAATTTCCATTAGATTAACCAACAACTATATAGTATAGTGTCCTCCCTGATAGAATACATAGTGACTGGAAGGTGTAGAAAGGTCCACATATTACATGGCTTTGGTAGAAGAAAAGTTGATAGTACAGAAATTGTATGGTAAGATTGTAAGGTGTATGGGGGTCTTAAGGCATTACCTGCATTATACATTTTTGTGGTTTTTACTTACACACAATCTTTAATTTTGCAAGTAATATATTGTCAGGTCTAAAGATTTGGCCAACTAAAGCTGGGCATATATGGCTTGTTTTTTCAAATTCACAACAGAACGGTACCTTTCATTAGCCCTGTGCGCATGGTCCATAGTACCATCAAATATAAATCGATATAAACCTGTTGGATACCTGAATGATCTACTGAAATGTAATCAGCAGAGTACAATCACTGCTCAATTGTTTTTTTTATTAGACTTAGATCACTTTTGGTCGATTAATTCAGCTAAAAAGGAATCAATTTTAAAACGATAAACTTAAAACTATGTTTTCCTAAGTCGATCAGATGCAAAAATCAAACAGTGTATGCCCGTCTTAAAGCTAGCCAATACATGCATCAACTTCTGTTGGATGGATATTTGATTGGTGTATATTGTACTGACTGTTAAGCTGGGCACACATGGGTAGATTTGTAAATAGATTCAAGTACAATCGAGCACTGTGCGCTCTCACGTTGCTTGATTAGAGCACAATCTATTTACAAATCTACCCGTGTATGCCTTCCTACAAGTGGGATCAATAGATCCCACTCAAAGAAACGCAATTGAACAAGGTTCCAAATGTTGGAAAACCCCATTCAATCTCCATTACTTTGAGTATTGGACTCCATTCAAAGTATTGGACACGTCTCTGTGAGGCTGTGTGCTGATTGGCGTGTGAGTGAATTTCTCACAACACAACACGGGCTGCAAGCTGGGGAGAACGGGTCCCAATTAACCGGGAATCAATGTGCCCATGTGGTGCACATTGATTCCCATTCAATTGATCCGCAATCAATCACAGCGCGGTGACGTAAGCACGCTGTGATTGATCGCTGGCCGATTGCACCGGAATTTACCCATGTGAATGATACTTAACCTATTTCTTGGATTCTATAAAATTTGCCAACTTAATCAATACTATCAAACTTGTGTATATCAGGTGTAAAGTCTAGAAAGTCTATGTCTGTTATATCAGCAACCTATTAATATGTGTGTCTAAATCGCACATATGTTGTTTTCTTAGGACTTCTGTGTTCTAGAGCGGCTTTCCCCCGATGTGCAAAACCCTTTGTATGTTTGGAAGACAGGCAATCACGGGGGTGCATATAACAGGGCTCTGGTGTCAGAAACAGGTCAGATTGTCAAGACAAACAATAACAGAAATAACTTCTGTACAAAATGATTCATCCTGCGTCACAATTGATTGCACACCAGTGTTTCTTTAACCCTCATTCATTTGTGAAGGCATTATGTTATCTACAATGGAACTGGAATTCAGCCATTGTAAAGCTTTGTTACACCAGACTTTTAAAAATAAATATAAAAAACAAAATCAGATTGATACAGCCAGCTTCCATAGGCTATTTCAGCCTACAAAACCGTGTTGTTCATTTGCCAGTAATAGCATTGATGATCACTGTAATTTCTTCAGAATGCTGACACTTTACTTAAAGAACCAGAAGAAGTAAATTACAGGTTCATCTACAAACACATATTTTTAAATTACATTTATATTTTTCCACATTTCGCAGAAGGAAGAATTAAAAACCCTCTTTTCTCCTCAATGCATGGTCTGCTGGAGTGATTTTTCTCCAATCTCTGTTCCAGAAAGACTACAATTATAAGATTACTTTTGGCGATATGTCTTTAGATTTTGTGTTTTTAAAGAAATGATAAACATAACTGCTATTTGAAAAGAATTGCTCTAAAGTTACGAACTTAAAACAGACAAACACAAAATGTAGAGATCTAAACTTAAACTAAAAAGATTAACTTCTCAAATAAAGTTTCTCGGAAGCACTAGAGAAGCCCCTTACCCATTTTGCCATCTTCCACAAACAGCACATGTAAAGGAATGAGACAGCTGAAGTAGAAAACGTCGATATTGTTTTTCACAGCCACCTATCAGGCACAAGAGAAAACCAAGTATTAGCAGATTATATTTACAACTAGCTCGCTCTAAGAACCTTGGCATAAGAGATGATTGAAAGGGTTTACAATGTCCATAAACCCATCAGCCCTGTAGCTCTTCTATGGGCTCTTTCTAAATCATTCTCTCTGCTACATCGAGAATGACATATACATACGCCAATTGATTTAAGTACTTAAAGTAAAAAAAAATCAATATGAATTATTGTTTAAGAATTTCCTTTTTTGTGTCCCCATGGATTTAGACTCTGTAGCACTATGATGTGGCATAGTCAACATAATAACCCTGTGAAGAGGTTATAACAACTGTCACTATGGATTATGAAAACTCCATACACAGACAGATAGCTGTGTATACACTGCATTGTACGGAGTCTAGTAGAATGACACAATTGGAAGGTCAAAGCTCTGTGGATGAAGGGCATGTATTGCTGTCATATAAATAACTATATAAGGTTGATGCTCAGTTTACCCTATGCCAGTCACTGGACAAAAACACTCGAAACACATTAGCAGATATGTGGTACAATATTATAGTTTATGCTGAATAGAACATGTGTGTGATAATATCAGAATTTCAGCCCTTTTTGGCTCAATTACATCATTAGCAGTTGAGATAACGCTCAACAAGATAACAGAAAAGTTGACTGTTACAAAATGAAAAGACTGGGAATCTTTATCCGCGAATATCTTCATGAAAACAAATAATTTGTTCTGTGTTGAACTATAACTCAATGCAAGCATAACAGCAAACTGGACTGGTACACAACATTTAAGCCAACCTCTGCTTTGCCATTATAGGTCAAAAGACATCACCACCTTCTCCCCAAACCCACTCCATTAAGCCACATAGAGGCATAGAAGTGAAAGTAACTTTTTGTAAATTCTGGTATAGGTGTACTCACTTTTGTTGCCAGAGGTTAAGACATAAATGGTGTGATTTAAGATATTTTGAGGGGAAAGTAAATATACACTGTTGTACACATTTGGTTATGTTATAGCCTTATTTCAAAAAAGATTCAACAAATTCATTCTATATACAACACCCCATAATGAGGTGAAACAAAAGTTTACAATGAGGTTGTGGACAATTTATTTAAAATAAAATAAGAAAGAATATGTACATAAGTATTCACAGCCTTTGCCATGAAGCTCAAAATTTAGCTAAGATGCATCTTGTTTCCCCTTGAGGTCCTTGAGATGTTTCTGCAGCTTAATTGGAGTCCACATGTGGTAAATGCAGTTGATTGGATGTGATTTGGAAAGACACACACCTGTATATATAAGGTCCCATAGATGACTGTTCCTGTCAGAGCACAAACCAAGCATGAAGTCAAATGAATTGTCTGTAGAACTCTGAGACAGGATTGTCTTGAGGCACAATTTTGGGGAATGTTACAAAAAAAATTCTGCTGCTTAAATGTCCCAATGAGCACAGTGGCCTCAATCATTCGTACATGGAAAAAGTTCAAAACCACTAGGACTCTTCCTAGAACTGGCCAGCCATCTAAACTGAGTAATCAGGGAGGTGAGCAAGTACCCAATCTTCTAGAAAGACAACCAAAGGCACCCGAAGGACTCTCACACCATGAGAAAAAATTATCGGGTCTGATGAGACAAAGATACTCTTTGGTGTTAATGCCAAATGCCTTGTCTGGAAGAAACCAGGCAACGTTCACCACCAGGCCAATACCATCCTTTCAGTTAAGGATGGTGGTGGCAGCATCATGCTGTGGGGATGTTTCAGGAACTAGGAAACTAGTCAGGATAAAGGGAAAGATGACTGCAGCAATGTACAGAGATATCCTGGATAAAATCCTACTCCAGTTACCCTTGAACTCAGACTGGGGCATCGGTTCACCTTTCAGCAGAACAAAACTGGCCAAGGATAGGTGTGCCAAGCTTGTGGCATTAAATTAAAAAATACTCAAGGCTGTGATGGCTGCCAAAGGTCCATAAACAAAGTATTGAGCAAAGGCTGTGAATACTTATCTACATGTGACATCTCAAATGTTGTCACTATAGGGTGTTGTGTGTAGAATTCTGAGAAAAATTATTATTTAACCCATTTTAAAATAAGGCTGTAACACAACAAAATGTGCAAAAAGTGATGCACTGTGAATACTTTCCTTAAGCACTGTATGTTTTGATACTTCACATGTATATATGCTGTTAAATATTTCATTACCAAGGTTGGACCTCAGTAACGTGTGCAATGCTTTTTCTAAAGAGTAACCAGTTCAAAGGCGAAATGAGCAATCTTACAAAAGTTGCTAATTAGCTGTGTTTCTACCTTTGTAAAGAGAAAACATGCATTCCTGGCAGCACTGAAGAGCCAGAAGTAGTTTTCGAATCAATACCACTAACTGGTATGCTTATAGATGGATTTCAACAATGTGGCACACTGCCACATGCATTTATGCTATTACCTTAAATAAATGCCATGTAGGACACAGAAGCAGCCATATAAGAGATCGCAGAGTAAATAATTATATGTCTGGCATAGGTGGCACACTGTAATTGATTTTTGTAGCTGCATCACTACCAATGAATGGGGTGAGCAGATGGCTCAGTGGGAATAAATGAACCAACGTTCTCATCCGAGCTCCTATTCCATACAATGAATATGCTGGAGAGGATATGTGCCCCAGCCTTGGACGTGTGCAGCATTTCCTCATCACTCTGTATGCCTACAACGTCTGCTGGGAATTGGCTCTGTATTTATTTAGGAAAATAAAAGCCAAAAGCAGCCCTTCTTCCAATGTGCCATTGCAGATCATTTACAAGCTCACATGACATGACATATAAATGGCAGTGCTACGGAAGGTATGTAATTACCTGTAGATTGTTAAGTGGCTCCATCTTCATGACAGGCCCCAGGGTGTTGAGTGGGAGGGAAATGTCAATGCTTTGGTTTGGCATGAGTGGTGTATGTATAGCCAGAGGGGCACTGGGAATCACTCCAAAGCTGAAGGAACACAGAAGAGAAAAATCTAATTTTACCTAAAACTATAAGAACATAATTCAACAGGTTATTCAGTAGTAGTGTCCACAGTGGTAACTAATGCAGAAACTTGTGACAACCAAAATAGGATTTCTTTTAAACATTACGTCTTAACTAACCTACATTTTTGCAAATGTAAGAATTCTGAATTTCTGGCACATAGGCCACTCGCTGCTCTGAGGAATGTACTGCCCACTGAAATTATGAGCTGCTCAGTTTACTTTAGTAAAAAAACTTATGAATTGCTATGCTTTACAGACATCAAAAAATCCATTAAAATTCTTCCTATAATGTGCTACTCCAAATTCAAATGCTGCATTCGTAAGGCTTAAAAAGATGAAGAAGAAGATGCAACGAACCTGTTCTTGTTGAACTGGATGGCAAAATCAGTCATGTGCTGAAGTGCCTTGTTGGTAAAGTTCATGTCCATGTAGATGTGCCCCTGCCTATGAGAAAATGTGCCAGAGATCTCCAGTCCTTTTGCTTTCACAGCAGGCAGCCAAATCTTGGAAAGAGACCACATACCAATTACTTGTACATTACCCAATTAGCAGACAATGTGAATATTAGCTATAAAATGTGGTCAAACGGAACTATTTACATTTCAAACAGAGGCATATTCGTAAGGGTTGGTTAAGTGTGATTATATTGCAAACATAATAGTATTAAGCACACTTTGATGAAAAATTATGTCTTACACAGGGTAGGCAACATGGAAAAAAGAGTTAAAAGTATTCCTACAACACCCAATCACATGTGTCTTATATACTTAAAGTTTGACTTACCTCTGAGTTGGTATAACGCTCCACAATCCCCCAAAAAATTATACTTACCTGCTGTTTCCTGGAATCTTATCTTAAAATTTCAGGCTTCCGGGGGTTGACACAGGGTGCAATATTGTGAGTTGGAACTGGGGGAGATTATAATGGTTCTCTAACGGAAAAATTTGTCTAATTCGTTTTAATTCAGAGCCGAGATTTGAGATTTACCCTTCTATCTTTGCTTTGAGTTCCGGGGGGGCGGCATCAAAGACAGAGAGTCTGATGAATTTATGGTTGTAGGTCCGCTTTAAGTTATACAGAGAGTTTGAAGTAATTGAAAAAGCAAGCTTTCTGAAGGTCTCAGATCCCTTCTTAAGGCATCTGAAGAACGCCAAACTGTATTCATCGATAGCTAACATGGTACAACACTCTACTTATATTAAAGTTAAATCCTAAAGTGTATGAGAAATAAAGTATTCCACCATTACACCAACCTGCATAGAGAAACATGTTTGACATAACTCACATAAAACTGAATTGCAGACAATATGCTCAACATTGGCATACTGGCCACTTGTTTTTATTAATACACCTGTAGGGAAGGTAAGGTACCTTGTAATTTTTATTTAATGAGTGGAATTGGTGTAGGGACTAAATAAATGATTAATACAAAAAGCTACATGATGTATTTCTATTGATTACTTTCTCTCAGGGTGTTTAGGCTGCAGACTATGGATTTCAAAACAGCCTGTTTTAAGACAGAATCTTATTTGCATATTGTCCCCAGGGAGTAACCGAAAACTACTTGTCACCCCTCTTATGTCTCATTCACAATCTCTCTGTAAGTGCAGGTAATTGACTTTAACAACATGGGGAAATTAAACAACTTTGCTAAACTTCACTGCAGGGGATGAATACCTAATTGTCTGTAGACACTTGCTGTGCTCTGTATGAAAAAGGTTAGGTACATTATGCTATAATTTAATGACAAAACAGAAAAGAGGAATTCAGCTACATTCTAACTTGGTAACTAGTCTAGAAAGAGAAAAGCAAAGCTTGTGAATGATGTGTCATACTGATGTGTGGGAAGATTTATGGAATGACAATTTAATAATGATCAATGACACTTCATATTCTGTATCATCAAATAAAAAACAATAGCCATGCCAGAAAGATCATTCATACTTACAGCTTTTGAAGCCACAAATCCCCCTGAGGCCATTCCAATGCCAGTTGAAAGTTCAAACAAATCATTGAGTCCGCTGCTGACCACAGCTGGAGTAGGCGATGGAGCAAAAGTAGCTGGTACAGAAGAAGGAATGAATGTCTGTCCTACCTAAAAGGTAAAAAAGAAATCCACTGCTCATGTACTGTGCAAGCCTGGACAATGTGTGGTCTTATGTGCTGTCTATTTCAAACTGATTTCCAATGCAAAGAGAATGTTATCTTTTCCCTAGTTCAGAAGCTAAGCATGAAGCCTTATCATTAACAGTAGAATTTCCGCAAAGAAAGGCACCAAGTCACCGACATTTCTAGCTGATATTAACTTTTGCTTCTAATTTTGGATTCTCTTATTGTTACTTGTGCTGGGAGGATGGATGATATTGTTTAATATTCTTAGAATAGTTTTTTCTTGTTCTTTTTCTTGTATTTTTTATTTTAGTGAAAATGTATTAAAAAAAAAGTATGACCATTCAGACCTTGACAAATGCATTATAAAGTGTCTCTAAGCTAGTCAAATAGAATATATGTTTGCATATAGGCCTATAAAAGTTCTGTCTTCAAAAGTAATTTAAAATAAACTTTGAATTATACAACGTCATTAATGGTTCTATCACTTCTCGAGTCCCCTCTGCAGCTGTAACCGCCTTCTTTAACTGTTTAACTGTAAACCATCTATGTAAATGTTGGTTGCATGGTACATTCCTTGGAGTAGCAGTCAGGACTTATTGACATGTTTTCAGACTTTTCCCCTCTAGTCACCATTTATCAGGCACAGCTGTGGCCCAGTTGGCATCCCTCTGTATCAGTAATTGCTAGAGCAGCAAATAATTCTAAACAAACATGTAAACCATATTGGCAGATGTAGACATATCAAGCCCCTTCCAAAGTGAAGGTTAGACAGTAATTATTTTTAAATTCCATAATTATAGCAAATGTACCTAATGTACCCTACCTAACAGCACAATTATTTCTGGTAATTTCAATTTTTTTAAGCAATACGGAAATGTAAAAAGATTACAATGCAATCTGAATAAAGTTCCTGTCTGCTCCAGCGCCAAACCCTCACCCCACACACATCCCCGGTGAGAACGTGGGATACATATGCCTGTCCTGTAATACAGGTAGATGGTGCAGACAGCCTTCACGTCTCCAATGTCATCACTGATCCAAGGAAGACATCACCGGATGGACATCACCAACTCATTTGGAAGCGGTAAGCAACCCATTTCAAACTGCCTGTGTGAATTCAGCTTGAGGGCTTGTGTTCACTATGTCTTTTTCGTAGTGACACAGGGAAAAAGACTCAGAGAGGACACTTCCCATTCTGCTGACAGTGTCCACTCTGTGTAATCTTAGCTGCATGCCCGCAGTGCTGTTTTGAAGCTGCGGGCTGCTTGAAGATCAATGGAGGTGTCTCCAAGACACAGGAAAATAGTGCCCGAAGCTGTTCAGGCGCTGATTTTCCGTGACTTTCCCCTGCCGCAGGAAAAGGGTGCTCTCCAGCCAATTCGGCGGAAGCTCGTCCGAAGCCGCGGGCAAACTGCCTGGGTATCAGCAGTGGACACGAGGAGAAACTTAGATAGCCACCCTTTCAACCTAACACTTTAATTACCTGGATTTCAGTTATAGAACCCAGTATGACCTAGCATCTTTGGATCTAAGGGTCTCTAATGAAAATAGAATAGTTTGTTTCAACTTTGCATTGGTATGAAAGTGAAGGGACAAAAGGACCAGTAAATACAATGAAGGTTAGTTAGAGTACCCCCTTACATAAGTAATAAGCTACCAACATCCAAACAATTAATTATTTAAGGACAGAAACGTGGCACCCTACCGGAAACCGAGCCTGGGATATCGGAATATACCAATCTCGATTTTTTAGGATTTGAGAACATATACTTTCATAGTGTAGATTGTCCAGAATGACGATATTCCCGCCTTTGTCCGACGGTTTGATAGTGATGTTACCATTCTCTTCAATACGTCGTATCGCCATTAGTTGATTCTTGGACAGGTTCCTAGGTACTCCCTGTTTGAACTGGAGTTTGTTGAGATCCTGTGTCACCCTAGACATAAGTATGTTAAGGGCCGGATGTAGGTTGAGTGAGGGGAAGAAACGTGATCTCGGCTTGACTTTCGGTATGCTAGTTAATTCTCCAGGCTCATCAGGAGAAGATGTAGGCATTTCTTCGTCTGACGATCCACTATCAAATTGTTCCTCTTGAAGCAGTGTAAGGTCACGAAGGCATTCAAACTCTGCTACCGTCCAGTCTTTATAGTCAATGGGCTGATCCACTGATTCTTGTTTGTGGTGTAAGACTCTCAATAGTACATTGCGGGCAAATAAATTAATGTCTTTGAGTACTTCAAAGGTGTCCATGCATTGTTCCGGACAAAAGCCTAAGCCTAAAGAGAGAGTTTTCGACTCTATTTCTGTAAGTTGATGTGATGAAAGGTTAATAATTTCGAGATTTCCCAGCTCGGGCTGTGTTGTCGGGCTAGGTATCATTTGCCCTTCTTTGGTTGTGATTGTTCTTTGTTTAGTGACGCTTCCTTCTGTGGGGGTTCTTTGAGGTCTGGCTTGAGTTTGTCTAAAAAAGACTGCTGAGGAGGGGGATTTAATTGTTCCTGGGGTGTTGCGGCTTCTTGGTCTGATATTTGCTCTCCCAAGGATTCCCCTTGTGACCTAGTCTTCATTGTAGACTTTGTTTGTTGAGTGCCATCCTGTTTTGGTTTGCGAGGTTGGTATCTGCGTCGGGTCCCAGAGTATGGTTCGTTCTCCTTCATTGAGGATTGTGAGGAAGAATCTGATTGTTCCCTTTCAGTGTCTGTATCCTTAGATTTTGTTCATCTTTGATCTCGACGGAATGGTCTCTTCCATCTGTAAGCTTTGCCACTGCTGAAACTGGCTAAATCACGTGCAAATTTCTTATTTTTCTTCGCAATAATATCCAAGTTGAATTTTTGTACATAGTCCCGCAGAGCTTGTTCTTTTTGTAATGTGACATCTTCTTTTGTTATATGATCGTACTGGGCCAAGAGTAACCGCAGCTCAGTGTCGATGGATTCGATCTCTATTGTATAATCTTCTACTAATAGAGCCATGAGTTTGCGCGTGCATTCCGTAAGGATTGCTTCCCATTTAGTTTTAAACAGGGGGTCACTAGACTCCCTCACCGGGAATAGTTGTATCCTAAGGCCGATTAATGTGTTCCTCAATGTATTTAAGTAGATAGTTTCTTCAAATTGTTTATGTATATAGTGGCATCTATTGTTGTTTTGTCACTTCCCCCACTCTGAATCTGAAAGGAAGTCATAAGTTGGTCCCAGGAGGTGCCCAGGTATTCAGCCATATTTTCGTTTGTTAGAAATAGTACTACAGCAGTCCCTTTTCCCTCACAGTTAGTGATAGTCAATTGGTCAAGAAAAGGTAGTAAGGGGATAAAGTAAGCGTAGGGCAAGACAAAAAGAAAAAGTGTAATACACAGCGCACAAATATTGTTACATAAAACGTAAACAATGCTCAATTGGTAAGGGATGTACCCAATAGGTGCTGGGGTGTTTTCCACCCAATAGATACATAGAAGGTCAGTTAGAGTACCCCCTTACATAAGTAATAAGCTACCAACATCCAAACAATTAATTATTTAAGGACAGAAACGTGGCACCCTACCGGAAACCGAGCCTGGGAACACCCAATGGCTCCGATTCCGGTCACAATGAATTTTAATGGTAGCAGGCAAAAAAGATTAAAGTAATAATAAACAAAGTAACAATTTTTTGTACAAAATAAGTTTCAGATTTATACGGCGTAATTGCAAAAAATTACGGTAAGTTGGTCATGCGACTCCAATTGTTTGTTTCAAATACACGTAAAATATCCGTTATTCTACAAAAAGCATAATATCTCTACGCGTTTCGCGACCAGTGTCGCTTCTTCAGGAGATGAATTTGTAAATAGAAAATTTCGTTTGTCCCAGCTAAAAGGGCAAAAGAGAACACACAATCAGTCTACATCCTATTACTATAAGTGGTATAAAGAGTAATGATAGTATTGAGTAACCCTCAATGAAGGAGAACGAACCATACTCGGGGACCGGACGCAGATACCAACCTCGCAAACCAAAACAGGATGGCACTCAACAAGCAAAGTCTACAATGAAGACTAGGTCACAAGGGGAATCCTTGGGAGAGCAAATATCACTAAACAAAGAACAATCACAACCAAAGAAGGGCAAATGATACCTAGCCCGACAACCCAACCCGAGCTGGGAAATCTCGAAATTATTAACCTTTCATCACATCAACTTACGATAGTCGAAAACTCTCTCTTTAGGCTTAGGCTTTTGTCCGGAACAATGCATGGACACCTTTG
>CM070033.1:94022623-94059708 GCA_036250615.1 Ptychadena robeensis
TAACAAAATCAATGTTTACTTGTCCCCAAGGCCCGCTGTATAGCCATTTCTTTTTGTTTTGTCTAGTTGAAAAAAATACCAATAAAAACATATTATACACAAGAAAATTAGAACCATAGTGACAGCTCAGAGGTAAGTGAAACATATATTTTTTCATTATTTTTAGTTTAGGTGCATTTAAAAAAAACCCCATCTACTTAATCAATCCCCCCTAAGTGGACATAATGGGATTTAAACCAAAAAACTAAAAGAAATCTGTTATGGCAATGCCATATGTCAAATGTTTTATTTACCGGATGTTCAGATTTGCAGGATATTTTGTGACTTAAGTGTTGCATTAAAGCACAAGTTGTACTTCTATGTGTTCTCTCTGGACAGAAGCCTAGAAGCTTTGTCAGAGTTGTAAATTCTAGAATGAATCAGGTTTTCTTAAGCATGGATTACCACTTAAAATGCAACACTTTCTCATCTAGCTTGCATTTAAAGAGTACAAGAATGTCAAATATTTCAAACCTTAACTTTGGATAAGGTGCTTGTTTAGGGGTAAGTGGGGAGAAGTAAAGATGTTTAGTTAACTAGTATCTTGGCAACAACTCATTTTTCCCCATCTCTTTACCAGACACCCTTGAGCATAACTTAGCATTTAATTACCCTTTCTGCAAGGGTTAATAACAATGTTAGCTCGACTTTTATTTTAGGAAGAATATATACATACACACACACTTTTTGATTAAAAAATTATTATGAGTGTTGAGTTAAAGAGTAACTGCATATTATCAATCATATGAGAAGTTCAACAGTAGACATCCAGTATGCTGCCATTGTATAATTGGACACCTTAATTGGTCTTTTATCTGAGTAACTGACAGAGACCTTACATTCTCCAGCACGCTTATGGTGAGAGAGGTCAGGCACAAGCTTTGGGGGAAGAACAGAAATCCATCAGGCTGGTCATTTTCGTGTTCTACAAATCAAAATAACACAGGCCCTGCTCCCCTTTCTACTTTTATGCATGCCAGTGCCTGTTCTAATTAATTCGAAATCTGGCAGTCTAGAGGAATATATCATTTGGTTAATACATTTAATCTTCTAATCAACAGTAGTTTGTTTTATAGGACACCTGTCATGGTAGAAACACATGAGATCAGACCTTAATTTTAATTTACAATCACAAACATGTACAAATAATAAACTGCATTTTAGCATGTGCTACTGGTAACACTGTAATGACATTAATTGGCATGTCCCCGCATAAATGTGCACCATAAATTTTGTGTTGTGGTGTTCACAAAACCGGTTGCCCGTACATTGCCTGAGTTTTAGGGCATGTAAATCGCCACATTTGCGCCCTTTTAAATTGAATTGAAAAAAATATATATGTTTTTCAGGGATCGTACGGATTCCAATTGCCATGACGCCCAGCATTGCAGCAATGATGACACAAGGCCTTGCCATATCATTTGTGAGACAAGGCATGTTGTGTGCTAAAATGTCCAGCCAGATTCCAAATAAACTTGCCCAAGTTCCTTTATTGGGGTCCCCATCAAAAGTATTGCTTGTCAAATCATAAATGGTGTATTTCGAACGATTGACCATGGCATGCTGCGGATTGTTCGATAAATGCCCACCAAGCATAGCGTCTATGGCTGGTTTAACCTCCCTAGCGTTACGCCAGAAGCAACGCCGGAATCAGGCGCAACCGATGGCTCTCTGTGTGCCTGCAGCATTTCTGCCCCCATCGGCGTCATCGGTGACGGTGGAAAGGCAAAACACTATCACTTTTGGTACAGAAATCTGCACCTCAGTGAACCGCCAGGGAGGTTAAGAAGGTGCCTATGTGTAAGAGCTTGACTCCCGCTGCCAGCTTTCACACACAGAGAGTAAAGCTATGCATTATCAGCTAGTCCCGTAGATTACACACTGCATAAAAGAGATCTGCCCACAGGCAGATCTTTCCTTCAGCTCTGCTAGAGCTCACACAGAGCTGCTAGAGCTGTCCGTGGGTGGCTCTTCTATCTGCACTTTATGTAAGTTGGGCACAAGCTGCCCACCTCACACACAGTTCTGTCAGTCAGGGCTAGCGGCAGGGAAGCTGCCAAAGACAACTTCTCCACCTCTTTAACTCCTGCTCTGCCGGTCGGAGAACATAACTCTGGCCAGCAGGGGAGAAAGACGAAATATATTTTGGCCATTGGATGCTCCAAAGTATAGGGTGTGTCCTATACATCGGTATATGGTAGGTCCAGATATATGGTAGGTTCAGTTTGCAAAAAAATAAAAATAAAAGTCAAAGACCATCCATTCTCCTGACAGAGCTGCAACAAATTAAGAATTGCAGTATAAGAGAAATCTAGTTAAGAATTCCATAAGAGAAAATAATCTGAAACCAGAGATTCCTCTCCCAAACTTTTTTGGAGAACACTTCAATTAGTATACCAAATATTCTTAAATCCCAGGCTATGAAAATGTCCATCCCATGACATAGGCTATCCTCACCTAACCAAAACTTTCCTTTTAAATGGACATTCTTTTCTTTAAACATTTCATGGTTTACAAATTACACATTCTCTCACTCAAATATATACAGCATATTTTCCTTCCTTTTCAACAACAATCAGAAAAGACTTTCTAAAGTTGAGTAAAAAGTATTTCTCATGGTTTGGCCACAATAACCTTTTGTAGATAAAAGTTATCCCTTACTTTCTATCCCTTGCTCCTTTTTCTCTATTCCTGAAGTTCTTTGGGGTTTTTAGGAACAAGCAGATAATATCTACTAATATCTAATAATGACAACTTTCAAAGTTTTTCCTAGAGCTCACCCATCAACATATAGCTATCAGTCAATAATTTCTTCTTCTCCTGATTTTTATACCTAATTATGTTATACTATATGACAGTGTTTTTCAACCAACCACTAGTGTGCCGCGGGATGTTGCCTGGTGTGCCGTGGGTTTTTGACCCCACCCTCGGCCCTCCTATCTAGCTGCCTCTTATACTATAAGACTGCTACAGCCGATCCGTGTTATACACAGACCGGCTCTGTGAGGATGCGGTTGCTTAGCAACACGCGTCCCCACAGACCAGGGGTGGTGTTTTTGCTCTGCTGGTACGCATCTGCGTTCCAGCGGGGCACCTGCTGATGACGTAGTTCCAGCGGGGACCTTTGCCCAAGTGTGCCTTTGCCCAAAAAAGGTTGAAAAACACTGCTATATGAGATAGAGTTGCAGACCAAATTCACAGATGAAGAAATATATTACAGTAGTTATTTAGCTGATAAAGCCTCCACTGTCAACAAGATTTAGGAATTTGGTTTTAAGATATTGTCAAACTGGTATCACACCCTTTTGAAAATGTAAACATTCACCAGATGATCCCTGAAGTCTCCTCCCAGTGCTGGAGTGTCACAGTCACAGTGCTGAAGACACCTTTCTGCACATTTTTTTGTTTAGGTCCTGTTATTCAAGCGTTCTGGTCTCATGTATGTCAAATTAAATTGATTGAACCTACCAGATACCTTCTTCATCTTCAGCCTTTCTCTAGCCAAAAACAAAATATGGAAATCCTCACGTTATGAGCGAAACATTTTTGACTATTTTGGAAACTTTGGTTCTATTTGCATGAGTTTACTTCTGAATACAAGATCCCACTCCAGGATAAAGATTTCTCAATACCTCCTATTTCACTGGTATTGAGTCCCTAAGACATGACGACCATGTAACGCAACATTAGTCTGCTGGTCGGTTTTCTGGCTTTAGTCCGATAGAACTTCTGTAGGGTCCTTATCTAGACAACCTGCGAGCGCCTGCACAATTTTGACAGTGGTTTCCTGGGCTGCAGCAGGAGCAACCGGACGTTTCCTGGGCTGCTGAAGCCTGGGAAATGACAGTGTAGACTTAGCCTAAAGGGTATCGATCTAGGCTTTGCATTGATTACAATGCTCCGAATGATCGGTATTGAAAATTTGACAAAAGTTGATGCATGTTTGGTCACCTAAGGAGTTATGTTTTTTCTGTGCTTATAAACCACTTTTGTGTACTGATGGAGGATGCAGTGGGTATATCTCTCGATTAGCCTAATTTCTTCCCTCTGCAAAACAGTGTTACATAAAACTCTTGTTTGTTTCACTGCAGCTGAACACAATAATTAAGTATCATTTCCAATCAGCATAACAGAGCATGTGTACAGAGCCTTCGGTCTATGGCCACTGCCAGCTGCTGACTTGTTAAGTAAACTTTCCTCTGTATATTGAAGACTCTTGAGTAACAAGTGACAAGATACTGAAGCAAACAACATAGAGAAAGAATGATATTTTGGTGCTTTAAAGGGTTAGAGGCTGTGTACAGTGCTCTGGATCAAGTACAAGGGAGTGAAAACTTGTGTTCAAACTGGATGCTTTAAAACATAATGTTTACTGTTCAATGCCAATGGTCATGCACGTGAACTGCCTGATATGATAGGAAGAGAGAATCCATAATGGACACCAATGAAAGGAAGAAGATAATACCAGTTTATTAGAAACTACTGAGTGAGAAGCAATTACCCATTGCGTATCCTCTCCCATCTGCAAGGGTAGGCAGGAAAGAAGTAGAAAGGTTACCGTAAGCGAATTGAAAGCCGAACTACAGAAAACAACTATCAGTGCCTGTAGACATCAAATGTAACAGCCCTGACAAATCACAGGTCTGAGCCACTACTTTCCTTGTGGCATCAGCATGAATGGAGATTCTAGTGTTTGGGTGAGGACAGGATGTTCCTAGCACAAGCAGAAACTAACATGAAGTTGGCTGCCAAACCCTCCCTAACCCTTTCAGAGTCAGATTTCTCAGACTTCTGCTAATTAAATGCATTTAGTATACCAATATCAGTAATCACTAAACAAATTACAGGGTGACAGCCTATTGAAATGCACATATTTTTTAATATTCATGCTAGGAAAACATACATAGTCAATAAGCTGAAGTCAAATTAGTTGTCAAGATTATTTGATCTGTTTTTTTTTTCTGACAGACTGACAGGTACATTTTAATTCTTGATGAGAGCACAGGTCTGAATGCTCACAAGATACCTCGTGATAAGTCTCATCTCTGAAGAACAGTAGCTACAGGGGATGAGTAGGGTCATGGTCATAAACACATGCTGACCTCTAGGTTAATTGTTTGGGAATGCCTACTGAGCTCAGACAGAGCACACAATATTGACCATGTACACTGAGCAAGAGGCTCTTAATCTGATCATGAAGGCTTTAAAATGCTGAAATAGCTGCTAAACAGACTTTACATGTATATCTCATCTCAGAGTGAAATATTTGTGGGGACTAACAGAACATAATATTTTCCAAAAAAACTCAGCCAATGCTACAATCATGCTTTTATTGCACCATGCAAAGCTACATTTTAAATCTCCAAGCAGATAGGAAAATCCCAGTTAATCTGCATTATATTATATTAGTATGTAATACTGTCTGATGCATGTGTTCACAGGAGAGAAAAAAAAAAAAAGATGACCCCTGTTGCTCATTCACTGTCCAAGAAAAGACATGGCGATGGAAGTGATCATACACTATTGTCTTACTTTGTGAAAACTCAGGGCACCAACCTAGAAAAAGGTGTTACCAAGTAAGGATGTGTAAATCTGAGGAAAAAATAAACAAGAAAACTTGTTTATAGCGCCACCATGGTTATATCAACAGTGACATTTTGTTTGATGTTCCTCTTTAAGGGGTAAAATGTTTTTGTTTTTTAAGTTTTAAACAGAATGAAGAAGAGTTATAATCTCCATTAGTTGTCTGTGATGGCTGGAAGCCTAACTTAAGATTTCCCCCTATTTTCTCTCCCAATGATCTTCCTAATGGTACAGGACAAATGATCACAGAGAATAGAAAAAACGTTTTACTTAAAATTAACTTTTTTAATTTAGATTGAGGACCATGGTTCATCCACTATAGGAGACACAAAGATAATACAATACAAAAATAAATTTGATCAGCATGAATTCCCTTTTCTTTACAGAGCAGTACCAGGTAAAAAGTTTAAAACACCAATGGCAATGATGGTTTAGGAGTAATATGCAACTTTTTTTAACTCATTTGTAACTTTGTACCCGCAAGGGGGGGGGGGGGGGGATTACATTACTACAGGAAAAGGACCATGGCTTACATAAATTTGGATTTACAATTAGTTTACTGAAGAATAACTTAAACTGATTATATACTCATACACCAAAGGACTGTTACGTTGGCTGAAGGGAAAACTCTAATCCCAAGTAGCTGCAATTAAGAACTTTTATAAACAGATTAGCAGGTATGGTTCTGATAAGCAAATTATTTTACACAGACATTTACCAGAATGTATGTATACATGTATACATGAATGTATAAAGCTAAAACATGTATAACAAAATATTCAAACTTAAAGCTATGGCATATACCATTTAAACTATAAGACACAGAGGACCATAAGACGCACTCAAAAGAAGAGCCATTCAGATATCGAGTGAATATACAGAATGTTCCAGCTAAGTAGGCAGGACTGGACCATGCAGTATTCACTCTATATTCCTCCAGCCAAAAGACCAGGGTGAGGAGGGAGGTATTTGCTTTAGCAAAGTGTCAGGGCTAAACTTTATCATGTGTCTATACACTAGCAGTATCCATTCTCTAAACACAGAACAACTTATGAAGAGACACATTTTACAATCTGGCACTGAACAACTTACCCATGAGCAGCTTTTTACATATGGGAGGTGATATGAGCCTTTGTCACAAAATTTATTTATTGCAGTGCAGAATGTTAATGTAAATACACAACTCATGCTATCTAATTGTAAAATGTGTCTCTCCATAAGTTGGTCAGTGTGTTCAGAGAATGGGTACTGCTAGTGCTAATGCAGATAAGATCTCTTTTTGGCAGTGTTTTTTTTTCTTTTTTGCTTAGCTGGAGTGAATGGACTACATTTGTTTTTACATATTCGGACCATAATACGCAGGGACACTTTCCCATTGAATTTAATGGTGAAAAGTCTTATAGTCCGAAAAATACAGTAGTCCATCATACATAGTCATCTCCTTTTTACTCAAGGAAATTATTTTTGCAAAATCTGGAAGCTGTCTGAGCTAGATAAGCTAATACTTTGCTAGATTTGGATAAGCAAGAATGAGGTATAGCACTACTCTACAGGATGCAGA
This sequence comes from Ptychadena robeensis, assembly GCA_036250615.1. Taxonomy (NCBI): domain Eukaryota; kingdom Metazoa; phylum Chordata; class Amphibia; order Anura; family Ptychadenidae; genus Ptychadena; species Ptychadena robeensis. The sequence continues at coordinate 94,029,807 of CM070033.1, forward strand.
TAAAAGCAGAGGGGGCCCCAAGTTTGGAAACATGTATGTATCTGCACATAGTCAGACAATGTGGCTGCAGTCATGATCATAAAAGTAAATAGTTAGAGAAAGGAGCAATATGCAGGTAAAAGTAGGAAATTAAAAGTAGCTTGCAGCTTCTTACCAGGCTATCTAGACCGCCACCAAGCAGATCCACAGCACCCATTTGCATTGTAGATACCTGTGGCACATTTCCTGGAGGTCCAAGGTCTAGATTAAGAAGATCACCAAGGAGGTCTCCTTGAGAAGGAATGACCTGTGGCTGCTCAAGGTTAGCGGTAGGAGCAGGACCAATAGGGCTGTCTCCAACATCAATGCTAAAATAAAATATATAGAATACTCTTAGACAACAAATAAAAATATAAAAAACATAACATTTTGAGTAAGATAGCACATCTCTTATTTTTTTGTGTCCATAGTAAAAGGCATAAAAAAGCATGCAATAGATAGGGGGCACTTCACAAGCAATTGCAGTTCCAATAGTTTTTATCACTTATTTTTTGAGATTTTGCAGAGATACAAATGCTGAAATCTAGAGCATCTAAACACCAAGTACTATGGATTATTGGAAGAAATTAGGGCAGCTAACGCTGTGTGAAAACGGTTTGTTCCTGAGAAAGTAGAAATGATTTCTGCCATCTGACCTGAAGGCTAAAACTCCATTAAGTTTTTGCCACAATGCAGCAAAATCGTAGTGGTCATGTCTTTGGCACGTGCCTATTAATTTTCAATGTGCTCTGGGTCCTGGAAATCCTGACACAATGCGTGACACTCTCTATTGTAAAATAATGGGGTAATGCCAAAGATAGGATAGTGGACTTTAAGCCTAAAAGTAGGAATACACGGGTCGATTTTTCCCAGATTTCTGCACAGCCGAGCGCCGTGCGCGCTTGCGGCACTGTGCTGTGCAGAAATCTGGGAAAAAATCTACCCGTGTATGGCGTTTTCAATCAATAAATCTCCAGCAGACAGCTGGCTCCCGATATTGGGAAAGCCAGGCAGTAGTGTGATGGCATCATCATGCTACTGCTGAGCTTTCTTTGTCGGCTCAAAAATCGAGCCGTGTATCCCAGCCTTAAGGCTCCCAACAAGTTTATTATAGAGTGGCAGATGTGAAAAGAAGTGAGTCAACTTTAATAGGTCTAAACTTTAGCTTTACACATCTCTGAATATTGATTATAAAGGTGTATCTGGATCCCTCCTTGTGTCTATACCCACATTCCCATCGCTGGTCATGAAATATCTAAGAGATAGAAAGGGGTCCCCTCAAAATTGGGACTTTGGTTGGAATGTGGGGATATTCGTATTTTTCTATAGCATAAACTGTATTGATGCTTGTATGTTTGCAATATATACAAAAGTTTTATTAAGGACCCGTAGTCCCTATAAGCGCAAGCAGAAAAAACAAATATGTAAAATGTGTCACAGACAAAAAGCATACAACTTCAAGAAAAGTTCTGCTAATAACAATTATGTAATAAAAATCGGACATGCAAAAGAATATACGCGTGCTCTGATGGTTATAGCGACATGTTTCGCCCCTTATAGGGGCTTTTTCAAGCTGCACACGTTGTCCTTGTTTAAAATCTGTAGGTTTAGAGAGATTTGCGTCAAAACCCACATAGTATCATAGAGAGAGCAAGATCTAGACAAATGTAAAAGGAGGGCTTACCGCTGACAGAAAGTCAGTGCTGGATAATCTTGGCTGGGATATCCCTCTCAACACAGAAAGAGATCCAGGAAAAGGGTCCTTAATAAAACTTTTGTATATATTGCAAACATACAAGCATCAATACAGTTTATGCTATAGAAAAATACGAATATCCCCACATTCCAACCAAAGTCCCAATTTTGAGGGGACCCCTTTCTATCTCTTAGACATCTCTGAATATATGAATAATATTTGGGAATTTCACAACAGACATATTTATGTGCCTGGATTTTAAATATTGTCACTTTAAAGCACCACATTGCTATAATGACATGTAGCTTTCAGATGCCCTGCAGACATTTCCCAATTATAATAACGATAATAAACACTTATGCACAGTAAAGTAGCCTTGGATTAAATCATATTTGCTAAAAACAGAGGGCAACAACACTCACCTTCCATGTTGGATTGGTAGGTGTTTACGATGGACGCCATGGCTACCTTCAACAAAAGCATTGGGTGGTTTGTGGTACACTGAAGCCAGGGAACCAATGTGGCAAATCAACTCATCCAGCAAAGTCGGCTCTATAAGGTCAGTCTCCTCGGAGATAAGTGGCTTCTCAGAAAGAACCACCTCTTTGGCAGTGACAGGGTCAGTGGAAAGCAAACGCCAATAAATATATCCTCTGTCACGAAGGTCAGGGTTGTCGGAATCCTGTTAAAAGGAGAAGGCGACACTTAGCATGCCCTCAATATAACACTATTACAGAAAAATCAATAAAGGTACAGTTCTAATAAAGTATTTAATGTCTTAAACATAGACTAAATGGCATGGCCAGTCAGAGCAGGGCAATTACATCTGTTTCAATTATATTTGGCATTTCTGAAAAAAATCATTTGAAACAAAAAGCAGATATTGTAGACTGACCAAAGGTCTCATATCATCTGCAAGGTGTATTCTATAATACTATTTCTTTAACAATGTAACTATAACACATGAAATAGACATGAAAATTGTCTGACTATATTCATCACTTTTCCAAAAAGCCAAAAACTGGTGTTAATTGCGTACAAAATTAAGATGAGTATAGCCATCATAGCTTATGCCTTATTTCTGCTGACAGAATACCATTATCTGAAAAAGAGATTATAGGCTTCAGGAAACCCACCTTCAGCCACAACTAAACTGTGTCACTAGAGAGCAGACTTCACAGCAAATCTAATCTTCCTCACACACGGGGAAAGGGGGGGGGGACTCCTGCATATGTCTCCCCTCTAGGCTGCTGTTTGTGTAAGGAAGCTGCCAGCGCAGTTTTCCTACACACAGCTCTGCATTGCCTACATCAGCAGGGCTCTGCTGATATAAACAATAGAGTTCATATGGGAGATCTGGCTGTGTGTAGATCTCCTATCTCACAGCTCTTTCACCTCCCCATCTAATGTTGCCGGGAAAGCCGAGTGGCAGCGCATTTAGACCATAAGACGCAGGCACATTTCCCCCCAATTTTGGGGATGAAAAGGTGCGTCTTATAGTCCAAAAATATGGTAAATGCTACTAGACAATTGGCATTCAAGAGAGATTTTTTTAAATTAACTTTTATGCTAGTCAAAAACAAGTTATTATTTCACAGATGTGACTATTTTAGGCATCATTTTAGTTTCCAGAAAATGTATAGCAGTGTCCAGAAAAAAAAGATGGATTACAGAGATTTACTGTGGGTTGTTTTTCATGGACTATAGTGCAATTTTTTCCAAAATTGTCAATCAGGTAATCAGCATATTCCGGATTCCTATTACTGCATTTCAAAATATAGTTTGAGTTAAATCGATCAGCGACATAATGATTTTTTATACCTACGGTCAGATGTATATTCTATCAATATACAGTTAGCTAATGGCACTTAGAAATCTCAGAAAGTCTGTAATAAATTAAAAATATACACTGCATTTTTTTATAGTACAATACATTTCAATTAGAACCAAACGATTATTTGACACACCTACCTATCTGTACCTATAGCCACTTTATGTGAATGCAGGTCAGTCTGTTTACCCTCTGCCAGTATTCACACATTATGAGAAAGACAAGGGTAACTTGAAATCAAAACAAATGGCAACGAACGCTGTTGCAGACACACCACAGTGTGCCCGAATTTTATAGCTGTCGGCAGGTATTTACAAGTATGTGTGCACCTTTTTTTTTAAACACAAATTCAATTTGAAGCAAGGTGAAAATTCATGCTTCTAGAACCAGACCACAAGATACCTCTACAATACAAACCTGTGATAGAGTCAACTGTGACAAGCCCTTCTAAAATCAGCCATGCTTCTCCACTCACAGCAAATATTGTAATCACTAACGTCGAACAACAAAAATTTTAATGTTTGAAAAGCTTTACAGGCAGCGTCCCTACTTCATTTAACTCCCGATCTGCTGGCTGGAGCATGGAGCTCTGACCAGCAAAGGTACAGTCCAACTGTATTTTTCCAGGTTCAGATGATCTGTGGTATTGAGTGCTTCATATACAGCAGAGTCTCTAATGGTCTAAAAAATACAGTAGGTGGTGACTGATAAAAGCATGTGGTCTATAACTGAAAGTGTAAAAAGATAGACATAGGGAAGTAATTAAATGTGTGGTCTGGGCTCAGCTATAACAGAGATAGCATTCCCAGTACCTACAAAAAATAACATTACTAAATCCTCCTAATGCAATCAGAATATAATGTTGCATTAAACTTTTTGTTTTATTTGACAGGAAATCTTGAAATGGGCCCTTACATGACAATTTTATTATCATTTAAAATTTTAATTCTTATGCTAGCCTTTACATCCTCGATTAAAAAAATTATATAAGAAACCATTTAAGAATATAAATAGATGGAAAGAAATGTGCTTACTGTTTTTTATTTTCTAAACATACTTTTTTTCCTTGGGTCCCTGTATGGGAATATTTTCTCTCACTGAACATAAAACACAGATCCTATGATCCTGATATGATACTTTGCAGAAGAACTCTAACCTACCCATGCAGTCATGTTATTACAAACTTTACAGACATATTCATACCTGGGTGGCTAGACTAAGCACTTGCTGCACCAACTCCTGTGTTTCGGATGGTTTCTTCAGGAAGAGTTTAACAATAGCAGTCAAAAGTGTTAGCTGCACCTACAGAAAGAAGTATTAAATATAACAACAGGAGGCTTTAATGTTTCAGAAAGCTTTTTAAAATAAACAAAAACTGTCCACTAAATGAATAAAAATTTAAAATAAACAAAAGGCATGATATGGTTTTATACTGGTCAAAAAGCTTGTTTGCAACCTATAATAGCACATAAGACAGCTATGATCAATGCGAACTTCAGTTGTGTATGGTGGTGCAGGCTACTTCATTTGGAAACATACATGTATTGCCCATAATCCCTTTAACTGTGCTTGCTGCTATAATACCTGTGTACTCTCATCATGGAATCCTTCCAAAAAGCTCTCCAGCAGCTCATCAGCATTATCGATACGTTCTGCATATTCTCCAACAATCCAAATCATGGCAGCTCGGGCATCAGGCTCATCCAGGGAGTCCAGGTTTTCACATAATGTTGCAATAATGCTCTCATATCTGTCAAAAAAATTAAATTATTCACCACCCATTTATTAAGAACAGGTCTTTGTTCACTTCATGTAAATGGAAAACTTACTTGTTAGGATATTTGCGGAAGATGTCCCTGATGACAACAATGGCCTCTTGCACTACATAGTTCACCTTGGTCTGAATGAGATCAAGAAGGGTGCTTACACACCTCTCAGCAGATTGCTAAAGTACAAAAGAAATGTGAGATATGCATTTATACATTTTTACACAAACAATCTCTTTACAGACCATTCGCTGTCATTTAATATATTATGCAATTTTGGCAAAAAAGTATTATATATATATATATATATATATTAAAAAGAATAATGATCATTGGTTTAAAGATTTGTTTTCAAGCCCTATGTAGAAAACGGGTGGATTTTCAGATCATCAGAAATGAGGGTTATGAATACCAACCCAGACTTCCAACTTATGTAACTATGCTAACATTTGCTAGTATTAGAAACAACCGTAACTTCTTTTTAAACTTAGCGTGAACCAAAACACATTCAAGGTTATTACAATGTTTTTTAATAATTGTCATTTTATGTGCTGCTCTAAAGAACAATATTTTATTTGGAAATACCGAAAATAATGTCAGCAAAAGGGCAAAACAGTTAAATTCTTGCACCTATAATGTTTCAACTACGTCTTTTTCCTTGTCCTATTCATTTGAATAGGATGGGATGCATTAACAAAGTGGCGCGCTCGCTGGGGGTTGCCATGAATGACATGCGATGCTTCCATTAAATATCAATGAATGTGTCAGATGGAAAAGCAACGCCCAACAAGCATCGGGCAATAATATGCCCTAAACAGCAGGCAATATGCCCACAATCCGTGGCCAAACAGCCGGCATTCCATTCCGCATACATGCTGCCCTGTGAAAAACTAACTTAGAGATAAACCCTAAGATCAATTTTAGAAACCACTGATCATTTTTAGAGCTAGATTTGCATTGGAGCTGGTATTTCTCACGTATTTGTAAAGTACTATTTAAACCCAAAACCAAACCAGAATAATGTTATCACTTCATGACAAAAACAGAAAACTTCCTTTTCACAAGTTAGTGAAAAATGGTTGTGTTGAATAAATGTTGCAGAGCTTTTATCTCTCATCAAATGTTATCCAACATCAGACAACATGTTTCCATGTAAAGTGTATACATATGTATAGGACTGCCTTACTTCAACTTTGATGGCACATCTCCCGATAGCACGAACTGCCTTCCTGACAAAATCAACATCTACCTCAGTAGCATACTCCTTCAATTCCGCAAGCACCTGCCAAACAAGAAAAGAAAGAAAGTTAATCCTTATGTTAATGAAAAGCTCTCTGCTACAACATGAAACTGAGTGATACTAAAGGGAATATTAGGTAGGCTGCTGGTTGCCATTGCCCACAAAGGTACCATATATGCTTAAGTATTGTCGACCCGAATATAAGCCATAGGAGTAGAAGTAGAAGTCTAAAAACACACAGCAAATATGCTTTTGTTTCGGGGTGTCATTACTTTAACTCACAAAGCCCTTGAACACCACCATGCTGGAGAAGAAGGGAAAATAAAAAAATATTGTTTTAGGTTATGCTTTAGCACAAATTAGGGTAATAGTGAAGTCAGTCTAAAAAACTTGACTTTGAACCCAATTCATGCAAAATCTACTGTACTTTGTTTTCTCTGGAAAAGAAAATGATTTAATTCCAAGTAAAAAACAAAACATAACCTCAATTGACTGTGTTTTCAAATGATGAAAAAGTTAGGACATCCTACCCCTTAATAACTGCAGTAATAACCTTCTTGTAGCCATCCACTAGTCTCCGTCATGGGTCTGAGCAGAGTTTGCCCCACTCTACAATGCTCAATTATTTCAGCTGAAAGATGTTTCAGGCGTTTCTTGCACTGACCATTTCAAGTAAGCCCACAGTATCTCGATGTGAGTAAGATCTAGGCTTTTAATTGCCCACTCCACTCTGGTGTGTTTTGGGTTATTGTGGTTTTCAAGGGTCCAGTTCAGCTTAAGCTTTTATTTTCCTACAGATTGTCTCACATTCCAAGCACCCTATGATACAAAATACTAATAATGGGGGATTGGATCATGATGAATTGACCAGGTCCTGCTGCAAGAAAAGCATCCTCGAATCATGGCACTTCCCTCTGTTTTGGGTGCCAAATTTAACAGAAGTCCTGACCTTTGTGTATATGCTTTGTCTGGCCTACATAATTCTCTCAGAGAGCAAATGTATCCCCCTTAACCTTCTTGGTGGGAGTTTGTTTACAAAACAAACTCTGCTGTAGCCAGGATTGGGAGCACACGCCAGCCCTCTGCGAGCTCACAGGGATTCTGCATCGCTGCAGGCCCGCAGATCATATTTGGTGTCATCAGAGGGGTGTTGCTTTCCCGGCCACATCCCGTGGAGAGGGAAGGGCAGAGAATCCCAGCATAGTACAGTCTGCCACAATTGCCCATATTGCTGCGTTTTTTCTCGGCCGTACCTCCAGGGAGGTTAAATACCCCTTATGCAAGTGAAATATGTGCAGTCTCTTTCAGATTGTAGAGGCATCCAATGGCCTATCATCAGTAGCAAGAGGCTGCTGTAGGTTCCATGATGACAATTTAGAAACATCTTTTAGCATTTTGTGGTCTTCTCTAGCTGTGAACTTACTTGAAATGTAAAACCTGGGCATGTTGGCTGTTGTTCTGTCTTAAACAATCTTCTGGATAGTGGAATTGCTGATTGCAAATCTTAGAGGAGATCTTTTTAAACATAAACACAAGCTTCTACAATCTTCTTTCTGTAGACTTCAGAAAGCTATTTTGATTTCACAATGGTGTTCACTCTCAGCTCAACGTTCAGAAACACACCACAAAATTTCTGATCATGTTCACCTGATTTTATATACCTGTGTGCGATTTCAGTGAGAATAAATGTGAGTGGTTCTGAGTTATTTCAGAAAATGGAATTTTAGTAGATTTACATTTTGCATAAGATTTTCAAAAGCCTTTTTTTTTGTACTGGTAATGGTCTGGCCGTTGTGGCTTTATAGCAGATAAACAAGATTGTAAACAAAACAAGATTACATATAAACAAGATTTTAAGCGAAGAAAAAAAAAAAACTAAGCTGCTTGCCAAGAAAATGACAGAATGTCAGCATGGCTCATTTCCAATGATTAATTTAGAGGGCAATTCCTAATAATAGCAACCTAAAACCCTGAATATGGAGAATTTGATCATCTACAATTTTGAAGCGGTCAGCAATATATACTTCATATCATGATATTTTTCTTCCCGGCATGCGTTGTTACATGCTGTGCTATATCACTGTAGTTTGAAAGAAAGTTATTATGGATAAAAAGGTAGAATGATGACCTGAAACAATGGAGAATACTACTTGGAAACATAATAACACTAACCTGCGCAATGTTGGCCTGTGATGCCAGTCGTATCATTATGTCCAGTTTTTCCAATTTCACATAAATTGGGTCATTGTACTTGACAAAGAAAACCTTAATTTCTTGCTTCAGAATCTCTGGCCTGGATTACACAAGTTAGAAAAAAAAATCAATAAAAGTTAACCTAACATTAAAATAAAAAAGGAAAAAAATAACAGGACAATGCTCTATCTTCCAAGACTTACAGTTCAAGTATATGAAACTAATAATTTTAGGGTAAGTGAAAATTATTAATAATGCAAATGATTGCTCATTTTTTAATTAAAAGAAGATCACTTCTGTGACCTTATTTTATCTATATGTTATCTATTTAAATAACATCTATTTTCAAACACTGATCCTGCTGGTGACACAGCCTTTGAAAGCATACTGGGCTATGATGAGGTGTACACCTGACATATAGCAATGGCAAGAGAGTCCCCCAATATAATTGAGAGACAACTTTTGAATGGGAGTGGGGGGTTTAGGAAATTAATCAATATGTGTATGGTATAATTTAGTGGTTCAGTAATACAAAATAGATTGTTTCATCACAATGGCACAAAGTATGTAGACCAGTGGTGGGCAACTGAGTTGATATGTGGGGCCACAAGTGCGGCCCTCTGCATCTCTAAAGGGCCGCACATAACATCGATCCAGACCCTCCCCCTGTCATATCTCAGCAGGCGGTGGACCAGATCCCATCAGGCAGTCAAAACGCGACAGCACCCACCTCCCCTCCTGCCCCTGGGTGCAGTGCTCATATGTAGACCTGGTTTCCCTGATCAACATTGCCAATTTTACTGATGCACCAATGTGGATTAGGAAAGCTGGGCCAGCGTGTGACCACGCATGTGGAGGTCAAAGGGGGGCCGCCGAACAACGTCCAAAGGGCCGCATGCGGCCCCCGGGCGGCAGGTTGGGCACCTAGGATGTAGACTATATTATGCTAGACAATGGCATTAGAAATAGTTTCATATAGAGAGCTTAAAAATGGAAAACAAATGAACAAATATTGCAACAGGACAGGCTTTAAGTTTAGAGAGGTGAGTCCCATTATTTATTGCCCTGGGGTACACATTTTTATGTTGACCAGGCTATTAAGGCAAACCCAAAACTAGTGCATATTACATTGACAGTATTACCTTTTTTGAACTATAAGATTGATGTTTCTTAGAGCCACATATTGAACCTCTGGCTCTCCAGACAGTAAAGTAACCAAAGGAGGTGCCAATTTCTTAAGTAGCATGGTGTAGTAATCAGAGTCTTTAGGTAGAAGTTCCAGGAATTTCATCAAAACTTTAACAGCAGAAAGGACAACCGCAGAGTTGGCATGGGACAGGCGAGGAGTGACACGTTCACAGATACTGTATAAAAAAGTAATTTACAAGGTCACCAAGAACTTTTGAAAATATAAATATTAAATAACTGCAAGCACAAATATTGCCATGAAGAGATGCCCTCACCTTTGTGCCTCCCTCTCATCTTTTGGATTGTAGTTTGAGAGACAGTCGAGAATAAAGATCTGGCCCCATTCTGTACATTCATTCAAGGCAGTCAGCAATTTGTTAATGTTTTGGGGATTGAGATCAAGGAGGTTACTGTTTGGGTGAGATTCACTTATTTCAGAAAGAGCAGCAACAGCGTTGGCAACCACCTGCAGAAGTAAGAAAATGTGTTAATTAAAAAAAAATAATAATAATATCACAGTAATGATTAAAGAAACAGAATTTGTTTACTCTAACTTCACTGAACACTGAACTTTTCATATTGAGCAAAATCAAATGTGCAAAAGGTTCAGAGAAAGTCTTCCTGCTCCTTTGTAGGTTCTAGCGCCAACTAATTTTCCATTGTAGATAAAATTAAATATCCACCAGGCAAAATAAGGTTGCCCCTATAGTGACCCAAGCAGGTGTGCAGAAACAAAAGAGATGACTCCACAATAGAAGAAACAGTCAGGTGGTTTAAAGGACAGCTTTGGGTTCTAGAGTAGAATCAAACATAGCCTCCCTTATACTTCTCCCACTCTCCCCATTAATCATGTTGGAAGAAAAAGGGCATTCTATAGTGTACAAGGAAAGACCAATTTGTTCTGCCGACCCTTTCTATAAAAAGTTCCGGCAGCTTGGGCATATTAAAGGCATTCAACTAGAAGTAAATGTGAAAACAAGTATTTACTTGAAAAAAAACCATGAAAAACAGATACACTGTATCATTTAGTACATATCGCAGAACATAATATCATACATGTATAGTATAAACTTGACGCGTTTCGCTGCTCGCTTCCTCGGGAGCTTCATACCATACAAATAAACATTTCTGCCAAAATCTGTAAGCTTCCACTTCCGTCCCACTACTCAGACAATACTAGATGTTCAATTATAGGTGACAAACAAGAGAAGAGTGAACAATTTACAGCATCTATGAACTACAAAAATATCAGATTACGGGTGGACTGACCTTTTAAAAGGTTTAGAGAAATAATAGGTTGAATAAGGTAACATTTACAAAATATTACTGTAGACAGATATTCCTAAAATTAGCCCTTTTCTGAGTGTCTAGTTACTTTCTGTGCAGGAGCTATCACTAGGGGTTGTCACGCTGAACAAAGCGCACGAGCGGTCGCCGCAGCTAAATACATGTCAATGCAGTCGCAATCAGCTGGCGGCAGCTCGTGAGACCACGCGGCCAGCCTCGCCAGTGGGGACAAGCCCTTACAGCTAAGAAGAGTTGTTTAACAGCAGTATCAAGGCTAGTGGAAGTCTACACCAGGAAGGTTTAAGCGGCAGTCTGGTCATGCTGTTTTCAGTTCCAGGATGCCCAAAAAGCTAGGAAGATGGGAAGCGGAGCCATTGACCTCCATGTAATGGAGGGGGCATCACCTTTTTCCAACACGCCTCCAGCGTCACTGGTGACTCCGGAGCTGTGCAGGGGTCCATCTGGGGGGCAGAAAAATCGCAAAAAAGCGCAAAATGCACAGGAGGTTAATATGGGAGCACATTGCAACACCACAATGTTTAAATGTTTGTTTTATACCAAATGGGGGAGGAAATTAGGATACTTATTTATCTTCTTAATTTCTGGAGCTCTCTTCTATCCCCATCCACTGGATGGGTGTACAGCTATGTTTCCACGGTGTCCGCGAGTCCGCCATGGTCCCTTTCTGCCGATTCTTCTGCTCCTTCGCGGTCTCTTTTTTTTTTTTAAACGGTCCACTACCAGCGGACACCTATCCACTGGTAACCGACTAAATGAAGTGTCTATGGGTGTGTCAGTGCACCCAAACTTGCATTGGGCTCTGCTGCGTTAATGTAACAGCGGCTGCTATACGCCACCTCCCTACTTACCGTTGCAGATCTGGGCGTCCTGTTCAGCAGTGATTCTGTTATTTCTACACACTTGCTTAAACACCAGCATGTGTCATTTCCTGGGATTAAAGGTATTCGTCATGTGACCTGGCTGACTAATAGTGGACCTCCTGCAGCTATATAAGGAACCCTGTAGTGTGCTAAGCACTGCCGGGCATTGCTGTTCCTGTGATATAAAGCCCTGCCTGTGTTCGGAGATTGATACCTGTTAACCTTTACCTGCCTGCTGCACTCTCCTGCTACCTGATCTGTTCCTGCGCTGCCTGCCCTGTTACACTGGCTGACGACACCTGTGTCCCTGGAGCCTTCCCTGGACCAGCTGCCTCGTGTTCCTACCCTCCCTCCAGTGGTAGCGACCTGGTGTTCTCCTCAGGAAAGCCTATCCCCACCATCAGGGGTATTGTGAAGAACGAGTGGGTTCACTTAGACAATGCCATTAGAGGAGGTAGGACATGTGGCGCAGTGGGCCCACACCTGCTGCTTCGTGACAGTTAATATAGATGTAGCAAGCTACTTTTGATTTTAGCACAACAAATGTAATGCATCAACATCCCTCCGTTTGACGCAACGGAGCTACTAAGCTCTGTATTGCGGGGGGAATGAGGTCAGTTGCTGAGGACATAGCCCACAGAATCAGCTAAAGGTATTATGCATACAGAGAAGGTGGCTGCAGGGGATAAAAAATTTGATGTTTGTGCTGAACATTGTGTTCCACTTTCAACTTGCAATGGCTTTTCATTTAATACTGTTCAATGTTTGAAGAGGTTAAGATATTGATGCTCTTTAACGGCAATGTATTCAGACTTCCTGAAGCTTTAACATTCTGAGAATTGTATTCATGAGACTAAATGACAGTCAGTTTGGACATGAATATTATCCAAACAGAAGAAATTAAAATCTGGTTTCATGTAATGCGATACATTTCAACTGGTACAATCAACCTACTTCTTACTAGTAAGTAAAAAGAAAAAAAGGGATTGCTGCGTGTAGGGTGTTAGTAAATAAAAACACAATATAACAGCAATAAAAAGGTTTTTGGGAAGCTTTGAATTTAAACATGTTACTCTGACAGCTCAGAAACTCAAAGTCTGGCTACTGATATCTTAGCAAACAGAAGCACAAGACAAGTGAATAAGAAGCTTGCTGAGAGCGATGATATGCTTATGTCTCCAGACTGCAAAGTGTGACAAACGGAAAGACACATTAACCAAGCAGAGGAGGGTACGCTCATAAGCTGAATTACATGCATTTACTATATCTTTGGGCTTTAAACAAATTTCTTTGAGACCCTTAGAAACTAGCCTTTTTGTACTATATGCTGCATAGTCTGCATTATTTATTGTGCGGTTTTAAAATATTCAACTCTCAAGCATAATTTTATTTTAAAACAGTATAAGGTAAGTATACAGGGGTGCATGCAGTGTTACAGTATTCTCAGATTAAAGCATATCGAATTCCAAATATCACGTTTAGTAGCTAACAAGCCATTAGATATGGTGGCTGAATAATTTTCTATATTTAGACTCTAGACAATTTTAGCAAGAGCAGAAAATCTTTTGATCTTACCAGAAATATATTGCCATAATCACTTAATGTGAAAAGTGCACCAATATCCTCATCTTTATTGGGTAACCTACAGATCACATACACCTTTAGATCACTTCATACAATTACCTTTAGATCTACCAACAACCTACAGGGGCCTCCCTGATAGAATACATAGTGATAAGAAGGGGGGACTCCCTGATAGAATACATAGTGATTGGAAGGTCTTCATATTACATGGTTTTAGTAGAAGAAAAGAAAATGTATGGTAAAATTGTAAGGTGTATGGGGTCTTATGGGAGAGATGAACAACAGGAGACATGTTCAGCATGTTTGACAGTCACTTTCTTAGATACAGTTGAGTAAACTTTTTAAAGCAATCCGTAAAGTTTAAATTCGATTTTTCTCTTTGGGTTTAAATAAACTCTAAAATGGTCTCGGGCCTGCCTACTTTGCTGCAACGTGCTATACAATAGAATAGAATAACTGTGTCTCTGACTCCATTTTTATTTCTTTCTAAGGGCTTGTTTCCATTATACGTTGGGACCCCTACGCTAAGCGTATACGCTTAGCAGGGGTCCCGACGTATCCCACAGACATTGCCTGCCGGAGGATGGTCTGTTTACACATCCGCCAATGTAAAGGCTGAACGTACTCGACTACGTTCAGCCTTACACCGGCGGATCGGCTCAGCGCAATGAAGACAGAACCTCCGCCGAGCAGGTAAGTCTATCTGTCCCCAACAGATAGAGGGGTCCCAACGCAATGGAAACAAAGCCTAACTTTCTCTCCAAAACTATGGGGTGCGACAAATGCTCAAATTGACTACAGCAAAGTTCTGCAGATCAATAAGATTCTAATTTTCCACATCAGCCTCACTCACCAAGTCCAAATTTATGTTAAAAAAAGCCAGCCCCAACAGTTGTATTTAATTTCAAATTGAGAAAAGCGCTTATCTAAAACTACTGAGGATATGTTTAAGAAACTGTCTAGAAATAAATGATAGACCTGTAGGGAGTGCATATTCTCTGAAAAACTGTTACACTGTACACTCACTGCCCATGAGAGGTGTCTTGAATTCTCCCAAAAAGATTGTCTACTGGATGACACATTCAATCCAGAAGAGAGATTGTGCTGCGTAACTGGGCAGCAGGTCTGGAAGCATAAATCAGAGATAACTTGGGTATTGCAGCATATGTTTTTGTTCAGGGATGGTTAGTGCTAGGGTGAAAAGTAGTGTGTAGGGCAGGGGTAGGCAAACTTTTTGACTGATGGGCCACAATGGGTTTTTAAATATGACAGAGGGGCCGGACCCAGCGTCCGGACCCAAGTCCTCCCTTCCTTGGAGGGAAATATAAACATATATATTTATATATTTTCCATACTGTCCAAAAAAAGTAACAATCATACTACCACAGAGGTAAAATAAAAAAAATATTTTAAAAATATATAAAAAATAGACTTTGCATAGTAACCTTCAACATTCTATTGCAGACATGGGCAAACAATGGCCTTTAGAAGGAGATCATAAAAATCATCCTCTTGCCATTATCTCCACTTATTGAAGGGAAGAAGCAGAGGGGAGCCATATCATCTTAACACCAAGGTGACAAAGGGCCGGATTAAATGACTGAACGGGCCTCATATGGCCCGCAGCCCGTAGTTTGCCCACATCTGGTGTAGGGCAAGGCACTGATTTTTGTTTCTGTTCTGTTTTATGTAAGGCACCAATACTGGGGTTATAATAATTTGAGGATCCTTAGAGCCTTTAAGGAAAAGGCCACTCTTGCCATGTTGTCGGATACACATAGCTATTGCTAATTTTGACTTGAATAAGGTTATCCACAGAACATAAGCAGTGAAAACAATAGGTAAGGTTGATTATTGCTCAAGAGACTTTTTAACATATGCTGAAATCACTTTAATTAACTGTCCACATGTTGCAACTAAACCCAAACACTAGATGACAGTTCGAATCTGAAACATCGCTTTTAAATATCAAATTGTCTGCTAAGCATCAGGGCTTTGCTAAAAGCTGCTGTGGATACACTTCAGGCACGGATAAAGCAATGGGAAAATGCAATGCAGGATGAATAAGTGCAGAGAACTCAGGCTGCTTTGTTACTGTCACAGGGTAATTGGGAAATTAACTGAGTGTGTAACACAGCTAATGAGGTGTAATATGCCTCTGATTAATAGGAATCTTCCACTTACCAACCTATTAAAACATTATCAACAGGAAGACTGAGTGAGGGCTCACCCACTGCGATGGCTATAGGAAAGTTTAGACTAACCTTTTAATTTTAATTTTTTTTTTTTTAAATAATCAACTAAATATTTTTTCCTTTTATTTTTTAAAAAAACATGGTCATCTGTGAAATGGTTAAACAGAGAGATTCCAGTATGAGTTTCTAAGCTAAAGGAAACTCGTACAAGCGTAAAATCAATGTTTGCTTTTGTTTAGCTAACAGTATGAATCAAATCAATGTATTCACTTGGTCCTATGTAGCTTTTACAAAGATTGTGAATAGAGCATGCGCTTAAGAACATTTAGCATATTTAATGCTTATATCAACCTTCCTAGCGCACCGCCCGTATCGCACCGTTGAGCGATCAAGGCAGTGTACAGAGTACACTGCCTGTCGTTTTCGGCATTCACGGAGTCTCTCACGCAGCTGTGTCAATTACTGACAACGCTGACGTGAAGAGAGAAAGCCAGCGCCCCTCCATTAATATGGCGGTCTATTGGCCGGCCGGCCCCACCCCCCGCCCCCTTGCCGCGCCCACCGTGACGCAATCGGGGCGGGGGGGGGGGGGGGTATGATGCCGCCATACCCGGAAATGAGGCTGCAGCGATGTAGACAAGTCGCGTGCAGCTTTCCGGGGCACAGGCACTTAGGGGTCCTCCCCGCCGCCGGCTTCCCGTAGCGGGATGAGAGGACCCTGGTTACGTTGCTCAACCGCTAGGAGGTTAAAAAATTAATATTGTAATATTAGATATTATAGTATATATATTAAATGACCGAACTTTAAATATTATCATAGGTCGCTGTTCGGGCCGCAATAGGCATTTCAAAGCCGGCCGGACATAAACCTGGCCCAAATCGAAAAAGCTAAGAAACAAGATAAAGTCAAGAGACTATAAAAAAAAATGTATCTAATATATATTATATATAAATTAGGTTGGGATAGTAATTTTATTGGTTATTAGAGCAAAGTACGACCCCTCTAGCAGCGGAGACCTTTTGCATTGCATCCTCTAGGCCAGTGGGTTCCCAAACTTCCTGGCAGGGCCTCCCCTTTTGTCTAGATAGAGAACATTAAGCAAGCCCCCCCCCCCCCCCCCCCCCCCCCTTTCAAATTACACAGTTTCAGGTTGAGGGCCATTTCACTTTAGGCCCTCAAACATTTTCTAAAATACAACTTTATTATGTTTTGATGCCAATCATGTATAGAAATGCATCATACATACACACACTAATCATACAGAAACATTCATCCATCACAGAGACACACACAGTTCACTGATGCAGTGACAGGAATCACAGAGGAGACACACACATTACATGCACTCCATACTTGGCCTTATGCTTGTCCCTCCTTCCATGCTCCCCCAGGAGGCCTGGCACCCAGTTTGGAATCCACTGTTATATTGTATCTAATGTACCCAACTGTTATTTCCAATCATTGTCAACTCCATTCTACATGATATCTAGTATACCCAACTGCCATTTACTCCAATCACTTCCATCTTCATTCTATATTGAATCTAGTGTACCCAACTGTCATTTCTTTCAATCACTGCAACCTCCATTCTACATTGTATCTAATGTACCCAACGGTCATTTCCTCCAATCATTGCCATCTCCATTCATTATATTGTATCTAATGTACCCAACTGTCATTTCCCCCAATCACTGTCTACTATATTCTACATCATGCAGAAACATTCATCATTCACAAAAAGGCACACACACGCAGAGACACACACATTACATGCACTCCATGCTTGGCTTCCTCCTGCTTGTCCCTCCCTCAGCCCCCTAGCTGCCCCCCCCCCCCATGGAACCAATCTAGGCATTATCTCCATTTATTGCAAAGAATGAGCAGAAGGGACACCCCTAGGCCATAGTTTGCCCAGTCCAGTTATTAGCACTTGGCATGTCTATTTTTAAGCTCTCCAGAGTTAAGAGATTCTGATAGTGCTTCAAAGAGTGAGAACATTTAAATTTATAAATATATTGAACAGCTCTCACTGCAAGATTATATTATTTCCTGAAAAACAGCAAAAGCAACGCAGAGGGATAGCATCACATTGTACGAATACTGGTTTTAATCTAAGGCAAGGGGTAATAAACTCCCGGGGGCCAAACATGGCCTGCAGTGTAATAATATTTGTCAGCCAAGATTGTTTTGTTTTTTAAATTTGCCACAGATGTGTCCTTTATCTGACATTTGATGTTACATGTGTATTACCCTTTGCTTGTTCCAGATTTAATGTCAAGGCAAAACTTAAAGCGGTTGTAAACTCAAAAAAAAATCCCCCACATACATTACATGGACATATTACACACCTGTCAGCAGTATACATCTGTGAAAACTGCTACACAGAGAAAAAAAAGGTACTTACAATCTTCACTTCCTCATTCCCTAAGGCACCATCTTAAGTACTGGCACCTGAAGCAACTTCCGCCCGTTCTGTTGAACATTACTAAGGTGCCCCTCCCCTGCAGACATATTTACCAATCCCAAAGGGTTTGGTATGGGAGGACAGTTCTGGTCCTTCCAGAGATCTATGTGCTGCAGTTTGCATAGGAGACAGGAGTGAAGCTGAAGGAGGACACTGTAGGAGACAGGAGAGATTGAGACTGAAGTGGTGGTGAAGGGGTTCAGTGTGCAGGTGATATGGATTTGGGGGGCACACAGTTAGGCTGAGGTTAGGTTGAGGTTATAAAATATCTTATTACCTCCTCTGCTGCCAGTCCCAGCAATGTCTCCTCTACACTTCACCTCACAGATGACACTTCCATGTCTGGGAAGGTTCTCATTCATCCAGATCATGGTATATGGAGGATGAGGACAGACATGTCTGGCTTACTGGGTGTAATATAAAATATCTTATTACCTCCTCTGGTGCCAGTCCCAGCAATGTCTCCTCTACACTTCCTCCACAATCACCTCACAGATGACACTTTCATGTCTGGGAAGGTTCCCATTCATCCAGATCATGGTATATGGAGGATGAGGACAGACATGACTGGGTTACTGGGTGTAATATAAAATATCTTATTACCTCCTCTGCTGCCAGTCCCAGCAATGTCTCCTCTACACTTCCTCCACAATCACCTTACAGATGACACTTTCATGTCAGGGAAGGTTCTCATTTCATCCAGATCATGAATGGAACTCCGAGACAGAGAAGGGGAGGGGGGGGAGGAGAGCACACAGGACACAGGGCTGCACAGTGAATCGCTGTGATAGTGACATCACAGAGAAGAGGCAGAGCAGTGCATTATGGGGCCCCACACACAGCTGATGTTTTCCCGGCAGCCCTTTCAGCTTTGACAATCGACCATGGCGCCTGGGACGCAACGTCACAGCATGGGAGGTACTACCTCGGAAAAACTGTCTTTCCTGCTTTAAGATTTTTTTTTTTTCTTTTTGGACAGTGATTGCCCTATCTATTGGCAGCCTGATGCCGATAGTGCAAAGTAACCTACAACGTTTGTTTCCATATGAAAAGTGTCAGTGTTATATCCGATGAGAAGGAAAAAATTTCCAAAATATTTCTCAATAAGAATCAAGCTTGGCCAGTGACTCTTTCCAAGTTACCAAATTTGACCCACTGTGTGTATGAGTTGAGCTATAGGTACCACAATGTGCCCTGACAGCCACACAGTGTGATTAATTTAAGATCGTACTATGGCGCGCATGCACGATAGTATGATCGCATACTAATTAATTGGAATACCTAGAAAGATCATCATTTTCGATTTGTTTTGGTTGATCGTACCAGGTTTGTGGGAAGCGATTTACGATCAATTTAAAACAATCGTTTTAAGCCGATCAAACAGAAATATTGAATTGTGTATGGCCACCCTTAGTGCTCAATGTGTTCACAGTCCAATAAGCAAGCAGGGGAGTAGATCCTTGACTACTGTACTTGGCCAATCAGTGCCGCTACTATGAATATGATGTCAAAGAATATAGATGTATAGCTGAATCAGGATTATTCATCAGAAACAACAAATGATGGCAGTAACAACAGTTCTTATATTGATTTCTAATAGGTGCATTCGGAATTTTGATAAGGTTTAGCATATACAAGGTTTTAGCATATACACAAATAAGTTGGTACCTAGTATTTTAGGCATTTTCTCTCAAACAATATAAAGTATAACTTGTATATAATTTACTGTGCTCAGCTAAATGTGCTCAGAGTTTGTAAAAAGACTATGGAATGGCATTGGCAATACCATGGACAAAAATAGAGAAGCTGTCTGGAAGGATATACTGAAAGAGATAAGAGCTGCTTGACAGACCCAATGTTTAACCTTCCCTGATCTATGAGCGGAAGAAAAACCTATATAAATACAAAATGTTCAGCATTATTTATGTTTAATTAGTTTTGTAGCCAATGCTTTAGCTATATTACTGCAGGTTTGATAAGCAGACTAGCAGACTAAAGCTAGGCACACACAGGTAGATTCCTGTGCAATCGACCCCCCCCCCCTATCAATCACAGCGTGATTACGTCACCACGCTGTGATTGATCGGGGATCAATTAAACGGAAATCAATGTGCACCACATGGGCACAACGAATCCTGTTCAATGGGGACCCGTTCTCCCCAGCTTGTAGCCCGTGTGAATCAAAACACAGGCTGTCAGCTGGAGAGAAGCAGCCTGCCTCATTCACACAGCTTCCGAGTGAGGAGTGCTGGCTCCGCCCCTTCACACTGACAGCGGACGACTTTCGCATGTCTCCATGCGACAGTGCATGTCTCCATGCGAAGTACTGGAGATTGAACATGTTTGAACCCCGTTCAATCGAGTTTCTTTAGATCCCGCTCGAAGGAAGGCATACACGGGTAGCTTTGTAAACAGATTAGAGTTCAATCAATCACTGTGACCATGCACGTTTCTCGATTGTACTGAAATCTTTTTACAGATCTACACCTGTGGGTGCCTAGCTTTAGTTCAGTAAAGCACCTGTGTCTGGTCTTTGAGCATAAAAGTCCCCCACACACGTACCGAGTGGGGACCAAGAGAGCAAGTCAGATCAGCTCTGGAGTGCAGCGTGATGACGTCATCAGGCTGCTCTCCAGAGGTGACAGAATCGGTGGGCACCCTTTGTGTGCCAGCCGTTAGCTTCAATGAAGACGCTGGTCTCCATTGAAACTAACGGCAGTTAGTGGGCACCCCATCTGCAAAATCGGCCACTATTTAGTGCGTGTATGGCAGCCTTTAGACTATTTACATATTATTAAGCACTACAATGTCCGGATGTTGCTCTATGGGCCATTACACACTAGCCGCGTTTGCGTTGCATTAAACAAATTAGCAGGACAGGCCTTTTTTCATTGCTGAATAAAAATTCTAATTACGTTATGTCTGTTTGTATGTATGAACATTTATGGCTTGCGCAGAAACAACAGATATTATTCACATCATCACATTCCAGATCCCATTCACACATGTGGCATCAGGATGGCTGGGACTGGCTTGGGAACGCCTCATGTTGCATTCCCCTGGCAGCTGCAGTTTTTAGACAGATGGTAACCTTAATTGTTGCCATTCATTTTTCTGAAGAAATATTATTTCAAGAAAAGAAATTTCGCAACAAGAAAAATCTTCACACCAGCACTTTTGCTTGATTCATTCTGCTATTGCATTATATCTTTGATTTCCTGTGCACAAGCGCTGTTTCTTTCCACTTCACAACCTAGCACATGCCTAGTAATACCAATTTATTCTCTTGCCTTCTCCAAATAAAAAACATTGAAAACACCCACAGTGGTAGCTAGTCATCACCTGGAAGCCATAACAGAATAATGACATTTACTAAAACATTGTTTTCAGAATGCCAACACATACCCTGTAGATTCACGTAAAGTGTGATTTTAATTATAGGTGAATTTCAAGTAGAATATCTTACATTTCTGAGGCAGAAAACAAGACATGAGATTTCTGAGCATTCAATAAATGCGGCCTCACTAGGAGCATCACTTCATATCCCCATCATCTTAACCAGAGACAGGCTGTTGCCAGGCAACCATTGGCGGATGTACGCAAGGCAAAAGAAAACCACAGCCAAGTGTGCCAAAGCCCACTGCTACCTTGTTAGAGTAGAGAACAAGGTCTCCTAAAATATAACTAGGATACACACTTTGCATTAGCAAACATAACAGCAACCCTGAAAACTGAATTCGAGCCAACACTACATGGTATGTTGTATTTATTCTAAATACAAACAAGAACGGAAAAAGGAAAAACAAATTACTACAATAAATATATAGACCATAGTCATCCTATAAAAGGGAGGGGACACATCACAAATACATTAAAGCTGTGGTTCCCAAACTTTCCTTGCAGGGCTCCCATTTCTATTCAGGACCAATATCGAGGCTAAGAATGAGGGCCCCCTGCAATGCCTATGCACCCCCCAGTTTGGGAACCACTGCATTAAAGGGTGTGCATATATCAACTATTTCAATCTACAATAGATAAAGGATATATCTTTATACAAAAAAAACCCAGCCCCCCTGCCGACTATTATTCCATGTCCCTCTGTCAGTGCTGCTCCAAACTTCCTGCTAAGTGAAAACACCTTCCTGTATATGTCAAGCCAAGGGTGAGCAAACTTTTTGACTCGTGGGCCAAATTGGATTTTTAAATGACAGAGGAGCCGGATTAAAAAGCTAAATGGGCCGGATATGACCCCCGGGCCATAGTTTGCCCATTACTTGGGGTGAGTTACTTGCATCCCATGCATATGTAAAACAGTAATTTGGGGATGACACAGATGAAATCTGGAATTGTTATGTTGTGCCTGCCATACACCCACAGACGGGTGCCGACAGACATGCTCCGATATGCACCGGAATGCAAACGTGATGACGTCATCACGTTTGCATCCTGGTGCATTATGGGGCTGCTTCAGTCGGCCGGCACCCTTTGTGTGCCGGCCATTAGCTTCAATGAAGACCCCTTCTTCATTGAAGCTAATGGCATCGGCTTGCATTGGCCAGAGAATATCGGACATGTCCGTTCTCTGGCCGGCCGAGCTGTGGGCACACGTCGATAAGCGGCCGATTTTTCCGCTGACCGACGTTGCGAGCGCGCACGCCCGTCGGTCAGGTGAAAAATCGGCCGCTTATCGACATGTGTATGCCAGGCATAAGTTAGATACAAATCAGATACCAGTACATATTCACTTGTCATAAAAAAAAACTCAGTTATAACTTCTCTAAACATACACAGGCCAAATATCAGCAATTATAATCAAGTTAAGTTAGGAAGTTAAAAAGTGACATTTTCTTAACTAGAAGTATAAAGGATTCCTTTAAAGTAAATAATACTATTAATGTGCAGATTGTTTTTTAGAAACATTTGTTGTTCATGTACACCTTGATGTCAAGAATTCATATAGCCAGACGTTACGCCACTTTAAAATGGAGTGCTTGCCCCCTCTAGTGGCTACACTAAGCTAAAAAAAACAAAAGACTCCAATGAAAATATTTTTCATTGATTATATACAGTATATGCTTACCGTCTTACCACTAAAGAACTATCTTAAAGTGCATTTAAAGCAATTTTTTGGATCAACGTGAGGATTAGAAAGTCCACTTCACTTTTTCCCAGGGACAACCTTGTAATCAAACAAGTGAAACTCTCCAAAAGCAACACAGACAAAAGCAATAATCCTGTCGATTTGAATAGGTGAATACTAAGACCCCTGTCTATTGTCTCTGTTGTTTTTATCATCTACTGTTTGTGTGTTTATCAACACTGTCCTCAGAATGGAACAAGACAATCTCTTTCAGCAGAACCACAGGGGCTCTCATTACAGTATCATGGTTAATAATCTGCAATGCATTCCAACAAAAGGACCTTTAGCTCGACCCCTCTTTTTAAAGAGACCTCTTCTGGTCTGTCATGCTATCTGGTCCACTCCCTTTACCCTGTAATCCCCTTTTTTTGATGGTCTTTGCTCGATTTTATGTAATAAGTTAATAAACGTATATAGTGTATATATGTATATACATATTTTTATATATATATTGCACATTATGTAAGCAATCTTGAGTAAATCTTCCCTCCATGGTCTTCCTTTTTGGAAAACATCCCCATGCATTAGACCAGGTGTGTGCAAACTAAGATCCTGGGACCGGATCCAGCCCATGTAGCTTTCTTTTCTGTCCCTTTGTCACCTTGTTGAAAAGATGCTCCTCTCCACTTGTTCTCTGCAATGAGGACACAAAATGCCTATATTCGTCCAAACATTGACTTGGACAGTGAGGTGATCAGGTGATGACACTGTGGGTGCATTCTCATGATGACAACAGGCAGCCTCTAGAAATTTCATCTCCTCATTGCAAGGAATGAGGATGAAAGAGCAGTGCAAAAAAATAACAACGTCCCTGTCACACATCACAGCCATCATTATTGATGCCGGCAATGCATGGATTTGGCATCCCTTTGGCGGGTCAGCCATTAGCTCTTGGTCTGCCCCCTTTATCAACTGTGGCCAACGAGTAAAAAAAGTTTGCCCACCCCTGCATTGGACTCATACTCATTGCAGCCTTTAGCATGGTATGACTTACCAAAAGGAATACATAGGAGCTCATGAAGAGTCAGGACATGTTGAATTAAAAAAAAAAAAAGAAGGCCTTAAGCTGGGAATAGACGGTACGATGTACCGTCTACTCCTTATCCGATCCTATGCAGTAGCAGGCAGCGTGATGACATCATCACGCCTGCCTGCTAGTGCAGAGATTCGGATGGCATTCTGCTTCTACAGCTCATTAGTTCGGCTGGGGGCAGCCGTCCCCAGCTGAACTAATGGGATCGGACTAAAATTTACAATCCTGATTTTAGCCTAATCCTCGTCAGTTGCAGCCTCCAATTCCTGCACGACTCGATCCTTAAGGGATGCGGGAGCGCACACAGCATCGGGGATCGGATCGTGCAGGAATTGGTACGAGTATGCCCAGCTTTAACAGTTAGGATGTCTGCTATAGGGAACAATGTTGTAATTAAAAAATAATATTTTCCTGCCTATATATGATCTAATTACAGCATTATGTAACACATACAACATTTATTTGATTTAGGCTTCTATTAAAAGAGCTGTCTCTGAGACAAATTCTGAAACAAAAGCTATATCAACCTTGCCAAGAACTGTTTTTTATTACATGTGATTGATAAATTTAATACATATTCCTTTCAGATAAAAGAGGTCAAACCATATTCTACATACAAACAACATTTTTCTGCATTTTGCCTGAGCAGAAAAAGGAAATCTCATTGACATTTAGTTGGTTTCCAGAGCAAACCAACAATATAAAACTTGAAAAAGTGATAAGCACTTGCAGTTGCGTTTTTTGCTGATAACGCAACGTAACAGAACTGAACTGCAGCCCTTACCGGCAAAGAAAAAACGCAGTTTGCAGGTCGCTTGCATCTCCCATATGTGTATGGTAGATACTTCGCTGCGCCTGCAAAGATGCAGGCTGCAGGGTGTTTTTGGTAATGGGTGGCATTGCATGTTACCAGAAAGGCAAGCACAGGTCTAGTCTGAAAGTCACACAAGTATTTCCCTAGCTGCCCTGCGCTGTGGTTCTATACCACACCGCAACTAGTGTGAACAAACCCCTACATGTTTTGACAATCTTGTGTCAGAAAGATTAGCCTGAATGGCACAATAAATCTTTTGGAATCCTTACCATTGGGTTGGAGTCTGCTATGAGATCACGTAGGGAATCCAGGAAACCCTGATCCTCCACCATTTGTGCATTGATGTCATGGAGTTTGGCAACACACACAGCTGCTGTCTTGCGTACATAGGGATCTTCATCTTTCAGGCACTTACGCAGAGGTTCGCAGAGATACTCTGTGATCTTATCCACACGGATGCATCCCATTGTACGCACAGCCAACGCCCGGATCAGAGGATTGGGATCCTCACAGTCCTAAAAGTAATTTATGTCAGAAAAAGTATTAATTGGTTTAACGGTTAGGTTTCCATAGGTTATATAAAATGGTGTGTTTTAAAAGCTTGCATGGGTTTACAAAAACAGACAGATGAGAATAAATAGTTTGGAAATAAAAAAATAGAGTGCATGCAATTATCCTAATGTACAACATCTAAAAACATTAAATGCATATTATTTGGAAATGATTTGTTGGAAAAAAGCCAATTTGATTGGCTATGCTATAAGTTACTAAAAAAGGAAAAAACAGATATCATTGTGTGGATCACCCACCTGCAAACTTTTCCAGGACATGTGACTTAAAGTTAACAGATTTCAATACATATAATTTTAAAGGAGTCCTTTCCTGATCAAATGAGTAGTGTTGTCATTGCTGTTACATCTATACTTTCTAAATCACTTATCAAGCTTCTAACCACTCCTAAAAAAATACACCCATTCCCTGCATTTGCACTTTTTAAGAAGTAATGTTTCTACAACCTTTCAGATTAGCCGAGACCACCTAAATGTAATGCAGGGGCTTACCTTAACAAAGCTATTAACAGCCATAATAGCCATGTCTGGCTGGCTCTTGGCATAATTCATCAGATACAGATACACAAGTTTCTTTAGCTCCAGATTGTCTGTCTGCATGCAGTTCACTACATCAGGAAACAGAGAGCTGGAAAAGAGAAGATATTTAGATTTTTCATAATTTTCTATTGCAACGACAAAGGAAACTGGGTAAAATTATTTTTTTTATGCTTCATAAGTTTACCACTTAAATGGTCTAGAAATGAAAGCATTACATTGACCCTTAAACCCAAAACTAAACTGGCCCCACTGCTGCATACCTGTCAACTACCCAGTTTTGGCCAGAAAAGTCACAGGTTTTTTCCCTTATTCTCGCGCATAAAAGTTGACAGGTATGCACTGCTGTGGGTGGTAAAGCAACTGTTAATTTTCTTTAATGTCCAGAGAAGCTTCTATTTAACTATTCCAGGTGTGTCTAAAAGCTTGTCACTGCTGGCAACTCTGGTTCGAAATCGTCCACAAAATTAATTACAGACATGTCCGTAATTCTTAGATCGAATGAAATACTTTGGATGGGGACCAGTGACCCTGTCCAAAGTATAGGTATGTCTCCTCAGCTCCGTTGGGCCAAGAATACAGAACCCGTCTGCAGCAGCTCTCCGAAGTTGTTAGGGGGGGGGGGTGCTAACAGCATATCCCTCTCTATGCTGTTAGATCACTGTTGGCTGCTCCCGGCTTGGCAGCTCTGTCAGATTGTGACAGTGAGCTGGCAGCCTCTGCTCACTGCCGGGCCTGAGCAGCTAGGGGGACACAACAGACATACCCTAAGTGCTGGCACACAAAGGGTGCCCCACCGATTGTGACCTGATCTTTTGGTCGATCTAACAAAAATTGGGTGACAATCTAAACGTGTATGGGGGGCTTACTGCAGTGACATAACAGCCATAAGATAGAGAAACAGCATACAGGAAAGGTACATTGTTGTTAAGGGGTTGGGACCAAGATCTCTTGAATAAATTAAAGATTAGTTTCCCCACCTTCTATAGAGGCCAGTATTTATCTGTTCATTTTAACAGATAACAGTACTATAGGTAAACAGTAAACAGTACTATAGGTAAAAATAGTTTTACCTATAGTACTATTGCTGCGGAGAAAGGGTGTTTTTTAGAACAAACCAGAGTGACTTTTCTAGGATAAACATTAATGTACAGTAAACTAATAGAAACTTTGAGTTTGTTTGCTTCTAGCAATTTTAGTGCATGAGAGCAGGTATAAAATTGTAGTACGCCCTGTACCATTACTGCAATACTGTTCCAAAAGCACACATGTATATACCTCACATCCTTGCCCACGGTCATGGCAGCAATGACCTTTTTCACTGCTTCCTTGCGTTTCTCTTTCTTCTCATTGTTCAACTCTGCCTTTAGTTCAAAGATCTCTCCTGAAATAAGAGTAAAAGCTTTTAGCTTGCAGCCAGGAACATAACAAAATACTTGACATTAAGTTCATAACTTCAGACATTGAAAACTTACTGCAGCCCAGTCCCTGAATGCCTGTTTACTGGTGAGAATACTGAGTGGGCTACAGAGTAGAACACTCCTAGAAGATGTATTCCATGGCACCAGTTCTAGTAATCAGAGTGGCCTTTATGGCTGCTGGCAGCAGGATATGTACTATGTATACATCTATCTTAAAAAACTCAAAACAGTTATAATTGTTTGACAGAGCCAAGTGGCTTTGTTTATAGTTAAGCGGATGTTGCATGTAAACATTTTCAGTAATCTGCCATGTTTGTAACGATTTCACCATAGATTACTCACCACCTAGTATTGGGAGTTATTATTTTATGCTTATACTCACAAATTACAACAATTTTCCAGACTATTAGATGTTCCAATGTATAAGACACACCATATACATCAGAGTTTAATTGCCAAAAAATACCTGCGGGGAACTGCCCACTGGTTTAAGCTCCAGCAGAGCAGGAGTAAAAGGAAGCAGGGAAGCTGTCAGAGTCCACTCTTCTACTGGTCACACAGGTGGATCTTCTTTTTGCTGTGTGTCTAATGCAAAAGCATTTAATAGCAATAAGGCTGCATTTACATGGCCAGTTGCTGGCACATTCACTGTCTGAAAACAGCTGCAACCGATCACCCGATAGGGTTAATATCGTGGGGTGTTTGAATGCTTTCCAAGCTTCAGCAAACAGTGTGGAAGTGCATTGTGGACGGCCAGTTGTTTTCTGTGCTGCTACAGAGTTTCAGAAATCCCCCATGTAAATGCAGCCTAACTTTCTGCTAATCCTTTAAATGTTTTAAGAACCGTTTAAGAACAACATTTTACTTGACACCCCCACAGGAGATGGCTTCAGTACTATCAGTCACACATCCACCATAAGCATGAAAGTAACTACAGGACCTATTCTAAATAAAGATGCAAGCTATATACTCAATTTGAGTCAGCCATTGCCAAAAAAAACAAAAAAAAACTGAGGACCAGTACACCAATCTTAGGGCACCCATACACCTTTAGATTTCTCTGTCAGATTTCCTTTAGATCTCCTTTTGTTTTACCAAAACCATGTAATATGAGGGACATTCTAGACCCGGGGTACTCAATAGGCGGACCCCGGTCCGGATCCGGACCCAAATAGGGTCACCTGTGGACCGGCAGCTCCAGCTCATTCTCCCCTCCTTCCTCGTGACAGCCGATGCTTTGAAGGGAAGGTGAAGAGCAGAGTCTGTGTTGTAGCAGATACGTCCTCCCAGCCAATCACAACGCAGGCAGGACACACCCTCTCCCTCTCAGCTGTTGAAACTAGGCTAAATTAACCTATGTGAGACTAACTTTAAACATGCATAGCACAAAAACCATTCATAGTACAATCATGAAACTTTCAGGGTCAGTAATGCTACCCTATTACTACTTACACCCCGAGTTTTACCCCTCTAGCTATAACACTTATAAGTAAAATTTTAGCTAAAATACAGCCATGAAATATTGCTTCCCCATGAGCATAAAGCACTACTCTGCTGCACATGCTTTCACTTATCCTATTTTGAACTCATAAACATTTGAACCCCTGCATGGTAGAACCTTGACATTTTGGGGGTTACCAGTTAACCCCTGAGACTACATCCATGCAAATTTTCAGGTCCCTGAGCACAATTCTTCCTACTAAAAAGCCCCCTATAATATATTGCTTGGATGCAGTCTCATTTTTAAGATTGCCAATTTTTTTCAGTTTTTATTGTTAAACCCGAACAATTTCTGTCACTGGGATAACTTCAGGGAAACATGAATCGCTATGAGAGGTTGTTGGAGCATCTGGGGGTTGAAAGTCAGGGAGTAGGCATATGAAAAGCCCTAGCTACATATCCACTTAAATCCCTGTGTTGAACACAGAGATTTTGTTGCAATGCTCAACGGCGATGAGATCTGGGGGTTCAAACATTACTGGTTGTACATTTGACCAAAAGCCAGCTGGTGACCTGTGGATGGAGACAGCTAATCGGAGGCTCA